>OW052220.1:137684330-137927481 GCA_932526605.1 Nephrotoma flavescens
ATACCAAAAACTTTCTCTTATCGGGGAATTACCGCTATGTGGTTTTATTTGTATATGAGTAGCTATAAGCTATAACAATAAAATGGAAATTATATATTTACATACTTTATGTTAGATTGTACAACAAACGAAGCCGTCAATACATATAAGTAGTAATAAAAAATTTGAGATTGAATTAGGAAATCCCCCTACCGTAATGACAATCATTTATTGGATATAAACATGAAGTACATTTTAAGTTCATTCATCTTATTATTTATGTTCATTATTTGACTTCAAGATTTCCAAAAAAATGTTTAAATGACTGATATAATATGTGCGACTCAGATGACAAACACGCGACCTAGGATTATAAGACGATATAAGCCTTGTAAAATATGTACATTAGTTTATACTTAATGAGTAGCTTGCTAACAATTTTGTGTTTTGTTTGTTTAGAATAGTTTTGATCTAGTTTACAGATTTATTAATTAATTACAACAATAATTCATTCCAAAATACTGAAAGAAAAAAATTGATTTTCTTAAATGGAACAAAAAAATACTGTTTCAGCATTTTTTTATGTTTACGTTAGTATTTATAAGGCGCCGCGTTGTTTTCGCAGTAGTTTTTAATTATAAGATCAAAGGCATTTAGCCAACAATTCTGGAAAGTTAGAATGAATGGTTTGTGAATTAAAAGATCATCACCTTTGATTGATCGAATGTATAATTAATAAGTCAATTTAATTTGTTTCTGCTAAGGTTTCATTAAACAGATAGATAATTCTATGATATTTTATTAAAGCTAGACGGGACAACTCAGTTCGAATACTGGCCTCTGGGACTATTAACAATCGTTACCTTTATTTAAAATATCATTTCTGCAACTCTGTGTTCTTTCTGAAAAATGGAAAGTTATAACTTTTCAAATTTTACAACTCAATATAAATTATTACGACTATCCTGACCCTAATATTACACCCCAAATACCAAAGAAGCGTCACGTCATAAATGTGACTATAGTCACATCGCTTCATTTTCCAATTCTCGTAGTCGCAACTTACGCCTATGGTCGTTTTGTCATATCGTTTTCTTACGTGAAATGGAGGCTCGTGAAATAAACATTTTTATTTTGATTGAATACAAATTTTATTTATGATTATTGGGTTTGTTGAAAATTTGGGCGGCCCAAAGCATCTATTCGCAATTTTTATTTACGATGAAAATTACAATTTTTTTACGTGAAGGCATGTGAAGGTTATTTTGCCTTCACCATAAATTATTGTACGGGTTCCGGAAATTTATTTAATAATTAAATAGTTAGATTCTACTTACCTATTTTCAATTTACGTGGTTTTTACATTACAATAAAATTTTCATAAATATTTTGTTTTTTGGCATCAAATGGCTTGACAAATTTAGGGAAATTATTAGTGCTGCCCGATATTTCTATTTTAGTATACGTGTCGTTAAAAACAACTGTGAAAATGGCAAATTTCAAGTGAAGTGACACGACTATAGTCACTTTACATGAAGTGATGCGACTATGGTTATTGGGGTGATAATATGCACAAGGTGTTTACTCTGGCTTCGCAATTTTCCCCGATCTAACGCGCTGGTATGTTTTTCTAACTTGCGGTTGAATCATTTCGGTTAGTGCTATACGATCAGCTTAAGAGACTTATCGGTAAAATTAAACGAGTAGTTCCGAATTTTTTGGTCCTACCACTAACCAAAATAACGCATAAAGCCTACAGAGTAAGAGTACAATCCCCATAGTGCCAGCCACTGCTTTAGTGTGGGACTTTTTGCATTACTGCTGTATTGTACCTGTAAATGTTTTGAGATCACAGTATGCATTGCAGTTTTTTATAGTGCGGAATCTCAAGGTAACCCCAAAAATTATATAAACTTTAAAACGAGAGCCAGGGACAATTTAGAGTAATTTCTGATTAGTTATTTAATTTTGTAACACTTTTCAAATTATTTGTAGATCTTCTATCTAACTGTAGACCTGGGTATTTACTCAAGTTTATGGGGTTGAGATGTAGATTGACATAATTTACTTTCTCCATATAGAACGAAGGCTGAATGTAATGCAGACTGTAAAATAATTGTGTATGATCCGCAAATTATAAATTTCCGTTTAATGTCGGGTTCACGTAAGTGATCAAAAAAATTTGATCACAATATGAAGTTAGAAACAAAAGCTATTGCTCTAAATATTAAGCTATTTTACTTGACGTTTCATTTGTCATTTTCAACCATTTTAATTTGTGTGTTGTGTTTGGCTGTGGTGACGACTGATAATTAAATAAAATAAAAACTTGAAGTGTGCATCTCTTGTTTTTGTACGTTGATTTTATACATTCTGAAGAACAGCCGATAGTTTTTAATGCTTCTTACTTTTCACAAAAATTATTACACACAATTTAATATTATTTTTAATTTAAATAAACACTATTATCTTAATACGTATACGCACGACAAAATTAAAACACCAAATGCCGATAATGAAAATGGCGCCTGTTTTGTTTGTTTCTTTTTGATATTGACATGAGTCATATAGAAATGTCAGCAAAACAGCAAAATTATATATCCCTTTTCCCACTTGCCCACACAATTGTGTGGGTAAGACAAAATTATCATGTCAAACGTTTATTTTTGTATGTGTTTTCAACAAACTTACACATTTCTGCATTCCTTTCAAACTTATTTTCATTCGAAAAAGAAAAAAACCATAAACACAATTGTGTTGGTTTTACTTCAAATGAAGCGAAATTTTTTATCAAAAACTTCATTACATACTATGATTTTTTTATTCACACATTTGTGTGGGTCGACTTAAAATGAGGCATTTTTTTATTTTTTTTTTGGTTGAAAAAGGGTTAAATTGAGCCTATTTTTTTGGTAGAAAAAGGGATATAAGAGAGTCATTATTGCTCATAATTTGTTTTTTGTTTTTTCTATGTTGGATGCTGCGATCAAAATTTGCCCAAAGATAAAAATATTTCATCTCAGGAGAGGAAATTCCAACGATTTGATTGGCTTGATTCGCGAATCATTTTTTGATCACGTACGTGAACTCGATATAAGTAAATAATTTTATATAAAAGCCCTTTGCACATTTGAGCTAAGTTTTTGGTCTGATGAGATCAGATTTTATTTTACTCAAATAAAAGAAATATTGTTGATAAATCTGAAAATCAACACCATCTGTACAGCAATATATTGTATATTCGCCGTGGCGATAAATAATTAGCTCTAACTAAATTCGTAAAATTTTAACTGCAATTTAACACGATTTGTTCGTCTCTCTGACTACTGCAGCATGTACCAGGCTGAAGTGGTTTCGATAGGGGAAGTCGTGGCATGGTTGAAGCATAACGTGGTATCTGTTAGGGATATCGCGATTTATGTGGACAGTCAAGCGGCACTCAGGTCTCTAGAGGCGGTTTCTCTGAAGTCACGGGTGGCGCTGGATTGCCGATCATCTCTTAATGAGATGAGCGACTATTTCAGTATCCAGATAATCGGTCCCTGGTCACTCGGACGTCACGGGAAACTGCAGGGCAGACGAACTAGCTAGGCACGGTACGACTCTCCAGATGCAACCGGAAAGGGCAGGTCTGGGGAGGCCTATAGCAGCGCTCAAATTGACGATCAGTAAAAAGGCAATCGCCTTGACAGATGAGAGGTGGACCAACACTCTCACGTGCAAGGTAGCAAAACAGGTTTGGCCAAAACTGCACCTGCGGTGCTCCAAGGCACTTGTATCTCTGGGAAAACGAGATTTAGGATTGGTCGTAGGGATACTGACAGGACACTGCCTTTTTGGGGAACATGCGAGAAGGCTGGGTCTAGAGACGAATGACTTTTGTAGAAGTTGTATGGACGAAGAGGAGGAAGAGACGTTAGTTCACTTCCTATGCTCGTGTTCAGCACTATCATACAAAAGACGTAAGTACTTGGGTGTGTACAACATGGACAGCCTTTCTGAACTCGCGGGCTTTGGGGTGCGAGATATTTTACGCTATATCAGTAGCTCTGGTTGGTTTCAGCGGGAGTAAGGGGAGATTGGATCCTGTGGTATCACAATGGGCCATTATTGGCCTAAGTGTGCGATAGCAGCCACTCTAACCTAACCTAACCTAACACGATTTGCGACGCTGACTGTAGAGCAATTATGTGACGTGTAATAATTTGTTAGATGTTTATTGTTATGTATTAAGGCAAAATAATATAAAATAAACATATAATAATAATAAATAAAGTAATTTTTTTATTTACATTCTTTATCTCTCATTGTTGACTAAGTAATCATGCAGTTTTTAAAGATAGATAATAAAAAAGACGGGAAAGGTTCGGAGCCGAACTCTTTAAGCATTTTTGTAGCCTATAAAGAACTTCAATATCGTGTGATTGGCATATTCTAAATATTACGACCACCCACTCCCATACCCACCCACTCCCATCTACACCCAGCCCAACCGATCCCAATCTACCATATCTCAACTGACTCCAATCAACCACATACCACCACATCTAAACATTATTACCATCCCCCACCCACTATCCAATTAAAACCCCAAAACCCATCTCACCCGCACCACCCTGTACCGTACCACCCACATTATCACCCTTTATCACCTCCATACCCATTTCCACGCACACACACACAACCCAAACAAACTCTCATCCACCAAATCCCATATTCTCACACCAAACCCAAAACGCCTCATCCCACCCCCTCCACCTCCCATACCACCACTCCTACCACCCCCATAACTACACCACCCACACAAACACACATCTAGACGAGTTATATTCTTATTCCACATTCACATGCTCGATGAAATCAAAATAGAATAGAAAAAAATTTAAAAACTATCAATTTTTAGGAGGGGGGTTAACAAAACCCTACATATCTCCGAACACCCTAAACACAAAAATGTCCAAATAAATAGGGATCATTCCCATGAATTGCTTGAACTTTTAGTGAAAAAATTGATATCTCCATCCGTTCTCAAGTGATATCTCAAGTGAAAGTTGATATCTCCATCCGTTCTCAAGTTATCTTGCACACAGACGGACAGACGGACAGACGGCAAACCGAAACCATATAGCATTTTTTTAACAAAAATGCTTAAAAAATTAATAATATACTCTGCAGCCTGTTCATAACTTTTTAAAGTGTCTGTAAAAATGTGCAGTTAATTTTTTCTGCATTTCAACCCGATAAAATGCGCAGTCTTATGTATATCAAATGCTTTCTCTGAAAGCTGATCATTTCGTTGCAAATACATTGCATATAACTGTACAACCTATATTCAAAAGATATATCTTGTGGAAGTAGTCATAGCTTAATCGTCTGTTTTATGTAATGTCTGTGTATGTAGTTATCTTTCAATATGTTCGGATATCCGCTCACAGTAACGATAGAATAGAAATATATAATCGTCTACATGTTAACATATTTATCTGACGCTTTTGCTAACTCCACGAAACTTATTAATGGACACGAATTACAAAAATACAATGGTTCTCTGAAAAGTTTCCGACCTAAGGATACAAAGTCTCCTTGTAGGTATATACACTTCTCCCAGCGATGCTCGGACCTCTTTAACCCATCGAAATAGTACTATATAGGCGTCTTTCGCTGCAAAATAATTGTTTACGAAAATGATCGTGATGGCTTCCTCATTCAACGAAACTCTCTGTCCTACAACTTTTAGCTTAAAGAACAAAAAAACTTTTAGCTTAAAGAACAAAAAAAATCGCTTGGGACCAGCTGTGGTGTAAGGATGGTAAGAAGTAAGGAGGGTGGTCAAGCAGTTCAAACAGTAATTCGTAGAATTTTGTCATGACAACTGCTGAGATCGCGCATTGTCTTGGTGGAGCAAGGTTTTTTCTGCAAATATAACCGTTTATTGCCTTCAGTTTGTCAAGTAATGATGTGTAATATGTTTCTGGAATGGTTTTCCCTTTTTGAAGATATTCGATTAAGATAACTCCATGAATGTGTCAGAATACAGCAGCCATCACTTTCCCAGCCGAATGGGAGATCAAAGAGTCTTTGTCTTTTTTGAAGAAGTTTTCCCTTGGCAGTCCACTGTTTTGACTTATGATTCTGGAGTGTAATGGTGTATCCAAGTTTCATCAACAGTAATTGTCTGGCGCCAAAACTTTGATTTATTGCTCCACAACTGCGCCAACAGAGCGTTGGAAATGTTCACTCGAACACGTTTCTGGTTCAAAGTAAACAAACGCGATACCCAACGCGCGTACAGCTTCCTTATGCCTAAATCTTGATTCAATATGTGACAAACACGTTCTTTGGATATATTCAAAGCCTCGCTTCTATCTCTCTAACTATAATTCGATAATTCGACGGTTATCTAGCATCATTTTGTGAACTTGAGCGATGTTAACGTTAGTGGTTGCAGTTTTTGGACATCTCAAACGTTCGTCTTCACCAAAGCTGGTATGGCCACGTGTAAATTCCGCTCTAAGTTTCAAGGTGGCAAATGATGGGGCCATGTCCCCGTACATAGCGTCCAACTCACTTTTGTTTGCGTAGGCGTAACAGTATTTCAAAAATAAATATTTAATGACAGCTCCGATACCCGTTTTTTCCCGTTTTCACAAAAACACTCACATCAACTCACTCAAACGATTGTTAAACAACAACTACGCGTTCCAAATGGCTGATATTTCGGTGAGTCAATGCATGCGCAAATTCACTTCTCCACTTTTGTTGACGAGTGCTGCCATCTTCATGTTGATGTCGCATACTTTTCAGACAACCCTCGTATTACCTCGTAAATAAGTCTCGATTTGAATTTGATCACCAGGGGCGGTATGTTGTACCATCACTTCGAATCGAAATCGAAAAAAGTCGAATCGAAAAAGTGAAAGTTGTATCATTTTTGCTTTTCGAAAATAATACATCAAACCGCCTTTCGACTTTTTTCGAATTTCGATTCGAAGTGATGGTACAACATACCGCCCCAGATTATTTATTTCAAGCCTTCACTTTCAATAAGTCAAATAAGTCGAATTGGACCGCAGTCTTAGATTGTTTTTATAGTGAATTTCAGTTTTTAGAGAATTTAACCCTATGGTAAAAGGAGTCCGTCCTAATTGTGTATACGTAGGCTGAGGAAAAAACTCTATAGTAGCGAATCAGGCAAAAATCTGACAAAATATCCTTAGGTTATAGTTTTAAACCCCCCTTAAGCCATTCAACTCAATTCCATTTCAATTCTTTTTTCGTGTTTTAAGGCGGATTCAGTGTTGCGTTTTTTCGTTCCTTACTTCCTTCTGAAATTTTTTAAACAAATTTCATTGACTAAAAATGACATTTTTTTTCTTATGAAATTTTTTCAGCAACTTAGATTGGTTTAAAAAATGTCGGAAGGAAGGAAGGAACGAAAGAACGCAACACTGAATCCGCCTTTACTGTTTATTGATTGTTTTTATACTCTTCGAATGTTACCATTTTAATACCTGAGCAATCACCACGTGTTTGATTGATTGATTGATTGATTGGACTGTAGAACCAAGTACTTGACGAGTGTCCCGGTTAACGCCGGGCCTATTCCTACAGCCTTTTTACACATAACAATAGGAGGGATAGGAAAGGTTTTTTTTTTTTTTGGGACAGAACGACCCGGTTTCAGACACCTAGCGATCGTACGGCACAACACAATTCTAATCTACTTCTAATCTACGGAGGGGGGATAAAGGTTTAATAGGTTCAATGGATAACGATGATATTGGTCTTCAAAAATTGCTTCTTTAAATCAGCAACCTGATAAAAAAATAATATTATTTCACGAGCATCTGGAAATTCCCTGAAATATAATTCAACATTAATAATTTCCAGCTACCTAAAATAAAATTGATTGATAAATTCACTCCGAATGCAGTCACCTAGGTAAATCCGATAGTGAGTAATACAAACAACACAATTCTAAACTACACAATCATCAATTAATATTTTAAAGAAGTATTAGTCCACAAACATCTTAAGACTCCTGAAATTTAATTCTTCATTAATGTTTTTCGGCTTCCTAAATAATACAAACATTTATTGATTAATCCTCCTAAAACTCAACAACTTACAAAAGAATTTCCTGAAATCATAGTTATTAGAATTATATTAATAATAAAACTAAACTGAAATCCAGTAGCATTAAAAAATTATACTGTAAACATGGTTGGGCTGTATAGTACTTAAATTGTCAGACTAATATTTTGAAACTTACAACCAATTTCTCAGAATTCCATCGTCAAACAGCGAAACACTTAACATCAAATTGGTAAGAAACACAAATCGAAATATACAAAATTTTCAAGATCAGTCTCGAAATAACACCAACGATAAATTTTGTTTTACGCCGCAATGATTTCATTGGGTAATTTAACTATATCCCGCGAATCTCTTTTTAATTAATTTGTCCAAGATAAAAAGGTAATTCAATTATTACAACAATAATGTTAGTTCCGAATAATGAAAATTAACAGAATTATTCATTAATTTTACAAGTATGAGCACTTTAAGTAAGAACTAACAAGCAATTTATTCAAGATTTCAATATTCTTAGCTCATTAAGGAATCAAATCAATTGCATACATTAAAGGGGCAATTAAATATCTATACTTAAAAGATTTTTTCTCAGTGCAATACAGCCATATCCTTCATAATAAGCCAAGCTTAATAGTGAAATTTTATTTGCACGTAACAGTACATAATAACAATCTTAAGAGTTTATACAAAATAATAAGAAATCATATAGTGATTTAAACAAATAATTAATCGTTCGTTAAGAGTTAAACTTAATAACATCACAATACTGTTAGTAAGATGAAAATTAATTTACATTTAGCGTTCATCTTCTGAGTATATTTCATTTGTAACTTATTTATTAATACTTTAACTTATGGAAGTTTATAAAATTCCAGGAGATGGTAATTGCCTTTTTAATTCTCCATCAGCTACAAATGAAAGAAAGAAAGAACGAAAGAACCCCAGAAACCATCCTGCAGTGTTAATCAGTTACGGACTATCGTAACAGAGTACCTCAGGAATAATCTTAATGATTACATTCCAACGTTCTATATATTCATCTAACCTTAAATTGTCTGAAAGTGATTTAATAACAAAATATTTAACTAATTTACAACAAGATGGTTTCTAGGTTGGTGCTGAATGTCTATCAGCAATTTCAAAATTAAAAAAAAAATCATAAAAATTAATGTGCATTACCCAAATTCCTAACACCAAGTCAATTTTGTTCCTGAAACTCCAGAATAAAATTTTGAAATTAATTTATTATACACCGGAAACCATTATGACAGTTTAGTTCCACCATGTAATTCATCTATCTGCACATTCTCTGAAATTTAATAATGAATTAATATTTTCCTGCTACATGTTACGACATGCTACACAACTACTATATCATCAAATTACAATGTTTTAAAATAATTAATAATAGTTTGTAGATAACAAACATATGATTTCGGTTTTTTATCGTTTTCTTAAACAAATGGACAATAAACGCACTTCTATTTTAAATAAAAAACTTATTTGAGTTTGATAAGTATAGTTGAAGAATTTTTAATTATTTTCTTATTTTCAGTTAAAATCAAACATTGTTTACCTAAATAAATCATTTAACAATCTCAAACCGAACATCAACTTTGTAATTCGGACCTGAGCAATCACCACGTGTTTGTAATAAAACACTCAGTTGTATCTCACTCAAAGAATCTTATACATTTATTCAAAATTGAATGATAACGAATACAGCTAAATAGCTTCTTTGTGTTCAAATAACGCAGATATTATGCAAATAAAATCATAAAATCTTAAAAAACTACGAGTGTGATTACAATCAGGTTTCTTGTATTCAATGGATTCATTACTGTTATTCTTTTTTTTTTTCATTATACCTACTACTAATTTCAGTGGGTAATTTCCAATATGAATTGCAACCCTGAATTTAGTACGTAAACAAATTCAGATGTAATAACATGTTGTTAACGTGTACTGCTCCGCGAAATAGTTGTGCGATTATCTATGTCGGTTTCTTAAGATCCACTTCCATTGATTTATTTTGTAATGGTGTATCAGTTTAAAACGCACCATGGTGGTGCTAAGAAGTTTTTGTGCAGTTGTTAATTTGAATTTAACAGAAAAAGTGTGAGCTAAATTTAAATAGTTTTCAGTGTTTGTAAAGCAGTCTTTTTAGTTTTGTGGTGATAAACAGTGACATTGTTATAAACATTAATTAAGTTATATGCATAAGCAAACAGTTCTTTTGTGATATTCTAGTAAAGTATTTTATTGAAATTTACATACCTAATTAAAAAATCGAAACAATGAGGATATTTAACTCGATCTCATTACCGCCTACACCAGAGTAAGAATATTTTGAAATTTTTAATAAATATCTAAGTTTATTGAAATTTAATTAATTAATTTTCGTTGATATCATTAATATAACGGGAACTTTGAAAATTTTCAATTGAAACCTATTCTAGTTATAAAGTGTTTTATAAGAAGTGTTTACGGCGCATGTCTCGCCATGAATAGGTAGAATTCATGGTGTTTTGTGTTTTTATCGACATCGTGACAGTTCATTTTAAAGTTAGTTATTGGTATTATAGGGTATAGGCATCTAATTATAACTGATAATTTAATATTGAATATTTTAAATTAATCTATCTATTAATTTAAAATCGTGCCCTAGCTGTATCTTCTGACCTATCGATGCCTCGTGTATAAACTTGTTTGCCGAAATTATTGATCGAAGTTTAGTGTTTGTTTGGACATTGGTTTGGTTGTTTGCGTTCGATTATAATATTTTAAAAACAGTGTTGCAGTGTTAAATGTCAGAAATAATTAATAGTTCATTTAGTGAAAGTCCAATTTTACTTTGGTTCGTACGGCAAATTATCTACATTTATTTATTATCACTCCATTCAAAATGCGGTATACAGTTTATTACATTGCCTAATAATTATCGGCATAATCGCAAGGGTTCTATAATTTATTTCAACAATTATTATTTACGGACTATTTCGAGAAGTAGTTTTCATTTGTCGCTTTTCAAAATCAGTAACAAAAGATAAATTAGTTTTTGTCAGATGTCTCTAATATCTCTGACCCTGAAATTTAATTTTTAATTAATTCTTTTCGGTGTCCTAAATGTATATTAAGTTACACTTTCTCGACTCTAATTAATTCACTCTCTCGATCAAATTAAACAGAATGCTCTATTTAGAATAGTAAAAATATACATATTGATATAAATTATTTCTTTGTTTCAATGGCGCTACATCCCATAGAGGCCGCCTCATTTCTAAAGTAACCAGCTGCCCACATTTGCTGGATGAGGCATACTGGCATGCCGTGGAGTAGGTGTTTCCTTATCATTCCGTTTTTGCGTATTCTTCTATGTGTGATTCTCCATCGAAATTAGTTACTACACCGTTTAGTAAAGCTAAAAAATATTGTCACAAAAAGTTAGTAGAACTGAACTTCTGAAAAACAATATAATAACTAATTAAATTTTTTAAGTTAATAAACTAATAGTTCCAATGTGATCTGAAGCAATTTATATTTTATAAAAAAAATTTAATTGTGCAGAACTATATATCGGGGTTGTTGTTCTTTATTGCTTCCTAATACCTTAGAAGAAAATATAGTATCTCTTATGCATCATCTGCATATCTGTGTGTAGTCTGGAAACCGATTTCTTAATTATTGTTTCTCGGCTCTTTGCAAGTCATACATATATTTATTAATTTCAATTCTACCGCACGGCTGAAAACGTAAATTAATTTTGAAGAAATGCTGAAATTTGTAAGAGTTGAATTGAATCTAAAATTAATGTTTTCTACCAGTACATTTTAGAAAATCATTAAATCTGTTAGCTTAACTACATAAAACGTAAATGTTTTTTAATATACGACTCTTGCTGGTTTACACCAAAATACTTAGTTTACTAGCAGATTTGAAAATAAATTTTGTTATTATTTCCCCAACTCACAAAATTGCGAAAATAATTCATTGTTATTTCCCCAATTTAACTGAAACCAATCTGTAACAAATATGCACTTTAGTGAATGCCATAGTTTGGCATGTTTACAACTGTAAAAATAAAAACCACATTGTAAAGTAGTTATAGATGTCACTTTCACCACCATTCCAATTTGCAACAAATTAACGCTAGAAACCCTAGGTAACATGCTATTCTTAGACCAAAAAATTTTATTTCTCTCCAAATTATAAGAAATGGTTTTCCTGTCATATCGAAGAAGTTTTTGCAATGAAGAAGCCATTCTTTATGTTCCAAAGTATGTATTGTAAATTTAGTATTTTCCTTTATTGGAATTTCCATATTTTTCGATTTTTGTTTTACTGTATGCATAGAAACCATAAAATATCTCAAGTATACCAATAGATCCAAACCCAAAGAATAAACTATTTTAGTTTCCAATATAGAAATGGCCCGGGCCTATTAAAAATAATTTTTCAAAGTTACACTGGATCTAAACTAAAATATAAAACAAATGTTTTTTTGGTAACAAAGTTCTATTAAGTGTATTTTCGAAACTATTATTTTGTGAATATAAGCCGTATTTTTTAACGCATGATCTAGTCCGGTTTAGTTCATGTCTCGTGAAACATCACCAAAGTGCCTACTAGATTTGAAATCAAAATTTGTGATCTGAAACAAAATTTAGATCAAGTGTTCCATATAAAATATGAAATCCAGATCAATGAATATCATCAAATGCAAGGAAGCAGTTTTCGCAACAAATAATAAATATTTTTTACTATACGAATAAATAAAAAAACATAATTTTACACATACATAAAAAAAGAAACGCGCAATGAAATCAAACGTCGACTGCGATTGATTTTTTGAAATCATTGAATCACGACCAAATAATCAAAGTGTGGCGAGGCTCATTATCATCATCCTTTCGTTTCGGCTATAGAACGGCCACTTAAACTCTTTTAATTGAAAAACACTATTTTATCAGACACGACATTGTTTTTGATTTTTGCTTTGAAATTTTGCTCATTTATGTTAGAGAAAATTTTAAGTGTTTTTCAAAAGCACATCCTTTTCAATTTCAGAAAAGCGCCGGGTTATTGATTTGAGCTATATGATAGTTACGAGATAATAAAACATCAAAATATACATAATTTACTTTTAGGAAAATTGCAATTTTAAAGTTAAATGAAGTAAACCACTTTCCAACCGAGTACAAATTCAAAAATGCATTACATCATCCATTGCACTTGAAATATTATAAATCAAATGAAAACTTTAAATGTAAATAACACTTTATTGTACATAAACTCTATGACGAAAGTTAAAAAAAAATATTTTTAACCGTATTCCCAATATGCAGTGCCAACGGAATTCCGTTTACATTCGCGGGCAAAACCCCACTCTTTCTAGAGTTCTACACGATGAAATAAAATAATTTGCAAGGAGTCATGTACTGCGACTACTGCGAACCTACTGGATCGCGCCAATGGACCAAAGCGCCTAAAACAAAGCCTTTAGAATTAGTGGTTCCCTGATCCGCTTAAATCAAAGGACTAGCAGAGCTGGGATGAGGCAATAGGTCTCATTCCATAAGAATAGACAACTAAAATAATAAAACAGTTACTAGATAATCTATATGATTATAGATGTAATATTATACAGAAATAAAGATTTCTTCTCTCTCTAAAGAGAATTTTAACAAGTTCCGCTATGATGTCCTTAATGTGATGATCACCGTATAAAATATATATAAAAATATATATAAAATATAAGAAATCTTTTTTATAATTGAAAATAAATAAGAACACGTTAAAAACTTTCTATTATGTGGTAATAATTTTGTAATTTTTATTACATGAGACCGGTTTCGGGATATATTTGCCCCTTTGTCAATCCAAATTTAACTATCAAACCATTGTGTGAATAAAAAAAAATCTTTCCAATAAAAATTTCCATAGCATTTGTATGAAAGTGTTTTTTCGTGTTTACGATTTTTGGGCCTGCGTACATACAAAGTCCATATATTGAAAGACGACCGTATCCACATACATAGGTACTGGACACACTGATACGAGTAAGTGGCGACGCCATTGCAAAATGGTTTTTTTATTACCTTTTAAGCCCAATCCGATTGCAACAATTAATAGAAATGACGTCAAAAATATAATTAAAAAATGTTAATTTGTATAATAAGATGGACAGGGAGATCTCGAGATTTTTTTGTATTTATCACGAAGGAGGCATGCTTTCCCATGGGAACGGGTCGGTTATCCAAAAAAAAAAAAAAAAAATCCAAGTGGCCTAAATTTTCAAAATCACAATTAACAAAAATATAAAATACCATAATAGAGAAATCAAAATTCAAAATACCAATTGACAAAATTCCAAAATTTATTTATTATCGAAAAAAAAAAATCCATATACAAAATTCCATTATTTTATTATAGTTTAATAATATTTTCAGCATTTCGCAAAAAATTATAATTGGTTTATTTCAATTAATTAACTTATTATTACTTGATTATTTCAATTAATTAAATTTAATTTAATTGTTCTGAAAAACTATTATTTATATTTCTTTTATTTATTTTACTCAAAAAAATTCTCTTTATCTACCAGATTGATTAACGCTTATTGTTGTGATTTTAGAAAGCAGGGTTGCGTTTTTTGGAATACCGATCCCTCCATGAAGCATGCTAATATATACTAAAAATTGTGTATGGTACAATCATTAATAAATAAGCACTGTAACGGTTTTAGCAAATTACAAGATACCGTTGAATAAACCGTAATCGAAGATTTCCTAATTATAAAATAAAAATTATAAAAAAAATATAAAAATTATAAAATATTTTGTTTACACTTTTTGTGCGAAAATTTATGTATTTTGATTCTTTTCTAGAACAAAATATTTTCATGTGCATTTTTGTTATCATGTGGTGTCAATGTCCTACATGTAACTCTCCCTCCGTTGGGGTTACAATTCTCCTGGATTCTGTTTATTACTTTTACTTTAAAATTCTTTCTTTTATAACATTTATAAATCGTTAATATTGTTATCATTATTATTAATATTATTGTAATTATACTTATTCCCGAATATACAAAAATTCTATGATATTTTAAAAGTTTTTTTCCTTCTATGTTCTTATTTGTTTCTAATATTATTTCTTTAAATGTTAATGTACTATTTGTAGGTTCATATGTTAGGTTTGGAATTATATAATTATCCTTTATTTCTTTAATATTATTATAGAAGGTTTTGTTTCCTAAATTAACAGTACAGTTATAAAATTTTATAAAATAATTTCCATTTAAGATAAATTGTCTTGCATCACAATTTGATATTAACGTTAGATTATTTGCTAATTGTATTACTAAACTATTATCATTAATATTATAAATTTCTGTGTTACAATTTTTTATTTTTTCACAGTTTTTACTTACGATACAATGTTTTAAGCTACTTAAATAATTTATAGATTCGCTTTCATCATATTCAAAATACTTATCATTAAATTCGATTGTTTCAATAATTCTACTATCAATCAATTTACAATCATTTTCATTAGCTAGAGGGATAATTAGTTTTTTGTTTACTTTTTTCATACTATATGGTATTTTGATTAAGAATATTAATTTACTTGTAGTTGTCTTGGAAAAGCCTACTTTCAAATTTTTGAATTTATTAGCATCTATTTTATAATCAATAATTTCTTGAATTGTTAACAATGAAGGGTGTTTGATATTTAATTTACTGAACATTATGTTGTCTTGTAGATCATTAATAATTCTATCTACTTCTTGAATTTTCAATTTTATATCAAATATTATTAATTTCATCGAATTATACTTTTCTTTTTCCTCAATAAATTCTTTGACTAATTTTCTATCTTCTACTATGGTTTCATACAATTTGTTTATACTTGTATTAAAATTGTTATTGATTTGTATTTGTTTGTTCATATTGGATACTATTAATTCGTTATTATTATCTATTTCATTTAAATGTTGGTTAATTAATTGTCTGTCCTCGTCGTCCATTGTTCCGGTTATCCATTTGTTAATTGTCCCTAAGAAGTTTACTAGTTCTCTATTTCTAATCATATGATGTCCGTCTTTTAATGTCATTAGGTTATTTAGTAATTTGTCTACGATATGTAAAGAATAGTTATATGTTTCCGGTATTAGTATTTCGGTCTCCCTCAGTATTGTGTATCCTGAATTAGTCTCTATTTTCTCGACTAGTAGTTGAGCAGGAATCGGAGTAATTGTCATTGTTATTGTCAATAATAATATTGTTATAATCTTGAGAGCCTTTGCTTGAAAAAGCAATTGGTGTGTTGTGTGCTTGGGTCAGAATTTCAATTTAAGTTGTTGTACTACGTTTGTCCACGTCCGCTGATGATCTGGAATCTCCATTATCACATTTCTGGCTTGTTCGATGATTTTATTATTCACTAATTTTCGTAAGCAATATGAGTTGAATTCAATATTATTGCTACCACACAGTGTCTCTGTGTCTTCCACCGTTTTCAATAACGATTTTAATTTGAACGAACTTCACCAGAGAATGGTGGAATCTCATTGAAATTTCTAATTATTTGGTCAGGTGTTAAGTTGAACTTTGTCACTTTTATTTCTTTTGTTCTAACATCTTGTTCTAACACTTTTTGGTTTAGGCATTGTATTTGATCCAACAACTTTTTTTGGATTTGTTGTTGATCAAATAATTCCTTTTTTAATTGTTCAATTTCCATTTTCAACTTTCACGAGTAAAAATCTTCACTTACTTATTATGTTTCTGGATTAATAAATATATAAAAATTTCTTTTTGTGACGCTTTTGTTGTTTGTGTCGCGAAAATTCGCCCTTCGATTTTAATTTAAATACTTTTTTATTTTTATTAATGTTCAATCACTTAGATCTTAACTTAGACACTTTTAATAATTTTATAACTAATGTTCGATCACTTAAATCTTAACTTAGACACTTTAATTTTTTATTATAACTAATGTTCGATCACTTAGATTTCAACTTAGACGCTTGTTAATTTTTATTATAACTAATGTTCGATCACTTAGATTTCCTTCTTCGGAAGAAAATCCTATCAACTGCGCCAAAAACGTTTTTCAACTTCAGTTGAAAATAAAAAAAAAAATTATTTATTTTTACTTTACACTTTTTACATTATTTTGAAAATTGGTTATTTAAGTCTGTACTCTTCGGAGTCAGATACAATTCTACATTTTATTTAATTTATTAATTTTAATTCTTCATAAAACTTTGTAGTAAGCATATTTAAAACGTGTTCTAAATTTAACACCAATATTCGTTTTAAATATAAAAACGGGGTACATACTTAATGAAATCTGATATAGATTTCATTTCACAAAAAATATAAAATTATAAAATATTTTGTTTGCACTTTTTGTGCGAAAATTTATGTATTTTAACTCTTTTCTAGAACAAAATATCTACATGTGCATTTTTGTTATCATGTGGTGTCAATGTCCTACATGTAACTCGCGCGCCTTTTATATTTCCATGGCCATTAAAAGGAATTTTTTGGAATTTTGTATATTGGAATTTTGAAATTTGGCATTTTGTATAGGAATTTTATTTTTTTGAAATTTTACTTTTAGGAATTGTTTTTATTGGAATTTTGGTTTATGGAGTTTTGTTTCTTGGAATTTTGATTTTGGAATTTCAATCACCAGTACCCAACCCTTTTCCTATAGGTCTCCGGACAACAAACCTGTACACAACCCTCTAAAAAACAAATGAGTTCAAGAGTTCCATTCTGAATTTCTGAATTTTACTTAAAGTATTTAATTTTGAAAATAGACACCGCAAGTAAGGAATCCGGTCGAATTGTTACGAAAAACTAGGATGAAGCTGAAAAGTTGTCAAATCGTCCATAAAAATAAAAATAGTATGAATTATACTTGAAACGAGCAGCTTTTAGAGCGACAACTGTACGACGAAACCGGTTAATAGCAGAAGTCTAATTATTTAAAATCATTGAACTCTCAAAATATCTATCACATAACTAGACAAATAAATATATTTATTCCGCAAAATATAAAACAGGTTTTTAATTGATAACATTACGATTACCAATTCTTATGGTCCATTTTGGTTGGTTTTTTAAAAATAAAGTGTACTGAACGACAAGTACAGTGTATTAAAAATACGAACACTATTATGTTCCATAAACTGGCACGTTCTAATATTAGCATTATAAACTTAAGAGCTTAAGCAGAATTAAAAATTTCAAAACTAGTGAACCATTCTTATGAAATAGAGAAGTCTAATGTAAGCAATTATTATGTAGACTAGACTTTCCAAATTGAAATATTCAAAGACAAATATGACTTGAATTTTTCTAAACGTTCAATCATTATTGGGACACAGTAATTTCAACAAAATTCTTACAAGTGCCATAAATATTCAGATTATTAATAAAGGTGGATTATAAAAAATAGTATACAATAAGTTCAAAGAGACCTCAAATAACGAAACACAAAAGATTTTGTTAACAGAAAGATACATATGTATCTGCTAAAACTGGTCCCAAAACAGGATATCACAAAATAGTGTTGTAAATTAATACTGAAATTTATACTAATAGTCCATTATTGTATAATGTACAAATTTTTCATGTCCTGTGTGTCAATTTTGTACGAAAAGCAACAAGCGCGAGTTGAGCAAACCGGAAAAATATAGTATTGAGCATCTTGTTTGTATTAGTAGGCGAGACGCATGCGCATGATGTTGTTTTGATTTTTTTTGGATTGACGTTTCTATGCGAAAACATTTCGCAATTTTAGAACTAATTCAAATTATCCTCATATTTCTGAATTAAATTGAACATAATTCACACATTTGAATATTAAAAATCCTAAAACATAAAATATTACTTCATTTCACCGCTCAAAAGCAAACGAATAGAAGAGGTGAGTAGACGTCAGTATCAAAAAAAATAAACCGATTCAACCGGAACCATTTATTTTGATACCTACCATCGCAAAAATGACAAATAGAATGCACATATACAAGAGAGCAAAACACACAATACAAATATAAAATTGTGTATTATACACTGTATATGTACACAAAAATTTTGTTCACCTCGTCAACTCGCGCTGTCGTTTTGCGTACAAAATTGATACACTGAACTGGTTTTTGATGTCCTGTTTTGTTAAATCCTGTTTTGTAATACGAACAGCTTCGATATGTATGTATTGTACATCAGAACCGGAACTCTCCTTAACAAATCGGGTTTCACTATTTATAATTTACAATACCTATCTAGTTAGTTCACAAACTGCAGCTTATTTTGACTATGTCGAGTTATTTTTATTGTATTTGTTATTTTTATTGTTATGTTACCCAATAAGTTATTTCATTAAAAATATTACCTACTCCTATCTTCATAATGTCTTAAATGCCAATTTAACTTGTGCTACATTAACACCAAAATTGCAAATTGACTTTTCAGTAAACTTGTAAATTATAAAAACAAAAATGTACATTTCCTAAATTCCTTATAATAAATTATATCGTACGCGTTGGCATTTAAAAGAAATAATTATTTTTAGGTAATTATCTTCTTGCTTACTAGGTAATAATATTATTAAATAATAATACTAGAAAATAATATTATTTTACAAGAAAATTATAAATGAAATTATAATTGGATTAGCTACACCAATGCGACAAATATTAATACTCTTTATTACGTTTAAAGATGTATTTACCACATTTAGAAACGAAACCAATTCTATGACTTGAGGTTTAGTATTACGCTTGCGTGCTATGTTAATTACAATGAGTATGTAAATTGAATACTAATTTAGAAGCATAGAAGAGTAATCGAAAACTGCATCTACTTTAACAATGAGTTACTTGTTTTGCCCACAGACACATTATAATATAAGTCTTTCAGAATGTGTTTCGTTTATTCCACAAAACGTATAAGTCAAAATTACTAATAGAGATAATAGTGTAATAAATATGTCTTTATAAATTGAGTCACATTTACTTTGAGTCACGGAAATACCTGCAACAATTGTTTTGTTTGTCTTTTTTGACGTGCAAAGTATGCGTAGTGAGACTAATTTGCATTGCTAATATAAATTATATACAGTAAAGGAAATAGATTTGATTGATAACATAATGTAAAGTATCTAGTAAAAATTAATTGGGAAGAAATGAATAACTAGAAAATAAGGTAATTAGATGCCCAAGTATCTATTGCAACGACTAGGATAATATAAACTTGCTATAAGACTTACAAACTTTTCCAGGTTTTATAATTTACTATTCGTATTTCTCATATAGAGCATAATACGTTATTGCAATACCAAATTAGTTAATAAGTTTTTTACATACATATAAGTCATTGGTATAATTCTACTATTTTCAACTGCGACTATTACCTTAATTATTTCAAAAATTTTGAATGTGAAAAATGAAATACAAAGCATGTAAAATTTATTTGAAGGCTGTTTCTCAACCGTGTTAATTCCTACAGCATGAAATGATAATGCTATGGGATATGTACAGGTTGTACTCACTACTGTAAATATTTCGTTAAGAGTTATATTTATATACATATATATATAGTTGCACTCCCGATAATAGATATAGCAAACCTCCATAAATCAGTGTCAAAAACCAATCCCCTAATATTATCTTTCTGTATATTGTTGGATTATACCATATAGTATAATATTTTTTGTGATAACGCGACTAGATTAGTAACGAGTCTTTCGTGACGGGTTGTACTTTTACAATATAAGTATACTAATTTATTTGTGTAAGTCAATATTTTGCCTTGAATATCAAGTTTTAATATATACATAATTCAATAATTAGTTGTATATTTTTTTAATCAATTATCTAAATTATGTCGTTCATCAGTACAATCTATAGGACATTAATGGTTTTCGACCAAATAGATATCTTCAAATTTATATTTGTACTCGTAAAGTGAACGAAAATAGCTAGTAAAATACTGACATAATATACTCATGATTTGTGCCACAATAATACAATACAGATTACGTTTGTCAAATACCCTAAAGGTTATTTCCCTATGAGTATTACCTGAATCAATAAAAATGTGTCATGAAAAGAAGCAATGATTAGAGAGGTCAGGTGAATTACTTGTTTAAACTGGGATAGCCGAGTACATCGATCAGCGTCTACTTTCTTTATCGCTTCCCTTCAATAACGTGCTAAAACAAAAAATTGTATAGGTTCTACTCCTTTTTTAACTTGAACTTATGTATACGTTATTTTGAATCTTTTCGTGTATATTATAGTTTTTACAATAGACAAAAATTATGTGTCATCATCATAAGGCATTAATTGTCATTTCAAGAAACAATTGAAATGAATTTATTTCCGGTACAAATTTCCAAAGTCATTATAATTTTTCATGTTGTGGTGAAAGAAACCAAAATATGTATTTTGCATGCCACTGCTCATAGAAAATGTTTCTACAGTTTAAGCATTTTAGCATAAAAAGTTCTCACGATGTATATTATAGGTTATCTCTATTGTTTGAATTAAAATAAGGTTCCAAATTGGTAATACGTATGCGCGATGCATATTTAAATATTACGGTTTCACTTAAAGTCACAGACGAACGTTTGAAAGCAGAAAAAGTGAACAGGTGATGGAGAATATAAATAGAACTCTGCTTGATTTTACAAAATTATGAGTTTCCTCCAAGGGGTACCATTCCAAATGACAAGGAATTTATGCCAAACTGTATAAGAAAATTAACGTATCATCCCATTATAAATGTTTTAATTTCCTTTTTCCATTCCATATTCTAAGAATATTGTATATTTTAAAATTATTCCAAAATTTAAAATTCTATTATGTACCTTCAATTAAATTGTAAATAACAAAAAGCATGTTGCTTTCCATCGGTATACTGCTATACTCGAAAATGCAACTTTCTTTTTCGATTTTATAGCCAAACCAATTATTGAACTAACACGATCATAACTTCAAAATTCGATTGTACAACAATTTCGTGCACTGTATTTATAAATAAAAATGAGATTTTGTTATTGGTATGTTTTCTTACAATCTTTATGGACTTTTTGAAAAAGTTTACAAATTCAATAATAAAAAAAAATGTTTCAGTAGTATTTTTACCGGCAAATCGTGCAAGTGAATTTAGTGTTTAAGAATCAGTGAAGAAATCTTTTATTTAAATTTATTTATTCAACAACAATAGACAAACGGTAATGCGCGACGTCATCATTACGTTTTGTGAATAGCCAGCTATTAATTTTAATTTAATTCGTTTTGTGTTTAGTTTATTAGTGTTGACGAAAAAATTGAATAGTAGAGATTAGGTTATATAAATATATGAATCAGAATGTAAACAAAGTGTGAAACTGTGTTAGTTATAGCTGTCATAAGAATATGTCGACACATACCGCATAAGATAATCGAAAAAATTGCGGTGTACTCGAAATTAGCATTTCCTTCCAATCAACAAATTTTCTTGTATGCATGTGTATCTTTCCTTCTGTTTTCTATTAATAGATTTCTAAGTGTTTATGTGTGTTTTCGAAACATCATAACTTAAAATTTCTTTTAATTTTAAATCTTAACAAAACCAAATGTGTTTATTTCAATTGTAAATATTTTTCTTATGTACTATTGTGGAGAAGGTTTTGTTGGCTTAGTTTAGTAGATTATCTCGTTCAAGACGAGAAGAATTTATTAAACTTAACTGCTCCTTCTAAGTAAATTTTAAGATGAATGAATCGTTATTATTGTGACTGACGTTATGATGTGTAAATCAGCTGATTCATATATTTGTTGTATACATAGTACTAAGAAAATTAAATACAGTCACAGTATTTCTTATAATTTTTTCTTTTTTTTGCTTTCCCATGGTCTATAAATCATTTTGCTTAACAATTACTGTAAAATTCATTAAGTGAATAACAGTTTGTAGCTTGTGAGTTAATATTAAATTGTGATCGCAAGAAATATATAAATACAAATTACTAAAATGGATGAAGAGGCTATGTGGAAAGGTTTTTATGATAAACTACAAGAGATTAAAAAAAATAAGCCACAGGATGAACGCGAAGCCAAGTAAGTTTACTTAATATTTTTGTCAATAAACATTTTTGGCAACCCCTGTTGCAATCAATGGTATTGATTTTACGAAAAAGAAAGAAAGTTTGTTTTTAAAATTGGGAACACTCCTTGGAGTTTTTTTTTATTCATTTCAATGTTTTTGTGGTTAGGTATATCAAATTTATACGTTCTATTTTGTGTTTATTCTCATTCGGTGACGCAATTTAGCGTCGTCACGGTTCATAATACTTCCCTACATATTATAAACAATTATATAGTTTGTTATAATAATTACTAACAACAAAATTTAATTTTAATTGTAAATACCTACATGTATCTTGCACCTTCCAAATTGTTTTCATGATCATCATATCGAAGTTTTAATATACATATGTACATACGTTGTTGTGCTACATACAAAATATAAAAATGGTGGGTGTTGTGGTTGCACTAAATTAAACTTTAATTTATCTGTACATGTGAGAAAGATTAAAAAATAACCGCCTCCAAAATTGTAGTGTTATTAACCATTTTGATCTAACTATTCTTAAACGAGAAACTGGTAGACAATTTTGACTTTATTTTCGTAATATTTAGATTATTTATAAAAGGGAATGTTGTAAAATTTTTTTGGTAATCATATATTTGGAAACACATTTTTTCCTAGTTTAAAATGTGCTAGTATTTACTATAAAGGTAATCCCCAAAATATAAGTTTTTTCGTTAAAGGTCACTAAAATTAAAATAGGTATCTGTAAAGACTCTGAGAAATGGTGTGTCCGAACGTATAATCTGCACGTAACAAATATAAACGTATCACGTTCTTCTAAAACCGTGTCAGATTCGATTTGTAATGCAACGAAATTACTTAACCAAGTAATCGACTTCTATAAATCGTGATTTGCATTTACCCTAAGCGTTAGCAAACCAATGAGCAAACCTCTAAATCTTTCTTCAATTCCGACCTTTTCTTGAGTTCCGAAAATATGCACCTCACAGTTAGAGGAATTTTCCATTCGCTTACCCGACAGTTCAGTCCTATATAAAAGTTACTGTTTCTAAGTACAAACTTCAAGCAATCCTTAAGTTCGATGAAATTATATAATTAAAAATTTCTCATAGATGTAAGTAAATTTGCTATATACGATACCTATAGAAAAAAGTTTTGCGCTGAAAAAGCAATCCGAGCGCTATTTTATAAAGTACCCATTCATATCAGTAAATATAAGATCAATAATATCAATGTAGCCACTTCGACACTTACCTCCCTTCTAATTAATTTTTGATAAAGACTAATTATAGTTGTCAAGAATGACATTGCCAATTAACACTAGCTACCAGTTGCACTGTAATCGGTTCAAAAATGGGCAAGTGTTTTTGAGCCAAGCTACACACGATTTTAGCTTCTGGTTTCAAACTAAGTCGCAATAGATTTTTATTATTAATTCAAACCCTTATTTTATATTAAAACACCAAATTTATTTGTATTGTTTTATTCTGTTCTCTCGAAAATAAAATTTAAACAAAAATCTACCTCTCAAAAATGGCCTTAAATTTTTTTATTTTCATTTCTATTTTTTTATTTCGGATGCAAGTACAAAAACATTATGTCGCAGCATTAAGGCCAGCTATTCCTGAATACGATACGAAAACGAAAGTATAAGATTCCTATTCAATTTTAAATAAGAATCGTACGAATCTGATTCAATTCAAATATGAATTTTGCATTTTCGTTTTCGTATCGTATTCAGGAATAAGGGGGGGGGCAGTTTTGAGATGTAGATTTTTGTTTAAATTTTATTTTCGAGAGAACAGAATAAAACAATACAAAAAAAATTGGTGTTTTAATATAAAATAAGGGTTTAAATTAACAATAAAAATCTATTGCGACTTAGTTGGATACCGATTGGCTGATGCCACACTATAGGTATCACAGAAACCATTACTTTCTTCGTTTCTTTCCCCGTTTACCAATGATACCGGTTTTAATTGTAACTTAAATAAATTTTCGATGAAATCACACTAACACAAACATAAATCAAATAAAAAATATTTGAAGGCCATTTTTGACTTAGACATTTTAGTTTAAATTTTATTTTCGAGAGAACAATTACAAAACAATACAAAAAAATTTTGTGTTTAAATATAAAATAAGGATTTAAAGTGTAATACAAAAATTTCCAATTTATTTTCGAATGTGTTTTTTAATTTTGTTTTATTTTTCGAGTGTGTTGTGTAGTGATAAAACAATAAAATAAATTTGGGGTGAGAGCTATCGGTTTTTTATAGTAAGTTCATTCGAAATGTCAGGCAAAAAAAACTTACTCGGGTTTAGCTGTCAGGGTAAAAAACTTACACGGCTTGAGCTGTCAGGGTAACATTTTGACATTACACGTTCATTTACAAAAAAAATCTTACCCGGAAAAGTTACCTGGTGTAACTTTAAAAAATCGCGATTTTTTGTCAGATCTTTACGCATACATATATACAAAAGTAAACGTCACAACATAATTATCAAAACAAAGACACCGCGCCATTTGTACTTCAATTTCGAATAAATTTTAATTTTTCATAGATATATTAAAATTGTAAGAACAATTTGTAATTTTGTGCGACGTATTTTCAAAATATCTTGTGTGCTAAAATGTTGTGTAATTGCGGATTTATTACATTGAATAAAATTCGGAAATGGGACAGCTGATGCGATCACTTACCACTTCAAGCGATTCTGTGCCACATCGCTAATATTACAGTAAAACAGGATATTCATAAACGTAAATTAGATGTGCTTGAAAACTTAATTTTAAATAAGCGTTTGACGGCTGTAGTCATGTGAGTAGATCGTTTGTTTAAATCACTCAATTATCTCCATTTAACTTTTGAATGAATATTACAGCAATAATTTAAGTGATTTGGACGCACTACTAATGGATTCGAAAGGTGCAGATATAGGCTACCAGCTGGTACAAATGAATTTAGCTAGCCACCGTAAAATGATCACACTGATGCACGGCGCCAATTGTAATCCCTTACCATAATAAGCTGAAGAGTGAAGGGTAGAGTAATAAATAATTGAATTGGCTAGATCGGACAAGACAGAATTAAATCAAATTTTTTCCACTTTTGTCTTTTTTTTTATGAAAAATGAAATACATATTTTATTTTATAATAATTTATTTTATAATAATTTTAAAATTTTATGCCCATTCCCACCGTTTTCTATTAAATCGCGAGCAAAAGTCCCAGGCGAGGGGTACGATTCGTTAGAATAATGTTGTTGTTAGAATTTGAAGCCCATTGTACAAACAAATCACGTGCGTATCCACTTTCAATATCGGGAGTAGAAGCTAACATGACCTTTGGGCTCGGGACTGTACGTAAATCCGCCAAATTGTGACACAACTGCAAATGCCGAAATTGAAACGGATTGATACGGGCACTTTCAAAACTTTTCATCAATTTATCACTCATTCATACATTCGATTTGTTATTTAGCAAACTCAACATTCCTTTTATGTGCGAAATTATATAATTTTTTATCTTATTAATTAAAAATTATTGATATTGAGTTATAAATGAATTCGTAAAATTGAAATACGGAAGACACTATTGAAAATTTTAATATTATGTTATGTACTTTGCTTTGCTGACATCTTTAAAAATACACAATTTTTTGTCTTTCTTTTCACCAATACTACTACAAAAGTCGGGTAATATTTTTCGTGTTCATTTACATAAAAACCGGGTAACTTTTTGTTGTAATTCCGAATGAACTTGCTATTGCCCCATTCCACACGAGATTTTTGGTTTTTTGATTATTGTTCAAGGCCAACTAGTCGTAATAGATAATGTATATCAGATATGCTACACACAATTTTGGTCTCTGGATTCAAACTACTGCGCAATAGATTTTAATTTAAACCCTTATTTTAAATTAAATCATTAATTTTTTTTGTCTTGTTTTATTCTTTTCTCTCGAAAATAAAATTTAAACAAAAATCTACATCTCAAAAATGTCCTTAAATTATTTTATTTTCATTTCAATTTTTTTCATTTCGGATTCACGGACAAAAATTTTATTACGCAGCTGCGACGTAAAAATTTTGACCGTGAATCCGAAATGAAAAAATTTGAAATGAAAATAAAAAAATTTACGGACATTTTTGAGATGTAGATTTTTGTTTAAATTTTATTTTCGAGAGAACAGAATAAAACAAGACATGAAAATTTAATGATTTAATTTAAAATAAGGGTTTAAATTAAAAATTAAAATCTATTGCGCAGTAGTTTGAATCCAGAAACCAAAATTGTGTGTAGCATAGCTGTATGGATGTGTGTTTTATTTTGTTTTGTTCAAAATAAAATTTAAACTAAAATGAGTCTAACGTGGCCTTGAAATATTTTTTATTTCATTTATGTTTGTGTTGGTGTGATTTCACCGAAAATTTATTTAAGTCGCAATTAAAACCTGTATCATAGGTAAACGGGGGAAGAAACGAAAGTAGACCAAGAAAATTATCTCCAACTTAAATTTTTTATAGGAAAACTAACTTTTAAACAACATCATTATCAAAAAGACGGGAAAGGTTCGGAGCCGAACCCTATAAGCATTTTTGTTGCCTATAAAATAAAAGAAAATAGTTTTTCCACAAAAAAAATCACAAACCACCACACCTAAACATTATTACCACCCTCACCCACCATACAAAACCCCCAAAACCTATCTCACCCGCACCACCCATATTATCACCTCCATACCCACTTCCACACACACACAAACCACCCACACAAACCCTCATCCACCAAATCCCAAATTCCCACACCAAACCCAAAACGCCTCATCCCACCCCCTCCACCTCCCATACCACCACTCCTACCACCCCCATAACCACACCACCCACACAAAACCTCATCCAAACGAGATATATGTTGATTCCACATTCAAATGCTCTATGAAACCAAAATAGAATAGAAAATGAAAAAAAAATCTAACAATTTTAAAGAGGGGGGTTAACAAAACCCTACTTACCTCCGAACACCCTAAACACAGAAATGTCCAAATCAATAGGGATCATTCCCAAGAATTGCTTGAACTTTTAGTGAAGAAATTAAGTTGATATCTCCATTCGTTCTCAAGTTATCGTGCACACAGACGGACAGACGGACAGACGGACAGACGGCAAACCGAAACCATATAGCATTTTTTTTAACAAAAATGCTTAAAAATTGAAAAAGCTTTTATTGAAACTACCTCATCCAGTACACAGATTTCCACCAAATTTTATAAGGGCCTTCCATGATTAATGGAAAAGTTCATGTAAGAAGTTTTGAAAAATGTTCTAAACTATTTTTGTTTGAAATTTAATTTACAATACTTTTGTTTTTAAGCGGTCTTTCTTAAATGCTATATACTTTTTAAAATATTTGCAAATCACAAAAAGCTCCTATGAAAGCTTCCACTTCCGGTGCACTGATGTGGGATCTCCCAATTTATATAAAAAGCTAAGTTTCATCCCGATCGACCAATCCGTATGGGCTGTACGGGACCGAGTTTTTACGAAAAACAGTTTTTTATGTTAAAAATCGTCATTCCCGCTTAAATTTTGGAAAACTTATTTTGATTGGTCTACGCTGTACAGAGGTCGAATATTTTTTATTTTGGAAAACTTAGTGTCGATTTTGTACCATAAGTAACAGCGCGAGGTGGCAAAGCGGAAAAACATAGTATAGTGCTTATTTTATTAATGTTGGTTTGCTTGAGCGCATGCGCGTCATTTTGTTTATATATTTTTTTTAATTGATGTGTCAAATGCGGTTTTGGTTTGTTCAAATATTTGAAAATGAAAAATCGAAGTCACGTAGTAAACAATCTGTTCCACTGTTCAAAAGCAAGCGAATAGAAAAGGTAGACGTCAGCATTATTATGCGAAATTCTTTGCAACTGTCAGGCAACAGAAAATTATCTGGATTTAGCTGTCAGGGTAAAAAAACTTACACGGGTTGAGCTGTCATGCTAACATTTTGACATTACATGTTCGTTACAAAACAACATCTTACCCGGAAAAGTAACCCAGTGTAACTTTAAAAAATCGCGATATTTTGTCAGATTTTATAAAAAATTTACGCGTACTGTATATACAAAAGTAACCGTCACAACATAAATATCAAAACAGACACCGCGCCATTTCTACAATTCAATTTTGAATTAATTGTAATTTCTAATAGAAGTATTAAAATTGTAAGGACAATTTGAAATTTTGTGCGACTTATTTTCAAAATATATTGTGTACTAATGTTGTGTTTATGTGCAAAATTATATAATTTCTTATATTATTAATTAAAAATTATTCATATTGAGTGATATATAAATTAATAAAATTGAAATATGGGAGACACTATATTGAAAACTGTATTACTTTGCTTTATAATACTTTATTATACCGATGCTAACAAGCTGAAATGAAAAATCTGATATGTATATAAATAATTTTTTGTCTTTCTTTTCACCAATGCTACTACAAAACTCGGGTAAATTTTTTCATGTTCTTTTTACACAGAAACCGGGTAGCATTTTTTTCGAAAAGTCTAAAGAATTTCGCATAAGTATTCAACCGGTTCAATCGGAACTTTTTATTTTGATCTAATTGCCATGTAAAATTGACAAATAGAATGCACATACAGATGAGCGAAAAATTACAATACAAGTATAAAATTGTATATTATATACTGTATATGTACACAAAATTATTGTTCAGCTCGCGCTGGTTTGCCATTTCTGGTGGAATGATTTCCGCCAAAAATCATTGGGATCGCTCAATTTATAATAAAAGCTTAAGACTGTGTCCGAATTGTGTGATAAATATTTTTTAGTACAAACATTGTAAAAATATCGAAGACACACGAATTATCATAGTCTATGGACATAGTAATTTTTGACAGATAAGTGATAATTTAATCGGATTGAAATTATCGATTGTACTTGTTTAGGGCATCGATTATGATTATAAGCTGTTTAATATGTAAAAGAAATGGACTTAAGGTTAAATATTCAACAATATCATTGTATTTCGATTTTTAAATAATTCAATACAAAGTTAAAATTAAATAAATATAACTGGATTTATGATTTCAAGTGTTTTTAATAATTTATAACTTACACCCCTATTATGGTTTGCGCATTATACATTCCCGGCGAACGCAACTCGTCAAACATACAATTTGGTACTATAGTTTTCGCATTTGACATTCCCGCCGAATCCAACTCACATTTTTGGTATTACGATTTTCGCCTAAACGAGCTGAACCGTCAAAATGATTCGCCATCTCTTTGTAGGCGAATCTCATAAAATTGGTTTTCTGTTTTCAATTCACAGTCAAAATCAAACAATGGAGGTTCACGTGTAAGAAATTATATTTTTATAACATGAAGAAAATAACAAATGCCAGCCAATTTTCGAAATTAACGGAAGAGATGGAGAAAAATCCTGATATTTTCGCATCCGTGCCATGTTAATATTTTCATCTAGTTTATCAGAAAAAGATAGATCGACACTAGACAACATGATTTTTAACTGATTTCAGATTAATTGAAAAAAAAACGTAATTTATAAACACAAAATCTGAATAATATATGATTACAACAACACAATTGTTGACAAAAAACCACAAATGTCAAAAATAATTGTTATAAAAATTATTATTCGGCTAGTATTACTAGATGTGCACTCGCCAAAATAAAGGCGAAAACCATAATACGAAAACCCAAGTCGGATTTAAGATTCACCGTGAATCGTTCGGCGAGGAGAAAACCATAATAGGGGTATTAATCTTAGTCTTATAATTATTAAATTCAATATATTCAAATTAAATATTAAAACTGAGGGCGGGGAATTTTTACCAAAAAAATTATCACAGAATTCGGGGCAGCAACTTGAAAAAAAATATAGAAAGAGAATTTTTTTTACATTAGTATCAAATATTTGTGCTAAAAATATTTATCACACAATTCGGACACAGTCTTAGTATGAAGTTTCAGCGAATTGTAAATCTGCAAAATCTCGAGGTTAAAATGTCCCATGATAACTTTGACATAGCATTATTAGTGTAACCAACATAATCTTGAGTTTTCTGTACATTGGTATCTGCGTTTCAGATTTTTTTCATGGCTTTAAATTATAGTTGGCTTTACACCACTACTCTTTAAACCAATGCGTATGTATAGCTAGGGGCACACATATACTTTATTACAACTACATATCTGTTTTGTTAGCTTGTATTTGTTGCTTTATTATGGCTTTCTATTGTTGGTTTTCCCTGATCCCATATCACAGAAGATTTATTATGCAGAAGTGTCATTGGGTAGACCAAAAGAAAATGGCCTACCGACCATTTTCCTACGATTTGACGACTTTGAACTGTAATTATTTTAATGGAATCATTATTATTAATATTTATTATTTATATTACTTATTTTAACAGTTGTACACTGTTATGAGTTACAATTTTTTTTTATTTCAAATGTAAAACTCAATAATAACGAATTTTGGTTACCCTGCAAACAATTTTTCCTACCTTTCCGCGAAGCAAAGTCAAAAATATTATAGTCATGCACACTTCATGTCAGGGCGAGCCATTGGCGCCTCAAAACCAATACCGAACCAGCGTCTGTTTTCCAGGTTAGGAGCGGCTGAAGCGGGCGTCTGTCTTGTATCAAGCGGCTCGCTATATAAATGTGTTCAAGCTAGGACTGGATGTCTCAAGATTCTCACCAGTACATGACACGCGTAACAAGCGGGTTGAGCGGAAGGCCAACAACCTTCCCTCATAAAAACTATCAAGTTATGAACCCTAATCAAAGGCCTTGAATAACCATATCGGATTCATTACAGACTCGACCTCGGAAATTGTACACGGACAACGCTTTAAAAATGGGAACATGGAACGTGCTTAGCCTCTTAAGACCTGGAGATCTCCAGAACCTATCGAACCAAGCAAAGAGTTACACATTAGACGTGCTTGCACTACAAGAGCTTAGATGGTCTGGGAGTGGGATTCATGACACCACCAATGGTTACACTCTTCATTACATCGGCCATCAGAACGGAGGAGAATTTGGAGTTGGCTTCCTCATCCATCGGCGCGTGAAGCATCATATCATCGATTTCCGCCCTATCAACATGCGGATATGCACGGTCAGACTTCGCACTAAGAAATTTAACATCACGATCGTTAATGTGCATGAACCCACCGAAGATAAATCAGATGACATCAAAGATCTTTTCTTTGTCGAACTGGAGGAAGTCATCAATAACATACCGCACCACGACATTAAAATCATCGTGGGCGACTTTAATGCAAAAATCGGTAGGAGTGCAGAAAATACATCGCACGTTGGCCCTAACAGCCTGCACCTAACTAGTAATAACAACGGCCAACGAGTCACCGACCTGGCAATAACGTACAACTTAGTTGTATCAAGTACGTTTTTCCCACATAAGAGAATCCACAAAGTAACGTGAAGATCGAATGATGGGAGAACGGAAACTCAAATCGATCACGTCATGGTGTCTAAGAAACACTCCACCAGCATATCTGACGTTAGATCTTACAGAGGTGCAGACATGGACAGCGATCATATGCTTGTCATATTTAAATATAAGTGCAAACTGTCATCTACGTTTAACAGACAAGCACACAAGACCGTTCGATGGAATATCGATACTCTAAAAGACCAAGCATCTCTGCAGAGTTACCAATCAGCTGTCACTAATTAGTTAGACCGGCCCCATAACAATGAAGAAGCTCCTCCTAACATCCAGGATCAGTGGCACGCTATACAGTCAGCCAAAACTACCGCGGCGCAAAATACCATCGGAAGAAGACCTCCGAGGCCCAGCTATGATTGGTTCGATGACCAATGCCGTAGGGTCGTCGAAAATAAACGAAAGCGTCTTGAAAAATGGTTGGCTCGCAACACTAGAAGCACTCTAGCAGAATATCTCCGCGCTAGGAAAGCCACGACTAAATACATTCGACAAAAGAAGCGCGAACATATGAGATTATGCATCGAAAACATCAGCTTCCTAGCGGAACTAGGAAACTCAAAAGACTGTTTTGCCAACGCCAGGAATCTCACTAAAGACTTCCACCCAAGAAGTACAGCTATCAAAGACGGGAATGGAGAGTTGAGAACAAACGTGGCTGATGTTCTCTCAGTATGGCAAACCTGCTTTCAAAATCTGCTAAGTCGGAATGACGACGTGACCCCCATTAGAGCAATAGCTCCTCCAGGTGAAGAGGTCTTTGTTGAATATCCCACAGTGGAGGAAGTAGACGCAGCTATTAGTCGATTGAAAAACGGAAAGGCACCCGGTCTATATGGAATCCCCGCAGAATTGATTAAACTCGGAGGCGCTACTCTTGCAACAAGTCTATACGATCTCGTCGTCTGTATTTGGGACCAAGCGAGCTCCGAAGAGCTGCCTGAGAATTGGAAGACCACGCTCATATGTCTGTTGCATAAAAAAGGCAACCGTCTTAAATGTGAAAACTATCGTGGCATAGCTCTATTGAACGCTGCTTACAAAATGTTGGCCAATGTTGTACTTGCTAGACTCATCCCTTTCGCCGAAAACATCATTGGCGACTATCAATGTGGTTTTCGACCCAACCGATCAACCACGGATCAGTGTTTCACCATGAGGATGATCTTGGAAAAATGTTGGGAGTACAACATAACCATACATCAACTATATATAGACTTTAGACAGGCATATGCCAGTATAAACCGCGACAACCTATGGGCAGCGCTCATATGCCTAGGAATCCCAGAGAAATACGTTTCGCTATGTAAATTAACAACGTCTGGGTCTGTATGTAGAATCGTAATTGAAGGAACTGTGTCAGACTCCTTTGAAATAACATCTGGCGTTCGACAGGGTGCTGCACTCGCACCTTTGCTGTTCAATTTGGCGCTTGAGTACGTAGTGAGAAAAAGCAACATCGAAACTTCGCTCTGTATATTTAATAAATCCGGCCAAATTCTTGGATATGCAGATGATATCGTGCTTCTTGGCCGAAGACCTAGCGATATCAAAGACAGTTTCATACCGCTCGATCGCTGCGCAAGAAGACTTGGTTTGGAGGTGAACAGCAGTAAAACCAAATATCTAACAACACCCAGGAACATCTCTATGGCAAATCTCGGAATTGGCGACCACAATTTTGATGGTGTCGAAAACTTTAAATACCTCGGGTCAGTTATAACATCACTGAATGAAATGCAGGCAGAAATAAAATCCCAAATCGCTACCGGACAACGAGTTTTCTACGCCCAATCAAGATTATTGCACTTTATAAAGCACTAATAAGTCCTGTGCTGACTTTCGGAAGCGAGAGCTGGACCATGACCTCCAGTTCCAGATCCAGTTCTCGCATCGGAAAGCTCTGCGATAGATATTTAGATCGCAATAATTTTGAATGGGCGTAGAAATCCAGGTGTTATTTCAAAGGAGTCTGATGCAGCTCCTTCAATTACAATTCTACATACAGATCCAGACGTTGTTAATTTACACAGGGAAATGAGTTTTTCTGCAATTCCTAGGCATCTCCCAACATTTTTCCAAGATCATCCTCATGGTGAAAAACTGGTCAGTGGTCGATCGGTTGGGAAGAAAACCACATTGATAGTCGCCAATGATGTTTTCGGCGAGAGGGATGAGTCTGGCGAGTACAACATTAGCCTACACTTTGTAAGCAGTGTTCAGCAGTAGAAGGAAAAATTCGTTATATTTTAGTTTTTAATTTGAAATATATATTTATAAATATTAAATATTAAATAAACTATTAAAAATTAAATATTTTAATATAAATATTAAAATAATTACAGTTTTGAGCCGTAAAAACAGGTAGGAAAATGGTCGATAGGTAATTTTTTCTTAGTCTACTTAATAGAGCTTCTGGATAATATTTATTCTGTGGTACTTACTCAAATAAGTCTCCTCGCGAGGTGACTTATTTGAATAAGTCGGTGTTTAGAAAGCAACCTAAATACGTCCTCCGTTTTGTTATTTTTAATTTGAATATCACAAACAATATAAGCTCTGTAGCTTTAACACATATCTAATAAAATCCTAATTATATAAATTCAAAGAATTAAGTTAAAAAAATACTTCTACAATACCACTTTCGTATATGTTTATTAGGCGTATGCGAAAATATACAAAACTCGTTTAGTTTCCGGTTACCCTTACCATTTAAGGTTAAGCTAATCCCAAATTAATTGAAATACGTATTCTAGCATGACATACGTCATATATCCATAGCAGCACGTTTGATTGTTTAACCTTACCAACCTTGATACAATTCATGACTCTTTACAATAATATTATTCGTCTATATTATTCTATAAAACGAGTATGGTATACGCAGATGATGAAAACCTTGAAAAATACGTTAAAATACAAAAAATATTTTGTTTTGGGGAATCCAAATTCCAAATTCGGCTATTAGTGAACTACTAAATACGGTCAATAACATAGATCAGCATTTCTAATTGAAAAGTAAAAATGTTAACTGTTCTTAGCATGCATACTCGTATTCTAATAAATTAGTAAGCACCGAATAATATTCTAATTAATTACGTGGGTTCATTGCATGGCATTGAAGTACGATATCACCAAGTTCCTTGTGCTATGAGTAATTCGACTGCATGGAATTTTTTTATCAGATTTATGCGGGTAACTTTATTTTGTGGTATAAAAAAAATTGCAATATTTAAATTACGATTAGGTATATGTTTTTAAAATTAAATCATAAGCCAATCTCAGCACAACTTTCTTCTTGTGATCCGAATGTACATCTCATTTACATATGCACACGATATAAATTTATTAAGATCTTGTTTTGTAGGTTGTCGAATATAAGACGTCGTGTAACCAAATATTAAATAGTATCAATATAGGACATTGCCTTGTAAAATCGTGTTCCAAAATTTTTTTTTTTCTATAAGACAAGAGTGAAGTTAGCTGTTTTAGTACAAGCTCGAAAAAGTCTCGAAAATCAACACAGCTGGTGAAAAAGTAAAACTAAATTTAACTGTTTCAACTGTTTAGCTTAGTTGTCTAAACAAAAAAGTAAACAAACAACGGCAATTTTTCGAAAAAAGTTCGAAAAAAACGACAAAAGCGACACCGTGACAAAAAAATTCATTATGGTAAATGCGATAAGCTAAGAGAAAAAAAGAACACAAACGTCCTATATATAAGTTATGGTGTAGCGCTAAATTAAAACCAAAACCGGTTGTGAGGTAACACTTTATAATTTATTAGATTTTTTAATAATTTACGGGTGTTAATTAGTATTTTCTATTTAACATGTGTGAATCACAAACATTTTTAGTATCGAAATTTTGTTCGTCATTCGAGTTAACTTATAGTACCATTTTGGATCGGGGTAAATCCGCAATAGATAATATCGTAAATAATATTCTAATATGTGATAGCTGTCTATAGCGGCCTTTACACGATCTGTAATAATGTCATGACTTAAAACATCTTTACCTAAAAATACGCTATTTCAACTGAAATTTGATAATGTTTTATTCTTAAACAACTCACCTTACTTCATTGTGCTATATTTGAGTGGGGTCCCATTTGAAACGCGATATTTTAAAACGCGAATTATCAAAACGCGATATTTCAAAACGCGATATTTTAAAACACGACACGGTACAAAACGCGATATGGTACAAAACGCGATATTTCAAAATGCGATATTTCAAAACGCGATACTGTACAAAACGCGATATGGTACAAAACGCGATATTTCAAAATGCGATATTTCAAAACGCGATGTGGTACAAATCGGGATATGGTACAAAACGGGAGTTTAGGATCGGGTTATATCAGGCGGGTGAAGGGGAAATTTAATTTCAGTTTATAGGAATTTAAAAGTCGATAGGAACGATAGTATATAGGATCGGTATCAGGTGGGTCGCTGCGCTCCCGCCGCTTCGCAACGCATATTCTGAACCATATCGCGTTTTTAAATATCGCGTTTTGAAATATCGCGTTTTGAAATATCGCGTTTTGTACCGTATCGCGTTTTGTACCATATCGCGTTTTGAAATATCGCGTTTCGAAATATCGCGTTTTGTACCATACCGCGTTTTGTACCATATCGCGTTTTGAAATATCGCATTTTGAAATATTGCATTTTGTACCATATCTCGTTTTGTCATATCTTGTTTTGAAATATCGCATTTTGAAATATCGCGTTTCGAGCGGATCCGATTTGAGTGTGCGTATCTACTTACATATCCGATAATTTCTTCGTTTATTTCCCATTTTTCTATAAAAATATTAATTTTTTTAGTAAAGAGGAAGAAAACGAAGAAGTTACCGGATTCAAGTTACCGTAGTGTGGATATGCGTATAATATGCCAGATCCAAAAGTAACGAAAATTTTGTGGGAATGCGGCATTTTTAAGTAATGATGGTAGTAATGATATTATTATATTACTTAGGAAAGGCCGCTTATGTGAAAAAGTTATATGTACTTGTTATTAATCCTTTGTTTCATAACAAACCGAGGTCATGTTTAAATTCTCTTTAATTCTCAGTTTATTTAGAACAAAATTAAGATGGATGGGTTTTTTTCGTTATAAATCTTACAGTTACGTATTTTTAATTTAATTCTGAAACTGCAGAACAATTAAACTGCCGGCTTAAGCTCAGTGCATGCCTGCGGAAATAAAAAGCATCACACTTGCTCCCGAACTCAAAATCAATTAAATTTCGTGAAATGATTTATGCCCCGCCTACTAGTTCTATACTCCAGTTGAAATATGTTTAACTTTGTTGTGGTGTTAATACATTTTGTGCGATACCATATGGTAAATACCATTCCACGTACTGCACTCATTCCAGCAGGTAGGTGCTGAGCATTAATGCTGAATACATCGCTCACGCACTAAACCATTCAAATACATGCGAGAGTTAGTGCGGAACCAATACCATGGTATCGCACAGAATGTATTAACACATAAGGCGGAGCGTAAAGCTTTTCACGAAATATGATTGGTTTTGAGTTCGGGAGCTAGTGTGATGCATTTTAATTCCGCAGGTATGTTTCAGGTTTCAGGTATAATAATAGCTTTATTCTATTCAAAATATTGAAATTTTTTACAAAATTAAATAGAGACAAGCATAAAATATCTACATAAAAGTGACTGAAACACATTTTTTTTATATAGTTGAACATGTAAGGGAATTTTTTGACTTCAATACAAACATAACCTAAAAATATAAAATATTTAAATAAAATGAAAAATCGTAATTTTTAATATGTAATTGAAGTTTTATTTTACACCCTATAAATTATTAAAAAAATAAATATTATTTTTACAATGGCGGAAATAGTCTTTTTTTATTACGTTGGTAACTCTACAACAACCGTGCCATATAATTTCAATCCGGATACCAAAGTAAAGGTCGATTTATATTATCAGCGCGGCTCAGCTCAGTCATGCATCGTCTCATGCATCAACGATTTATATTATCAGCTCGGTTCAGCTCATATATTGGGTTCGTATTTATTCCGGTGTGCGTTCGTACCTATCATTTTACGATGGAATATTTGAGTTGTATTTATTTATTTTGTTTGTATCTATTTTGGTTTTTTTCGTATTTATTCGTTTGCGTTTTGTTTTCAAATATTCTTTTTGGATTATACGATATGCGCTGTACTGTACTGCACCGAAATGCACTTTTAATATAAATATACTCTCATAATAAATTCATGTAACAATATTTTTTTGGTATGAGCTGTGCTGCGCCGCGCCGATAATATAAATCGACCTTAAGACGGCTAATAACAAACTATTCGTGTGTTCTTAAACCGAGAAATGAAATATGGCTTTGTACTTCACAATATCTCAAGGTAGACCACTAACTAGATGGTACGACATCTTTGATGTCATGGAATTTTGATTTTAATTTGGTTGGTAAATAATGAGTGCATACATTATTTATCTTAAAATTGGTAAATAATGAGTACATACGTGAATGATCAATGAGAAATGTATGGACTACAATTGATGTATCATTATTTTTAGACTATGTTCGGCGGTGGTGAACAGTTTTTTGGCTTGGTGTGAGACACAGGGTTTATCCAGCCAGTGAGACAAACATTTTTTGGTTTGAACCTGCACTTTAATTAACAATTTATTTCGTTTTATTCTTATTTGTTTTATTGTTTTTATCTTTAAGGTATGAAGTTTAGATTGTGATATTTACTAATTATTAAAATAAATTATATTAGACATAAACCCAAAATAACATTAAGATATTGCATCCAGTTCAAATAGAACTCTACAACTGAGGCAAATCTACAATTGATATGTGTGAAATGTATACCCCTATTATGAATCACACTTGCTTGTCACCGGGTGAAAAGACGTCATCATAATCCAATTTTGGTATTATGATCGTCACTGTGAGTGAGAATCTCACATATCCTCACCTACAATTACTAGGCGACACCAAGTGGTTATTTGAGCATTTTTGGCAAATTAGGTTAAAATACATAAAAAAATCATTTTATGTCAAAAATTTTTTAATTCTCATTTGGTGTCGCCAATAAATTGTAGGTGAAGATATGTGAGATTCTCACTCATAGTGAGAATCATAATACTAAAATTGAATTATAGTGACGACTCTTCACACGGTGACGAGAAATGCCTCAACCAGTCAGACTTAAGTGCTTAAGTTACACGCCGATTGCACCACTTCGATTAGTGCTACAATCACCAAAATGGCTTCTCGTCACAAATATAAATGACCTCTAAATTTTGGTGGTCTTCTCCTAAGTGGTCCAAAACGGAGCACAACTTAAGCTCTTAAGTTTGACTGGTTGAGGTTTAAGTCAGATTCATAATAAGGGCAGTAGACCTATATGGACATACTCATACGTGGCGACGGATGCAACTTCATTCGATGCAATTTTCTATACATTACAAGTTTTCTATTAAAAATTCAAAATTTGTAACTTTTAATAATAATTATATTAATTTAAAAAAAATAATTGGTTTGTTTATACTATCGTTTCTATACAATCCCAAGTATAACAAAACGAAAGTAAAAATTGTGCACAGTATTTTCCTTCGTTTTCATCCAAAATTAACGAAAGTTAAACTTCACATTATAATGATAGTGTTTGTAGCGTATACGTATTATATACATATGCGTATACAAATGGCGTTATTTAGTTTATTGTGAGAACGCTAAGTTTATAGTAACTTTTAACGATGCGGATACATTTGTCAACTTTGATATTAATTTAATTGAAGATAGGAAGGCTGTAAAACAATTGGTAATGTAAAGATTCATTCGAGATAATTTGGTACAATCTATTATATTTTGTTCTCCTATTTCATATTTAGAAATCATTATTTATGAAGCAAGATAGCCACGAACTAAAAAAGTGCATTAGGGCAAACTTTACAGAGCTGTTCACCGATGAGCTTAGCTGCGAGTTTACGTTTAACGGTCAATAAAGATAATGTGAGGTATGGTTTACGTTACTCCGTGTTAAATTTAATAATTATAATATTGTTTTCAACATTTTAGATTGTACTATGGAAAATTTTACGAACTCTATCAAAACCGATTTAATATCCACAAATTACTTTTATTATATAAAAGACAAACAAGGAAAATTATTTTAAAAAAAATCTAGTGTAAATATTAGAAATTAAAAAACTGAATAATTTAATCGAAATGTATATATATGTATGTCCAAAGTAATCAATAAATAATGAATTAAAATAATGAATTTAATAAATCATTTTATATTACAAAAACAAAAATTTTTCTTTAAAAACATTTAATTTTACAACCAAAATTTGAAATTGCCGTTTTAACAAACACAAGCACAATTGTTCCCGCCAAATATTTCTCAATACGCATACACATGCAATAAAATGTTTATAATGAGTTTCGTCCAGTTTCGAATTTTCGCGACACGCTTCATACATTTTATTTTAATAAATTGCAACTCAAACTTAGAAAAATACTAGACTAAGTTTAGTACTAAAGTACGAATATCGCCAGAAAAATTGAAAGTAAAAATACTTGGGTACTGTATACTGTGTTATACTTGTACCCACCCAAGTCTTGGGCAAGTATTTTTACTTTCAATTTTTCTGGCGATATTCGTACTTAAGTACTAAACTTAGTCTAGTATTTTTCTAAGTTTGAGTTGCAATTTACTAAAATAAAATGTATGAAGCGTGTCGCGAAAATTCGAAACTGGACGAAACTCATTATAAACATTTTATTGCATGTGTATGCGTATTGAGAAATATTTGGCGGGAACAATTGTACTTGTGTTTGTTAAAACGGCAATTTCAAATTTTGGTTGTAAAATTAAATGTTTTTAAAGAAATATTTTTGTTTTTGTAATATAAAATGATTTATTAAATTCATTATTTTAATTCATTATTGATTACTTTGGACATACATATATATCCATTTCGATAAAATTATTCAGTTTTTTAATTTCTAATATTTACACTAGATTTTTTTTTAAAATAATTTTCCTTGTTTGTCTTTTATATAATAAAAGTAATTTGGGGATATTAAATTGGTTTCGATAGAGTTCGTAAATTTTTCCATAGTACAATCTAAAATGTTGAAAATAATATTATAATTATTAAATTTAACACGGAATAACGTAAACCATGCCTCACATTATCTTTATTGACTATTAAACGTAAACTTGCAGCTAAGCTCTTTGGTGAACAGCTCTGTAAAGTTTGCCCTAATGCACTTTTTTAGTTCGTGGCCATCTTGCTTCATAAATAATGATTTCTAAATACAAAATAGGAAAACAAAATATAATAGATTGTACCAAATTATCTCGAATGAATCTTTACATTACCAATTGTTTTACAGCCTCCCTACCTTCAATTAAATTAATATCAAAGTTGACAAATGTATCCGCATCGTTAAAAGTTACTATAAACTTAGCGTTCTCACAATAAACTAAATAACGCCATTTGTATACGCATATGTATATACATAATACGTACACGCTACAAACACTATCATTATAATTTGAAGTTTAACTTTCGTTAATTTTGGATGAAAACGAAGGAAAATACTGTGCTCAATTTTTACTTTCGTTTTGTTATACTTGGGTATGTATACTGTGTTACCACATCTTTCGTAGTAATGTGTATAGCATGTACATGGTTTGTTTTTATTTTTCATGTTCACGACATGAGTTTGGTAATTTTATAAAAGAGATTTTGTTAAAAATATTTAAAGATGTGAGTTAATTTAAATAAAATTACATCAAAATATATTTTATATCTATTCAAAAACTGTTTTCATAAATTAATTAATTTCTAGTTCAGTTTTACATTTTTAGGTAGAAAACAAATGTGGAAATAATAAACGATGTGCAATAATCCTAGTATAGTAATATTCAGATCTTAAAAAAAATGTTTTTTTAACTGTTCTGCGCAGCTTTCAGTGGTGTAGACAAATTTTTTATAAAAATTTTGATGGGTCGCATTTATCTTAGATAGTAAACCTAAATAAAATAATAAATAACCATGAAAAAGAATTATATTTCAGTTTTAATACACAAAACATTCAAAATTATTATGTATTTATGTTATTACAATCATATATCAAGTGAAAATTAATAGGTCTAAAAAAATATTGCACGCCTTTTGGAAACAATGACAACATTTAATTTTGGTACGGACTAGGGAAAATAAATATCCAAATGTTATTCGTATCGCACAAAACCACAACAACATAGAAAAGCAAATTCAGTTTTCAATTTAATGGAATTTTGAATTAATTCTTAACTTATCGAAGTAAACATCATTTTAATTTATAAAATCTAAACTTTGTGTTTTAATTGTATCCTAAAATTCCTATTCCATTTAAATACAAATAATTGTAAAAATATAAACAATAAACATGAATATTATACTTAATACATCACTGTGTATCCGCCATATTACTTCTGCGCGAGAACTGTCAGAATTCCAGCGAGATTTGAATACTACTATAGCTATTTGGAAAATTATTTAATCTTTTAAAGTTTACTTTACTTTGTGTAATAATGAAAAATAATTAAAAAAATTAACTAAAATATAATTTAGATTTGTATATATGTATATATGGATTTATATTTTTATACCGCAAATTTAATAAAATAAAAATATTCATTTTAAACCTAAATTTTTATTTTGCTCTGTAACATTTGGATGCCGCCATCTTTTTCTTCTAACATTTTCAAATATAGCCTTTTACATTCATGCACAACCTCGCTCCCGCCATTTTGTTTTTTGTCTTTTCTGTTCACACATACATGTATACAATTCTCCTTTATTGAGTTTCGTCCAGTTTCGAATGATCGCGACACTTTTCATACAGGATCTTATTCTAAGTCGAAAGCAAAACTAGGTCAAAGTCGAAACTAAATATAAGTTTTTACTTCGAAAAATAGCAAAATAGTCGAATTTTGTTATACTTGGGAAATGGAGATAATTGAGTGATTTAAACCATTGCATTTCCGGAACTCCATCATTAAGGACCTATGGTAGGTACCATGTGGTTTTTCTGGAATGTAATCACAAAAAAGAAGAAAAATTAAAAATTAAAATTATTAAATAAAACCATCGGTTTTAAAGTACGTTCATACTTTTTTATCGATATCTGAAGTGTAAAGTTTTAAAATCAAGTTATTGGTAATGTGATCAGGAATGGTCAAACCAAACAAATAATTTAAAACGAAAGAAAAAGAAAAGAGTGATTTAAACAACCCAAGTATAACAAAATTCGACTTTTTTGCCATTTTTCGAAGTAAAAACTTATATTTAGTTTCGACTTTGACTTAGTTTTGCTTTCGACTTAGAATAAGATCCTGTATGAAAAGTGTCGCGATTATTCGAAACTGGACGAAACTCAATAAAGGAGAATTGTGTACATGTATGTGTGAACAGAAAAGACAAAAAACAAAATGGCGGGAGCGAGGTTGTGCATGAATGTAAAAGGCTATATTTGAAAATGTTAGAAGAAAAAGATGGCGGCATCCAAATGTTACAGATCAAAATAAAAATTTAAGTTTAAAATGAATATTTTTATTTTATTAAATTTGCGATATAAAAATATAAATCCATATATACATATATACGAATCTAAATTATATTTTAGTTAATTTTTTATATATTTTTTATTATTACACAAAGCAAAGTAAACTTTAAAAGTTTAAATAATTTTCCTATGATTATTGCACATCGTTTATTATTTTCACATTTGTTTTCTACCTAAAAATGAAAAATTGATCAAGAAATTAATTAATTTATGAAAACAGTTTTTGAATAGATATAAAATATATTTTGAAGTAATTTTATTTAAATTAACTCACATCTTTAAATATTTTTAACAAAATCTCTTTTATAAAATTACCAAACTCATGTCGTGAACATGAAAAATAAAAACAAACCTTGTACATGCTATACACATTACTACGAAAGAAAAATTGCGGTAACACAGTATACATATACGCACCACTACTAAAGTATTAATTCTTCGATTTTTTTCTAATATTTCGAAGGCAAATACGATAGCTCAATTTTGAGTTTCGTCTTGTTATACTTGGGAAACGATCTACTCACATGATTACAGCCGTCAAACGCTTATTTAAAATTAAGTTTTCAAGCACATCTAATTTACGTTTATGAGTATCCTGTTTTACTGTAATATTAGCGATGTGGCACAGAATCGTTTGAAGTGGTAAGTGATCGCATCAGCTGTCCCATTTCCGAATTTTATACAATATAATAAATCCGCAATTACACAACATTTTAGCACACAAGATATTTTGAAAATACGTCGCACAAAATTACAAATTGTTCTTACAATTTTAATACATCTATGAAAAATTAAAATTTAGTCGAAATTGAAGTACAAATGGCGCGGTGTCTTTGTTTTGATAATTATGTTGTGACGTTTACTTTTGTATATATTATGCATGCGTTAAAATCTGACAAAAAATCGCGATTTTTTAAAGTTACACCAGGTAACTTTTCCGGGTAAGATTTTTTTTGTAAATGAACGTGTAATGTCAAAATGTTACCCTGACAGCTCAACTCGTGTAAGTTTTTTTACCCTGACAGCTAAACCCGAGTAAGTTTTTTTTGCCTGACATTTCGAATGAACTTACTATTAAAGTTGATTCGATCTGGATTGAATCCTATCCCAAGTATAACAAAACGAAAGTAAAAATTGAGCATAGTATTTTCCTTCGTTTTCATCCAAAATTAACGAAAGTTAAACTTCACATTATAATGATAGTGTTTGTAGCGTATATGTATACTGTGTTGTTACTACTGTATACTGTGTTACCGCAATTTTTCTTTCGTAGGAATGTGTATAGCGTGTAATGGTTTGTTTTTATTTTTCATGTTCACGACATGAGTTTGGTAATTTTATAAAATTTTGTTAAAAAAATTTAAAGATGTGCGTTAATTTAAATAAAATTACATCAAAATATATTTTATATCTATTCAAATATTGTTTTCATAAATTAATTAATTTCTAGTTCAGTTTTAAGTTTTTAGGTAGAAAACAAATGCGAAAATAATAAACTTGATGTGCAATAATCATAGTACCTATATGGAAAATTATTTAAACTTTTAATATTACAATCAAAGAATAATTTCAAATTGTGTAATAATAAAAAATAATTAAAAAATTAACTAAAATATAATTTAGATTCGTATATAATATGTATATATGTATGTATATTTTTATACCGCAAATTTAATAAAATAAAAATATTCATTTTAAACCTAAATTTTTATTTTGCTCTGACATTTGGATGCCGCCATCTTTTTCTTCTAACATTTTCAAATATAGCATTTTACATTCATCCACAACCTCGCTCCCGCCATTTTGTTTTTTGTCTTTTCTGTTCACACATACATGTATACAATTCTCCTTTATTGAGTTTCGTTCAGTTTCGAATAATCGCGACACGTTTCATACGTTTTATTTTAATAAATTGCAACTCAAACTTAGAAAAATACTAGACTAAGTTTAGTATTTAAGTACGAATATCGCCAGGAAAATTGAAAGTAAAAATACTTGGGATACGTAGTAATAATAAATCTATTTTCATTGCGTCATTCACGCCATGTCCCAAGTATTTATACTTTCAATTTTCCTGGCGATATTCGTACTTAAGTACTAAACTTAGTCTAGTATTTTTCTAAGTTTGAGTTGCAATTTATTAAAATAAAACGTATGAAACGTGTCGCGATTATTCGAAACTGAACGAAACTCAATAAAGGAGAATTGTATACATGTATGTGTGAACAGAAAAGACAAAAAACAAAATGGCGGGAGCGAGGTTGTGCATGAATGTAAAATGCTATATTTGAAAATGTTAGAAGAAAAAGATGGCGGCATCCAAATGTGAGAGCAAAATAAAAATTTAGGTTTAAAATGAATATTTTTATTTTATTAAATTTGCGGTATAAAAATATACATACATATATACATATTATATACGAATCTAAATTATATTTTAGTTAATTTTTTATTATTACACAATTTGAAATTATTCTTTGATTGTAATATTAAAAGTTTAAATAATTTTCCAAATAGGTACTATGATTATTGCACATCAAGTTTATTATTTTCGCATTTGTTTTCTACCTAAAAACTTAAAACTGAACTAGAAATTAATTAATTTATGAAAACAATATTTGAATAGATATAAAATATATTTTGATGTAATTTTATTTAAATTAACGCACATCTTTAAATTTTTTTAACAAAATTTTATAAAATTACCAAACTCATGTCGTGAACATGAAAAATAAAAACAAACCATGTACATTACACACACGCTATATACATTCCTACGAAAGAAAAATTGCGGTAACAGAGTATACAGTAGTAACAACACAGTATACATATACGCTACAAACACTATCATTATAATGTGAAGTTTAACTTTCGTTAATTTTGGATGAAAACGAAGGAAAATACTATGCTCAATTTTTACTTTCGTTTTGTTATACTTGGGTACGAAAGAAAAATTGCGGTAACACAGAATACAGTAGTAACAACACAGTATACATATACGCTACAAACACTATCATTATAATGTGAAGTTTAACTTTCGTTAATTTTGGATGAAAACGAAGGAAAATACTATGCTCAATTTTTACTTTCGTTTTGTTATACTTGGGGTACGATATTTCATCGTGTTGGTGCCACCGCATTATTCGAGGGTTATCGCTGTGCTAAAAATAGCAAAAAAAAAATTATAACCAAAACAGAGAGTAAAAATAATATAAAATGCTCAAAGCGAGAGGGAGGAAACTGTACTGTAATCAACCTTCGTATTTTTTCCATTAATTGGAGTGGAATTGATTGAAATTTTACATTCATGTTCAAGCATTTCGTAAATCGTTTATAAGTTTAAATTTCAACTGGATTATTCTATATTTTGTGGTATTTTTTTGTACATTTTGTGTTGAAAAGTATTTTGTTTATTGTTTCATGTTCGGATTCCGGCGTCTGCGTCTTGCGTTGCGGTTGCTAGCTCATTGAAAATATTCTTGAACGTGTTTGACAGTATCGTTATGTACTCAAAAGGCTAAAGTAAATTATGTAAGAATATTACAATTAAATCAAAATTATTTATTTTGTTAATTTGTAATATTAAAACAAATCCATCGAAAAAGTATTGTGCAATTGTGATAGTTTTTATTTTAAACTTCGTGTGCTACGTTTTGTTATCTGTTAGCGAAGTGCAAATCGAAAATGATAAAAGTTTCGGTAATTGCTTCGACCTTGAATCGCCAAGTATTTTTCAATATAAAATGTAGACGTAATAATTATTTAAACTCAGTTAGAGCCATGCATTTAATACAGAGTAAAGCTTTTATTAATGGAGAATGGTGTGATTCAGTCACCCGGAAAACATTTGATGTGTATAATCCATCGACGCATGAAATCGTTGGATGTGTACCCGACATGGACGCGGTCGATATGGAGAAAGCGATAAATTCCGCATATGAGGCGTTTCACAGTAAAGAATGGCGTAATAAATCGGCTAAGGATTATTCGTATTTATTGAAGGTAAATAATTTGTGTATTGCGTGTTTAAATTATTGTTAACTTGAGATTATGCAACTTTCAGAGTTGGTTTCAATTGCTGGAGAAAAATAAAGAACATATTGCTAATATTATGACTCTTGAATCTGGTAAACCGATAAATGAATCATTAGGAGAGGTTTCCTACGGAAATTCATTTGTTGAATGGTTTTCTGAGGAAGCCAGACGTATATATGGCGAGATAGTACCAAGTCCAATAGCATCGAAAAAATTAATGATCATACGTCAACCTATTGGTGTTGCTGGCCTAATCACGCCATGGAATTTTCCACATGCCATGATTACCAGAAAAGCAGGAGCTGCATTAGCTGCAGGTAATGTTCTATTACATTCGCTAGAATTTTATAAACCATAATTTTAAATTTTAAGGCTGCTCGGTCGTGATCAAACCAGCCGAAGATACACCTCTAACTGCTTTAGTTCTTGCAAAACTAGCTGAGGAAGCTGGCTATCCTAAAGGTATTATAAATGTAGTAACATCTAGTCGTGTCCATGCAGCTACCCACGGCCAACTGTTATGCAAGAGTCCAAAAGTCGCAGGAATATCATTTACCGGTTCAACTGAGGTTGGAAAAATCCTCTACAGACAATGTGCCGATGGTATAAAACGCTTGGGTTTGGAACTTGGTGGAAACGCTCCATTCATCGTGTTTAAATCTGCTAATTTGGAAAAGGCTGTTAATGGCGCGATGACATCAAAATTCAGAAATTGTGGGCAAACCTGCGTTTCCGCTAATCGTTTTTTGGTTCAAGAAAGCGTTTATGAACAATTTATCGATAAATTAGAGAAAGCTGTAAAAAAATTAAACATTGGTGATGGTAAATCATGTGAAACTCACATAGGACCCCTCATTAATAACGCGCAACTTGAAAAAGTAACACGTTTGGTTGGCGATGCAGTTAATAAACATGCCAAAATCATTGCAGGAGGAAAACCACTTCCAGATAAAGGAAAACTGTTTTATGCACCAACCATTTTAACAAATATCACACCTGACATGGATTTATATAACGAAGAAGTATTTGGGCCCGTTATTTCGATAATAAAATTCGATACGGAAGACGAAGCAATCCGAATTGCAAACAATACTCGGCGTGGTTTAGCCGGATATTTCTTTTCCGAGGATATAAGTCAAGTTTTCCGGGTTGCAAAACGTCTGGAAGTTGGGATGGTTGGAATTAATGATGGATTAATATCAACTGCTGAAGCTGCATTTGGTGGTATTAAGGAATCAGGACTGGGACGCGAAGGTTCTAAACACGGCATTGATGATTATGTTAATATTAAATACATGTGCTTGGGATCATTAGAATATTAAGTTAAAAATTTATACCATATAGTATATTCGATTTAAAAGTGAAAATAATCCAAGTCTTCCAATCACAACACTGTAATATTTAAATAATAAGGATAAAAATATACAATTCTAAAATATATATAAATTTACTATTTTGATTTAAATGAAATATTCGGCGACTTCTAAAAAATGCAGATTATTATACCTGGTACATGTAAAAAAATAGGCTTGAGTTCACGATAGCATTTAGCTAATTTAAAATTAAAATATGGTTATAGGAGTATAACAAAAAAAAAACAATAAAAGTTTGATAGTTTTCTTGTAATATCCTTGTTCTCAACTCAACAGTTTTGTTTTAAACAAGAGCCATTTTTTAAATTGGCCAAATTCGATAAAATATGATATCGCGAACTTCATTTTTTTTACAAAAATGCGGCTTATAATGTATGCATATTAATGTTTGAGATTTCAGGCTGCTAATAATTTACAAGACGAATAAAGTGTATGTAGTTATCAGCCTAGAAGCTGTTGAGCGATGGTTTAGTTTTTAACGGACTTTCCTAGTTTAAACATTTTTCTTTCAGTTGTGTAGGCTATAGAATATCCTGATAACCCGGCACGCCTGAAAAATGCAGTTGATTCAGGCGAAAGCCTGATTGCTCCAGTGAAATGATATAGGCTGTCACGAAAAAACTCAGCAGTATACTAATACATACAAAGCAGCTATCTCATTTGTAAACGCAATAAACGAATATGTTAAAGTAGGACGAATAGTGTATTTTACTATTGAAAATACCATGAGTATTCCATTTGTTTTCAGGGACGGTATGTTGTACCATCACTTCGAATCGAAATTCGAAAAAAGTCGAATGGTGGTATGTTGTATCATTTTCGAAAAGCAAAAATGATACAACTTTCACTTTTTCGATTCGACTTTTTCGAATTCGACTTTTTTCGATTCGAAGTGATGGTACAACATACCGCCCCAAGGGCGGTATGTTGTACCATCACTTCGAATCGAGAAAAGTCGAATTCGAAAAAAGTCGACTCGAAAAAGTGAAAGTAGTATCATGTTTGCTTTTCGAAAATGATACAACATACCGCCATTCGACTTTTTTCGAATTTCGATTCTAAGTGATGGTACAACATACCGCCCCAGGTCTTCGTCTAAGTACTTCTTCTGCCCACCAAGTTCAATACATTTTCACATTTTATTAAAAACGCGTTATTCAGATTTTTATTTTCCCTTACTATAATAAACGATTAAAATAACGTCTTCAATAATTTATTTCATACATACATAAAAATATACATTCCTACAATATTAAAAATTAACGTAATGAAAAATTGAGAAACTCCCTGTTGGGTTCTTCCATTTTGCAATCCAGTGCAATGCAGTATGTTGTACCATCATTTCGAATCGAAAAAAGTCGAATTCGAAAAAAGTCGAATCGAAAAAGTGAAAGATGTATCTTTTTTGCTTTTCGAAAATGATACAACATACCGCCATTCGACTTTTTTCGAATTTCGATTCGAAGTGATGGTACAACATACCGCCCCTGATCGACAGTGGTCGTTTCATGTTGTGATTTTATCAACTCTATTATCGTCTTACTTTGGTACAAGTTAAATCCATTCTGGAATAGAATTAAATTGTGCTCAAAGTAACAACCCATATAACTAAAAGAACTATAAAGTAAATAGGTGCTGTCTTACTTTGAGAAATTTACAACAACAATCCCATATATGTAATTCCAAATTGGAATTGTTTTAAACCAACTTTTTTGCTGATATAGAATAATTCTCTTCTACCGGTTGTAAATTAGTTACGATTTCTAATAATATTCAATATTATTCGGTGATATTACTATTTAAATAGATATATTTAGTTGTGTTTTCACGTTTTGTTTAACTTTAAAATGTAATTGTTCCCAACTAGTAAAAATAAGTAAATACAAATTTTGGTTGTTACTTTGAGCACAAAATTTATTCTATTCCAGTATGGATTTAACCGGTACCAAAGTAAGACCGTAGTCTAAAAATATAACCAACATCGGGTAAATATGAAGATGTCAGCACTGGTATCTAAACGATATTCTTTGTTGTTGTTATATTTCAACGAATTTTTTTTAGTTAACGAAACGTCAAAATAAATTGCGCGTGTTACAAGATTTTGGAAGTAAACTATTGTTTTTAATTTTATTCATTTCAACTTAAAGTAATAACAATTTTGAAATGTTTAGTGAAAATTTATAATTAGAGGTGCTGCTAGTGCTAACTAGATTATAATGAAATAACATTTGGTACAGGAATAGGATTGCAAGATGAAAATGATAATGCAGCACTAAAATATCAATCAGCAAAGTTGGTGTAGTAATAATGTAAAAACTAAGCGGGATTCATCTGATATTTCGAATTATAGTACAACACTAACCAGTCCATCCATTGGAATATTTTATTAGGTAGCATTATTAAAGTTGGCTGGAACCCAAGGAGGTTCAACACTCAATGGGCGCTTTCAAACCCCCTATCATGATTAGTGAAATCACCGCCGATTTGATTTAAAAATTTCATAGTGTTAAACATTTTCATAACGTTGGCCGCGATTTTACTCAACATGTTCCAAACTGTTAGGTCCTGAAAGCGCCCAATGACACACTAAATTCTATCCCAATTAGCAAGCAGGCTATACAACTTACCTAAATCCAAAGATATATAGTTACGATACGAGGATCGAGCTACTTCAAATGCTGGACAACTGCAAACAAATTGAATCCAGTCATCGTCCTCTTTACGGCAGTCGTCACGTCGTAGCTTTACTATCTGTACACGAAATAATATTTACGTCTGAAACAGCAAGGTTAGAAACATCAATCGCAAAAGCCGTGAATGCTTCAGCTCGGTTTTAAACACCGTGCAATTTAAATCAAAAATGGCGTATAATCGTAGGTCAAGTGAAGGGCAGTAGGTTTCAAATCCCGCAAAAAATGCAAACTGAGAGCCATTAACGAAAAAAACAAAAAACTCAGATACCCAGGGGGACTATTATGAAATTTTCTACGCGCGTATTTTTTTCGACAACGTCGACAGTCGACAACGTCGAAAATCGCTATTATGAATTAATTTTTTCGACAATTCTAGGAAATTATCAAAAATATTAAATATAAATTAATTATTTTTTATTAAATTTAAATTAATTAATTTTTATTAATTAAAATTTTATAAGTTTAAATTATTAATTTATTTTTACTAACAAAATTTTTTTTATTTCTCAACACTTTTCTTTTATGTACTCGACACCTCAAGAGCTGTCGTAAAATATTCGACGTTATCTAAAAAAAATGCGTCGAGTATTTCATAATACGCGGTTGAAAATTTCATAATAGACCCCCAGGTTTTGAAATTTCAGACATTCATGTGCCTCTCGATGGATAAACTACTAAGAAAGAATTGTCGAAGTGGAATTCGGGTAGAATTTTGTCATTAACCATATTGTAACAGAATCATAAGATAGCATAGGTAAAACCAACGATTTATAAATAGGAATTAGCATTTTGGGAGCCAAACCCCATAATTTCCCAATCGATCTCCTACACTGGCAAAATAAGGCAGTGGCTTTTAGAAGCTTACTTTCAGGATGTATTTCCAGGAAGTTTATTGTCTATGGTAACACCAAGATGTTTGACGATGTCGGCTCAGGGGGTCTATTATGAAACATTATTCGCTTTCGAAAAATTCGATATCTAAAAATTCGATACGTTTCGAATATTGCCGCTTGTCAAATCAATTTTATATACATATTACTAAAATACATACGTTGTTAGTAGTAAATTATATAAAATTTACATCTTGGTAAATATATCTATTGATATTTAAAAAATAATAATTATATATAATTGCCTTAATTAAAAAATATAAAAATACACGATCGAATTTATTTACACGATAAAAAAAAATATTATTTTAAAACAACATTGACACAATACGACATTCGCCACCTAAAGACTAGTCGGATTTTGACGTCACATTTTCGTTTAATTCGATTCGTATTTTTTTTTTTTTTGTTTCATAATCTGGAGAATTTGTCGATTTCGAATTATTCTCTAGAAAAAAAAACAAATCATAATACCAAAATACGTCGCGAATCGAATTTTCCGAAATCGAATAAGTTCCATAATAGACGAGCCCTGGTGATCGTAAAAACCAAAGAATATTTTACTACACCACGATTTCTTTTAATTTCTACCATTTTAAATTGTAATTGAGGTTTCAAAACTTTAATCGGCAAAATAGTTTTAGAACTACGAACTCTAATACATAGATGAGTCATTTTTTAGCGACTAACAAACCGTCTCCAATGTAAACCGTCCAACCGTCCAATGTAAAAACTAAGCGGGATTCATCTGATATTTCGAATTATAGCACAACACTAACCAGTCCATCCATTGGAATATTTTATTAGGTAGCAGAAGTTGTATTTGCCTATAAATTGTAAGAAAATAATGATTACTTCCGCTTTTTCTTATAACAATTGCCATTTTTTATATTATAGATAAAAAAAGGAAACCAGTTCGCAAGGTCAATTAGCTTTACTGAAAAGTTCTGAAGATTTATATAAAATAATTGTACATCGATCGTACACATTGCATCAACCAACGTAGGTACATTTATTCTACTACCAAGGTGAATTAACAAAAATATGTTCACCAAAAATAATTATGTTCAATTCGAAGGTGATGCTAGTAATCAGTTTTGGGAGTGTGATTTTCGATAAATCGACAAACTGAATTACTAACGAAATAATTGCAAAACAACTACAATTGAGTATAGTAACAAAGAACCAGGGAAATCTGAAGAAACCGATCGAAAATTAAAAGATAACAGCAACGAGAATTTTGGTGCGATTCAAGCCGGATTTTGATGACGACGGTGATGGAGGTCATGAATTCTCTTGTTGATCGGACGCTATGTACGGTTCAATTATTGCATTTTATTATTGGATTGCATAATTCCGGCCCAGATGAACAAATATGGAATTTTTTTTTGCTATAAATGTTCCTTGTAGTGTTATGTCTCTTGTAAATGTATTCTTACGATTAAAAACAAATATATAGTTTAGTCACTGTATTGATTAAATAAAACATACAAATTGTTTTGAAATATTTTCACACATAAAATACTCAATTTAAAATGCACTCAATATTTAACTTAGTTTTGAAAAAAAACTGTTTTTTTTTATTTATATAAACACGAAACACAACAATCGAAAACACTATGACTTTGTACATATAATGACAAATGGCGAACAAGTAAAAATACAAAAAACGTTTCGTTAACATTTAAAATTTGACGAATGGCGGATTGGTGCGACATCTCTATAATTACCCAGTAACCTTTTAACGAAAAAAAATATGACAATATGTCGGTGCGCCATTTTACTATGGAAAGTATGAGCAATCGCCCTTATAGTTCTTTTAGTTATATGTAACAACCAAAGATATTTTTTAATTTATTTGTATTAGTTGGTAACAATTACATTTTGAATTTGAAAACAACGTAAAAATGCAACTAAATATATTCAATTAAATAGTAATGTGCTAGAACATTATTGAATATTATTACAAATCGTAACTAATTTCTCGTGTTGTTTAGAAAACTTCGATGTCAAAATAATAAAAATCACTTTTATATTTTTATTGCCAACATTTAAAAATAAAAGTATTCAATAAAATTGCCTTGGTGGTGAACATTAAAACTACAGGTAGAATAGAATAATTGTATACCAACAGAAAAGTTGGTTTAAAATAATTCCAATTTGTAATTACATATATGGGACTGTTGTTGTAAATTTCTCAAAATAAGACCGCAATTGTAACGTAGAACATCAATTTTAAATATTCTTTCTTGCCAATGTGCTCATGTCGTTCGCAATCCTTCCAAATTTTTAATACATACCTAACATTTATGTTCCATCCCTCCAAATTTTTAATACATACCTAACATTTATGAAATTTAATTCTATTTGACACATACAATTCAAATACTTTTTTTTCTCGTTGTTAATTTTTTTCAATTTTATTTCTTGTTTTTTGTTATATTTTATGACTCATACATTTTTCAATTTGCAATTTATATAACCTCTAAATCATAACACGCTTGTATAACGATTTTAATATCGACCGCTTCGTGACAATAATGCCCGGTTTACATACGACCAACATTTTTCTCCTGCAAAATGAGAAAGATATAACATTGACTTTTTGCACATGAGAGACAAGAAAAGAAATATATCCCAACCAAATTTTGCAGGAGATTTTTTAGTCAATATACAGCAAAATGTTGCCATAAAAATAAAATGTTGCCATAAAATATATTCGATCCGAGTATTTTTATGGCAATTACTATATATGTTTATTTCTTTCTGGCATATTGAATATTCTTATATAGCGGTTCTTTCTTATTTACCTGCAAAAATTTGTAGAAGAAAACAATTTTCTACATGTAAACCGGGCATAACTCCTATCTGCAAAAACTGAATTGTTCAGAAAATTCAAAAAACTTCGTTGTCATTCTATATGTTTCCTCTGGTTTTGGTGATTTCGATTCGATTTAATTTGCTTTTCCTGTAGTACAAACTACTCATTTTCACAAAATTGTCAGATAGGTATTGTCACAAAGCGGGCGATATGTTCATTCCGCATTCAAACAAATGAGGAAAGAACCAAAGTGTGCAATGGCGGAATAACCAACTGAATCAGGGATGAACAGTAATTAGTAAAATTGAAAAGAGACAATTATTAAATAAATGGGATCCGTTCAGAACTGCATAATTTAAAATTGCATTTTCAAAACGGCATATTTAAAAACTGCATAAGGTACAAAACAGTATTTTTCAAAACTGCATATTTCAAAACTGCATAAGGTACAAAATTGCATTTTTCAAAACTGCATATTTCAACACGGCATAAGGGTTAAAACGGCTTTTTCAGAGTGGCATTTTCCAAAAATCACATCACAACTCGAAAAATAAAATAAAATTAAAAAACATTCGAAATAGAATTGAATTTTTTTTTATTACACTTTAAAACCTTATTTTATATTTAAACACATAATTTTTATTCAATTTTGTTTGTGTTAGTTTGGTTTCACCGAAAATTTTTATTACGCAGTTAAAACGTATTTTTTAGGAGAAGGAGAAAGAAAGAAAGGACGGTAAAGCCGAACTTATGAAGCTGTGTGTGGCTTGGCCCATTCAGGCGTACGTTGCACTATATGTTAACGTATAGAGGCAGATTTATTAGGCGTTTTCGGAAATATCCCATGGTAACTTTAAAGTAATTTTAATTTTTTTAATGTTGGTAACAAAAGTTACCCAAGTTACCCTGGCTATACAAAAAGTAAGTTTACATTCCGCGTGGTAATATTTATATTCAGCAAAATTCACGTATTTTAATAAATATGTACATTTTTGTTGTACTTTTATTAGTAGTTTATTCTTTGAAAGTTTGTACTTTAATTTTTCTGACACTCCTAATAAATTGACAGAACGACAGAAATTAAAACACCCGTATGTTACTCTACATGTTCGGAAATAGGTTTGGTAACTTTATGTTAGCAAGTTACCCAAAAGATACCATGGGATATTTCCGAAAACACCTATTGTGTATGTGGTAGTACCGCTGAACTCATGTTATCAGGGTAAGCCATGATCGTTGGTAGCATTGATAAAGGTGGATCGTGGATTCACTGTTGCGTTCTTTCGTTCATTCATTCATTCAAACCATTTTTTTTAGATCAATCATTTTGCTCCAAAATGATGATTTTTTCTTCTGCCTTTTTTCACAAGAGATGATTGGTGGAAAAACATTGAATGAATGAATGAACGAACGAAAGAACCCAACAGTGAATCCGCCTTAAGTATTCGTAAACAAGTCGTTGATATGATGTCTTCTTTTGAATTTATAATATAGTTTGTGGGGTTGCAGTAACAACGATTTTGTGAAGTCTAATGGCTAGCTGATGAGTGCCGATCATGCGCCACGGATTATGTATATCATTAAAATAATCAAATTTCATAACATATTTTCAAAATGATATATGAATGTTATAGGTATTTTAATTACTTAAATCGGCGGATAAGTAATGTGCGGCACTCGATAGTAGCTCGCGAACCAGCCGTAAATTGCTCTAAATTTTATTTTACATCTCAGAACTATGCGTAAAAAGTTTAACCAATTCTTGGTAGAATTTAATTTACTCGTGTGTCCTGGGCCTGTTTTTCGAGGAAATCGTCACTGCCCAGCGAATGGTAAGCAAACAATACGAAGTTAAGGGCAGATTTATGGTTGCGTTCGTTTGTTCGTCCGGTCATATTTTCGACCAAGCATCTCTTGTGGAAAAATCCAGTAGAAAAAAATCGTCATTTTTGAGCAATATGATTGGTCGAAAAAACTGTCAAAGCGATTGAATGAACACCAACTATAAATCCTGCCTAAGTCTAGATATGTCCTCTATTCAGATTATCCTGAATATAAAATTTGCCACACTCAGAAAAGCAATATGAGAAATACATGATTACATTTACCATATAAATTATACTAAATTATTAAAATAAATTATACTAAATTATTGTAATATTTCCTATCATACAATATGATTAATATCATCATTATGCGTTAAATACAATTATTTAAATGATTGATTGTATCATAATATGATATTCTTGATCATTCTCTTGATATTCTTCATCATTTATTTATTTATTTATTTATTTATTTCCATCTATTTATTACAATCAATCATTTAAATAATTGTATTTAACATACAGTGATGATATTAATCATATAAACTAAGTTTGATAGTATTTCTAATCATTGTATAATAGGGAATATCACAATAATTTAGTATTATCATATGATAAATGCAATCATGTATTTATCATATTTGTTTTCTGAGTGCACCCAAGAAAATAAGTTTGGTATAAATATTTTTGAGACAAAGTTACATGGGTAATTATTTTTTCAAATAAAATTTTTGGGAAAGAAAGTTTCTCACTTAACTTTGATTATAAAATTTTTACACCAAAAGTACTACCTTAATAGGCCAGAACATTTAGAAAAAAATTCTATGAAAATGTTTTTCTCAATTCCCTATTCCCAGTGAAAGCCAGAATAGTATCACAGATCTTTGCGTGGAATAGAAGGGTTGCAAGTTGGATGGTGGTTAAATTTAATAAGAAAGGTTTAAGCGATATAACGAGGAGAGATTTTTTTTTACTGCAAATACAAGAACCGTTTTACGCGGTTGTGTTTTTTTCAACCTACACCCTTATTGCGGATGTCGTCTCAATCGACAATCGACACTCATTTGAGTTGTCGTGATTGTTTAATTTTTGTATTGTCTAACTTTATCGAAACGACTACTTAGTATTGCCGTAGATGATTAAAATAAAACAATAGTATTGTGAATAAATTTTATAACTTAACGATTGCGATTTATTCGCTTCATATTTATATGTCAAAACAAAAATCTAGCCTCATATAAATTTGGTGAAAATAGAAATTAAAATATTTTAAAAATTCTATAATATATAATAATATTTAAAAATGAGTTTCACTAAATTATTTTTTGAAGATGAGGATACATACAGTTCAGTGTTAAACAATTCCCATTTTTTTTTTAACTTGAACTCTATAGTCTCCTCGCTGTTTATTAGTTCCCCTGGCTATGTCCATATTTTCTTGCATTAAACGTACGACATTCAAATTGGGGCTTGTTTGTGATTTTGTGCCTAATACGTATGATTATAAAAATAAAAAGTTATGGTTTATTTAATTGTTTTCTATTTTCTATTAATTAATTATAAATTATTACTACTAACATTTTTAAAATATATTAACATGCAAAAATATATAACGCAGTCGTTAGTAAAAATGGCATCGACAAAATAATGACAGATCGATCGACAAAAGTAAGCGATATCGACATTCACAATCACAATTTTGTCAATCGGCATCATATCGATATCGATACGACATTCGCAATAAGGGTGATAATTATGACACTCGCGTCAGAAATAATTTTAAACTTGTTTCTGCAAGGTTAATTGACCTTCTTGTATCGCCGAATTTGACGAGCTTTTTATGCAAAAATATAAGGATTTTTTTATTATACACGGCATATATAGATAGTGGGGCGCGTGCGGTGTAACAGAGTGATAATGCGACAACAACTTCACCAACCACGTCTAGCAACCGTTACTTCAGTTAGTACAACCGCATGGTAACCGTATAGAATTTATTTAAAATTGGAAGAAAACAAAATCACCATTCTGAACACATTGGGCGTATCCAGCACGTTTAGATCTCTCTAGAAAAATGTAGACCTCACACATCTCATGTGCTGAAAGCAAAGTTTCTTACTAAAAATGTAGATAGATCTCACTGTTTTTGTGAGGCGATTTTTTTATGTCTTCATTTGGGTAGATTTTTTTTGGATTGATTCTTTACTATGTTTTGACACAACATAATTTGTTTTTGTGAGAATAAAGGCGGTGATACATGTACAGATTTTGCCTTTAACGCATAAAAATTTTGCGCGCTGATTGGTTAAAATTCGGCCATCTTGAATCTCCTAACAGGCAAAAATTTTAAATTGAACATTTCTCAATTTTGAATAAGGTAAATTTTTTTGCCTTAAAGGCAAAATCTGTACATGTATCACCGCCTTAACATAATTTTAATTATAATTTGTATTTGTCAGCGATAAAAGATAATCGAAGTTAACTTAAAATGGATAAAAACGAGAGTTATATGTTTGGCGGGTATATGTTTCTCGATTTTCAAACTGTCATTTAAAAAAAAAACTAAATGGCAGATTAGTTAAGACACAAACCCAACTTTAAATGTACATTTTTCATCCAACACATGTAGATAGTATATAAGTGAAACTATTCTACATTTTAATATATCTAACAAGTAGAGCTCAACGTGCTGGATACACCTATCCATTATTTATTTATTTACGTTACAAAAATTTTAAGAACTGCACCATCATTTTGAGCATTCGAGCTCATTTATAATGATGAGCACAGTTCAATTGCCTTCAAACAAACACATTGTCCTTTGATAAGTGTTCAAAGATGTAGTTAAATCAGAGATTACAAAGAAACAACATAAGCGTCATATACAACTGCGTTGCTTACAAGCCCTCGTATAACCATCGCTCCTCAGTGTTACACCCAAAAACCCAAAAGATCCTATAGATTCCTTCATTAAATGTGGTCTCATACATCACGTTGGCTGAACCACACCGCTGGTTGGAACAAATCTTGTACTGCACTGTGAAAAACCGTTTTATGAAAACAGAGAGAATTAAATTTATTTTTTAAAATTAAATAAGATTAAATTTTTTATTTCAAATACGAAAAAACAAGATATCTTGTTGACACAAAAATCAAAGTACAACTCATTACTTTAAAATTAAAAATTGATTTTGTTACCTTAGAAATAAGGCGGCCAAATCCCCAATGGGATGGTATACAGCGACATCATATATCTAAAAAAAGATATTCCCGCTAGCTTGTTTAAATATAATTCTTTTAAATTAGTTGCAATCAATATTTTCCATGACAACCACCTCAAAAACACCTGCAACTGTTCAAGTTAGTGCATTTTAGACTTCAGCATAGAGTGCCTACACATATTACATACACATTTTACAAACTGTCATTATCATTGAATATTACATTTTAAAAAGTAAAATATATTTGTCACGATTTGACGAGGTTACTACTAGGCTGAGTTTCGCATCGCTGTTTGCGTTTACTTTTTAAAATAAGCTACGAAATAACGAGCTTGTGATGAAGTTAAACACCCTTATTTTTGTAATTTAAAATGTTGTAAGATTCGCTACATATAAATTATTAATCAATATTTTAATTATTTCTTTTTAGGCTTCAAGATCTTGATGATGGATTTTTCGAAAAGTTTGGTTCGCTCCTGCGCCAAAAATCCGAATTTGGTGATGATGATTTACAAACACCATTGGCACAAATGCCTACAAACGGTGCAGTCGATGAAGCGGCAATTGAAACCCGTATGGAAACTATTGAAGAAGCGGAGATAGACGATCAAATGCCAACTGTATTACAAAGTGAGTCGGACCCAGACAGTGAAACAGATGAGTTGGAACTAAAACAAATGAAGTTTATTGATAGCGCCGTTGGCTGGAATGTAAGTATTTTTGGTTCTCGGTTTTTAATAATATTACTCACATAATAATAAATCGTTTCGACAATATATCGCGATATATCGCAGTGTAGGTAATCTATTTTCATTTTTCATAAAGAAAATGTCAAGAAAGCAAAAAAAATAATTAAGCGATTTCGGGGAATTTTGATTCTAGTTTTAATTATTATATTTATTAATTAAATGAAAGTGTTCGTTACCAAAGTACCAATATCAATGAGCTTTCGTTACGTCAGTTTCACTCACTATAAGGCAGGTCTTTTAATTTATTTTTCTATTACCTAATTGATTTTATTTATTGAATAATTTCATTTTGTCTCTTAAAATCTGTTTGTTAGACAATAAATTATACATAGAAGAGTTATTTTTAGTCTTTGCAACCAAAGCCGAAGTTTAAATTTTCTGTATGTGTTTAACTACAGCTGTAGAATACTGTGCTGATAAGTTGTAAAATGTAAATCTTTTGCAAGGTCACTTTCCTTTAAATATTACTTAATTTTCTTCGGAAAATTATTATAACCGCGAGAAAATCTATTTGGCCTATTTACTTATATCCACATTTTTATTTAGAAATATAAATAAATAAGATTTAAAAATATAAGTTTATGAGAATTGTAGTGGTGATTGGGCATAACATGTTATATGTTAATAAAAACCGGCTTATTAAAACAGTTCTATTTTTCCCCAACTTTAGAATTTGTTAGTTAGTACATGGTTTGATATAACCATGTCAATTGATTGAATCTTGTTTTTAGCTTTGAATAATAGAAATTTGGAGGAAACTCGAGTGAGACTATTTCCTATGTGAAAATAATAAATTTTTATATTTTGTGAATGAAAAGGAAGAAAAGAATATCGAAGATGTCCGTGTTAGTTTCGTTGTTAATGTACATAAAACTAAAAACTATCTAAGAATTTTGATAAATGTCAATGATATTATTGAGTTTTATATTATTCTTCAAATACTTAAAACATATTATATAACTGAATTAAAATAAATTGAATATGTACATGTTTGCAACACCAAAGAACAATTTAAACTTGAAATGTTCAAATTTTCGAAATTTAATTCAATACCTCTAGGTTTGTTTGCATTTCTCTCATAACCCAGACATCTTCATCATAACTTGATTACATAGAATTGAGGTTCGTCTTACCAAGCAAAAGGGATACGTGATCATCATCGCATTTCCTAGTAGAATGTTGATCCAAAATCAATTACCTAAATAGACCTAAATAGTTAAATAAAAGTAGACCTAAATAGTTAAATACAATTATATTGTAGTTTCTGGGTGTTCGATAGTTTCAGCGCAAATATTTTGTTCAGTAAATGACTGTTTCCCCTAACCCCAAATTTGAGGCATTTTACTTTTGTGTGACGATTTTGATAGCCTACAGCCCCTTAAATAAATAAACTAAATTAGACACTATTCTTATCATAGGTATTTGATGGTCTGACTAAGTAATTAGTTGAAACCATTTACTCACATTTTTTTCTAAATAAATACATCTTAAATTAATCAACGCGATCATATGTTTAGCAAAAGGTTAATATTAAAAATGTTATGGTTTAAATTTAGATCACAGCCAAACATTTAGATAACAAATACAGCACGAATGCAATAATAAACAAACTAGAATTATAATATGTTGTCATGTTGTGGCAATGTCATCGTATAATGTTGACATTTACCTACTTTATAAGTAGCAATGCTATCGCCTATTAATCATTCGATGCGAGTCCCTAAAAATAAAATCAGCTATGCGTAATGACGTGTTTTTATTCCCGAACACATATTAAAATGTTTTTCTTTCCACGGTGTTTCGTATTCAAACACCAGCACATACAAGAAAACGATTCCGAATGATCTCTCAGAATAGATTTGATTTTTGGCACACAAATAGTTTCAATTTAAAACTTTGTTTTTTTTTTAATTTTCAATTTAGTCTCGTACTTTTTGAAAATTCTCAAATGAAAAAAAAATCTGTTTTCTTCGTCGTCAGTGACTGTTTAACAGTTCGATCTGTGTTTTGCGCTCTTGATATCGTGCGATTGCATTTTTAAATCGGGCACATTTTTTCGTTTATTTTTTATTCTTCTGTACCGAATGCATTCGAATATAAAAAAATTAATCGCGAAAAATAAATTGAATTAAACAAGTGCGAAAATTTCAAGAAATTCTCTTTTAAGCAAAATGTTTTTAAATTAAATTCGAAATACATACCTAATCGAAATTATGCAACTTTTGACAAATTTTATACATACTCCTTCGATTTTGTAGTGTCCGTGTATGCGAGGTGTTTTTAGTAGTTTGTAGAAATATTGTGATGCCATTATGTGATTCAAACGACTAAAAATATAAAAAAAGAAAATCTCACAATTTTAGAATTAAAAACTTGACCATGACAATTTGGTCTGATTTTCTATCTGGCACAATTTCATTATTCAGTGGTAATTGTGTGAATATTAAACGCAGCAGCAACGATAAAATTAATAGCACAGCTAGTAAAAGTTCAAATAATAAAAGTGAAACATCAAAAATGAGTTCAATATCCTTACCTCGGTTAATTAATAACAACACAGGATTAAGTAATAACCATCAGTTTAATAGAAAATTTGCCAGCTTCCGACACAAAGGCGGCACTCTTCCGCGTGCGAAGCCTAGTGGTATTGTGGGTGAATCTCGGTTGTTATTAACAAGAAATTTTTTAAATCATGATGGTGTTATTAAGCGTAATCAATTCCGTGGAATTAAAAAGGATATGCTGGAGAGGCAGAGAAGCATTATTATACATGCGATGACAGTATGTTGGTTTAATTAATATAATAATTCAATTAATTATTACTAATAAATGTGTCAGGAAATCTATAAATAAAACTGTTAAAATGTAAATATGTGAGAAATTTTAATGACGTATGACTGATACTACTTTTAACCGGAAGAATAATAAATTTCAGCAAAACTTACAACTAGTATAAAATTTAAGTCAAAACTATCGATATTCTCTTTGTCTTTTCTCAGTAAAACTTGTTTTTATATGCTTTACCAATAACATTGCTACTATGTGTACTGCTTCTTTCAGAGGAAAGAAAATGTCGAAAGGTCCGGTTTGAGTACGTAGGTACATAAACGTATCTATGACGGAAATATTTTTCGTGGTGTGTACAATTTAACATGACTGGGAAAATTTGCATCGGAAATGTTTAAAATATTAAAAATAAAATTTTAATTTTAAAGTTCGAAAAATTTAAAATTAACATTTTAGGTTCTTTCACAAAATTCGTTATGTGGAATATTAAATGTTAGTAAAAAATTCGACATCTGAGTTTTCACTTGCATTTTCCAAGAACTACCAGTCAAAATAATAAATCCAAAAAAGAACGTGGGTGTTTGTTTGGGGATAATATCTAGCATGTTTCTAATACCCTAGACAGACACAAACTAACTAATCGCGAATTCGAGATTACGTAGTTATTTTTTCAGTCTGTCAGCACACGATTTTGGCAAAACAGGATTACTGGCGTTTATAGAACAAGATTACTACAATCGGGTTGTAGGAAGAAGATAAATGTGAAATATAAGAAAAAACCAGTAGGATTTTATGGGGCTGCGGAACATAAGCCAAATTGTTAGATTGTAAACTAAATTTTAAAATTTTTTAACTCTCACAGAAATTATTTTTACATTTTTAAATTATTGTAACTGATTTGATGTAATTCAAAATCGGCAAATACGTATTGAAATTGTTTTATTTCATTAATTAAATATGAATTTGAACGTTTGCAGAATTACAATATTGGGTTTATGTCTGTCACCATAATTATAAAATCGCGATTTTATTTGTTTGACATTTCTCTCTCTCTGGCATTATATCCCATCAAGGGATTTGACCGCCTCAAATGAGGTTTCATAATCATATTTTCATTTCGGATAATGAGTGATTAATTCATTGATCCTAAACCAACCGTGAAATTTTTTCCTTGTCACCACCGGAAATCGAACCCGGGACCTCCGGTCGCTGGAGCAAGCATGCTGACCACTTTTCCACCTGGGCGGCAACACATGCGGTTTGACATGCAATAGCGATAATTTTTGTGTCTGTCTAGGGTATAACAGCTAGGCACATTTAGATTTACCCGCCTAATTATTATGCTCCTGCACGTTTGTTATTATAAGACATTTCCGATCGAAATCGAAAACATATGTCAATTAAAATTAACTGTAATTTAATAAAATAAATCTAAACATAAATTTTAATTAAGATTTCAAATATTTACTATTCACATCAAAAAACATTTTGTTTACTTCATATTTTTTTGAAATATGTATGTAGTTTACTTTGTGTTGAAGAAGTGTAAAATTAGTTATTCAGTGTAGTACTAAAATGCATTTAAAATTTCTTCTGATTTTATCTAATCCTTTTTGGTGTTTGCTCACTTTTGTTTGTCAATCGGTGAGAATGGCTTGTAATTTTACTAAGTAATTTTCCTGATCCGCGGTAAAAACATACGAGAAAGGTACTTCTGTAGGTTGTGTTGGTACTCCCGTTGCAAACTTGTATTTATTTAAAGGAAGATTTAAATAAGTACAAGTTTCTAACGGATTCTTTATGAAAGTGCTGCTGACCAATTTAGAGGTAGATTCTAATAAAATTAGACAGACAATTTTTCACGACTATTTTTATTAGAACAGACCTTTTGTCAGAAATTCCCGAGTCTAACTAATGGAATGACTTATAACATTTACAGAGATTTGTAGTAGTTAAACATATATTGTTAATTAAATCAATTTCTATAATATTTCCCTAGCCACACAATTATTCCTTGAAAATGATAAAAAACTGCGAGTTTTGGAATATATATTCTTGTTGCAATTATTTAGTTTTGAGTTCGCAATTTCGATTTAATTCACTACTTTTCATAAAAATTAGACAATTTAATGTCACCGAAAATTAAATAGGTAGATTGGTAGACACAAATTTTGTGTCATTTTGTAAAAGCCATCCCATCATCATCGCTTTTTAGAACTCACAACCAAATTGTCATTTTATAGCAGTTAACATTTTAGTACAAAGCAACAAAAAATGATTATTTGTTATTTGTCACTTGATCATAATCTAGATGTATTTGTCTAGGTAGACTTTTCAAAGAAATTCGCCCATTCCTTACATCGTTGAAGTTGATCGAAGCGACAATAAAAACTGGTTACAAAGTGCTATACGATAATCCCGGGGGTAGATTCTGATAAAGTGACAATTTTTCATGTCTTTTTTTATTCTAACAAAATATTATCACAGAAAATTTCCGACTCTAATGAAATGACCAGAAACCAGAAGTACCAGCCAAAATATTATTAATTTTAATCACATCATCACAGATGTAAATTTGATTAATATTATTTTACTTATCACACTTATTATAGGGGCCATGCATAAACTACGTTTATTTTTGAATGATTTTTACCCCTCCCCCCTTTGTCAAGACTCATCACAAAACTGTATACACCCCATTAAAAACTATTACCCCTATTACGGTTTTCGCATTTTACATTCCCGACGAATGCAACTCGTCAAACATACAATTTGGTATTATAGTTTTCGCATTTGATATTCCCGGCGAATCCAACTCCCATGTTTGGTATTACGATTTTCACCTAAACGAGCTGAACTGTCAAAAAGATTCACCATCTTATTGTAGGCGAATCTTATGCAAATTCTTTAGAAGAAATGAAATGAGATCAATTATTTTGTGTTCCAAAGAACACGAAAAGAAAAAAATGGTTTGTTTACATTTATTTAATGGGAAATCAAAACAAACAACAACAACAAAAATTACAACGTAACAAAAAAATAAGTTTTAATTACAATAAATTCACTTTAAATTACACAAAAACTAATATTATTTATAATATTTAATTTAAATAAACACTTAGTAACGCACGTTAAAATATAAACACCAAATTATAATGCTGATAATGAAAATGGCGCGTCTTATACTGTTAAAGTTAGCCGAAAGTTTCCAGCCGAAAGATAATGCAGAAAGTGTCTTGAATACAGCAAAAATCAGTCATAAACTCGAATTTAGGTGAATTTAGGATCGGGTTACATCATTCGGGTGAAGGGGAAATTATTTCAGCTAACAAGAATTTAAAAATCGATTGGAGCGAGAGTTTAGAGAGAGTTTAAAAATAGTCAAGACACTATCTGCATTATCTTTCGGCTGGCAACTTTCGGCTAACTTTAACAAGGTGCGCGTCTTTGTTTCTTTGTTTTTGTCATTGACGTTTTTCTTTTTTTTGATCTCAAAACAAATCCTCCAAAAAATTGTGATTTTGAAATTTGATCACAGATCAAAAAAAATCAATTATTTTGCTTCTAAGAACATGGAAAGGTTTTTGTGATCAAAAATTTTTGATCATAATTAATTCTTTTTGATTATTTTTCTTCTAAAGAATTTGACATTATAAAATTGGGTTTCTTTTTTCATTTGACAGTCAAAATCAAACAATTGAAGTAATTTAGTTTGTTTAAAATAATATACATACTTGGTATCAGGTATAGTAAACGGATTACATTGGTTCCTTAACGATTTTCGCATCCATGCCATATTAATATTTTCATCTGGTTTATCAGAAAAAGATAGATCGATACTAGACAACATAATTTTAAACTGATTTAAAATTAAATTAAAAAAACGTAATTTATAAACACAAAATCTGAATAATATATGATTACAACAACACAATTATTGACAAAAAACCACTAATGTCAAAAGAAACTGTTATACAAATTATTATTCGACTAGTATTACTAGATGTGCGCTCGCCAAAATAAAGGCGAAAACCATAATACGAAAACCCAATTCCCACGGATTTAAGATTCACCGTGAATCGTTCGGCGAGGCGAAAACCATAATAGGCGTATATGTCACAAATGCATACCACCCCCCCCCCCCTCCTCCCCCTCATTTCCAAATGAAAAAAACAAATAATAAACATGATGTATAATGAAAAAATAAATAATTTCTTTACTTTATATTTATATTTTTTCATGTTATTATTTTAATTTTAAAAATTTCATATTGTTTGCAAAAACTGTACAGTAAATAACAAAATAATAAAATAAGCGTTGTTATCATTTAAAAAAGATTAACTCTAGAAAATCCTTAAAACTAAAAATTCAAATGCGTTCATTCCAACAAAGGAATCATAATACTTAATTAATGATAAGTAAAATCACAGTAGGATCCAAGTACATACTATAAAATCAATCCAAAATAGAACGTTTATATTTATTATTTAACTGTCGTCCTCATCCTTCCACGCATTTTTCAAATGTTCATCAACCAACATCGGGTAACATCGGACTGGTGTTTCCTCAGAAGGAATATTTATTCCATTCCTGCCCAACTCCGTTTCATCAAACCAATCTGCAATTACTCCGTTTTGTTGGATTGCTCACGGCCATTAATTCTCGCTATCTGCGCGCAGCTATCCGGACTGGTCTTATACGTTTTATTGGCCCTGCATCTTTTTTGTGGGTGGTGGAAACGTGTTTTCGTAACATTGACTGAGTTCCGAAGTACATATCACATGTATTGCAAACTATATTTTAAAACCAATTGCACTGAAGGACAATACAAGTCGTATGGAACAATTGTGAACGAAACCTTAGGAAGAATTCTTGTTATGTAAACTTAATACTCTAAAAAGAGAAGGATAGTTGACCGAACTATCTTTCAATGGTAATTCTGGTACCCGGAGTCCTATATCTGTTTGGATGAGGGGAATAGGAACTCGTCTTAACAGAATGGTTTACATCAGTTTTTTCTGATGTGGATCGGTTTTTTTAGTAGAAGGTATTTCATATTAGAAAATCTTTATGAAAATTAAAATAAGTTAATATTATACAATATGTACTTCCAAATTTTGATATGTACATACGTTATACGGATATATGTATGTTCGTATCAAAATAACTGAGCTGTAAAGTTCTTTACTTTTTTTAATATATTTTCGATGATACCTGTATAAACATATATTTTAAGGAACTTTATTAATATAAAAAATCGTGTGCTAAATAAAATATATAAATATGAAATATGTACTTATATTTAAACCCGTTTTAACTATGTGACGGCACATTTTATAACCCATTCCCCCCAACATCACACATCGTCAACAATTTTATAAATAATAAGTTAGTCAAATTCTCTGTTAATATTTGGGCACAATTGTACCCATTTCAGTCTGCTAGAGGTATTTTTTTATTCAGTCACATATAGGTTAAACAACCGGTTATATCCAAATTACTGATTTTTCCATTGAAATAACGACACAATATACCTAGTTAGTTTAGTTTAAAAAAAATCATAGTTAGCTCATTCTTCCGCTGAAAATCAAATTTTCCGTTGCCCCGTTCGACTGAATTAAACTAGAGTTAAAGTTATATATGACTAGAAAGCTACCTTATTGTTATTAATTTTTCAAACAAACATTTAAATGATGAATTGTATCGACGCGATAACCTTTTGAAAAAATCTGGGGCGGTATGTTGTACTACTACTTCGAATCGAAAAAAGTCGAAATTCGAAAAAAGTCGAATCAAAAAGTTGTATCATTTTTGCTTTTCGAAAATGATACAACTACCGCCATTCGACTTTTTCCGAATTTCGATTCGAAGTGATGGTACAACATACCGCCCCTGGAGTGAATTGGTTTTCTCGCCGATTGTATAACGAACAGCGGAAAAATTGTATTTCCTCTGTTTATTGCAGTTGTATAGCAGTTCGTTTGTTGCCGGTGATACGTTTTCTTGATATTTTCTGGTACCTTTAAATATTTATGTTTATTTTTATTAAATCGACAAATAAAATAAAATTCCCAGCCATTTTCAACAAACATCTATTTAGTTTTTTGGAAAACATTTTAAATAACTAAATTTGATTTTGCACCACATCACCAATTTATCGAAACTAAATAAAAATGGCGAAATGGATAGAATGATGTATTGATATTTAGGTTTAATTATATAAACATAATGAAGTCCGTTGACTTATTTAGAAATTTTCAATTTTTATTTTTTTATCGTAATGTATAAAACGAAACAGCATCCGGTTCATCCTCTGGTTTAGACACCAAAAACAGAGTAAAAAAGCAATCCACGGATTAGTCGGTGTTTATACCTATGCATACAATCCAACCTTTTATAAAAATTTGTTTTTTTAAGGCAAAAGAGTCAGCTGATTATTTACTAGTTTAAATTACTATATAACCGATAAAACCCGGTTGTTTTAAAACTTTTATCTAATGTGGATCACCTTTAGCAAATAGGAAAATCCTTAAAAATGTTTCTGCTGTGAAATATTGTGTTAAAAATAAATACAAAAATATTTTGTGTTACATCACCTACCATCATTTACCAGGTTCTTTTGTTTATAAAGAAAGTGCCATATATGGCGAACCTTTTCATGTTATTTAAACTTCGATAGCGAGCAATGTGCTGTATGCAGTATGAGTATTAATGCAAAAATGAATAATTGGGGCGTTGTGATTTTGACTAATTTTTGTTATGCTAATATTCGTTATAAAACGATAAATAGATGAAACAATTGGTGGATTATACTGGAGTATATATTGTATTTGGGTTGGTATCTAAATACATTTTGACGCAGATCAAAGAATGCACAGTTCACTCATTAGAAACAATTTTTGGAATAATCGTAATGATGCAATATAAAATAGATATTCTGTTTAGAGCAGTTTCACTAGATTACAAATTGTTTATGTTTTCTATTTGGAGGGCGCCTTCCCTTCCCAAATTAAATCGTACGTCAGTATACTGATGATTGGCATATAGGAATTGAAGCGAAGTTGTTGAAATTAAGTTCCTTTTTTGAAGTAAGATTAGATAGGATGTTTTCCGATTCGTAAAGTAATTGAAGATCTGTTAACATGCATCTGGCGATTATTTTATATTTGATCAACCGGAGTGATCATTGGGTACTCCATTACTGAGTACCCAAGGCCCAGTGTTGCCAGGTATCCTTTGGTTTCGCTTTTTGTTCAACCAACATGAGTTGGCCAGTCTAAATCAAACTGAACTTTAATATGTTAAAATTCACCAATGTTTGCGTCTTAAGTTATTTCTTCATGCCGCAGTTGATGCCTTCTAAATATTGATTAATTCGTTCTCAATTATTTTTGTAAGTTGTAAAAGTGACCTTGTTTCTTTTACATAATATTCAAATACCTTCCGTTTATTTGAAGCATTTTCCGATTATCCCGATCGCATTACCGCCAATACAAAGACTTACCTGTCTACCATCCCCCAGATTGCCAGAAACCCGCTTTTGCAAGATCTATAATCCTTATTTGATTTGACCATTGAACGAAGGAATTAAAATATAATAATTCAACATAAACGTAGTAGTTTAGATTAACCTTAAAAGATTCCTAAAGTAACGTCGACTAATATATAGTCCAAATAAAAATACTTAAATAAAGCATTTTATAAATATAATGTTCCTTGTTCGCTAGAACAATGTAATAGATATTTTTTTGTTCATAAATTCATTTCTTACCAAACATAAGCAAATCTGAACTTCAAATCAAAAATAAATATTTTCGAAAATGCTTATATTGCAGCGGATTTTACTAAATACAAATATAAATCATTTTATGTTATTAAGCCGTTTATCAAGTATCTGCTAAAAATAATACACATTTGACGTCATATTCAATTGAATTCATACAAAACATGAAATTGCATTGAATCAAGTAAAAACAAAGATTATTTATAAAAAATGTAGTCAACCCAACGAACTACACTTTGTGCATTCTCATGTCATGACCCGAATAGCACTTTCTATTATTACACATTTAATTGTTATATCACAATAATAAAATATTTCATAATATGTAAGTATTCATTCATAAAGGCCAATGAGCACAAACATATCCACAAGTTAGTTTAGTAAAAGTGTAGAATATTTCACCATTAACACTCTAGCACCAAATACTATAATGACCCTGCCTCACATTTTCATTATTTACTGTACGGTCTGCTTAATTAAGTGGTGTATTTTACTATTATATTAATTAATTTTGAAGTTATGCCAAAAATATTAAGTGTATCTAGAAATATGCTTAACAATTTTAACTTACACACATACCCCGAATTCTGTTTTATTTTTATCAAACTATTAAGTTTTAATAATTATAAAAAAACTGTTTTAATTTAATGAGAAAGTTGTTAATTAAATTTCTATCGATTGATTCTTTGTTGAATAACAAAATGTAAATTGGGTCGTTAACAGACGATTCGACCAAAATATTTAACATCGGTTACGAAAATTTGTACTATGACCAATGATCAGTTTCCGGAATTAAAACACACTTAAGTGAATCTAATTTCGAATTTAATTTTAGTGGTTTGCTTATAGTCTGGACAGACTGCGGACTAGTTAAACTGGTTTAGCAAAATTCGGTCAAATACTCGAAAGGAGGTAAAATTCAATGTTTTCCAACACACTACGAAAAATTCTAAAATCAACTATCAAACTCTAGTTTTTCCTTATACCGTGGACAAAAATTATCGCGATTCCTTCCAATCGCGATTGCATGTCAAACAAATAAAATCGCGATTTATATAATTATGGTGACAGACACAAACCCGATTTTGTAACTCTGTAAACGTTTAAATTCATATTTAATTAATGAAATAAAACAATTTCATTGCGAATTTGCTGATTTTGAATTACAACGAATCAGTTACAATAAGTTAATGTAAACTAAATGTATAAATAATGTCTGTGACAGTTAAAAAAATTTAAAATTTCATTAACAATCTAACAATTTTTCTGTATAAATTCAATGAAAATGAATTATGTTACCCAGCCCCATAAAATCCTACTGATTTTTTCTTATATTTCGCATATCATTTTCACTTCATCCTACAACCCGATTGTAGTAATCTTGTTCTATAAACGCAGTAATCCTGTTTTGCCAAAATCGTGTGCTGACAGACTGAAAAAATAGGTAACTACGTAATCTCGAATTCGCGATTAGCTAGTTTGTGTCTGTCTAGAGTTTTAGACTTAAATATGTACTATGGGTTGATAGTTAAGTATTTTTCTAACTCAAGGTGCTCAATTAATTTCGCAGCGGATGTGAGTGCTACTTAGTACAAAGTTATTGTTATAAGGTGATTATTATAAAGAAAAAGAGAAAATGAGGAAAGAGTAAAAAAACACTATTGTGATCCATGTGTAGATTGTCAAATGTGGTTAGTATTTAGAATAGATTCTGATGGTTGTCCCGCATCTCTTTACTAATGTTATCAAGCTAATATTAGATCTTTGGTAATATGCATCCGATTCGATCGGCACAATTCCAGTAAAATTTAATTTAAATTACTGCGAATTTACAAAATTGTGCTTCATAAATTTCCTTTATAATAATTTCTAATAAAATAAAACAAATATTATTAGCCATAATTGTATCTACATTTTTACGCTTTCTATTTATCTTTCGTTGCAGATCGAAGAACTATATGAAGAAATTTTATATGAAATTTTGCATAATGTTGGTTGTGAACTGGACTCGACCGTAAGCCAAATTTCCCTATTCAATTACATCCAAGACGCATTTAAAATAACAAATAATCGTCACGACGAAATATTAAGATTAGCCAAAAGTAAAGAAGCACCAGAAATTCGTTTAGATGTTGAGTGTGTCGAGGGGAAAGAATTACATCCAAAAGATCCAAATGGATTATCAGATCCATTTGTAACAATGTTTTTGGCGTCGGCATCCACCCATCGATACAATACATCAGTGAAATCAGAAACATTGAACCCGGTTTGGGAGGAACATTTCTCACTGCCAATTTCTGAGAATCCGAATAATGAAAGTTTGGTACTTGAAGTATGGGATTTTGATCCGGCCGAAACAGTTAAAGAAAAAATGGGTAAAATATCTGATGTAAAAGGTATCAAAGGTTTACGAAAATTAATGAAAGAGATTGCTGTGACAGCAACATCAGGAAAACACGATAATGAATTAATTGGCCGAACAACTGTTCCTCTAAAATCGGTTCCTGCTTCGGGTCTCGATATGTGGTATAGCTTGGACAAGAAAGGAAAACTGAAAAGCCAAGGAATGCTCAAAATACGATTAAATTTTAGTTCAGAGAAAAATCGACATGTTGCCTCTCAAGAACATCGACATCTTTTGCGTGTGCTTTTAATGCACGAATTAGAAACATCAAAAGTTGCTGAATACTGGTGGGCCGGTAAATTTAGTGAATTCGGTGAAGCTGTACTGATCCAACATTCAGCTCAAAGTGGTTTGTCTCAAATCGATATTGCGCTCGCCAAATGGTCAACATTTGCAGGAATCCATGAAAGTTATCCACTATCATTTGTACTTTTTGATTCCTTACTTGATAAAATCATAAAACCATTGCAATCGTTAAACATTTCGCAAGACGAAGTTAAATTTTTCTGGGAGGGTGCTAAAAAAGTTTTACCTTCATGTCTGGGGGTAGTTCGTAGAATTAGAAAACATATCACTGATAAGCAATCAGTAAGAACTTTAAAAGTGGTCTTAAACATTATTTCTAAAATTTCAATGCTCGAGCCACCAGAAGGTACTGACCTCTTTCCGGCTAATATGTATGGGTAAGTAAAACCTTGTTAAACAAATCGTAACAAATTGTTCTTAAAATGTTTAATAAAATTTATTAGGTGGATTACACGTGAAAACAATAATCCTAACTGGGATATTAGTAATGCTGTTCGGGATGCTGTAATAACCGGAGCAAATGATTGGTTTACCTCAAACTTTGAAAAAATCGCCCGACTCGATCCATCCGAAGAAGATAAACTTTCGCATTTGGTGCAAATGATTCAGTTAGTTCGATCTGATTTACAGCGAGCTGTAGATTTTTATGATAAAATTTTTCAAGACCTGTTAAATTTCCAATTTGTCAAAACTTCGTATATCATTTACGAAGACCGGCTGGCCGAAGTTATTGAACCAATTGTCCAAGATGTGGTTCGTGCCTTACGACGTATTCAGTTACCGCAGGATAATTCGATTAAAATTAATGAAAGTGAAGAGATTAACATGGGAACAACGTTGTTTGAATTATATTTGGTGCTTAAGAAGTTTTCAATTCTGGGAACAGCACTTGCACCTGGCGAAACAAACTTCAAATTGGCCAATTGTCATAGTTGGTTTACGGGTGGAGTTTCAAACTGGTTGGATATATCCGTTTTGAAAGCTTTAACGAGAATTGAAAAAGCAATAGAATTAGATGATCTAATCCCTGTTGATGATTCCGTGAAGTACAGTTCATCAGCGGTTGATACATTAGCCATATTTTATCAAATTAAAATATTTTGGCAACAGTTGGCTTGGCCAGACGTTGAAGATTCGTTTATGTTTGTCGGGAAAATTGTAGATGTAAGTAAACTAGAAATTTTTAATATTTCGTTTCTAAACAATTTTTATTGTTATTACAGGACATTTGTCACTGTTGTGATTTCTTTGCTGATAAAATGGCCATCCGAGTTGAAGGATTGGGAGAAGTTGAAAATATCTATGAAAAGAAATTTGAAGTTACACGGGAATGGTGTCTTGCCATCAACAACATCGATTACATTCGCCAAAGTTTAACACCATTCGTTAAAGAATTGGGTGCGGACGATATTATTGCACGTTTAGCCGACCACCGTAGTCCAATGGAGGCGCAGCGTTGTGACGAAACATTGAAAAATGTTATCGAGAATGCAATGGATACAGAACGAAATAAAATTTTAGAATTAATTGAACGTGTTGCCAGAAAGATGTCCCCACCGATGAGAAAATTTTTAACCGAAGGTGCAGAATTTTTACACCAAGATTCCAATTCGATGGACCGATTAATGATGTACTTGGAAAGTTCATTGTGTACTTTAAATTCTGAATTAAATGAAATTAATTTTGAAAGAATGTTAGATGCTATTTGGTCAGAACTAGCTCTCATTTTAGAAGATCTGGTTAAAAGTAATTTGGACAAACGAAGACCGCCCACTTTTTTCTCAAATCTTCGGGATACCCTGCAAGTAATGGTCGATAATTTCAAAGGAGCTCGAGACTCCAATGCAAATAAATCTGACCGCGTTACTTTAGATTCGATATATCGCTTACTAGAACTGCATGGATTAGAGACAGCAGAATTAATTCACCATTATCATATTGAACGGATGAAGGAGCAAAACAGTATGCCTGAATCGAAATTTGGTGTACTAACAGTTCGATGTGCGTTCAAAGGTGATGTCTTAGAGGTAATTTATCATTAATATTTCAATTAATTTGAACAAAATTAATTCTGTTATCAATTTTATGAATTACAGATCGAAGTTATGAGCGCTAGAAATATAATTCCAATGGATACGAACGGAACTTGTGACCCATTTGTTCGTATACATTTAATACCAGATGAAAAATTTGTTGGTGTTGTGAAACCTAAAACAAATGTTCAAAATAAAACTCTTTTTCCATTATTCGACGAAAAATTCTGCATACATTTAACGCCTGAACAACGGAACATGAAAACCGCTTTAATTCTGTTTAGTGTTAAAGATAAAGATTTGTTTGGGATGTCTAATCAGTATATAGCCGAATCTTATTTACAATTTAATGATATCGCAGAGGGTTCGGTTAATCAACAAAAACACTTAAATTTAACACGCCCAACAAATTTAGCAACAGATTGTATAAATGCCTTAGAATTCCGACAGGGTGATAAACAAGCCAAGGAATTTTTGAAAAAATTAAAACAAAAACTAAGTGCCTGACACGTAATATTTAATTTATTTTCATTTTCATAACGATAACAAGGATAACAAGAAATCGTCGTAATATTATTATCTGAACAGACGTAAAGGAGACATCATGATGTAAACACTCCAAAAAATCGCATAAAACAAACATTTAATTTTGGAACTATTTTTTTTTATAAAATAAATATAAATTATAACGTATGATAACTACTATTTATATTCGCAAATAAAAATCACATATGGAAATTAGTAAATAAGTTATTTTATCCAAACATTTTGAGAAAAGAAATTAATTGATATTGTAATTAATTTTTTTCTGGATTTCTTTGAAGAACTTTGAATTAATAGAATTGAATCTTTAACGATTAGGTCATTCCGTCAACCTTGCTACAGATAAAAATATTGGTTTTGCCAGCCATTGTGAATTGGTGAACTGTTTTCAATATCTATTCTAATAAAATATTTTAGATGTGATCTTGATTTACGCAATTTTTCTTATTTTTACGCAAAGTTTTGTAATGGTTTAGAATTAAGTGAGTATCTAATTTCATGTGTACAGCCCGCACCTGGCGTATAACCCGCACCTTAAAAATATCAACTTTCTCAAAAAAAAAAAAAAAAATATGTTCACGTATAACCCGCTTCCTTTGTATAACCCGCAATCTTAAACCGCTACGTAGAAGCGTGATTTGCCTATTTCCTCTCGTTAATAGATATAGCGTTGTCTCTACTTTTCGAATCGCTAATATGACGACTAAAAAAGAAGAGAAAATACTATATATCGGAAACATAAAATCTGGATTGGACTTTAAATGTATGATCGGTTAATATTAAATTCCATACCTAATAAATTTAAAATAAATAAAAATAAAAATGGTTGTATGTATTGCCCGCACTTATTGTATAACCCGCACCTCGGAATTTCCGAAAAAACACTTTTTTTACATATAACCCGCGGGTTATATGCAGGAAATTAGGTAATTAATTAGTATAAGTTTTTGAATTTGATTTTCGTTTCTGAAGGAGATTTGGGAGAGAGGAGGGGCAAGACCCAAAAACCCAAGTTGTTTTATCTTCTTGATGTCTCCTACGAGTACCTCCGTATCTATTATGTAATGTGGAGTTAGCAGATGGAAGTCTCGTTAGTCTCAATGACATACAACTGTTCTTAGAGTTTGGGGCGACTACAGCAGATGTCCATGCTGAAGCAAATGACTCGCTAATTGGTGCAAAACAAATAATAAATTAACAATAACAATTGGATACTAAACAAATTAGTTTTCCTGAGTGATTGTTTCTTGCATACGTAACCTAATGAACTGGATATCAGAAAATGATTGTATACGAAATACTTTTGATTTATTTTCTTTCCGTAGAAATATTGCTCCATCCTTGACCCAAAGATAACGAAATAGCAAGTCTTCAGCAAACACATGAACCGATTTTTTCTTTTCTAAAATTTTTGCTTTAATCGCTCGGTTGTTTAAGCAACTAACATAAACCTTCTAGTTTTGGCTTTAGCGTAATTTTCCTAATCTCCTTTACATCCTCGGGTTGTCCTCTGGATTTAATCGAATTCATTATTTTAAAAAATTCATCGCTATTTATATTTGCTTAAGGTGGAAGACCAACAGTAATAATATTATTTTCGGCGCTTTTGTAGGCGTGTTGGTCTGTGTTGCATTTAGCAAGGCTGACACGTCGCTCAAGAAAGAGAACAGTTTCTATCTATCTATCTATCTTTTAAAATATTATTCTCCACAATAAATTCCTTATTAAGATTGATATGAACTTTGAATCGTTTACTAAGGTTATTGTTTGATTCTTGTAGTATTGTCATTCTATCGCCTATTTGCATTAAAGAAGTCCCCAAATCTTGAAAATTTTCAATATTTCCAACTTGAACTGGATCATATTTAATACTATCCACAACGTCTTGAAAATCCTCTGGTGCTCTGTTACTGACCCGATTCTGCTTAATAATTTCTGCACAACCTTTCTTGGTGTAGACGAATTGTTCACACACTCCGCTGCATTGGATCGCGCTAGCTCTAGCAATTATTTGCAACTGACATGATATGCCACAAGTTGCCATTTAATAAATTTATCTTTTAAATTCAATTTAATTTTACGGATGAAAATTGTATGCGTCTATTTGTTTTCAAGGCTAAACGTTGTCCAAAATTTTATTAAAATTTTCAATTTTCTTTGTTTCAATCACGCTAATATGAACCATTAATTCATCACGTTACAATTCCCATTATTTTATTGTACAACGCACGCCATAAATATCATAATATGTAAGTTCCTTCCACCGAATAAAAGTTTAATAATTCCGAAGTTTGGTGGAAAAAATTAAAATCTGTGAGATTTGAGCATCAATTGATGGGCATGGGGCCTTCTCTCGACGTCCGAGAGAAGTGTAGATCCTCACTACATAGTTGATAGATTCACCGATAAGGGAGTTATATTCCATTCGAGAAAGAACCACTGCCGCTGCTAAGACTTTTGTCGAGCAATACGTTTCAAGATTAGAAATACACCTTAAAATAACAACTGACTGATGCAGACTTTTTGAGTCAAAACTATTTTCTGAGCTCAAGCGCTTACTAGACTCTCATATAATTTGTACCACTGCTTATACCATCCGCAGGCATTTGTTAAACCGAGCGTTCTCATCTCAATCACTGAACGCTTCACCCTAATGTCATGGAAATACGATTAATTGGACTACTGAGCTACTCCTTGTTTTGTTGGGAATACGAGCAGTAATACAAGATGATATTAATACCAGGTTTCCATCGTCGATAGCATAATAGAATAATAGTATAATACTATTTTACTATCAAGCACTGCTGGTTTTCCATCGCACGGTTTGAAATAAGCTTATTCGAAATGAGCGTTTGATAAAAAGGATATTATTAGTTTATTTGACACGTATTATGTAATAATAATATATAACGATTATCAGCCAACAAATTGTTTCTCATTGCAACGAGAAAATATTAAAAATGGTAATCGATAAGCTAGAAAAATTAAATTTATTTTTACACTGTTAAATTTGTAACGTTAAAAATAATATTTGCTACGTATTATAATTTGATAGCTAGTATACTGAAATATTTTAATAAACTATTATACTATCAACTTTGGTTTTCCATCGTAATACTTTAATATTATAATACTATTATACTTGTATACTATGACGATGCGGAAACCCGGTATAAGTTCCTCAGAAGAACTATGGTTTACAGTAAAGCCTTCAGAATTTTTCTAAATCTGGAAGAAAACATGTCAAAAAGCATCCCAGTTGACACTTGTAAGTTAACTGCCCCGCAAAATTTTATCCCAAAAATGTTATAAAAATGCGAGAATGTATTGACAAAGCACGAACAGCTCTATCAAATCCTTACGAAAGGCCATACTAAGTCATAAACAAAAATGGACGTAATGCAAATGTTTCAATAGACAGTCTGTCTATTGAAAAATTTGCCAACGCACATTATCCAAAATTCGACGAGCGTTTAGTAAATATTAACCAGACACGTCATGGAACTGATCGTTTAAAATTTTCTTATAAAGACTTTTTGAATAAGAGGTTTCATTTTGCATAGCTTGCTATTTGGGCAGCTGTCAATTTTGAAGCTGTTATTCTTTGACATTTGACAAGTAAAAACTACGCTATCTATTACTAAAAATGGTACGCTACACGGCAATATTGAAACTGGTGGAAAAATTTGAGCTCTTGGGACAAGTTAGTGATGTGATGAATCAAAACCGTGTACATCGCTCAAAAACAACTTAGAATATTGCTGCTGTAGCCCGTAGTGTTGACGAAAACCCAGGTTTGTCGATTCCTCGTCGATCTTTGGAATTAGACATTCCACAAACGACATTATACCGTATTTTGCATAAAGACTTAGGTCTTAAGGCTTTTTTTAAAGTTCAGTTAACACAAGAACTCAAGCCGGTCGATCGCCATAAACGTCGTATCTTCGCTGATTGGGTCCTTCAAATGCATCAACATGATCCGGATTTTCATCGAAAAATCATCTTTAGTGATGAGGCATCATATTCAGTGATGAGGCCCATTTTCACCTTGGAGTTAGTCTCCAAAATTGTCGCATTTGGGGCTCAGAAGATCCAAGAATTATTGTTGAAAAGCCTCTCCATCCTCAACGTGTCACTCTTTGGTGCAGTTTTTGGACTGGCGGTGTGATTGGACCTTACTTATTCGAAAATGAGGCTGGTGCAGCTGTTACGGTGAATGGATTGCACTACCCAGCTATGATTAATGATTTTTTTATGGCCGAAATTGGAGGATATTGATGTGGATGACGTTTATTTTCAGCAAGACGGCGATACGAGCTACACAAGCAACGAAACAATCGCAATTTTTCAAGAAAAGTTTTCTGACCGTGTTATTTCTCGAAGAGGTGATCACAATTGGCCACCGAGATCTTGTGATTTAACACCTTTAGACTGTTTTCTTTAGAGCCACGTGAAAGATTAGGTCTATGCAAATGCTCCACAATCTATTCAAGACCTTAAAGATGGAATTCGTAAAGTTATCGAGGACATACAGCCGCAAATGTGCGAATTGGTCATGGAAAATTTCATGAAAAGGATATGGTGCTGCAAGCGTAGCCTTTCGGCCATTTGGCTATTATCGTTTTCAAATGTTAATGGCATACCTTCCTCTTTACAATGAAATAAACATTCATTGATTTCTCTTAAAAAATACTCGTTTTTTTAAATATCAAAATGAAACCTGTAATTGGAAAACTCTTTACTTGACAAATTCATTTATAGAGAGAGTATTGTGGTGGCTCCATGTCTCGTGCACCACAAAATATTCCAGAAAGGTCAATGTAAAGGAAACCCCCCTTTGCTCATTGTTGCAAATTTTATGTTCACACTAATTTAAGTTTAAGAAAAGCATTGATCGTCACTATAAAATTTCAGTTGTTTACATTCAGCGTAAAATAAAATTACGATTCAATGTGAATAATATAAGAAATATGTATATAAATATAGTTTATATTGGGGGTACAAATAAGTTTTGAGGGATTTACAAAAGATGGCGTAACTAGAATTAAATCGCATCAGGCCCTCTTGTAACTACATTTATGTCAAAGCTTCAACGATTCCCTGTAAAAATCAGTATGTGTCAGTTCTCTAAGTATAAACAACATATGTTTTTGTGCTCTAACTGACCACATCAACTTTTGTGCCAACAAAACACAATTTACGGAAGCGCTGCTATTTTACTATAATTTGAAGAAAATTGCAGCTGATGGACATCGGTTGCTGTGTGAAGCTACGAAGATTTTTAAACAAGTTGTTTGAAGCTTATGGCCATGACCTGATGAGATGATTGAATTTTTTCATGATCGAAACTAGATATTGCTTCTGTTACAAAACTTCATCGAAACTCTAAGCTTCAAACAACTTGTTTAAAAATAAAAAATGTTTAAATAATTTAAAATGGGAATTGCTTTGAATTATATAATAAATAATAAGAAACACCTATAAAATGGCCTTAGTAAACGCCGATATGTTCGATATCACTATGAATTAATTAATTACTTAATTGTAAAACCTTTTACTTTTACAATTAAGTAATTACTTTTACAATTAAGTAATTGACTTAATTGTAAAACCTTTTACTTTTACAATTAGTAAGTAAGTTAGTTAAAATTAGTTCAGTAAAAATTATTTAAAAAAATTACTTACACTGGAAACCAGTATGAATGAGATGAAAGTTTATAAGAATAAATTTAGTTAGTTGTCATATAATTCACTATAATAATTAGCGGCGCCATAATAAAGAACTATGTACTTTACACGAGTATTCAAATAATACATACTTCGATCTACAGATGGCTACAACACACCTATAATAACAGATTAATTTAAACGTTGTAATAATATAAAATTAAAAATATAAAAAATAATACATTCTCTTGTAAACATTTACACTTTGGTAGATTTAAAGTTAATCGGTATTGGCTTAGGTTAGGTTTCAGTGGTTTACACTTAAGCCATTTTTGGCCCATTGTGATACCACACATTCATGCTACATCATTAACCCCATTCACCTATTCACCTACTCACACAACTACAGTATACCACCTGCACATTGCAAGCTCCATGTCAACCTGTACATTAACATGGACGGTGGGTCGGCGTTGAATTCTGCACTCCATCGGGGGGTCTTAGTTGTGTTTATTAACATCACCGATTGTAATCGATGATGAAAATTCGATTTGCATCTAGCCTCTGATGGGATTCGAACCCAGTACCTCCCGGTCCAAGTGCCGAAGCTTTAACCACTGCACCACTTGTCCGCAGTTTATCAAAATAAAAATCTCTCAATCAGTTTCGACCCACTTTCTATATCCACGTCAAGATAAAAATCCATCATCAAGATAAAAATCTCTCAATCAGTTTCAACCCACTTTCTATATCAACGTTAGGTAAAATTGTATCGGCCATGTAAACGACAATCTTGTTGTTTATTTTTTTGCGATGAAATTCATGAAACGCTGGTACACCTCGGTGCATTAGTCAATCCCAATGGCATTCGGTTAAACTGATACTGGCCGTTCGGATTCACAAACGCAGTAAGATGCTTTAACTCTTCGTTGATTTTAATTTGGTAATATAATCAGAGGCTAAACCAGCAACGGTGAACTATTTTTTCCTGCTAATCTTCGAAGTAAATCGTCGATTACTTTAAGGCAATGGAAATAGATCCTTTACAATTTTATCATGGAGACGCCGATAATCGACGAAATCTATAGGAATACTGCTATCGCATGTTTCTTTATATCTATAGATGCTGACTGATCGTCTTCAAATTCACTGTTAATTTCAGCGGTGTCGTTTTCTAACTTAAGCTTGTTATTTTGAATAATGTCCAACTAAACTAAGCAAATTTCGTTACTAAACTAATTAGTAATAGTTTAACGGTAACCCTTTTGATATCTACCTTTTTAATATCAGCTGCGGTATGACGACGACGAAACACAGACACTAAACCAGTGCGCAAACCTTTATAATTTCAAACAAACATTGGCACGGACTTATACCACGTTAAGTTCCCTTTAACGTATATTAACTGCAGCGTAAAATTTAACAATTCGTTCAAACTATATATATACCTAACATTTTCGATCTACTCGATCCACTGTAATACTGAAATGGTACGGGATGAAAGTCGGTAATCATAGCGCTCATATCACGTTGACTAAAATTAAATGTATTCGCTTTTCCGTTCAATCTGACCCAGGTCAAATGGTTTTGATAAAATTTTGTACGCTATTCTCACGAAAGTCTCATGAGAATTTGTATGGTACACGTATACAAATTCTCATGAGAATTTCCTGAGAATACCTTACCAAATCTCACTGCAGTGGCTCGTTGTACGTTTGTTCACAGAGCATTATTATTACTAGCCTGTAGCAAATACGATGGATGAAAATATATCAGTTGCTTTTCCATAGGATTCAATAATTGATATTAGTACGATGGAATCCTTTTCGACGCGTCATTTTGTGTATGATAATCCGTTTGTATACGATGAATATCCACAAAAGTAGTATTAATTAATTACTGTTCAGGGCAATAGTTATTTAAAGCAACGTTCGCATTTGCTATTGCATATACTGATGATTCCGATGATAAATTAAGCTTGATGGTGTTAAGACGTCATTTTGACGATACATACTGCGATATCATCTTTTTTTCTATTCTCACGATTTGCTAATTTTATTTTATTATATAGACCGTAGATCTTTAATTACGATTCCCCTGATATGCAAACTTATTATCAGTTTATTAAACTTTAATTATAACAATAATCTAGCACACGTCAATTTCGTCGTATTAAACCCCATTTACATGCGACCAACATTTTTCTTCTACAAAATGAAAAAGATATATGTAACATTGACTTTTTGCTCACGAGAGACAAGAATAGAAATATATCCCAACAAAATTTTGCAGTAGATTTTTAAGCCACTACACCACCAAAAACCACTATAAAATGTTGCCATAAAAATAAATGTTGCCATAAATATTCGAACTGAGTATTTTTATGGCAACATTTTTAAAACTAACAAAACAAAATTATTTCGTATTTATAAATGTTGAGGATTCAAAATAAAAACAGACACCATAGATAAAATGTAAATTTCGTATTTGAATTCATTAGAAATACATTAATCATGATCATATAAAAAAGATTATGGCATTACTATATATGTTTATTTCTTTCTGGCATATTGAATATTTTTATATAGCGGATCCTTCTTATTTACCTGCAAAAATTTGTAGAAGAAAACAATTTTCTACATGTAAATGCCCCATTAAAACACAATTATATAAAAAATAACATTTACTTTTTATTAATTTATAACGGGTTTTGTCTACAAAAAGAAAAAATTAATTTCACTGAACCGGAATCCATGTGTAGCTGCGCCTAGTTAAAATTAGTGTCAGTAGTTTGCTATGATAAATAAACCTCAGTGACAAGTTTATATTTCTAAATATTTAGACATTACTAGAGACCACCAGTGGTAATATTGGCAAGAAGTATCCATCCAAAATGTCTTCAAAGACAACTCAATCTAATAATTTTGTTTTAAAAACACTCTTTCCGGTTTATATTATCTGTGAAACATCATTCGACGATAAAATTTTGAGTTCGGAATTCTTCCCTAGTCAATATGTGGTTTATAGATGTGATCGCTCACAAACAAGGAGAAAAAAAATCCAGTGGCGGAGTACTCATAGCTATCGATACATCACTACTTAATGAATTGGTAGATTTAAAGAATCCATCGATCGAGCAATTATGTGTCAAAATTGTCATCAATAATAAGACAGTACGAATTAAGGTGGCGTATATTCCATCTGATTCGCCTACATCATCGTATACCAAGTGTTGCGATACAATTATGGAAATTACCTATACGGCCCATCATTCAGACATAATTTTAATAACTGGGGGAATTTCAATCTCTCAAATGTTTGTTGGACTTATGATGAAAAAACCAATGGGATAATGCCTGTAACCAAGAATTCGGATAAGGAGTACGTATTCGTCGACACCATGTTTGACTCAAATTTGAGTCAAATCTGCGAATTAAAATATGGACGAGACCGAACCTTGGAAAGGCCAATTCGAATAACTTACAACAATATTTTGAGAAAATAAATTGGAATGCCGAGTTTAACAGCGATGACATAGTTGTAAACGTGAAAATTTTTTACACACATCTATTTAAAGGAATTGATTTATTCATTCCCGTGTCTATGAGCAAACAGAACAAATATCCTCCATGGTATGACAATCAACTTATTTATTAGTCTTAAAAGCAAAAAAAACAAGGCTTATAAAGAAAACCTCAAATTGTGTTCCCATGATAGTAAACAGAAATGAAACTGCATAAAACCAAAATTTTGAATCTTATTTTAAACTGAGATACAGAAGCTATATTCTCAATCTATAGAATAAAATAAATGGCGATCCCAGACACTTTTGAAAATTGCTTAAAACCAAACGCGAAATTGATGGTTACCCGGCCTGGATGAAATTTAATGATCAAAAGTATTGTGATCCACAGTTCATAACCAACATGTTTTCTGAGTTTTTCCAATCTGTTTATAAAGAGGAAGATATTGATAATTATAAAGATTCAACCACTAGTGAATATAGTACATTCATATTTACTTCACACATCGAGCCAGAAGACATCCAGCGAGCATTGGTAGGATTCGGAGATGGATGTGGTCCTGATGGTATTCCGGCTTCATTTTTAAAAAATTCTAAAAATTTGGCAATTCCTCTAAGCATTTTGTTCAATCAGTCTTTGAAATTGGCAATTTTCCCACAAAAGTGGAAAATAACTAGAGTGACGCCTATTTTCAAAACTGGATCTAGAAATGATGTTTTTTGCTATACAGAGGTGTTACATCTATATCTGCTATATCTAAATTATTTGAACTAGTAATATGCAACTCATTCAAAGCAGTGCTTCAGCGGTATGTATCACAATATCAGCATGGTTTTATGCCTAAAAGGCCAGTATCTACAAATCTCATAGAATTTACTAGCTATTCTATTAAAGAAATTGAGAAACACAAACAGGTTGACATAATATACACCGACTTTGCAAAAGCTATCGACTCCATCAGCTATCGTAAAACTTTGAAACACATTTCCAAGTTCGGATTTTCCAGCCATTTGGTAGCCTGGTTCAAAACATATTTGAGTAATCGAATCCAATATATTGAAATAGGAGGTAAACGTCGAATAGAATACAAGAAACCTCTGGTGTACCACATTTATTGGTAATCTCCTACTAGGTCTAATTGATGCATCGGATGTGCTAAAGTCAATTAACATAAAGATTCCTGGTAGACAACTAAGAGATCATGGCTTCCTCCATTTAGATAGACACAGAACCAACTATGGCGATAATGAACCAGTTAAGATGATGTGTAGAAGTTTCAATAGAATTAACTATTTATTTGATTTTTGTTTAACTAAAGATAATTTTAGAAGTAGGTTAAGGCAATTTTATGCCTCTCAATGATTTTTACTTTACTTTTATATTTCAAATTTTCAAATCCAACTCGGATTTATTTTTATTTTGTATTCTTAATTTAATATTTTTCAAGTCAAATTTGTAGATATATTTAAATATAATTAAATAAATAAAACTATAATAGGGATGAGTCACATATCCACAGTAGAAATAATGGCGTCGATCCCTTGGACATCTTCTATTTATCTTTTCTTCTATTCTTCTATTATTTCAAAAGCCACTCGATTTTTATTTCAAAATTTTTATTTAAATTTATAGCTTGTTTGCTTAAATGAATCGAGTTTCCCTAGTAAAAATAGCAGCATAGAAGAAAAGAAACATAGAAGGTTCACATTGAATCGACACAAATATTTAAGAAGAAAAATAGAAAATTTACATTGGATCGAAATTTACATTTATGTTATATGGAAAGATTAAAAGGTTAATTTATTATAAAATATACAAATAATTTAAAAAACGCATTGTGGGTCATCATCTATTGTTGACAACATTTTGATACTTTGGAAAAATGTTACGTACTAAACTTGTACTAAATGTAAATTTATTAGTTCTGAAAGCTTTCCAATTTACGTTGCTAAATGCCACCTATCGACTAATAGTACAATTATGTAAGCTTTACATTGCTTATCGCTTGCATAAAATTTGCACTCAATTTGTAATTAGAAACCCTAGACAGTAAACTAGTTGGGGGATTCTTACCAAGAAAACAATGTCACTGCCACAGTTTTGGTAATTATTACAAAAATAAATTTTGTTAACATATTTTTTAGATAAAAAGCCATTTTTAATTTTTAAATTTATTTAATTAATTCCCACATATTACACTAATTATGTAATGGTAATTAAATAAAACAATATCTCATAAATTTTCAATTCCACGAAATTTTCATTAAAATATCATCATAAACAAACATCCCATGCAGACACCTATATAAAGAAATTAAATACTCGACTGTACCCTCTTCCGTTTCCAATAGAACGTTTCAAATAAAATAAAATGAATGATTTCTTACGTTACTGTGTTTAGCAATCGTCATCCAATACCAAAACAACTTCCAAAGACGTTGAAATCAAAAATTCTCAAATACACAACTCGACTAAATTCAGAAATAAAAATATTATGTATTATCCATCTAACTAAATAATGAAACCAAAAGTCGTACAAAGCAAACTTGGAAATCGTTTTTCTATTTTCTTTCAATTTGGATTGTGTGTTAGTTTTATTGTACGCTACGCATATAGATAATCAAAGTGATATTTGTTTATCTTTGGAGCACACAGTGAATATTCGAAAACATTAAAAAACAAATTTTGTGTTTCCTTTGGAAAATAAATAAACACAAAGATGATCGGAAAATTATCTTCTTTTTCTTGCATGAGTTTTATATTGATAATTTGAGTTGAAAGACATTCCAATTAAAATTAAAATGAAATTAAATGAAAATTAATTGAGATGTGTATTGTTTTTACAGAGAGATGAGTGAGACGAAAAATAAATCGTTTTGTTTGACTAAGAAATGATTAATTTACATTTTTTTTAGTTATGTGTGTTGTGTTTTCGTGGTTATGCTAGAATTACGGACATCTTTTGCATGTTTTATTGGTATGCATATAAGAAATGTTTGTGAATGGACGAAAAAAACTAAATTTTCATAAGTTGCTTTATGACCGGCGGCTAGTTTTACGTAAATCAACAGTAATAAATATATTTGATCCAAAAATACAAAAAATTATATAAAATTATACATATGCCACACGTATAAAAACTAATCAGAAATGTCATACAATAATGTAAGATTTTAAACTTAGCTTTTGGAGAATATCTCTTTTAACAACATCTCGGGACGTGTTTTAGTTAAGGAGTTCGGAGCAGAGGAGCAGAATTCAATAGGGTGGATTTATAGATCAATACATTTTTACCGTAATTTGTATTTCTATACTAATATAATCGTATATAGCTCAGGACAATCGCTGCATCTCCATGATTGCTAAGAGATTGAAGTGTTAAAAGCCAACTTTTACCAAGATAGGATTGTTAACAAATACATTGTGCACCCTTTAATAGTTGTTTCTAAACGCGTTCAATCTTCTTTTTTTTTGTAGTATAAAAAAAAGAAAGTATTAATCATCCGACCTTTTAAGGTCAATTAATATACTCCCCTTTTCATTCACGCACACACCCACCCCCATTCACCTATTCACACAATTACAGTATACCACCTGCACGTTGCAAGCTCCATGTCAACCTGCACACTGACATGAACGGTGGGTCGGCGCTGAATTCTGCACTCCAACAGAGGGTCTATGTTGTGTTTATTATCATCACCGATCGTAATCGATGAAGAAAATTCTCTTTACATCCTGCCTCTGGTTGGATTCGAACCCAGTACCTCCCGGTCCAAATGCCGAAGCTTTAACCACTGCACCACTTGTACGGTTCTTAGAACAAGTGATAATAAGATGACCAAATAACACTTAACACAACTAAATATTAAGTCTTTAAAATTGTATAATCAACATAACGCATGTATGTTACGGTGAAAGTTCGAAATCGGTAAATGTTCGAATAAAAATTGGAAAAAAATGTTTTATTGCTTCGAAATCTATGAAAGAGTTCCATATACTTGAAATGATTTACCCTTCGCCCCAAGAAATACTTTTTATGGTATTCGTGCAAAATAATTTGGAAAACTCTTGACTAACGGCTTCACTAACTCTCACAGGCTGCCGCGAGCTAATAGGGAGATGTAGGAGGGAAGGCCATAGCAAACATTTCGTGAACATCGGATATATGTAAAACAGGTTTCAAACCATGTAAACGAATTACTTTTATATGGCCATATTGTAAGAAACACTTTTCGAATTATAGTTCATATAGTGTTCATTAATATAGAATGCATTCATCTTATATATTAATACGCTTAATTTTTAGTTTGTGCTCCCTTTTCCCCGTGCGCGTATCTAAATGAAACATATACCAAATGAAAGGTATTTTTTCATATATGTGCAGAATATTTGTTTTATTAAGGAACGTGCACGGGAAATAGGTGTAAAAGATAAGAAACGTTTTTCCTATACTGTACATCTTATATATAATTTGCGACGTCATAGATGAGGCCAGCGTCATACCAGGGGTAGCGCTCACAATCATAGACAGACTATAACGAGATTTGTCCAGAGGAAAGCCGGAAGAGGGGGTTCCATTCGCTGGAAAAATCATCCTCATGTGTGGTAACTTCCGATAGTGCTTGGCTGTAGTACTAAAGCAGGGACGCGCGCGAACTTGCGAATGGACCATGAAGTTGAACCCGCTTAGGAAATTTGTAAACAAGTTTACACTCACCAAGTTTACTTGCTTTCTGTTGGAAACGGCAATGCTCGAACCGAATCGATCACACTTCCGGCGCACCGTTCCAGTTCTCAAAGTGTGATCGATTTCGTGTATGGTAAAAACAACACAACACTAGCCGAGGGAACCATCGAGGAGCGCGTCATCCTTGCACCCAAGAATGATGATTGCGCACCAATCAATCAGCAGGTGCTTGACCTCCTGCCCGGCGGATAAGAAGTCAAACTTAGTGTTGATAAAGTTGAGAGTGACGGCATGAATGAGGAACTCCGCCTACCCGTCGAGTTTGAAAGGTCCGGAGTTCCGCGCCATGCCATCCCGCACCATGCCAAATAAACCGCTACAGTGTGGAATGTGATTTGCTGACTGGCTTCTCAAAAGGCGAGCACGTTCTCATCCCACGCATGAAGCTCTCACCTTCGGAAGGCACCTTCTCATTTAAAATGTCTCGTCTCCAATTTCCGGTGAAGCTGGCGTTCGCCATAACCATCAAAAAGAGTCAGGGCCAAAGCTTGAAGAAGGTAGGAGTGTACTTGCCGGCCCCCGTATTTACACACGGCCAGCTGTATGTGGCTTTTTCACGATGCCGCTCATTTGACGGACTCAAGGTGTTTTTGGTTGAGACAAGCGCATCACAACAAAGAATGTTGTTTTTGTAGAGATTCTACGCATGTAAATTGTAATGTAAATTCATATTTTATTATCTTTTTCTATATTGAATTTACTTTATTTTTGATAAAAGTGCATCAAATTTACATCTTAAAAAATCTTCTTAATCATTTATGTAATCACGTGACTGATTATTCAGTCACAGGTCAGCTAAAATTAACAATAAACATAAATTAGGGTTGATTGAGAGTTCCAATTTCAAGTGTAATTATTTATCTGAATAAGTTTAGTGAAATAGCAGCATCGATGAGAAATCATTTAAAAGTTGCCCTGGTCGAAACTGCACATTATATTTTAATAGTCAGGCAAACTTTCGTGCCTATTGTTTTAGATTACATAAAAATTTAAGGAATGAAAATAAAGAATCTGAAAACATAAATATAAAACAAATATAATTTTCTCCGACTTAAACACATTGAAAGTAGAAATTACTATTTAGGTACAGATTTAATTTAATCAATTATATTAGATTTAGGGCAGACGAAGCTTGTTATTATTATTATATATCGATTAACTACTCTCATGAATGACAAACTCATTTATAACTCATTTATATTTTGCCGGACTATAATTATGGATCGGTTTATAAAAATAATATTTCTGAAGACACATTTGAAATTTGCAATCTGTTAGAATCATCGCAAAATAAACATAAAATGATAGGAGTGTGCATGTGTACAATTAGTGCTATTAAGAAGTCCACGTTTAATATTTTGGCTTTGGTAAATTTTTGGAGCCCTAATTAAAATATTTGAGAATGTTGGAAACTAATGGAATAAATATCGTCCATCCCGGAGATTAAATATTCTTCTCGCACAATTTATAGTTCTCTTGACGCGGTGGTTGAAAACAACCTTGGTAGCCACCAAATTGGAGGATTTTCCGAAAATCTCCGTACTTCTGAACATTTTTGAAGGTATTATTTACATAAGAGTAGTGCGTTGAAAATTTTTTGGAACAACATTCCGAAACTCAGATCCCCAGAAAACTTCGATAGAGCAATTCAAGATTTATTAATTTCGTAATTTCGGATGCTGGAATATGAAATGGCATCAAGCAGAAGGCTATTCCCAACGAGTTGAACCATATTCATAGGAGTGCTCCTGGACCACCGACATGCATCGGCCATGATTTATTTGAAGGAATTATTCCATTCGATTTGATGGAAATTATTAAGTATTTTCACGACCAAAACATACCACGAATATGGACACCAGTTTGCTACGTGAACTGTTATTTTGCAGCACTCAAAAAAAGAAAAAAATTTAAATTGTCCCTCTCTTTTCCAAATATTGATCTGAAAAGAAATATATTTCTTTACCGACCAAATGACACAGTGGTTTAAGCTTTCGCGTTTGGATCGGGAGGTGCGCCGGGTTCAAATCTCGATAGGTGAAATCCGGTCTGTGGTTAAATGTAGCACATTTATAACCCCCTGCCAGTATGCAAAACTCATGGGCCGACCCATCTCCATGCCAGTATAGGCAATGTGCAGATGGTTTTAAATCGGTCCTATACACTCAGAAAAAAAATATGATAAATACATGATTGCATTTACCATAATATCATCATTGTATGTTAAATACAATTATTTAAATGATTGATTTTATCATACTACCCAGTGTACCAGATTCGGACTATCAGAAATGACAGAAAAAATTCCGAAAGAATTTTTTTAATAGATATCCCTACTACACTTCATTTTATTACACATTTTAGAAAACCGGAAATTTCGTTGATGTTCTCTGTATAAATTCGATGTATATTTCTTTCTAAGGATTTTAGGATTTCGTTCTGAATTCTCAAAAGCAAACGCATACAAATCAAAAAGAAACGGTAAAATTACCGTTTGTTTGTTGAATTTCATAACGCAAAACAAAAAATTCATTTGCATTACAAGTATTGTTCCTCACAGGTGAAAACGTGAAGTGCAGTGAAATATTAAATTTTATATTAATTTTTCCAATTGAAATAAAAATTGATCAGAAAAGGTAAGCTAAAAAATTTTGCTATTGTTATTATTGTTACATTGCCATGAAAATTTAAGTTGCACAAGCAATTTTGAATAGAAAGTACATATATGCATATTATTTTAACAGTATTTGAACGCGTTAATTTACCCGCAAACTTCGAGTTCAGAAAATAACAAAAAATTGATAAACTTGAGCGGATTTGTTCGGGCTCGGTTCGAAATCAGTTCATTAATAAGAAAATATATTTAGAATAATCTTAAAATAAATGGTAAACAATTTTTATTTACGTGCTGTACGTTCAAATCAAAATCATGTCCTCTAGACAAAATACTTCAAGGATTGTGAAAAAAGAATTGGATGACTTGTTTGGTGTGGCGAAGCGACAACGAATTTCATTAAATGAAAATGTCGTACCCTCACAAACAGAAACTCGTAGCATAATCTCAGAAAGAACGAGTGCGCTAAGCAGTAACCTGGCAAATCTTCCATTGAATGAAATTAACAAACATCTTGTTGAAATTTCAAATGAATCTGGAGATAGTACGAGAATGGAAATAGAATTTAATAGCCCTACTGCAACCACAGGCAAAACTAATATTCGTGGTGAATTGGCATCATGGTCAGTTAACTGTAATGTTACTTCACGCACAGTTAATAAATTGCTTAACATTTTGGTTAAAATTGATCCAAGTTTACCTTCTGACGTTAGGACATTGAGAGACACTCCTCGAGAATCATATGTAGAAACTTTGGACAATGGAAATTACATAAATTATGGTCTCAAGAACTGTTTAACGGGTTTTTTTCTCAAATACCCCGAGTTTCCATCAAATAAGATTTTTCTTCAATTTGCAACAGACGGATTACCACTTCATGGAAACAGCAAAAAATCGGAAACTTGGCCAATTTTGGTAAATATCATTGGATATCCCGATGTATATATTGTGGGTTGTTACAAAGGATTGTCAAAGCCAGTTAATACTCACAATTTTGTTAAACAATTAGTTGATGAAACAAAAAAATTACTAGATGCTGGATTTAGTTTTCGAAATTCCCACTACGATATTAAAATTCACAGTTTTATTTGTGATACACCTGCAAAGGCATTCATATTAGGTATAAAAGGGCATACCGGTTTCTACTGCTGCAATAAATGCCAAACTAAAGGACAAAAAATTAATCATCGTCTCTGTCTCTTAGATTTAAATGCACCTCTGCGTACAGATTTTAGTTTTTCTAAAAGAGAACAAAAAGAACATCATACGTTAATGGACTCATTGTATATTGAAAAATTGGGAATCGGATGTGTCGATCAATTTCCTCTTGATTACATGCACCTAGTATGTTTAGGGGTTATGAAACAGATGTTACATTTATGGGTTAAATGTAAGCACGGGAAAAATATATTGAATAAAACTGAAAGTGATTTGCTAAACTTTCGCATTATGATTATTAAAAGCCAAATTTCACAAGAATTCAATAGAAAGCTTCGTAGTATAGAAGAATTGGACTTTTGGAAAGCTACAGAATACAGGTTATTCTTATTGTACGTTGGACCACTTATATTAAAAGGAATATTGGATGATAGAAAATATTCACATTTTTTGAAATTAGCGTGCGCAATGCGAATTTTACTTCATTCAACCGATTGCGTTATAAATAATAATTGTGCGCAGAAGCTGTTATACAGCTTTGTAGAAGAGTTTGGTATTTTGTACGGTTCACAAAACGTAACCTATAACTGTCATAACTTAATTCATTTACACTTAGATGCTAAAAAATATAATGGCCTAGAAAATATAAATGCTTTTAAATTTGAAAATAAACTGCAAGATGTTAAGCGAATGGTCCATGAGGGACAGCATCACTTAACTCAAATTTATAACCGTCTTGTTGAGAAAAGTATGCATTGCAGTAATACCACTGAAACATATCCACGAGTACAAAAGAGGGCAAATAAATCAGAGATTATTAAGCTGTACACCGGTAAATTTTGGTTCTCTCATTTGGATCCAAATAATTTTTGTTTAGTCAACGGAAAACCTGCAAAGATTATAAAAATATTGAGAAATGAAGATGAATTTAAGTTTACGTTAAAATACATATCAAATTTAGTACCATACTTTTATTTACCCATAAATTCAACCTTTCTACAAATTTTTTATTGCAATGGGCTAATTTTAGACGAGAATGCGGAGGAAATCGATTGCAATGAAAATATTATAAAATGCATTAATCTGTCCATAGATATAGACAAGCATTTATTTATACCTCTCATTCATCATACTTAAATAAGTATACCAAAAAATATTTTCAGACAACTTTATCAAATGGACAACGTAACACAAATGGAAGATACCCAAAACACTAATAATTTGTTAGGTGATACAGAAGGTTACAATGTTTTCGGATATATGCAACCAGGTTAGTGAATTGTAGCACTTAAGTGCTTAATATTTATTTAAAGGGGTGCGTTTCTTTACAGGGGATGTTATTCCAACCACGTCAACTCAATTATTAAATTATCCTGCAAACAAGTTATCCCCTATTCGACCGCCGCAAGAAAAAACATATACGACCCTTATTACCGCCAGTAATGAAACCGTGAATTCCTCTTCTGATATCATTATACCTGCCGGCGAATTTCATACAGGTATGTAAATCAAATACTCATCTTAATACCTATAGGATATCATGAAGTACCTCACGCTCATAAAAAAATTAATAAAACCAATAAAAAACAAAATAAAATTCTATTAAATTTGGCTCATTATTCCATTAAATATTAATATAATTATTTTAGTTTTACAGAAGTTGGACGATATGCAGTTAACTCTTAAGCGTTTAGCAAAGGAAATATTTTACTTACGGCAGGAAAATAAAAATAAAGCAAGATCAACAAATATGACAACACTGTTCCCTTCACTTCCTATTGGTACAATAGATGTTGTACTAGGTTTCGAACAAAAATTAAAAGAGGATGAGGACACTTTTGATGCCCTGGTAATGAATTATAAAGCTTTAAATTAAGAAAAAATTTATAAAAAATTATTTTTAGATTCAATTTTTCAAAACAATGGGTGGAACTGATTTGCGCAACTTCACGAAAAATTCTTTCAGACAAATTATGACTGATGGCGTGGCAAAAAGTTTCACATGGCTGGGACTAGGGAACAACATAAAAATAAAGAATTATAAACTAATTGAAGCTTTCAAAGGTTATTTTAAAAATCAACAGTTTCCAATTAAATAGAGATATAATATTAATCTGAATTGTATCTTTCAGACGCGGCTTTTTCAAAATTTCCGCAGGCGACTATTGACGACATTGAAGCTATAATAAAAAAGGTGTTTTATAATACGAAGGGTAGGCTCCAGAAACAGAAAAAAACAAAATGTTTATAAAGTAGTGTACGAATCTATCATATTATAAAACGGATTTAATGTTTTTTATTAATAATTAAATGAATTTTTAGTTTTTGAATTAAGCTTAAACATATTTTTTATTGTTTTTTTTGTATAGGAAATTATTTCTAGCGAAACTTCCAACTCGCCAGAATCCGTAATAAGTCGTTAAGTGCGAGTAATTTCTCAATTCTTATTTCAGAATTTTATAAAAATACTACGGGTTTGTCAGGGAAGTATGTAAAATTTCTATTTGTTTTCATTCATACACCATTAGTTTTCTTCCACAATTTCTATGATATAAAATCAAAACTATTTCTAAAAAATCATAAAGAAACTCTAAACATTTTTAAAGAAAATGTAAAGATTTTTTTTTTAATTACTTGAAAAATTCCGAACGAATTCAAAACGATTTTTCATAAAAATCGATTTGTTTTTTTATAATCAAAATTAAATTGTATGATGTATTCGGACAGATCTCTTATACAAAACTAAGTGCTCCTGGAATAGAAACTTTCCAAAAACGATTTGACAACTGCGAAAAACCATTCTGAATTAATTCGGAATTCTTTCACAGAACTCAAAAAAATTAATTTTGGATTTTCTTTAAAAATATTTAATATTCCCTCTGATTTTTCAGAAATACTCTCAATTTTATACCACAAAATAGAGGGGAAACTTTTGGCATATTCGGAGAAATATGCCATAGTTAAATATACCAGTAGCAAAAAATTCAGATTGAAAAACTTTGAGAATTCACAAAACGTTTCTTACTCTTGCTCCAAATTCTAAAAGAATTCTAAATAAAAATCCGAATCTGGTGCACTGGGTATGATTGATTTTGTCATACTATGATATTCTTGATCATTCTTCTTGATCTTCTTCATCATAACAATGATCACACACATCATCAATACAATGATCACTAAAAAATTTTTTTTTTGGGTAATCATCATTGTTATGCTGAAGAAGATCAAGAAGAATGATCAAGAATATCATAGTATGATAAAATCAATCATAGTATGATAAAACAATCATTTAAATAATTGTATTGAACATACAATCACTGCGTGTATGTATACGGCCAAGTTGAAGAAAAATATAAAAAATTCGGTGTATATGTATGCAGGCCCAAATAACGTAAACACGAAAAATTACTTTCATACGAATGCTATGAAAATTTTCTGTTCAATTTTTTTTTTCTGGCTCTATTTATCTATATCTCGTAATTGTGGCAGAAAATTGAATTTTCATTCCCCTGAGCATGAACTATGTTTATTTATGAATAATTTCGGTAAATTGTTTTTCATTTTTAAGGTAGTTTTCATTTAGAATTTTATCGTTTTCCGGTATGCTACCTTTTATTTGTTGAACGTTGGTTGAACGACGTATACACGAAGCAAAATTTGTATGTATGCAAGAAGAGTAATCAGCATATTAGAGAAAAAAAAAAATTGAACAAAGTAGTTCTGTGAAGTGACGACAATAAAAAACTTGAATGTCAGTAAAGGGTATTTTATTTAGTGAAGTGACATAAAACAATTGTAGAAATTTTTTAAGAATGTATAAATTTATAAATATACAAATATAATACTTATAAATTATACTTTCGATTACATATTACACAGGTAAGAAATCATATAAATTTAATTAAAATATTTTGTTCTTATTGATAAATTTTATATGGATGTGGTACATTATGTTTTTTGCTGATTTCATTTTTTTTGTTTTTTTTAGAAAAGGCCCAACGCGGAAGAAACAATTTCATTCCATGAATGTGGTAATATTCTATAAGGTGAGCTATAATAAATTGATTTTATTTATAATTTGTGATGCTCGATTTTAGTGTAAATATTTTTTTATTTTTTTACTTATTTCCAGTTGCAATCGAAGATGTAGAGTGTTGCGGTTATCCAACAACTATTTCTGATGATCCGACAACTTTCTTGCAAACAAAGTAAGCATCGAAAATAGTGATTTAGCGAACAAAAGAGTTCTTGTGAGGTAACTAAACCCCTGCTATAATTCATGTTTTGTATTAAATACAATTATTTTTATTTCATTACAGTTGATTTCAATGGACCAATCAAGGACAGAAAACTTCAAAGTAATTAACGTATTGTGGCTGCATTGGGGCACCGTTAAGTATGCGTTGGATACAGGTGTAAAACCAACTGTACGTGTCCAATAACATTGTGTTTCAGTAAAAGAATTCAATATTTAATTAGTTTTGTGTATTTCAGGTTTTGATGCCTCATTTAGGTCGGTGCGATAGTCATAAAAAACTTAAATACACTATGGAACCAGTAGCCCATGAATTAAAACATTTACTCGTCTGTGATGTGGAATTTTTACACGATTGCATTACTTTTTTGGAAAACAATCGTTTCTATATCTATGTAAGAAGGAAAAGGGGTTGAGCAAGGAAAAAAAATAAAAGCTAATCCTACCAAAGCTAAATCATTTAGGGCAAGTTTATGTGTATGTGAATGATGAATTTGGTAATGCACATCGGGCTCACACTTCAATGAATACGTTGCATTGAGAACCGTCAAATACGCGTTGGATAAAGTTGAAAAATCAATTGTACTTGTCCAATAACATTATACCAGGTATTATATTCGGGTGTTTCCGAAAAGGAATTCAATGTTTAATTAATTTTGTGTATTTCAGGTTTTGATTCATTCAAAAGGTATCGTGTATTTCAGTTTTACGTGAATAATGCATTTCGTATGACACACCGGCCCACAGTTTAATCATGGGGGAACGATTTGAAACATGCATTGCCAGTCTTTTTTTGAGCTAAGAATTATTTCTCACGCCCTTTGGCGATCGTCCGCGTCTATTTTTGGGTAGTTTTAAGTGGTGCAAAAGTTGCCGACAAAATTCAGCTCATCGATAATTCTTAATAAACACATTTTATTAAACACTTGTTTTTTATTTCGCAAAATTATGAGCGATTTTTATTTCGCAAAATTATGAGATCATTTTTGAGGGAGGAATGACATTCACATTCCTTAAAGTTATAAATAACATGGAACTTGGTGATTCACGATTTGATGCTGAAGGTTTAAAAATTGCGTAACAACTCGTAGATAAGGCAAACAAAAATTATATTCAGTTACAGTTGCCTGCCGATTTTGTCACTGGCAATAAATTTACCGCTACCGTCGAAGGTGGTATTCCAACAGGCCCATTAGGTTTTGATATTGGACCAAAACCAAAAGAAGCTTTCGCCTCACCAACTGCACGCTCTAAAATTGTTGTTTAGGATGAAGCCCTCAGGCGTTTTCGATGGACGGCGTGGTTGCAGCAACTGCTGCGAGGGTTATTCCCATTATTAGAGGCACACAGCTTCATGTTTTGTCACACATTTTAAATTATTTTGGATTCCTTAGTTCCTGCATGGAACCTTAATTTATTGTACTCGATAAATAAATGTTAAACCAAAAAACTTGAAATTTTAAGTATTTATTTAAATCAAAAATATATTACCCATGTTATTTGGTTTAGATATGTTTCTTATTTCCATGTCGATCTACCATCTAGATTCTAAATTGATGTTATTTAGCTTAACTGGAAGACAGAGATTTGTTACGGAGGATGACATGGAAAATTTACTGATTTCGGCCTATTTGCCTTAATTTTCCATTGAGAAAACTGCTCCGCCTTTTCATTTCTACTTGACGGTTTTTGGATAAGGGGAGGTAATAATGTTGTATCATCTGCAAATGCTACGAAGGTCTACTGTATAAATTAAATATAACAATGGATCCAGTGCAAATTCCAATCCTTTTTAGCAAAACCGGAAATTATTTAGAAACGAAAGCAGAAAATTCTAAGAAAATTTGAAATTATTACTCATTGACATTTATGATTGAACCGGAATTTGCGAAATTGAACTTCACAAATGAACTCTCCATAGCAGAAATGACATCCGTGATTTATCATCTTCATCATCACTCCAAACTGTTCAAGAAGGACTATACGTGATTCTTTAGACTTCTCAACAATAGTGTCGAGGCGTTTTAAAATTTTTTTACGAATAGACCTTTAAAAAAGTTTATGCGACGACTGCTTTAAAGAGTGCAGATGACTGCATTCACCTTGCTTCAAGTTCTCCAGCTTTCGAAGCAGGTCGGATCCTCTCTCTCTGGCACTATATCCCATCAGAAGATATCCCATCAGAAGATTTGGCCGTCTCAAATGAGGTTTAATAATCATATTTTCATTTCGGATAATGAGTGATGAATTCATTGATCGTAAACCAGAAGTGAAATTTTTACTTGTCACCACCGGAAATCGAATAACTGGGACCTCCGGTCGCTGGAGGAAGCATGCTGATTACTTTGCCACCGAGGTCGGATCCAGTTTGTCTAAAATATAGATCTATGAATGTTTGTCAGTTGTTCTTCCTGTCTGGTTCAAGCTCATGCAATTTGCCAGAGCAGCAGGGTGGAATTGCGAATTGGGATATCTCCCCGATTTGTACCATGGCAATATAGTGCCACTGAGTAGGCCCTCCTTGAGTTCCAGCTAACTATAATAATAGTACATTTAATTTATTGTAGCAGTGATGTTGAACACTAAACAGTTCAATGATTTATAAAAGAATTTTAATAGATTCAAAAACTCTGACTGATGAACTTTAGAGTTCTGATGAGTGATATGGACGAAAACCCTTACCTATCATAAGCCGTTTTCAACATTACCCAGGAGGTAGGCTACAATGCATTTCTTTAACGAGGTTCCCCGACTAAATTCAGGCCTATTCCCCGGTTGTACAGTTAGAGTTAAATTTCAAATATTTAACTACTACTTTAAATTTTCAACTTTGTATTAAATTTACAGATATCTTACCTACCATTGAAAATTATGTTGATACATCATTATTACCTACCCTTGAAAATTATGTTGATACACCATTATTACCTACCCTTGAAAATCCGTAAAAACGTCAAGTAGAAATAGCGAAACAGTTTTCCCAATGGAAAATTAAGGCAAATGAGCAGAAATCAGTAAATATTTCATGTCATCCTCCGTATCAAACCCCCTGTCTTTCGGTTAAGCTACATATCATCAATTTAGAATCTAGATAGTAGATCGACATGGAAACAAGAAACATCGAAACAAAATAACATGGGTAATATATTTTTACTTTAAATAAATACTACTTAAAATTTCAAGTTTTTTGGTTTAACATTTATTTTTGAGTACAATAAATTAAGGTTCCATGCTGGAACTAAGGAATTCAAAATAATTTGAAATGTGTACATTTTAACGCTTTATTTGATGGTGATGTCACAGAATATATTCTGTGGTGATGTACGTTCTTAAACATTACATTATACTTTCGCTTCAGTGCCAACATGAAGCAATGCCCCCGCCTCTAATAATGGGAATCCACAAATGATTTTGTACCTTTTAAGAAATTTAAAAACTCGCCTGTGGGATCTATTTCAAATAATAATTTTAGCGCGTGCAATTGGTACAGCGAAATCTCCTTTTGATTTTGGTCAAATATCAAAACCTGGAATACCACCTTCGACGGTAGCAGTTCTTGCTTCCGTGTCTGAGGCAAATTTATTGCCAGTGACGAAATCGGCATGCAACTGTAACTGAACATAAATTTTTTTTGCCTTATTAACGAGTTGTTGCACAATTTTTGAACCTTCAGCATCAAATAGTAAATCACCAATTTCTATGTTATTTAAAACTTTAAAGAATGTGAATGTCATTCCTCCCTCAAAAATCGTCTCGTTGCCCTTATTCACAAGATTATCGATGAGCTGAATTTTGTCGGCAACTTTAGCACCACTTAAAATAGCCAAAAAAGGCGCAGAGGATTTTCCAAAGCGGATGAGAAATATTTCAATTCTTTGCTCAGCAAAGGGCCGGCAGCACGTGTTTCAACTCGTTCCCTCATCATTGAACTGTGAGCCGGTGTGCCATACGAAATGCATTATTCACGTAAAACTGAAATACACGATACCTTTTGAATGAATCAAAACCTGAAATACACAAAATTAATTAAACATTGAATTCCTTTTCGTAAACACCGTGGTATAATGTTATTGGACAAGTACAATTGATTTTTCAACTTTATCCAACGCGTATTTAACGAGTCCCAATGCATCGTATTCATTGAAGTGTGATCCCGATGTGCAGCACCAAATGCATCATTCACATACACATAAACTTGCCCTAAATGATTTAGCTTTGGTATGATCCGCTTTTATTTTTTTACCTTGCTCATCAACCAATTGGCCTTCTTCTTAGAAATAGAAAAGAATATTTTCCAAAAAAATAAGGCAATCGTGCAAAAATTCCACATCACAGTCGAATAAATGTTTTAATTCATGTGTCACTGGTTCCATAGTGTATTTAAGTTTTTTTATGGCCATCGCGCTGACCTAAATGAGGCATCACAACCTGAAATACACAAAATTAATTAAACAATGAATTTTTTTAATGAAACACAATGTTATTAGACACGTATAATTGATTTTCCACCTTTATCCAACGCATATTTAACGGTGCCAAAATGCAACCACAATAAGTTAATTACTTTGGAGTTTTCCGTCCTTGATTGGTTCATCAAACTTGTATTTAATGCAAAACATGAATGTTGGCAGTGGTTTAGTTACATACCTCTTTAGTTAACTCTTTTGTCCGCTAAATCAATATTTTTGTTACTTAATTTGGATGAAAGTTGTTAGATCACTAAAACACTACGGCTAGATTGCAACTGGAAATTAGAAAAACAATTAAAACAATATTTACACTAAAATCGTGCATCACAAATTATAAATATTCTATCACTTATTATACATCACCATCTTACAGGAGGGTATATAATACCACATAACAATTCATGGAATTTGCCTAAAAAAACAAAAAAAAAATAACATGAGCAAAAAATATAAAATATAATGTACCACATGCACATCCAACAAATGGTTTATTTTAATATTAATTACGATATGATTTCTTACCTTGCGACGTATAAACGAAAATATAATTATGTATTAATAATAATTACAACTATGTAATTACAATTAAATACATTTTTCCAAAACACGACGATTAATTACACTTGTTATTAAATTTAAATACACTACCTGACTGACATTCAATTTTTTTTTCTATAATAAATGTTGATTGTTGATTACTCTTCTTGCATACACACAAATTTTGCTTCGTGTATACGTCGTTCAACCAACGTTCAACAAATAAAAGGTAGCATACAGCAAAATGGTAAAATTCTAAATGAAAACTACCTTAAAAATGAAAAACAATTTACCGAAATTATTCATAAATAAACAAAGTTCATGCTCAGGGGAATGAAAATTTAATTTTCTGCCGAAATTACGAGATATAGATAAATAAAGCCAAAAAAAAAAAATTGAACAGAAAATTTTCATAGCATTCGTATGAAAGTGATTTTTCGTGTTTACGTTTTTTGGGCCTGCATACATTCAAAGGCAATTTGTTGAAAGACGGCCGTATACACATACATAGGCACTGATACAATGATGATATTATGGTAAATGCAATAATTTTTTTTCTGAGTGTATAGCCGTACGTCCTCGAGTTGGCCGGGAGGCGTAAAGTAAGGACGTAAAAAGCATAACCGCGGAAGAGCAGGGTTAGCCTTGAGCCCCAAAATAGATTGCATAGTTAACATTAAAAAAAATCCAGGGGAGGTTTCCCATATTTTAATTTATTTGCCTTACATTATCATCGGAATAATAGGAAACTATGAAGATACCATATGGATTTTTTTGTTGTTCTATGATCGAACTGTGTCGGATAATTTGTGCAGTATGCGTGCACCATCACAATAAATTTTGAGAACAGGAAAGATAGTTTTCCGCTTCTGAAACTTGGTCGAAAACATCGTATTACATATCCGAATTTAATACGTTATTAATTTTTTAAACAATAGTGAGTAAAAAGAAATGTCCGAAACAATACTTATTCCCTCACAAAAAATCATAGAGAGTTTCAGACTAATGTCGCTGGGGATCGTGTTAAAATCACTATAGAGGCGGAGAGTGTCATGAATTTTTCTAAAAATATGTTTAATGTTAAGATACCTAACTAATGGGGTCGATTCCGGGATCGAAAATTTTATGTTATGTTATTTTATTTCCCCGCTTCCTATTGGAATTTGTATTGAAAAAACAAAAATAACATAACATAACATAAAATTTTAGATCCCGGAACCGACCCCAATATATGCTTATTTAAAAATAGATTGTTATTTTCAATACAACTAAATGAATAAAAAAAATGAAAATATTTTAACAAAATAAAATGAACAAGTTGAAATAGAAATTTTTAAAATCCAGGCCATTTTGATGGCGACGTTATAAGTTTTTGGTACATATACGATATTATACGAAAGCGCTAATTCTAAATTCATTTATACTCGTAAATACTTCAATTCAAAAAACCTGTAAACGTATTAATGAAAGACAACAAATATTGTTTCTTGTCAATTTTAAATTAATTTAACCGAAAACCAGCTTTACGGGCTGGTACTTATGTCTTATTTATGTATTTATTTTATAGTTATACTCGTATTGTTTACAAAATATTATTAAACATGCCAAAAGTGCCGTGAAATACGCAGTGGAGATCGTACATAAGCAAAAATTTTGTATCTATCGCAAAAGTATCCGATGCTATAAAAAAAGGAAATTTAATTATAGTTAAACTAACGAACTTTTTATTTATTCTTAGTACATTCTATCGGATTACAAGGAACCAAGCTTGTACTTTGGACCTTGAGTAGCATAAGACGATATTCTTTAATATTATGCGGATTAAACACACGATGCCATCTAGTGTACTAACTAAGAAGGAAGCAAGGATCTAGCAAGGTGAAAGATTTCCCGAGTGAACGTTTGCGGGATTCGCAATTTACAATAACATCTACCTATTAAATGGTTTAATTTTAAAAACATTTAATCGCATAGACATCTAATTTAACTTTACATTATTTATCAAAATATTTTTAAATACCTTTAGATGGGTTATATATTTATGTTTATCATGATTTTTAAATTTAAAGTACCTATAAAATGATTTTTTTAAATAAATAAAAAAAATCAACCCGGCTACATTTTCTTCTGTGTATAACTACACTTTTGATTAAATTGCGTATAGCTACACTTTTGATAATTGATTAAAACTTCACACCGGTACGCAGGAAAATCAAAAATAATTTTGCAAAGAGTTGTTTGCCATGTTTGTTTTTTCTCATTTCATGTCATTTTATTAGTTGATTGTTTGTCACTTATCGCTATGGAGTCGTATTCGATGGAAGACCGCGCTAAAGTTATTCAAGATACAAAAATGGTGAAAAAATAAAAAACACGTTTTGGTCAATTCGTGAATATTTTTATTTTCATAATACGGGACTATTTTGCAATTCGTGAATATATTTCCGTAACTGTCCAAAACAACCATCGTCCGTTTGGTGCATAAATTCGAGGCTACGAGTTCTGTGGTGGGCACACCAAAGCCTGACAGGGAAAAAATCTGTTCGCACACCAGGTAATATCACTGTTGTGAGGCAAAGTGCGATACCATGCATTGAAAACGGACTATTCTTTGGTGATGTTTATTTTCAACAAGACGGTGCAATTTGTCATACTACGCGTAAGCATATCGGCGAATTACAAAGGTTTTTCGAAAATCGCGCAATTTCGCGGAAATGTGAATTGCCAGCAAGATTATGCGATTTAACCTCATTAAATTACTTTTTATCTTGACTTTTGAAGAGGAAACTATACGTTGATAGTCCAGCCACCATCTAAGGCCTAAAAAACAACACCATGGCCAAACGTCCCTATTGTAAAATCAAAAATTTTGACATTGGAATCGAGGTGAATATTTGAGTGATATCCTTTTTCATACATACATAGCATGGAAACCTTCACAACTTTATTCAAAAATAAATACGTATTTGAAGTTTTAGTTTGTGTTTATTTTCCTGCGCCTCAAATTGACAACCCTTTAGTATTAATTTAAGTTTTATATTATTTATTATATTAATATATTATAATTAATTCATAAACAAAGCACCGGCATTTTATAGTTAATAAAAACTAATTTTATTTTACATGATGTTGGCGTAATCGTTTCCAAAACCGTCTCCCTTATATCCGGCATCCTCATCAATTGTATTAGTCCGCGGTTTTTTTCGCGTATATTATTTTTTTTTATGGAATACTGGGTATATTTCAAAGCAGTACAATCATTTTATAAACAGAGGTCTCAATAAGAAAAGGAAAACTATAAATTACATTTAAAATTCGTCATGTACGGCAAAATTCGTCATGTAATTTCGTTATAATCTATAGAGTGCCTAGAAATTTGGCTTATAGAGAGAGAGAGAGAGAGAGAGAGAGAGAGAGAGAGAGAGAGAGAGAGAGAGAGAGAGAGAGAGAGAGAGAGAGAGAGAGAGAGAGAGATACAATTAGATATTGCACAAAAATTAAATTTAATAAAATCTAACATATCACGCGCATGAGAACACTGATTAAATGTGCGGCACGAATTTTCTTGTATTACTATAAATAGAATGAACAACGGGACTTAATAATTGTTGTTTTTTTACAAAACGTAATTAAACGAAAAAATTAAAATGACGTAGGATTATTATCAAACAAATGGGTTTTAAATGCAAAGAATCTCTTTTTAAAATTTATTTTCTAGTCAAATAAATATTTTCTTTAAATTTAAACGGTATTTTTTAAATAATTTTACAAAATATTTTATTAAAATAAAAGAACTTTTTATTTTTTAAAGATTTCATTTAATAATAAACAAATAATTTTTAAATTCAAAAGAATTTCAATCATTTAGAAATTAAAAACTTTGTTTTCAATTTTAGAAATCAAAATTTTTCTTATAGGTTCCATAGAATTTTAACTTCTGAACAGAGCAGTTTCTACCAATTACAAAATCTGGAGAGCCATATGCAAATGAGAGTATAGGGTAAATCCTATAACATAACGCATAGAATAAAGAATTGTATGTTGTTAGGAGGAGAATGTATAAGGATGTTTTGGCCATATATCAGTCTATTCTACAACATAGTATCCATCAAAGAGATTAGTTTTTTCACTATATTGGGTCTTTTATTTCTTAATTACAATAATGCTGTGTTCGCCATATTCATGTTTTTCTGTTTTTTACTTATTCGATTAACATTATACCTTGCACATTCCAAAATATTGTGACGGTTATCTTTTCGATCGACAGTTGCGTCTTCACTCGCTTTGAGCGACTATCTCATTTTTCTTTCCTTTAAAATCCTGTTTCTTGCGCTAGGTCCAAATAGCTCCAGGTTCATCAACCTCCCATTATTGTTTTTGATCTACTGTGAGCAACCGTACCCAATTCGAGCAACACTTCCTTAATTTAAATGTTTATATAATATATTATACCAACGCTTTAAATATCTTTATTATGTGAGCTATCTATCCTTTGCAACTTCAAGTTATGCTCACTCAAAACAATTTTGAAGACCTTTCTAGAGATCAACCTTGGCGCCCAAATAGCGTTCAATACAATCGGTGTTCATATGGCCCGGCTTAAATTCACCATATGCACCATTAGTTTATGGTTCAACCATTTTTTTAAAGCCAATTGTTAGCTTGGACGGCTTTTTCGTATCGTACGAAGGTTTATACTTTCTAAAAATAATATGGATTTGTGATAAGTTTTATTTCAAATATCCGCATTTGAAATTTGTTTAGATGTTCTATATCCCTTTTCCGAGCAGAATTTTTTTTTCTCAATTTAAGTCCACCATACACAAATGTGTAAGTAAATAACCTTAGTTTATAATCGCGTTTTGTATTTTTCATGATTCTCTTTCGTACACAACTTTTACATACACAATTGTGATTGCGGGCCGGAAAAGGGATATATAACTGCGTTTTACAAATATCCAAATAAAACGAATTATTTAACGGGATTTTTTTTAAATTATAAATTTAGTTATTTATTCAATATTACAACTGTTTCAGAGATCATTTCGTGATTTATCAGCTTTTAAACTAATTTTTAAATCAACTTCTCGGTTTAAGATGAGTAACCTATTGGCTAACAATTTTTTATTCTAATTAGAACTCCCCAGCGCCAGCTTGCTGCTTCCTTGGTTGCTTCTTTATTTCAACGGTGACGTATTCCATCTTCAAGTCCCTATGAAGATTGTTATTCCTAATGTACCATGGGGCATTCACAATCGACCGCAGCACTTTACTTTGGGAGCTTTGTATCATTTGTACATTGGTTTTCTTCGCACAACCCCAAAGTTGGATACCATAGGTCCATACTGGTTTTAGCATTTCCCTGTATAGAAGCAATTTGTTGAGTATTGAGACTTGAGAGCTCAGAATATCTACCCATGATCCAGTGCATTTTCCTATATTTGATGCTTAACTCTACTTTTTTCTTCTTCAGCTCCATCTTAGTTTAGCATCGAGGGTCATGCCAAGGTATTTAGCTATATTTACATTAGGAATTTGGTTTGAGTTGATAACCACGGGAATACAGTTTACATTTTAGTTTTTAAAGTTGACATGAACTGGTTTGGCTTCATTTAATAAGATACTCCACTTTTTAGTCCAGTTGCTCACATGGTTAACGCATCTTGAAGTTTGCTTGTTGCTTCCGAAATATCTTTTTCAACTGCTAGGAGAGCTGTATCGTGTAAATGTTGCTATACCGTAGTACTTTACATATTCTGTAAGTCTCTCGTATAATGAATGAACAGAATATGTCCAAGTACGCCATCTTGTGGCATACCTGCTGATATTCTTTTTAGTTCAGACTCGTTTTCAAATTTGACTCTTAAGTGTCGATCTGCTATGTAGGGTTTTTAAGATGTTGATAAAATTGCTTAGGCAGATCTTCCTAGGTAAGTGATGTAATTAAACATCTCTCTTCTATTATAGGTTTGAGTCTCTGCAGCAACAAATTCGGCTAACTTAAATTTCTGAGCTATATCAGTTCTTGCACTACTTCTCGCGTACTATAGCTGTTCAAATTCCATTTGTATATGCACAGCGTAGACGTTCTTTGTTATTTACGTAATTACTGGTTGTATTGCAAACTTCATTTTAATTTTAATAAATACACAATAATAACATTATAAAAAATCTAGTAATTATTGGTACGTGATTTGAATAAATTTACAAAAAGGTAGAAGTTTTATTAAATAAAATGTAAACTGCCAACATCTGTTGAGTACACAAAAATATTAAATACTTTAATATTATATTACAACTATAACTATTTTATCATTTTATTATTTTTAAAACTGGGGCCGCGTGGTAGGGAGAGAAAACCCGACAGCAACTACACCATCAACATCAGACTCATAGGAGCAGCGAAAAAGAAATGGTTAAATGAAATTAAAACAGACCCTCACCTCAGAAATAAAACGGCCAAACCCCTGAAGGAATGTAGCGTCACAACAAAAACAAAACAAACTTAATAAACACATTTTTTAAAACTATGTATATTACTGAGATCCCGCAGCATCCTAAAAAGCGCAATTCTATTTAGTTATCTTTATACTTTATTCTAATAATGTTTAATTCGATAAATAATAAAATATTTAGCCGTGTGAATATTCCTATAGCCATAGGAAACAAATGGCGTATAGGACACTTTAATATTCACACGACGATTTATCCTAATAATGTATACTACCTTTACTAATTTATGAAGTCAATGATAACAATAAACATAAACAATATTGTTAAAAGAAATTTCAATTATTGAACCAATTATTGTTCCTATTCATTTCGATTTCATATTATTTGAAGTTATTCTTAGCAATTCGATTATAGAAAAGAACAAGAAGAAAAATAAAAAATACATGTACCAAAATCAGCGTGACATCGACAAAACAAAATTGGAAAATGAGATAATTTATTATTGAAACGAAAATTATTGACATTTTATTTTCCTTTTCTACTAACTTCTTTTCCGATTTGGTCAACATCTTGACAAAAGTGTAATTGAATAGCTTTTAAAGATGTATGTTTTTGTCTTCACTCGTATACTCACTCATACTACTATTACTACTACTACTATGACCGTTAAAAATGGTTGAATTGGATAAAATGTGTACATTTTTCTAAATTTTTCCAATTCAATAAAAAACCACTTTGATAATTTTCTTCTTCGGATTTTTATTTAACCGACGAGAGTGGGTGTGTCAGCAAAATCTTTTTTTTTTCATTTACTTCTCTCATCCAATTACATTCCAATTTTTTCTTATTTTTTTGTGTTAGGGAAAATTTGAAAAATTAAGTTAAATTCTAACTTCTTGCACGTTTAACGGAAAGAATGAAATGATTTCTAAATTATTTACTGATGCTTATTGTTGTCATTATTACGAGTATATTTAAGAGAAAATAAGTAGAGGGTGAGATTGGTTGGGATGTAAGAAAAGGAAATTTATTTATTTATCTTTTTTTTTCCTTATTGAAATCATTTCTCGTGTAACACAGTGTTCAAATACACAACACAACATGAAGATAGTTAATGATAATGTTGATGATTTTTCTTACCTCATCCTTAGTTTTTCTTTGATTTTGTTCAAATACATTTTTTCAAACTTTTGGTGATTATATGAATGAAGGGTGCTTATTTGAGCCGATTTTTTTTCTTAGCTAATCATTCTTTGTATTTCTAAATGGAACAATAAGAAAAGAAAATTACCCATTTTGTTTCTGCCAGTAAAAGAAAGTAAGTTCACCCTGAATTAAATTATATTCATTATAGAATAATTTTAAGGACAAAGAGATATTTTGCTCATTTTTGAAAAACATTTTTGATGAGTTCGTAGATTTAATTTTAAATTTACTTCTTTACTACATTTATACTCGCTGACTTTAAATAGAGTAATAGTTGTGTTATGCTGCATAACTGATAAAATCTCCAAAGGTGTGATGATAATTAATGTTACTGAAGGTATATAGTAAGTATAAGAACTCGATATCAAATAATTTTATGACTTTTTTTGAAGAAAACAAATAGGAACTTACAGCGGCAAGGCTTATCGGGTTTAATTGTACAAGAATGCTAATTTATGCTTAAGTAAAGAACTGACAGTCATGAAGCAAGCGATAGACGTCAAAGTTAAAATTGTTTGGCTGTCCATAGAGTTCGTTAAGCAAGTTGGTTGAGCACACAATTTAGCCTTAGAATTGCTAGTTATAGACATTTCCAAATAAATAGTATCCTTAATATTAGAAATGTACCTAAAAAGAAACATAAAAAAATTATGAAATCATAAAAAAAAATATTTGTCTATAAAAAGCTAGCGCCATACATCTAAAAAGAAACATACGGAAGTTGGTGGGAAGATATTTCAAGATATTTGATATTTATGCTTGGAACACTAAAGCTTTAAGAACAATAATAAACTCAAATTCAATTATGATGAATAGATGATGAATATTTATGTATTCTGTATGACCAAGAACTGGCTCCATTTGTTTCCATATACTAAGAGTGAAATGATGTAGGAACGTTTTAAGGACGAAGGGAATACGTTTAAAATACGTTGCCATCATAGGATACAAACAACATAGTTCTATACCACGATTCTGAAACATAGTCACTGAATGAAAAATGGTCTTAGGTAAGACTTTCTGTCTTTGTTTTGAGTTTAGTTTAAATTTTGAAACTTTCCGTACGTAGTCTTACACCCCGATTCTGACGCACAGTCACTGATCTTACACTGTTGAAAAAATATGGCCACAGTTGAAAACATATAGGTCCGGGGCAAGCTTGAATTACAAACTAATGCACAAGTTGCATTATATCAGATAATTGTATTAAGTTTTATTGTATAATTTACATTAAACTTTAATGGAATATTTTGTTAAAATTGATACAAGTTATATTAAAATTTTACAGCACATTGCATAAAATATAAATTAAAATATCCATTTAGAAGCATCATTTTTTGTCGTAAGTGGCATTAAAATTGTATAGTCTAGTGCTTTAAACATTAAAGCACACTACATTACAAATTCCCAAATAATCCATCAGTTTACACGAGTTGTGATTCAACCAAAACTTTCTTCTCTTCTTTCTCCCCTGGGCCCTGCCAATAAACAAAATTTTAGTTTATAGGCACCCTAGTGGAAAAAATCGAATATTTATACCAAAAAAATATACTGAGGAATACCAAAATCAATTAATTTTTGTATAAATGATTAGTTTAAATAGAAAATATACTTTAAATTGGTTAAAGTTTAATATATTTGTAGACCAAAATTCTACTTAAATTATACATCTCAAAAATTATACAAATTTAAATATAAATTTTGTATATGCAAATATTTAAATTTAGTCAAAATTACACATAAATATACATAAAATATTTTAGCCTAAAATTAACTCTTAAATTTCAAATTTTAAACTAAATTAAGTATATTTTGGATAAATACTTAATAAGGCAGTTTTATAGTTTAATAATGGTTAAATATTTTATACAAATTTAAATATAAATTTTGTATATGCAAATATTTAAATTTAGTCAAAATTACACATAAATATACATAAAATATTTTAGCCTAAAATTAACTCTTAAATTTCAAATTTTAAACTAAATTAAGTATATTTTGGATAAATACTTAATAAGGCAGTTTTATAGTTTAATAATGGTTAAATATTTTATACAAATTTAAATATAAATTTTGTATATGCAAATATTTAAATTTAGTCAAAATTACACATAAATATACATAAAATATTTTAGCCTAAAATTAACTCTTAAATTTCAAATTTTAAACTAAATTAAGTATATTTTGGATAAATACTTAATATGGCAGTTTTATAGTTTAATAATGGTTAAATATTTTATACAAATTTAAATATAAATTTTGTATATGCAAATATTTAAATTTAGTCAAAATTACACATAAATATACATAAAATATTTTAGCCTAAAATTAACTCTTAAATTTCAAATTTTAAACTAAATTAAGTATATTTTGGATAAATACTTAATAAGGCAGTTTTATAGTTTAATAATGGTTAAATATTTTATACAAATTTAAATATAAATTTTGTATATGCAAATATTTAAATTTAGTCAAAATTACACATAAATATACATAAAATATTTTAGCCTAAAATTAACTCTTAAATTTCAAATTTTAAACTAAATTAAGTATATTTTGGATAAATACTTAATAAGGCAGTTTTATAGTTTAATAATGGTTAAATATTTTATACAAATTTAAATATAAATTTTGTGTATGCAAATATTTAAATTTATTCAAAATTAAACATACATATACATAAAATATGATTTCACACATTATACACATATAAGTGTTAATTTTAACATAAAATTATAACTCTTAAATTCAAATTTTAAATTAAATTAAGTATATTTAATACGGCGGTTTTATAGTTTAATTATGATTAAATTTTGATATTAAATTTATGTTATTTTTGCTTTAATTTTTTTTTTAAAAAGATAATAAACTTATACTAAATAATCGTTAAGTCATTTATATTGAAACGATCAGAAATTAAGTACTACTCATAGCGATGAATAATAAATATAACCGAAATGGTTGGAGCAGCTGGGTTTAGTAGTCGGATTTATATTACAAATATTTTCCAATGCTTATTCAAAATAATATTCAAGTTATATACCATCAAGGTGGTATATCATTATTTTAGTATAATTATTTATTTAATCATAATCCTAACTATAGATTTAACTAAGCTTTATTTACATAAATTCTAACTTACGAAAACATATTTTCGTTTAAATACAATATAGATAAAAATGAAAATTTACAATGAAAAATTTAAATTCGGCTTCCATAAACGTTCAAATAAAAAACCATAAAAGTGAATTAAATAATAGTTAACCGTTGAATATATTTTAAATTTTGCGTAGTTTTCCTAAATGTATGTATACATACTATGTAATTGATGTGTAATTTTTTTATATCAATTCTTATTTATGAGTACATAAATTCTATTTCTTAATTTTTTATATATATATTTTGTTATATCTGAATTCTCTCATTAATATATGTATATAAAATATGTATTTGTATAATTTTAAATTTGTATGAAATGTTAATGTCCTACAGAATATACGTACATACATGTACGAGCATTTACGTCAAAAACGTAAAAGTTTTCTTTACGTAATTTCTAATTTACGTAAGGAGCGGGAACGTATCTATTACGTAAATCGAGGTAGAGGTATTATCAATTTTAAGCTCAAATAAATTACATAGTATTTTTTTAGTATAATTTTAGTTTAAAATTACATTAAAATAATACGATCTAATCTCAACATTTATCCCTTTTTTTGTTTATTTTTTTAATTTTTATTTCATTTTATTCAAGAACATTTTTATATTGTTGTCTCAACCTAAAAATTAATTTTTGCATTGTCATTTTTTCTCTCAAACTACATTTGTATAAATCATAAATACAGTTTCAATCAGAATTTCAATCATCACAGATTAATTAAATTTTTAAGTTTATTATTGGTTTAAATTTATTTTATTTATGCAGCGAAGACGGACATTTTTGGAGCCATGTTCAACTAATAAAATTCCATTTAAAGCAGCAAAGGTAGTTATTATATAATAATTTTTAAATAATTTTCGGTATCAGTGAATTGTAAAATGTGTAGAAAAGCTTTTAACTATAATGTGTTTATTTTAATGTGTTTGCAACAACAATTGTGCTGTAAAATTAAAAGTAGCACTATTATGATACTGCAATTTTGCCGCTATAAAAAAATACTTATGGACAGTTCAATATTTATTAAAAGTAACGTAATCAAATAGTTTTAGACCATAAAAAAGGCTTTTATATATTATTATGTATAAAATGTACTATTTAGATTAAAACATGGTTTAAAATTTTCATATGCTCTTTAGGACAAAAATGATTTTTTGGTGTAATTATGCTAATATTTGTATGAAAAAGCATCTAAAAATTATGTTAGAGAATGTCGTCGATTCAAACAAAACTGTTTATTCATGTATTATTAAATAAAATTTCTATAAAGAAATCGATTTCTATATAAAATTGTGTAATTTCTAAACGTAAAATTACATAACACAACGTGATTTTTTCGTTTTATTCTTTTGATGCCGTTTTCATTTGAAAGTTAATTAACACGTTCGCGGACTTGACAGCTATAACAGTCATACAACATTTTCCTTTTTAAGAAATAAGACGAAATATTTGTAAATTGTCAACAATATATTCCTTTCCGTGGAGAATTTTCATTGCAATTACAAAAGTTATCAAATTTGTTTTTACACATTTATAAAGTGACCGCGAATGTGTTAAATACGAGTTTAGTTAAAACAAGGGTCACAGGCAGTTATTTTTCGATTCCTAAAACGTAATTATTAGTACGAGACAGATACTGTTATTGTTAAATATTGTTGTTGTATGGTTAATGTTTATATATATATATATATATATATATATATATATATATATATATATATATATATATATATATATATATATATATATATATATATATATATATATATATATATATATATATATATATATATATATATATATATATATATATATATATATATATATATATATATATATATATATATATATATATATATATATATATATATATATATATATATATATATATATATATATATATATATATATATATATATATATATATATATATATATATCAGTGAAATCCCGATATAACAAACAGTCAAGGGACCGCTACTAAAGTTTGTTATAAACGGATGTATTTTATAGCGAGATTTCGGTTATAACAAGCACTGTGTTTTATAACCGAATAGTGGCCTGTTTAGGTATAACAAACTCTGTGTTCTATAACCGAATTTTTGTAAGGTTGAAGTTTTAATCTGGAAACGTAACAACAACAATTAAAAATGTAAATACAACATTCATTAGTAATATGTAATTGCTTTTATGTTAAAATAAGGGCTATAACAACGAGTTCCATTGAAACTGATAAGTTAGGCCTCTATTCTCTTAGTCGTATCACTTCATGCGACGTAACTATGGGTCTTCTTGGTTATTAGATTTTAAAATCAACATTTACCAAATAATTTTGAACGAAACTCACAGTAAATGTTAATTTTTTTAAAACTTATTTGGCTATTTTAGTTTGAAAAAAATCCTATTTATTCATCAAAAGCATCAAAATTATTCATCATCAGTTGCATCAAAATTTGAAGTGTAGAAATTGTCGTTTGAAGTGATATCAGTCGCAAGGAAATATTTATAAAGCAGCATACTAAGATTTAAAAAACAGCCTCAACAAGTTTTGTAAAGAATGATTTTGTAAGTTTCGATTTAATAATCTAGTAACCAAAAAGATGAGTAGTCACGTCGCATGAAGTGAGGCGACTAAGGTCGGCCACACACGTACAGTTTTAACTGTCATTTTTAACTGTGTAGTTCTAACTGTCTGCTTTAACTGTGAACTGAGATGCACACTCACGTTCAGTCTAATCCTTCAGTTATTATAATGGATTTGCGGAATGATTTGGATGCTCTCGGTGTATGGAATTTCGGCACAAAACTGAGAACTGTGCAGTTAAACCCCCACACACGTTCAGTTCAGTTAATCGTTTCAGTTTAAAATATAAAAATTTTAAATTTCTCAGTTAAACTGTACAGTTGAGTTTAACTGAACTGAAATACCCACACACGTACAGTTTTAGCTGACAGTTTTAAGTGTCTAGAGTTAAAACTTTCAGTTGAAACTGTACGTGTGTGGCTTACCTAAGAGAATAGGAGTGTTAAGATTCTTTCAAATAAGAAGTATTTTTTTCTAGACCAATTTTTTCTGGACTAAAACATCAATCGACTTTTTCGTATGCAGGAATTCGGTTGGAAAATGTGGTGTGCCATTGTCTATAATAAACCGTATTTTACGATTGTGTTTTGAATTTTTTATCTAAAGTAGAAATGTATTTATTCTACTCTGTCGAAACCATGCATGTTTTTGTGTTAGCAGCATAGAGAAGTAGAATCGCTTTTACATTTTTAAAAACACGTGGTTTTGCTGATTTTACAATAAAAAGTACTGGTAACGTTTCTGAACCATTTGAGCTTGCCCTCCAAAAAAATCATACGATCTTTGTTCAATTTTCCTCCACGAAAAGGTTTGTTTTTAAAAGCTATCGTTGCAGAGCAAGCATTAATTTGTAGAAATAAGTGGTTTCGTCTAAATTGGACAGTCTCGAGGTGGTTATGAGCCTAAATTCGCCTAATCGCGTTTTTTGAAACGATCTAGCCACCCGTTCTGGCGCTAAAATCATTTAATTTCATTTTATTACCCAATTGTTGAGCCTTTTCTTTAAATATCGCACCACTAATACAAACTCCAGCATGTCTCATAATTTTTATCCATATAAATAATGCCTTATATAAATCTGGAAGAAGTTCTGGAATATGACCACCTGGAACGGAACTCAGCCATTTTTTAACCGATTATGAAGGGGTGTGAAGTACGTTTGATAAAAATTGGATTTTAAAATGATTTTTTGAAGTTTCTGAAACATGGATACCTGCGACGGAACTCGGCCTTTCTTTAGCCGATTAATATGGGATTGGGTATATTGGATGGAAATACGATTCCGAAATCATTTTGAAAAATGTTATATAATAAGGATACCTGTGATGGAATTCGGGCATTTCTTAACCATATGCTGGTTGGGCGGAAGTCGATGATGAATTGCTGTACTCGTCAGTGGATGAGAAAGCCGAATCCTAATTTTCCTCCGCCACCTCCATGCAGTCAAGCAATTAGTAAAGAACTAAATATTGATCACAAAACAGTTTTAAACCATTTGAAAATGTATGGATACAAAAAAAAAGCTTGACGTTTGGGTACCACATGAATTAACAGTTAAAAATTTAAAATTTGATCAAATTTAAAATTTAAATTTTTATTTTTTAAAGCGAATGATTACTGGTGATGAAAAGTGGATAAGATACGACAACGTTGTGCATCCTGTACGAAACGAGGTGAAGCTTTCCAAACGATATTAAAGCCAGGATTGACGCCAAGAAAGGTACTGTTCTGTGTTCGGTGGGATTGGAGAGGAATTGTGTATTATGAAGTGCTGTCACTGAGCCCAACGATTGATTCAAATCTTTACTGTCAGCAACTAACACGTTTAAGACAAGCAATTCAGTTAAAACGTCCACAAAGGATCAGCAGGAAGGGCGTTGTATTCCATCATGATAACGCTGAGATAGCTTGGCTGGAAAGTGTTGATGCACCCACTATATAGTCGTGACCTTGCACCATGGCACTACCATTTGTTCCGGTTCATGCAAAGAACCATCTTAATGGTTTTATATTAAATTCAAAAGAGGCCTGCGAAAATGAGTTGTCTAGATTTTTCGCCTGTAAACCACAGAAATTCTACAGTGATGGGATCATGGCTCTACAGTGATGGGATGGGATCAAGATTGCATAGTGATGGGATCACAGCTCTGAATGGCAAAAGGTCATCAAAATGGCACATATTTGGTTTAATAAAGTTCAATTGAAATAAGAAAATTCTTTGTTTCAATGTCACCCAAAAAAGACAACGTACTATTTCCCCTACATATTATTTTTAATAATTAGGAAAAAAAATCCTATTTCCTAAATGGACCAGAATCGACCCACAGGGGTTACAACGATGTTGTAACATCACTTTCCATTCTTTTTCAAAAGTAGGTACATACTTATGTATTTCTCTCAATTGTTTTAAGTATAAAATTGTACACTAGCTATGTACAATTTCGCTTTTTCACTTATGCGTTGCCTACTGCTATCTCGGCATACTCGAGTAAATTTGTGTACTATGTACTCCTTTTCCTCATTTCGATAAACGTAATCGTTCGATATCAAGATTGTTGAATTAAAGTAGAAATAGAGCGATGTTTTATTCGAGTAAGGTTAGGTCGCAATAAAAGCTTCATAATTGATACTGCGACTTCATAGTGCAACTTTTTGTTCTTGAAACAAAGGATACAAATATGCACATCAAAAACGAATAGAAAGTGATGTTATAACATCCCACCCCAGAGACGAACTACATTTGATTTTAGATAATATACGTACAATGTACATACATGTGAAATTCAAAGCAATCCTGACTGTTTGTTATATCAGGATTATTTCACACTGAAACGAACGAAAAAACTTAAAAAAGTGATTGTTATAGTGGTATAACCGAAGTTTTTTATACCCGAAGTTCATATCATAGATTATGTACTGAAAAATCAAGGGACCAGTCGTTTTGGGTGTTATAAGCGAATGTTTGTTAAAAACGGTGTTTGTTATAGCGGGATTTCACTGTATATATATATATATATATATATATATATATATATATATATATATATATATATATATATATATATATATATATATATATATATATATATATATATATATATATATATATGTATATATACATATATATATATATATATATATATATATATATATATATATATATATATATATATATATATATATATATATATATATATATATATATATATATATATATATATATATATATATATATATATATATATATATATATATATATATATATATATATATATATATATGTGTGTGTGTATGTGTATGTGTATGTGTATGTGTATGTATATGTGTATGTGAATGTGTATATCTATGTGTATGTGTATGTGTATGTGTATGTGAATGTGTATATCTATGTGTATGTGTATGTGTATATGTATGTGTATGTGTATGTATATGTGTATGTGAATGTGTATATCTATGTGTATGTGTATGTGTATGTATATGTGTATGTGAATGTGTATATCTATGTGTATGTGTATGTGTATGTGTATGTGAATGTGTATATCTATGTGTATGTGTATGTGTATGTGAATGTGTATATCTATGTGTATGTGTATGTGAATGTGTATATCTATGTGTATGTGTTTGTGTATGTGTATGTGTATGTGTATGTGTGTGTGTGTGTATGTCTGTATGCGTACATAAGGATATGTGTGAATTTGTGTAATATTACAAACTCAATTGTGTGTAATTATTCGTTTGTAGTGTATATATTTTAAATATTGTTACTTCTCGTACTTATGATGAATATTTATTAGCCATAACATAATTTAAAAATTACAGAGATTTAAAATTAACGAACATGTGGAAGAGATAAAATCGCCACCTATATTAGGCCCAAATATTGATCTCGTTTCCAATTTGAATGAATGTAGACCAAACACATTTAATAATGATCAAATTAATACTGAAATTAATAATGAATCACATAACACTTCTGATCCTAACATGTATGCATCAACATTTAGTACTCCTCCAAAACAAAGTTCTGCTGGAACATACGAGAATGTAAACCAAAATATGCCTGGAACTAAAAAACCTCATTATAATCGTTCTAATTTGCTAATGGTTATGGATTACTACATACGCCATAACCTTTCGTGGAAAGCTCTAGAACATTTGTTATTATTAATTAACACAATAGTCGGGACTGAGGTGCTGCCGTCATCAAAATATATTTTTAAAAATTCATTTTCATCTCAGGAATTGCCAATATACCATTTTTATTGTAAATTATGCGAAACTCATACCGAAGCCGACAATAGTACGGATATTGATGACATTTGTGAGGTATGCAAGGTCTCTGATACAGTTTCTCGTAAAAAGTTTTTCATTTACCTACCATTGGAACCTCAATTGAAGCGGGTGTGTATCAGTAATAAAAGACACCTTCAATTGAATTCAGTTGAAATAAACAATAATGTAATGTTTGATTGCTATAATGGAATTTTATATTCAAATCTACCAAGAGATAAGAAGAAACTTTCATTAACCATTAATACTGATGGTGTAAAAGTATTTAATTCGACAAAACATGGTTCTTTTTGGCCATTACAGATGACGATAAATGAACTACATCCAACTGTAAGGTTTAAACCGGAAAATATTGTTGTAGTAGGATTTTGGTTTGGCTCGGAGCCTATTGTAGAAATTTTTTTAAAGCCATTTTTGAAAGAGGTTAAACAATTAAGTGAACATGGAATGTCACTGGAAATAAACGGAACTAATTCTCGATTGTACGTTTTTCCACTAATTTGTTCTGTTGATACGATAGCGAAGGATAAAATTCAACAAAAAAAACAATTTAATGGTTATTTTGGTTGTAGTTATTGTTTGCATCCGGGAAAAGCAGTTGTTGTTTCAAAAAGTTATAAACAAGTTAGGTACACAAATGGGCTTAAAATAAAATTGAGGAATCACCAAGAAACCTTAGTTGAAATGAAGAAAGCGTTTTTTACCGGATCTTTTATACACGGCATCAAGGGGTTGAGCCCATTTTTGACAAATCCGAAATTTGATGTGATCAATGGATTTTGCATTGATTACATGCATTGTGTTTTGCTTGGAGTTGTGCGTAAACTATTAAATGTATGGCTTACATCTACATCTCATCGGGAAACGTATTGTATTGGCGATTACAGTCATGTTAAGGAAGTTGATAAACGATTGCTTCATATCAGACCACCATCTATTTTAACAAGACGTCCGAGAACAGTAGCAGAAAGGCACTTTTGGAAAGCAAACGAATTCCGAAACTGGTTACTGTTTTACGGTGTATTTTGTTTAAGTGGCATTTTACCTGAAGAATATCTGCAACATTTTGCATTATTATCGAATGCAATTTACAATCTTCTAAGAACAAAAATTACAAATGAAGAATTTGAACAAGCAAGTAGTAATTTGTTACAATTTGTAAAATTGTATGAAGAGTTATATGGCGAATCGCATATGACTTACAATGTGCATTTACTAAGCCACATATCGCAAAATATTCGTCATTGTGGTCCATTATGGGCACATTCAAATTTTTGTTTTGAAAATAATAATGGAATTTTAATTAAATATGTTAAAGGACCGACGGAAGTTTTAAAACAGATTGTGACCAAATATAAATTAAAACAATGCTTTGATATTTCCGAGAAAGAACCCATCGACCGACGTTGCATAGAATTTCATAAAATTATAAATACAAATTTATGTAACATTGATTCTGATTCAATATTTTACTTGGGAAAACCAAAAAAATGGAAATTCTCTACTGATGAAAAAAAATTATTACATAGTAATTCCAACTGTGATGATTTATTAGTCTATAATAGATTAGCATTTAAAAAACATATATATCACTCAAGCTATTATGATAAAGAACTTAAAAGTAATGATTCGACAGTGGAACTTCTTGATGGTACATACTGTACTATACACCTATTCATAAAGGATGGAGATAGAAATTTAATTATGATACAACTTGACTTTGAACCGGATATTACTCATAATTTAAGTGAAGCTTGCGGACATATAATTTTGTTGAAAAAAAAAACCCCCGAGCTGAAAATTATTCAATTTAAAGATATAAAAACAAAATTAATTTTAGTCGATGCAATTAAATATATGGGAATCACGAAATTTCCAAATTCATATGAATTTGATTAAATCTTATTTTATACTTATAAAATTAAATAAATTATTTTTTTAATAATTAGCAAAACTAAAATAAAATGAAACGATCGGGCAAAAAAACAAGTGAAAGTAATTATAAAATACAACCAAATAAACGAAAAACACGGCTTACAAATTGTGATTATATTTTATCCGAAATTGAAAATTGTGACGCAGATAATCAAGAAACTGAGACCCAACTAGCTGCTGATTTTATGGTAAATGCACCAGTAGCCGAACACGTTTCTGGTTTTGAAACGATGTCTTCACCAGTAAAAAGAGAATACACAGTTTTAAAGCCAATGCAACCCGGTAAATTATCACAATCCTATATCACACAATTTATATATATATATATATATATATATATATATATATATATATATATATATATATATATATATATATATATATATATATATATATATATAATATATTATACGTTTATATACAAAATGCTTTATTTTTAAACTTGTTATTTAGTTGTTAACGACTCTGAAGTAATACTACTGGAAACCACATCTTTACCAATCCAGGTTTCAGAAGAACAGTCAACTTCAGAGATGCTGAACGTTTTTTTTAATCAGTCACATAATTCAACACCATCATTGCCATTATCACCATCGGTGGTAAACAACAAAAACCTTAACAATGATTTACAAGTCTTACCTGCCATTTCATCGAAATCATCATCATCATCATCCTCAACGTTATTGGACAGTGGTTCTGATTCATCATCGTCGTCGTCTTCAGCCACAAGCTCGCAATTATCTGATATATCTAAACTTTCCATCAACACTCTTAAGGTACTTAAATTTTTATATTATTTGTGCGGAATTGTGTTTTTGTAAATACATATTTCTTGAACATAAAATATGTATAATCATTGAAATTGTAATGTTTCAATTGAGTTTTTATTTAGACTTAATTTTAACATACATGTATGCCAATGTGTATCAATCTCGTCTCGTTACGTTTAATCATTTCTCTCTCTCTCTCTGGCACTGTATCCCATCAAAGGATTTGGCCGCCTCAAATGAGGTTTCATAATCATTTTTTCATTTCGGATAATGAGTGATTAATTCATTGATCGTTTAATTATTTGTATTTGTATTAATAATGTTTAATAATATCATTTAAACGATTATATTTACTTATTAAGATATAACTAGTATTGTGCTCCGGGGCAAAAAAAATTAATATTTAATTTCTTCGTGCTCAAAAAACCACCTAATAAAATAGTCTTTTTTGTTTACAATGCATGAAATTAATAAAATATTAAAATATTTAATTCTTTTTTCTAATTAACAGACAAAAGTTAAATCTCTTCACTACAAATATTTAAAAAGTATCAAAAACAACAATTTTTTAAAAAAAAAATTAAAAATTGCCGAGTCACAAAATACAACAAATAACTATACGGTGGATGAATCGGGAGATTTAAATTTCAGCAATGGAATTAAAATCACAAAATTTCAGAATGTTTATTTAAAAAATATTCAAAATAACGAGAAAGGCGACAGAAAATATATATATACAATGTTGCAAATAATTTTTGGGACGGAAACATTAGCAAAATGCAGCCGGACTGGACGTTCTCGATCAGGAATTAAAGAAGCACTTGATCCAGAAAAGAACGAATTCGTCCAAAATATGTTTTGGGAACGATGCAAAAATTTTAAAAACTCAAAAAAACGTTTCTCAATTTACAATGAATGCGTTAACAGAAAAATTCAGAACGTAAAGGTTTGTTTGAAGAAAGAACTAATGAAAAAAACACATAATGAAGAATTAGTCCAAGCTACAGATTTAGTCGTTTCGCAAAAAAAAAATAAAAAAATAAAAAACAAAAAACATAAGCATAAAAAAAATAAAATAGATAAAAATAAAAATTAAAAAAATTAATTGAAGTTGAATTTATTTTATATAATGAATATTAAATAACAATATAAAAATGGAGTTTAAATTAGTATTTTATGAATAGGTACATTTTGGAGTAAAGTAATTAAAACAAATTATTGTACAAATTGAATTGCATTTATTTGAGTATAAATATAAATATATATTAGTATTAGCAAATCTAAATATAATATATTATTAGTGAAATAATTTTTTACTAAAATATAAAATATATTATAATGTATTGTATACTAAAAAAAATAAAATTGGAATTAAATATTAAACTTAACTTTTGTTTAAATTTAGAAATTGTTATGCCATTAACCTGTACTAAAATTATACTTAAAAAATCCTTATTTCGGTTCTTGTGTTATCTAAATTAATACATAAAATATACTGATATTGGTATTAATTTTATAACATAATATACAAAAATTATACTTTTAATTAGATAATTTTCGAAAGTATAATTTCTGTTTAATTTTAAAAATTATACTAAAATTATATTGCCATAACCTACTAAAATTATACTTAAAAAATCCTTAGTTTGGTTCTTGTATTATCTAAATTAATACATAAAATATACTGATATTGGTATTAATTTTATAACATAATATACAAAAATTATACTTTTAATTAGATAATTTTCGAAAGTATAATTTCTGTTTAATTTTAAAAATTATACTAAAATTATATTGCCATAACCTACTAAAATTATACTTAAAAAATCCTTAGTTTGGTTCTTGTATTATCTAAATTAATACAGAAAATATACTGATATTGGTATTAATTTTATAACATAATATACAAAAATTATACTTTTAATTAGATAATTTTCGAAAGTATAATTTCTGTTTAATTTTAAAAATTATACTAAAATTATATTGCCATAACCTACTAAAATTATACTTAAAAAATCCTTAGTTTGGTTCTTGTATTATCTAAATTAATACATAAAATATACTGATATTGGTATTAATTTTATAACATAATATACAAAAATTATACTTTTAATTAGATAATTTTCGAAAGTATAATTTCTGTTTAATTTTAAAAATTATACTAAAATTATATTGCCATAACCTACTAAAATTATACTTAAAAAATCCTTAGTTTGGTTCTTGTATTATCTAAATTAATACAGAAAATATACTGATATTGGTATTAATTTTATAACATAATATACAAAAATTATACTTTTAATTAGATAATTTTCGAAAGTATAATTTCTGTTTAATTTTAAAAATTATACTAAAATTATATTGCCATAACCTACTAAAATTATACTTAAAAAATCCTTAGTTTGGTTCTTGTATTATCTAAATTAATACATAAAATATACTGATATTGGTATTAATTTTATAACATAATATACAAAAATTATACTTTTAATTAGATAATTTTCGAAAGTATAATTTCTGTTTAATTTTAAAAATTATACTAAAATTATATTGCCATAACCTACTAAAATTATACAAAAACTATCATTAAATTTCTATGAAATCGTAAGTTTATTTTTAGTATAAAAAATTTCAATTTTTCCACTAGGGCAGGGGAGAAAGAAGAGAAGAAATTTTTGGTTGAATCACAACTCGTGTAAACTGGCGGAATTGTATTAACACTTAAATTTTTTTGTATTAAAACTAAAAGTATAAGGCAAATTCCAACCAAAGATTCCAATTTTTTACTTTCAAACGATTGACATAAATCAATTGACGTCCTTACACAGCAAATACATGAAAAATATTTTAAGCTTATATTAAAAGTATACACAACGCCATTTATTATTATAAATTCGCTAAAAAATAGGTAACCCCAAATTATATAGAATTTTTCTTTCGACACACTATAGAAAAAACAGAAATAAAACTAATAATATAGAATGAAAATAATAATAAAAATGTAGTAAATATAATGTAATAAATAGTTGTATATCACAAGATCCGCTACTAAATATATTCCTCTTCGTGATGATGACCTTGATGCCAACCGACGTTCAAAATTATTAAAACTTGTACTTCTATTAAAACTTTAGTTTTAATAGAAGGAAATACCTCTTCTCGTAGATTTTTAGTTTGTATTATAATTTGTTGTATAATTATTGTAATTTGTATTGCTTTATCAATCTATAACTTTTAATTAACAACATACAATTTACTACATACAAAAATTTAATTAACAACATACAAAAACATAAATTTAAGTCACAATCAAAAATGGCACAATTTTATTAATTTTATTTACACGAGTAAATGCTATCTAATTTTTGCTTTCGCCACCGTTTGACACTCTTAACAAAAGTTAGGTTTTATTGTTTTTCTTTATTTTTGGTTATAACATAAGTAATTTACCACACATTTAATAATTTAATTTTTAATTTTTAATTACGACATTATAATTTATAATGTTGTTCCGCCCGACTCAAGTATCTCGCTTTCGTTTCTCCCTCAAAAGTCAAAACCAAACAAAAATCAGCCTCTACACCAAAATCGCCAATCTTTATATAGCCAGCTGTTTGCCCCTCCATTGAACATTTTTTTTGTTTTCATTGTGTTATCTACCATCAAATTTTCCTATAAACGTTCAATTGTGACATGTCATGTCATCATTGGAACCTGATCTATATATTTACAGTGGAAGAAAGATTTATTAAAATTAATATTTTATTCAGCGCGCTATAGCTGTGACACCGACGGTAACTAAACGAGATATTGTGCGATTCGTTGCAAAATTCATATTTTCTGTTTCAAGATATTTGTACGATTGGTTTACGGTTTGTCTGAAAATAAAAGAAACCAAAAATTTGTTTATCGCTCATTCAACTGATTACGATCAATGAGATAAGTACAACGATGACCCTGCCATAATATTTCAGTTTTGAACATTCTGGTGTAAACAATGATTACTAAATTTAAATATAAAGTTCCAGTTATACTTAAAAAAATAATATTCGGAAGCATTAAAAAAAGAAGTTAATTATTTATTACATTAAATGTATAATTTTTTGTTACTCAAAAGTAATTTTTAAAGAATTATGCCGCGAGGAACGAAACTATCGACCGATCAACGAGCAAGGATCGAATACTTTTGGGAAACTGGTGGTATCATTCGTCCGCATAGCCAAAAAACTACGGAGAAATAAAAATACAATCTACAACTTTTTAAAAAAATCCCCAAATATATTGGACAATAAAAAGACCAAGACCAAAGCTTATAGTCGACGCAAGAAGTAAAAGGGAAATAAGGCGTCTTGCAGTTAGGAAAAATATGAATCCAAAGCGTCTGAACTCTGAACCTCACTAAACGAAGAATACAACCGATTTTGAAAGAGAATTTTATAATAATCTTTTCGGATGAAAAACAGTTTTATTTTGCCGAATCAGATGGATGCCAGAATTATTGGCGAGATGTTCGTGGGTCACCTCAAACACGTCATTAAAAAGTCCTTAAAATAAATAAAGTTTTGTCCATTTTTATGTTTTTGCTATTTCCTTCGAGAATAAACCGCTATACATAACGATGTTGGTACAATGAAAAATAGCCGAATTGAAATCTATATGCAATCTGCACTGGCAAATGTTCTGACGGAAATGAAAATGAAATAAGGGTTTATTTAAAAAATGCAATAACAATTAAATTGTCCCATATAGTTATTTTGCGCAACATATTAATAACATCAAAATTTTAATATCTATATAGTCTTCAGATAGCTGTTTTAAGCCTTTATTCCACAATGAAAAATTATTTAAACAGTAAAATATACTGGAGAAACAAAAAGAGGAAGCCAATCAATAATTTATATTAGAGTGACAGAAATAAAAGCAAAATTAAGGGATAGTTAAATTTTTACATCTTGAAAATAATATAACCAACAAAATTTCACAAAATAAATTTACTTCGGCAATTTAATTTTTTTTTATAGAAATTTTAATTGGTATTACAATTCATAAATATCAAATAAGAAAAAATTATAAATTTTTACTCGCGAAGAAATCGCATATTAAAAAAATAATAAAAATGTTGGTTTACCATAATATTTTCCCAACCATAAAACAATGTTAGTATGAGAGAAATATTTACCATCATATACTTTTTCTATGTATATGTATTAGAATGTTGCTACAAAAAAATTCTCTGGTTAGTATTTTTTTCCATTTTATTATGGCAACACAACCACTCATATAAAACGATTTTGTTAGTAAAATTTTAGATTTTTTTTTATTTCGTTTTGGTATGTGGCGAAATTATATTTTTATCCCGCTCTTTTTTTACTGAAAAAATGTTTCATTGTGGAATAAAGCCTTTATTGCTGTTTTAAAGGTTTTGTTATACCATTCAGTCGAATAGAAAAACTGTCAGTGGTTATACACCACCAAACATTTTCTGCCTTAAATATGTAATCCAGAATCGGAATTAGCCGCAAATTTTAGCGAAAAAATATCTATATAATATTTAAAATAATTGTAGAAGGCCCTCTATATACACTTGGGTGTAAAAAAATTGAACATTGCTCAATTTTTCACAAAAGTTCAAAAATATCAAAAAAAATCCAATATTTGTTTAATTTTTTTTTAATGCAGTCTCCAGGAGCTGCAACAGGCGATCGTAGATGAATGGGACGCGATACCTTAAGATTTTATGAAAACTTTGGTGAAATCAATGCATCATCGAATGGAAGCTGTCATTCGGGCCAGGGAGGGAATACTTCCTATTAATAAAACAGTTTTTTTTTGTTTATTCCATGTTTTAATTCGATTTTTACCCCTAACTTTCATGCTGACAAATTCGCAAAAACGTGTACCTCAGATGTTTACGCTATTTGCCGTAGGCACTTGGCGAAACCCACTAATACTTAATAAACACATTTTATTAAATACTTGTTTTTTATTTCGCAAAATTAGATTTTTTGAATATTTTAATTAAAAATATTGTTCAAAAAGTTTAAACAATCACTCGATCGATTTCGACTTGTTAGGTCATCATCAGGAGTATCTACTGATTTGTAAAAGTAAAAATTTGTTATATATAGCAGAAAAAAAACAAAAAATAAACAAAAGAAGGAGGGACAAAAAATAAGCAAAGAAAAGCAATAAAAATTAATCTATGGATTGATCGCGCAGGTGGGCGATTAGTCATCGGCTGAGTAACAAAATTCAAGGTATAATGAAGTACATTTAATTACCCGACGTATTAGTCAAATTATAGAAAAGGGCGGGGTCTGTAATAGGTGAGAAACGAATTTCTCTCTGTTCGTTAAGGATATTTTGGTTAAGAAATATTGATTTTCGAATTTCGTAAGACTCTAAGGTTTCTAGACGTCTGCCTTTAGGTTGTAAATATATGTAATATGTCTAAATTGTTCAAGCTAGCTGTATGATTTTCTAAAATTGCGCCCAGTCTGCCCAATATAGGAGAAACTGCAATCATTGCAATTAATCCTATACACACCAGACTTGGAAAGGCGATCAACTCTAGGTTTATTGACATACATTTTCTTTATTGTGTTATTATTATAAAAAGCAAAACTAATAATAGCTTAATTACTTTCATTAATTCACACACAATTAATACATTTATTATAATTAATATGATTTGCTAAATAGTTAAAGTATGGGATATAATTCAATTTGTGCCTGACTCCAATTTTCATTCAGTCTGAGTTGAGTGATAACGGATTATTTGGTTTCTTTTATTGTTTCCTTCTTTAAATAATTTTCATTTGGTATTTTTTTTTATAATTATTTCCTTAGATGACGGTTAGTCAAGCTCCTCTTCTAGTCTGTAAATACCCCACCCAATGACCCAGAGCTTAGCCGCGCTAGAAAAAACCCGTTATACAGTGTCTAGGAGGATAGCATATTTTTTTTTCTCTACGTAACCACATTGTGTAGCTAGCACGTGATCTTAAATCCTGTTAGACCAACACGAATGTGGAAAGGTTACACACTCTAGCAGAATAACACCGTGCTAGAAAGCTACAACTTAATTCTTCACGCAAACATTCGCTTCCAAGTGGAACAAAGAGACTGTTTTGCTTACGCCAGATATCTAACTAAAGACTTCCACCCAAGAAATACAGCCATCAAAGTCAGGAATGGAGAGCTGAGAACAAACATGGCTGGTGTTCTCTTAGTATGGCAAAACTACTTCCAAAATTGACTTAATCGGAATGACTGACTCCCATTAGCAGTTACAAATTTACAATAATGAGGTTATAAGAAAACATACAACGTTTAGTGTGACCAATGGAGACACTGCCAATTTCCAGATAATACGACTGGAAACCTGCGTCTATGCAGTGGTGGATAAATAGTTTTAGATGAAATTTCACTGCAGCAACATGACATTAATCTCAAAACACTTGCCTACAAAAATCTCCATCATAAGGGCTGATTTCAGGCATATGGTCGTGAATTTGCTGTTGCGGTTGATATTGAATGCATTCAAAAAAATGCTGTTCAAGTATCATGCGTTCACATGCATATAAACCTTATAAATCAAATAACAACTCGAAACAGATGTCTCAAATTCAGAATGAGTGAATATTATAGTTGATATACAGATAATAACTTGTTAATCATATTCGGTGGCCACAAGGTTCACTAAATAGAGCTATATTGCATTCCAGGATTAGTTTTATTCAAGTACTCGTAACTTTCAACAAAACCATTATCTTACATATCCCACAGCTTCATTTTAATTTATTGGAATAAATCCATAGTATGTTCAGTATCTGAATTAGGTAACGAAGGTCAGTTGCTCCAGTGGACAACGACAATTTACATCTTGGATCCAGGGTAATGTCCAAAATCAATATATGTTCATTAATCAATATTTCAATTAGGTTTTTTTCAACGGCTTGTTTAAATAACACATTTATAAAAGGCGCGAATTGAAATTCAACGGTAATTTCTATGAATTCTAAGTACATATTCAAGTGTAAAGGATACATAAAGTATACTTGCATTGATGCTTTCTCAACTTTTATTGAACACGAGTATATTTTTTAGGCCTGTTCACCACAAATTAAAACAACATTAAAATTTATCACAAATAATGGTAAATGTACTATGTACTAATCTACTCGAGAATTGGTAGACGGCTTAAGCCTAATTTTTAATTGTCTGATGAACCTTTTACTACGGTAAAAATGAACAAAAGTATATGAAGCCATTGCATACCAAACCAAAACTAATTACTTAAACCCTTGTAAATATAATACAGATGCATTTAGTAATACTAATAACACTAAAACCATTTTCTAAAAAACGATTATTTCTCGTAGTGCATTACAAAAATTATTATGATCTCATTAAATGAAAAGTAATAATTCAATTAACGTCAATATACTATTCAACTAAATTAAATTTAAATGTAACATATACAAGTACTGTACAGATTTTCTTTTAAGTGATTTTACGTTCGATAAATTAATAGTAATTTTGCCAAATTTTTTATCTCTGGTTGTTGCAAAATTGCTTTCGTTTTAGGTTTTATATCATGAACGTGGCCGATTCAAATGATATTTCCCAAACAGTCAAATATTACAAAATATTTTATTTTTATTAAAATAAAATCTGATTACAGATCAATAAAAAATAATTTATTAAAACACTTCTAAAATAAACAAAATTGAATTGAATGAACTATTTCGTGAATAGTAATTTACACGCCGCCGCGTAATCATGTACATGTAATGTAATTAATTTTTAACTATACAGATTTATATGGTGAACTATTTATATTACAACCAACAACAACCGAAGTTGACCTGAAACTCATTTAAATTGTAAACCTCTAATTTAACTACTAGTTACTTATATAAACACAGGCATGGCACTGTAATATGTATAATAGAATCCCGAACAAATTTTAAAGCCTATTAAAACTGTTTTTAAAAAAATAAACCCCCAACAAAAAATTATTACACATTAATTGAGAAATTCTATACAAGAATCTAAACACATCCGTCAAAATTAACAAACAATTACAACACTATTTTAACTAGCTTCACTAGTTAGTGGTACTACTCAATATATTAATTCGTATAAAAAGCATAATGTATACATATTTTACTACTGTGTAATAAATACTACCCTATACTATACAAGTAGACTTACTCATATAACTAATCACACAGTAGTTTTTAGTTTTAATTACAACATTGTTAAAACTGCATTCAAAATTAATTTTTTTTCTAAAATTTTCTTAAAAAAATAAATAATAATTTTGAATATGCATATGAAAATTATTCTAATTCTGATTATTATTATTAGAAGAATTGTACTGTAAACAAACATTATATGACTTCGTTTATATATACTCGTCGCTAGACACCAAAAATACGTTAAATCGTTTTTTATTGCTGTACTTGGGTAGGATATTTTTATTATGTATGTACGTTTCATCTCAAGTAAATAAATCTGTTGTTTCTGGTAGCAGATTTGTAGACTTTATTAGAGTGATTACGGGTTATGTATACTCACATACATAGTCTGTATGATTATTCTAATTATTATTTATTTCATAATTTGGAGTAATATTTCATTCCATAATCAATTCAGAACATTGTTAAATTAAATGCCTTAGCATAATAATTTTGCTAAATGTTACACAATCGATATAAATATTTTTTATTGTTAGCTTACCCGAACGATGTTGAAGGATTCGAAGAGTTGTCACATGTATAGCATTGTTTGCCAGAGGAGATGGTTCTCGATTAAATTAGACAAATCTTACAAAACCCATTTTCCAGATGTCATCACTTCGGGTTTTATTTCCCTCGTTCAGTTTATGAACCCATTTCCCTTTCTAGTGTATTTTTCCCATTGCATGTATCGTCCTCAAGACTAAAATTTCCATCACGAAAACGTGGAAATCACATTTTACTGTTGAATGACTCACAGAATGTTCATTCAAAGTCAAAATAATCAATCCCATAGATTGAGCAGCATTTTTTCAGAAAACAGAATAGAATGCAATGACGTAAATGTTGCTTTTCGATATCCATCTCTTAAAATTAATGCAATTTATGGCAAATGACTGAAACTTATGTCTTAAAAACAGCAATGACTAAGCTACATACATCCAAAATGGCGGGCGATTTCGATGTGTTCAAGTATATTTTATGCAATCAACTTCAGAGCCGAGTTTCTACTTGCACACCTAATAGTTTAGTTTTTTTACTTTTCTATTTGCAGTTTTACTTTTGTAGAACACAAGATAGGAATTATTTTTCTTGTTTTCGAAATTTGTAGCTGGGTGCGAAATTTTGAAAATATGTAAATAAATAGTGATAAATATTTAATTAAAAATAAATAAATGTTAATTTTCTATATTAATGGAAATTAATAAAAATTGATTTTGCAGAAAAAATGAAAAGAATGAAATACGATGTGAGGTAAATGATTTAATTCACATTATCAAAATATCAAAATCAAATTTGTGTTCTTCATAACATCAGAGTCAAATGATTCTTCATTTAAAATTGACTATTATTAATCAATTTCTAATTATTTATTTTCCAAACAAAATTTATGAATTGTTTAATAAAATACAATTTATAAACACTGATACAAATTTAATTTAATTTAATTTTTTAACAACATATAGGGTGTGTGAGACTCCACCATTTTTTTTTAAATAAAACACATTTTCTATCTCTGGCACTATATCCCATCAAGGGATTTGGCCGCCTCAAATGAGGTTTCATAATCATATTATCATTTCGGATAATGAGTGATTAATTCATTGATCTTAAACCAGCCTTGACATTTTTTTTCTTGCCCACAACCGGGAATCGAACCAGGGACCTCCGGTTGCTGGAGCAAGCATGCTGACCACTTTGCCACCGGGGCAAAAACAAATTTGCTTGTTTAGAAAATGAAAGAATTATTTATTGAAAGTATACTCCATCTGCAGCTACAACTTTCTCCATTTTTCAGGCAATTTACGGGTTCCTTCTCTGAAGAAATTCTGGTTTTTGGAGACGATGCAATCAATAAGCAAATTTTCAATCTCTGCGCGAGCACTGAACCGCTGTTCAAAAAGAGACGACTGCATTGACTGAAATACGTAGTCATCTGAAGGGGCTATGCCTGGTGAATACGACAGATGGGGTAGAACTTCCCAGTGCTGTCCTTTTAAATAATTTTTCATAACGTTTGCAACATGTTGTTTTGTATTATCGTGCTGACAAATTAATTTATTGTGTCTATATTAACCAATTCCGGTTGTTTTTCCTCTATAGCTAGCTTCAAACGTATTAGTCGTCGTCGGTAGTCATCGCCATTTGTAGTTTCAACTGATTCCGGCAGTTCATAATATACCACACCTTGCTGATCCACCAGAGACAGAGCATTACCTTATTACAATGGATATTTCGCTTTGATTGCGATGAACCAGCTTCACTATGCTTCACCCAAGGTTTTTTGCGTTTGGAATTCTCATAATAAATAAATTTTTCATCTCCAGTAATTATTTAATGCAAAAAACGTTTTCTCTGTTGCCTTTGTAGAAGTATTTCAAAAATGGTTTTTCGACGTTCAAGGTCGCTTTCTTTTAATTTATGTGGAACCCAGTTGCTAGCTTTTTGATGGGTCTAGGTCGAAATTGTATATTTTAAAATGACATTTTTTAAAATGACATTTCTCAAAACTGCATATTTCAAAACTGCATAAGGTACAAAACGGCATAAGGTACAAAATTGCATTTTTCAAAACTGCATATTTCAAAACGGCATAAGGTACAAAACGGCATAAGGTACAAAATTGCATTTTTCAAAACTGCATATTTCTAAACTGCATAAGGTACGAAAGGACATAGGTACAAAACGGCATTTTTAAAAACTGCATTTTTCAAAACGGCATTTTTCTAAACTGCATTTTTTAAAAAGATATTTTACAAAATGGCATTTTTTAAAACGGCATTTTTCAAAATTGCATGTTTCAAAACGACATAGGTACAAAACGGCATTTTTCAAAACGGCATTTCTTAAAACGACATTTTTTATAAAGACATTTTTCAAAACGGCATTTTTCAAAATTTCATTTTTCGAAACGACATAGGTAGAAAAATTTAGGTGAAGGAGAATATTATATGCATACTAAATCTTCAAATAATTTCTAATTTCCATGAAGGTAATTTCTTATAACATACCTATACTAAACCTAAACATGTGAAATTAAATCTTACTCGACTAAGAAATAGTCAAGTTCCTTTTCATTTATCCTAGAATTTAATCCAAGAATCGTTCACAAATGTTCAAAAATTGCATTCATCTCAAATTTCATCGTGTAATAAATAACCGTACCTGTTGGTCATATTCCAGAAATAAATGAAAAGATAATTCTAGATTCATAATCGATTAAAATATTTCATTCTGTCTTATGCAGTTTTGAAAAATGCAGTTTTGTACCTATGCCGTTTTGAAATATGCAGTTTAAAAAATGCTATTTTGGAAAATGCCGTTTTGAAAAATGCCATTTTGTACCTATGCCGTTTTGAAAAATGCCGTTTTAAAAAATGCCATTCTGAAAAATGTCGTTTTAAAATATGTCGTTTAGAAAAATGCCGTTTTGAAAAATGCTCTTTTAACCCTTATGCCGTTTTGAAATATGCAGTTTTGAAAAATGCAATTTTGTACCTTATGCAGTTTTTAAATATGGCGTTTTGAGAAATGCAATTTTAAAATATGCAGTTATGAACGGGTCCCCTTTTTGATGTATTCCGATCGTTCTTAAACGTTTTGTAACAGTTGATCGATCAACATTTAATGCTACATCCAGTGCTGACTGTGTTTGAGAAGAATCTCCAGCATGAAACCTTTCCAATTCGGCATCTTCCAATTTGTTGTTTGTTTTTCCATGCTCTTTATCTTAAATACACTTGCTGATATCAATGAATTATCACAATATCATTTAATTGAAACGCAAGTTACTTTATTATTTTTATATTTTATTGCATACGTCATAGGGTTGTTTAAGTTTGTTCTTTAAATTTTCTAAATATTATTTTAAACTGGGGCGGTATGTTGTACCATCACTTCGAATCGAAATTCGAAAAAAGTCGAATGGCGATATGTTGTATCATTTTCGAAAAGCAAAAATGATACAACTTTCATTTTTTCGATTCGACTTTTTTCGAATTCGACTTTTTTCGATTCGAAGTGATGGTACAACATACCGCCCCTGGTCATGTTATTGTGTACAGCTGTTCGTTTGTTGAAAACACTAAAATACCAATTTAATGACGGATCACAATTTGACAGATGAAGTGGAGAGATGGAAAAACAGCAATACTTTACGGGCGTTTACAATGTCGCATTAAATAATCGTGTAGAGTTTGGCAACTTATTATTGCTGTCTTACTTTGAGAAATTTACAACAACAATCCCATATATGTAATTCCAAATTGGAATTGTTTTAAACCAACTTTTTTGTTGGTATAGAATAATTCTATTCTACCGGTTGTAAATTAGTTACGATTTCTAATAATATTCAATACTATTCGGTCATATTACTATTTAATTAGATATATTTAGTTGTGTTTTCACGTTTTGTTTAACTTCAAAATGAAATTGTTCTCAACTAATAAAAATAAATAAATACAATTTTTGGTTGTTATTTTGAGCACAATATTTATTCTATTCCAGCATGGATTTAACCGGTACCAAAGTAAGACCGTATATATATCAATATGCGTAGTCTACAAAATAAGCTCGATGATGTTGTGTGTTTGATAAATAATCTACCTTTCGGCGCAGACGTTGTAGTTTTAAGTGAGACATGGCTTTCCAATATTAATGCGGGATTCATTAATATAAGTGGCTATAAATCATTCCATTCAATTAAATCTGATAGTTACGGGTAGTATTTTTGTTAATAACAAATGGGATACAATTATGTTACATAATGAAGAGTACGCTAAATGTAATTTTAAGTAGTTAATATCGGAAATCTAGATATAAACATTTGTACAGTGTACCGGTAAACAGTTATATCAAATTTGAATAAAACTATTCTCATTGGAGATTTCAATATCAATTTAATGAATTCTGAGTCTGATAATAGTATCCAAAAATACATTAAAGTTCTTACATGCCATGGTTACACACTGCTAAGCAAATTTGAGCTAAAATATACTACACGAGTTAGTAATACTATATAGGAACGGTTATTATGACCATGTTGCAACAAATCTCAATAATCTGAGATATGAATTTTGTCTAGAAGATACATCTATTTCTGATCATAAATTTATTTATTTTAGATTTGGCAAGCATAAAGTTATTATAAATTTTGCGAAATAAAAAACAAGTGTTTAATAAAATGTGTTTATTAAGTATTAGTGTGTTTCGCCAAGTGCCTACGGCAAATAGCGTAAAAATATAAAGTTAGTATGTCATCTTTTCAAAATATAAAGTTAGTATGTCATTGTGCTAAGGAAGTATTAAATTATGATCCAGTATAGATAAAGATACGGTTTGGAGCAGAATAGGTAAAATTGATACCTTTGAAAGTCTTTCTAATGAGCTTGGCGAACTGATTAAAAAATAAGTCATAAAATTAAATCGAAAAGAAGCAAGATTTTTGTGAAACCTTGAATGACAATTGACATTTCAAAAATTATATGTTTAAGAGAAAAGTTTCACAGATTAAGAAAAAAATAATTCGGAGTATTGTATCGAAAAATATGAGCATTACTCAAAATTGTCCAAGAAGAAAATCAGCTTAGTAAAACGAAAATACTTTCATGACCTGTTTGAAAATAATATTAACAAGCCGCATTATTTATGGAAAAGTTTTAATGAATTTATTTTAAACAGAGAGCAACGTAATAAAATAATTGAACTGAAGGTAAATGATAAAACGTTAATAACTGATTCAGAAATTGCTGCTACATTTAATACTTATTTCATTAATAACATATATGATCTATTTAAAAACTTGCAATTTCCCGATCTTTCACAATTTGATTATATTCAGTATAGTACTTCTCAGCCGTTTAGCCTAGAAAATGTGACAGATGGTGAAATTATCGATATAATTAAAAATTTAAAACCAAGGTTAGCTATCGTTTTTGATCGGATATCAAGTCGCTTTATTAAAAGATATTCCAACAGGTTGATTAATAAAATAGCACAACTGATTAACCAGTGTGTTAATCCTAATAGTTTTCATGATTGCCTAAAACATGTAAAAGTTTGCCCAATCCATAAAAGTGGCTCCATTTTGGAACTCCGAAACTTTAGACCGATTTCCATCCCTAACTCATTAACAAAATTGGTTGAAAATGTGGTTAACAGAAGGTTGGAGGCATTTCTTGAATTGAACAATGTCATATCATCAAACCAATTTGGTTTCACCAAGAACTCCAGCACGACTTCGGCTTGTTTACATCTTGTTAATAATTAAAAAGCTTTTGATGCCATAAACAATAAAATTTTAATACTAAAAATGAGGAAACTAAACATGACAGAAATTTTTTTGAGAATTATTTGCAAAATAGGACGCAATTCGTCGAATTAAATGGAACTAAAAGTGATCTAGAATTAGTCAACCTTGGAGTGCCACAAGACTCTATATTGGGACCAACGCTGTTTAAAATATATTGGGAACGGTTCAAGTACACTCTGATGATATCGCTATATTGTAATAATATGATAAGTTGCAAGATTTGATGACTGATATGCAGACTGATTTAAATATTTTAAAAAATTGGTTCAATGCCAATATGATGATTCTAAATGTGAAGAAAACAAAATACATCTTTGAAAATAGAACATTACATAAAGATGTTCCCTTAAATACTAAGTTAATCTACAATGACGAAATATTAATTAGAGTTACTACATTTACTTACCTGGGACTGGTCATAGATGCCAAACTGAAGTGGAATAGCCACGTTGAAACTATTAGGAAATGAATCTTACCTTATATTTATATTTTAAAAAAATTAAGCAATATTTTACCTATATGTTATTGGCCAACATTTATTATGCGTATATTTACAGTCATCTATTATAATATTTAAACCCGATATGGAGTGGAGCAACAAAAACATGACTAGAATTACTTTTTATTTTACAAAAACGAGTGATAAAATGTGTATTAAATGTACAATTGAAAACTCCAATTAGTACAATATTTTTCCACTTTCAACCATTATATACGATCAATCTATTGGAATTAATTATTTTATGTTACAAAATAACTCGATTAAACATAACTTTAGCTTAATTCGATCCAGCGATGTTCATGAGTACTTATAACGTTCGACATACTTCTTTTATCCGTTGCCCTCAGTTTACAACATCTGTTTCTAACAATAATGCATCGTATTTTAGCAATCTATAATGACTTGCCAAATTGTATAAGACAAGAAATTAATATGAAACATTTTAAGCAAGTATAGCTTTACAACACATTAGAAATTCGGAAATGAATTGATTAACAAGAATATCTCAGTGAATGCTATCTTTCCAAACTAATTAATGAGTTCTGTTCTTGTATACTTTAGCAATTTTCAACAACGACATCTTCTAATAATAAATTATTATAATAATAGAAATCTCAAATTCAAAATATTTATTAACATTAATATTGTTGTAACTATTGTATAATTCTACTTCAAGCGCATTAAAAAAAAATCATATATTTCTGCACTATGATTCCAAAGGAATCGACGCAGACTGTTTTATATTCAGTTTAAATAAGCGCTAATGTGATATAAAAACTGTATTTTATAACTGATTTAAATAAAAACAAGTAAAGAAAAAATATGCCAAAACCATTTTTTGCACACTGTGGAATAAAATTGGACTTTTCGAAGGAGTTAAAAATAGTAGTTGTTTACACTTCAATCAAATGTCGCATACTGCGTTTGACAGCTGACATCAAGTACCTATAACCAGTACTATTTGCACAATATCATTAAAATACAAAATAATCCCGCTTAAATGAGATTGATGCCAAACGATTGAAATTGATGCCGTCTAGTCCACCCTGGGTCATTGTTGTATGCAGATACAACAAAGCATTATGAATAATAAACTTGGTAAAGAAGACGTAACATTTTCTTTGAATATTTCAGATCAACAAAACCCACAAAAAACTTCTATTAATCAAATGAATCGGCGAATATATTAGAACCGACATCTAAAATACCAGCTTCTAAATGAAAAATGAAAACTCAAAATTTGTCATCAAACACGCATTTGGAGAATAAAAGTGGCAGATGTTCTCTGAGTAGGGCAAACCTACTTCCTCAGTTTACAAACCTTCTAAATCGGACTGACGAATTGATCCCGATTCAATCTTTTGCTCCGTTAAGCGATGAGATATTTGTCCCATATTCCACAGTAGTTGAAATAGGCGCAACTGTTAGTAGAAGAAAAAAAGAATAGCACAGGTTCTCAATGGAATCGTTGCTTTTAATATGTTTGATCTAATCGTAATGATCTGCGACTAGGAAAGGTAATAAATTTACAATTTGTCAAAACTGAATTCCAATTTTTAGTGTTTGTTGTGGTTTTGGAGCATTCTCAAAGGGTCCCCATTATCGGACGAACATTTTTCATCTGTGTGTATTGTTATCTGAGATTTGATTTTATATGTCAATTTCTTAATGATTTGAAGTTTGTAATTTTAAATTGTGTTCCGTTACATAAAATTATCCCCAATTTTCTGTGCTAACTACTATTAAAACAAATAAAGAAGAAATCCATAAATAATTGTTCCGAGGTCTATCTGAACTAAGATAGTAGTTTACTCACTTTGACAATCAACGAAGGAGTTAAAAAGAACTAACAAATGTGTCACCTATCATAAACGATGACTGGACTAAACGTAGAAAGCGGAAATTCCCACTATCTAGAAGAGATTTTTCAACCGATACAGAGACAAATTGCAAATGAAACTACAATCGTAATTAAAATAGATGATCTGAGCATACGATATGTGACCATTGGAACTGAAAATAAAATAAATAATAATTTAAATGGTAGCTCAAGGTTAAAACTAAATTACTGGGTAAATCGTAAAAGCGATTCCCGAGACTTAAATTCAAACAATCAATGGAGTCTTCAGACTAAAATATGTTCAATTTCAATAACGGTAAACCAGGAAACGATATAAAAGCGCATAAACCAATCAGCGTCGATAATTTCTTCCGGACAAATCAAAAATATTTGAATACTGCTACTCAATAGACTCAAACCTATAATAAAACGGAGATGTTTAGTTCCTCCGTACCGTACCGATTTAGGTTCAGATAAAATCCCTCTATTGTTGAACTAGTCTGCGTACTAATAAGGGGTATCTCGATATGCTCCGGTATTTTCGTAGATGTTGCTTAAGCTGTCGACAAAGATTGGGACCCAGGATGAATTTAAACTGTATCTTGACTGTTACCGGACAAGTGGTGCAGTGGTTAAAGCTTCGGCACTTGGAGCGGGAGGTACTGGGTTCGAATCCCAGCAGAGGCAGGATACAAAAGCGAATTTTATTCATCGATTACGGTCGGTAAAGTTAATAAACACAACTTAGACCCTCTGTTGGAGTGCAGAACTCAGCGCCGACCCACTGTCCTTGTCATTGTACAGGTTGACATGGAGCTTGCAATGTGCAGGTGGTATACTGTAGTTGTGTGAATAGGTGAATGGGTGGGTGTGTGCGTGAATGAAAAGGGGGGTAATAATTGACCTTAAAAGGACATTAAATCCATTGGATAATTAATACTTTCTTTTTTCTAAAAAAAAAATAAAAAAAAAAAATAGATATAATAAAAGAAGCAAGATCAGGGGCGGTATGTTGTACCATCACTTCGAATCGAAATCGAAAAAAGTCGAATCGAAAAAGTGAAAGTTGTATCATTTTTGCTTTTCGAAAATGTTACAACATACCACCATTCGACTTTTTTCGAATTTCGATTCGAAGTGATGGTACAACATACCGCCCCAGTACATGTCAACTTTATCAGCTAATCCTGTGGATCTTAACGCAAACAAAATTCCACATGCAAATACAGCTAGATATCTTGGCATTACCCTCGATACTAAACTAAGATGAATGAGAACATCAAAAAGAGGAGTTAGGCTTCAAATATATGAAAAACTGGCTAATGCATGTACAGAAAAAAATGAAATTGATTTTTAAATACAATGTAATATCAAGTATTAAATAGTATCAATATAGGACATTGCCTTGTAAAATCGTGTTCCAATTTTTTTTCTATAACACAAGGGTGAAGTTAGCTGTTTATTACAAGTTCGAAAAAAACTCGAAAATCAACATAGCTGGTGAAAAAGTAAAACTAAATTTAACTGTTTCAACTGATTAGCTTAGTTGTCTAAACAAAAAAGTAAACAAACAACGGCAATTTTTCTATAAAAGTTCGAAAAAACGATAAAAGCGACACCGTGACAAAAAACATAATTACGGTAAATGCGATAAGCTAAGAGAAAAAAGAACACGAACGTCCTATATATAAGTTATTTAATATATGGTAATATCCTTATATGTAAAAATGGAATGCAATGTAAAATCCATGTAATTCGTTTAATGTAAAAATGGGTTGACTTAAAAAATAGATAATACTTGAAAAAAGTACGACCTGTAAAAATTATCACATGATAATTTATTAAATTTTCATCACATGCGTAAAAATAAAAGGCCAAATAATAAATAGCTTTATTAAACACTTACTACAACATGTTGGCTAATGTTGTAATTGCCAGACTCATACATCTTAGTTTTGCCTCTTTGGTTTGCTTAACTTTCGTGTCGATCCTTAGCGAAAAATATGTAAAGCAATAGTTGTTCAGTAAAGTATTACAAGTACACATTATTGTTACTGGAATGAAGCGGTGCTCACCAGTTGAATGATGCTCCCTAGTCAGAAGAAATTTCCTATAAAGCAGCTGCGTGAAAACTGCGAGTAATCGCGATAAGGAAAAAATTTTATCATTTAAAACCAAATTAATAGTAAATGTGCGTGACATTTCATTCTCGAAAAAGTATTGTAAGATTAAAAAAAGATAATAGTAGAAAATGATACAACATGTCGAATTATCGACTATTACTTTTTTCGATTCGACTCTCAAAGTCGATTCGATTCGAAGTGATGGAACAACATGTCATCCCAGGTCTAGCGCCGGTCTTTGGCATTTGGCGTTCTGAAGTAAAAAAAGTGTTAAGTAAGAAAAAGCGCGTTGCAAGCTCCCCAAACCAACGGATGATTAAAAAGTGTTGCAGCAACAACCAGCCGATGTACGTCGTAAAGGAACGTATCCCTTGGCATTCCAAGGGGGATGTTTTCGTTTCGTAGGTGAGATTATAGTTTTGATGCAACTTGATAAAGACTTGACATAACCTGTATTCTTCTCCATTTCAAACATGCAACACCTCACACCCTTAAAATCATTTGTACTTATTAGTTAAGCCACTTGTATACCATTTTGCTTTAAAAAAATTTATTACCAATATTTTGATAAAAACAATTTTTTGGAAACCATTAAATCAAAGAAAGCAATAATTAATTTTTTAAAATTTTAATTTATTCTCTAATTAAAAAATGATTTATTAAAGTAAATGAAATTTTTTTTTGTGCTATTGAAAGTTGAAAATGAGCAAAATTAAAGTAAATGGGTCAGTTTATGATATCTGATTTTTATTAGTTTATTTGTTTGAATCGAAATTTAATTTGATTAATGTTTATTATTTTATACAATCTGAATTTATATTTATAATTGGCAGACAATTCAACTTTGTATTAAATATTATAGATTTTTGTATACGGGATGGGGAGGGATAAACGCCAAACTATATCTCACCTTGCATCCCTTTAATATAAACATTTATTAACTGTATAATATCAATGTATGGAATCTGTATTTATCTAATATGTAGGTAGGTTTAACCCTTTTCCGTTACCACTAAATTGTTTCCTGTAATTTGATCCCATACAAATGTATGCATAGAAAATTATGAAAAATTCTAACAAACACACCTGACGCCTACGCCACACAATTTAGAAAACTATTAGCAGATGAGAAAATAAAAGTTTTAGTATTATAGTGTAGTAGTTTATCCAAATCACAAAAAACTGTCAACATTGATGTGGAAATATCACGTTTTCTCAATAATAAAAAGTTTCAGTTTTAAAATGTTAGCTTGATTTGCATATACGATTACACTAGGAATGAATGGTTCCATCATCGTATACATATATTATGATATCCTTTTTTATCTATATATTTTGGTTCGTTTTGTTTTATGCGCCCTCAAAGCAAGGATACTGTAGAGTTATTTCCGTTTGAGTAACCGCATCTTTCACCGCCCATACACGTGTTTCTCTTGTAAATTGTGAATACGTACGTCGAGTGTTTGGTTTAATTTTTATGTGTGTGGTTTTATTCTTGGTCTCTGAAACAGTGGCTTTCTCTAAAGCAGCAATTTTCTTTTATGTAGAACAATAGCAGGTAATATTTGAATACGAACAATGCGTCAATTAGGGATGAATTAAAGAATTCTTATTGCACACTTAAATGGTTGGTAATAATGGGATTAATTATGTTATAGAAAAATGTTGATGTTACTCTCCCTAGAAATAAAATATACTGAGCAGATTACTATAAATAACCCTTCATAATCGCTTCTTTTTCTATAGACAAAACAAAAATAAATCTTAACCAGGTTGTGTGCCTTTTACATGAAATTTACACAAATAAAATTACACAAATAAAATAGACAACTAGCTAATGTTTATAAATAAATACGTACAATACGTTATTATCTTAAGACAATAATAATTTAAACATAAATCAATTTTAATATACAATACATATATTAATGAAATACAATTAAAATTTAATTTATTTATTTTGATTTCAAATATTTTAAATCGAAAAGTAAAAAATATCAACATCCTTTATTAAATAAAAATGGTTTTTCTTTTAATGTTTTCATTTTTATTTAAATTTAATATTTATTGTTTCTTTAATATAAAATCATCTATCACATGTAAGAAATGTTATTATTAATAATTTAATAAAGAATTTATAGTACGTTTGACACGACAGTGGTAGATCAAACCTAGCTCTAAATTATGGAATCTGTGAGAGTTGCGGAGCAACTGTTTAATTAAGAAATATGTCACTACTTCTAAATGACGATTCAACCACACGGTATTTTTTCCAGTAGAAACGTGTTGCATGGCATTGGTTTATATGGGAACCAATGCCATGCAATTAAAATATAACCAGCGCGTATTTAGTGATATTGTAACGAAACCTTTTTTTGATCGTATAAAATTTTCATCAAAAGATGAGATCTCGGAACGTCGTTTCGTTTGCAGAATATTTAATTACCGGTTCATTGCCCTTGCGCGGTCATTTTGAGCGCGGCTAGGTCTCAGGAGTAAAGGGGTGGGCTTTGCAAGGGTTGAACGGATCTTGTTAAACCGCGGGGTAAAGGGGATATAAGAAAAAAAAATATTAATTACACGAGAATAACTTAATAATGGTTCAGAGTTTTAATTCAAGAAGCGCCAGAGTAGCAACTTCTGTCGAAGTAGTATACTGTAGATGAACAACGGAAAATAATATACTATGGGTAAACGATTAATCCTGACCGAAGATAACGGATATTAATGATGAACTGTACCTGCCACGGCGCGCTACCTACCTAGGTCTCACTCGGATTTCTTTAAGATCTCATATGAAAGATTAGTTAATAAAAGAAAATTATTTAAAGGCATAATGATACTCAACATAATATATATATACCTGCCACGGCGCGCTACCTACCTAGGTCTCACTCGGATTTCTTTAAGATCTCATATTAAAGATTAGTTAATAAAAGAAAATTATTTAAATGTATAATGATACTCAACATAATATATATATATAATTTATTTCATCATATAGAAAAACCATCAACGGAAAAATAAGTTTAAAATTTGAATAAGTTATGAGACTATATGCTAAATTCCAAAATGGACGCAATATTCTAAACCTAGCTAACCTAATCTAATCTTAACCTACCCCTGAGCAAAAAGTTCTTAACTAGGAAAATTAAATAGAAAAAAAATGAATTTATATAAAAAAAAAATTAGGAATATTAGAAAAAAAATTATAAAATTAATTAATTATTTAAAACAAAAAAAAAATGTTACTTGTTTCGTAGAAATTGTTGAGCAGCATGTTGCATGTTGAGTGATGAATTTGATGCATGTACGGTTACATGATTATCCGTTGTTATCGTTAATCAATTATTAAAATTTAGTTATTAATACACGTTGTTGTTTTAGAAGAAATATTATTAATAACGGTTTATAAAGTTTTTATTAATTTTTGAACTTTTATAATATTCTAATATATTTTGTCGACTTAGATTTCGATCGTATGGATTTCACTTTTAGCTGTAGTTTAATCTTTTAGAGTCTTTGACTCGTTCGATTTGAGTTATTCTGGTAAATCACTATTTGGTATAAGTTCATTAATTGTGCGTGACCAGAATCTTCACTTTATAAAACTAAATTATCTGTTCCGACCATTTATAATTATTTTCCGGATAACTTAAGAGTAATATATGCGCGAATTTCAGAATTCATATTATAACGTTTATTAGCTGCATCACAATATTTCACATACAACAAGTTTTTATTACTCTGACTTTATAGTTTATAATTGGATAATTTCAATGCTTATTGCTTAGTCAATTTACATTTTGCTAAACAATCACTTAAGAAAAAAATAACTGTCTCAGATAACTGTCCTTGAGACCACATGCTCTAAAAGTTCTTAATAGTTAATTCTTAATCTTCAAAGATTCACTTATCACATAATTATAAATCTTAGTCTACTAAATAATAGCACAACATATATATAATTACTAAAGTCCATTGGCGGTTAGCATATTTAATTTTATTTACCCGCGAATTTTAACTTTACCACTACACGATATGGGTACCGTAACTCGTATCACAAAAAATAACCCAATCGATAAATTAATGATCGCAAACGATCTTGTTATATAGTCTTTGGATTTTCTTTTTTTCTTTATTATTTGTAATTAATAACTATGTTCGAATATTTTATTATTCAATGCAAAATGCAATTGCACAAACACACTTCAAATACCGGACGGTCCGAGTGGTAACACAGAGAAAAAAATATTTTAATTCACAGCCAGGCCAATACATTTATACTGGCATTATACATCGGTTTTAATTTGATTATCAAGAACCGAACGAATTAAACTTTAGAAAACGACTGCCTGATCATCAAAAAAAAATCTACCTCGATCACCCAAAAAAAATTGTATCAACACCCACAGACATGCAAAATATTAGGGTATTAGTACTTATCAATAATCGATTACGATTACTAACTCCTGGAGTGGTATTCTAGTAAGCATTGTAACGCAGGGGTAGACGCCGCTTCGGTACAATATGACAGTAAACACACAAAATAAAAATCTGCAACATCAACTGTTTTAAGCGTATGGTTGATCAGCGTGACCGAGGGAATCATATTCATCGAGTCGAGGCAAAAATGGATGAGTTAGTAATTTTAGGTTTAGAGTTAAGAATTTTAGATTTAAATAATTTCTCTGATTTTAACATTCATGTGAGAAAGTTGTAAAACTGCTTACAAAATAAAATAACTAAAATACGATTATTTATTTAATAGTCGTAATTTTAAATATTTGAAACTGCCTTATTTATAGACTATTTACTTATTTAAAAATTTTATTAATAAAATATAATTTCTTTTGTGTTAATATTATTATTAATATCATATCGATATTTCGACCTTTTGGGTCTCCATCGAGGTACTTAAAATTGACATTAATCACACAAGAGTGATACAACATTTTTCAAATTTAAACATCAAGATTGCAGATCTCGCAGTGGTAATGATAAATGTAATTTTTTGGTATATGAAAGCGCAAAATCAGCAATCTTTATGAATTTAAAAATATTGTATAACATTTTGTGTGATTAATGTCAATTTAAAGATGAAAAATAAATTAAAAAATGGTTTTATTAATTTATTAAATTTTAATAAGTTAAAAATAATTTTTAATGTAATAATAAATAAAATGTATCCTGAAGATGACCCGATAAGTCGAAATATCGATACTATTAAAGAAATTATGTTTTATTTATAAAAATTTTAAATAAGAAAATAGTCTATAAAGAGGCTCAAATAATTAAAATAATATACTTAATTAAGATAAAATTACAAATATATAATTGAATGAGTAATTGCTTTTTTCGTAAGAAAAAAATACAAATATTGCGTAGCTAAATACAAAATTGTTCGATAGCGTTTCATGAACATTAGTTTGGTTTATACACTAAATTAGGGATTTTTAAACTAGGAATGTAGCAGAACAAGATATAATTAATTGCTCTTTCACAATCAGTAACCCATTTTTCAAATTACTAACGGTTGAAAGTATATTGAATGCTTATTAGTCCCATAAGTATTAGTCCCGTACTTATTAGTCCCATTAGTCCCAACAAAAATTTAGTGGTTTTAAAGAGCCGTAATATTAGATAATGTATTTTATTTAGAAGTTAAATTTTTTCTATATTTCCATAAGAAACAATGTAAAATAACCAATTTTTGAATTAATATTTGAGAATGATCATTTAATTGAGTAATTCAAATTTTTATTTTATACGATTAAGAACATATTCAAAAAACACATAATCAGCCATTTGTATTCAGTATTTAATCAATGAAAATGAATTATAGAGAGGCATAATTTTAATGTTTTTCTATATTGAATTGAAATCTCTGGTTAGTAAAAGGTAAAGTTTTCATACAGTTAACCAGTTTGTACACCAGTTTGATGTATTTGGAGGTGCCTAGCAAAAACATATAAACGCCGATTGGAGTTTGCAGTAAATACGGTAGTTAACATAATACAAATTTGGCCAAGCACTGGTTTTATAGTAAACGAGTCCCTTAAAAAAATAAACTACACAACTAGCAGAACCGACTTGTAAATTCATCAATCAAATTTAATTTCTAAGGAAAATTTTCACATGAATATGTTACCAAATATGTTGATTTCATAATTATGTGTTATTTATGGAATCAATTAATATGTATATTTTAATTTAATAAAATTGCAAATTCAAATTAATCATTTCGGTTTTTATTTACTATAATTTATTTAAAAAATATTAATATAAGCTGATTCTTTTCTATTTAAAGCTTACGATAAAAAATGGCGGATCTAGGTGGCTCTGCTACTACACATAATATATAATACCTGTATATGAATTTTGTTCGAAAACCACGACTTGAGAGTTGGGACAGTAGATGTAAATATAAAATTTAATTGTTATTTACAACAACCAACAATAATATTAATTTTGTGCATCTAGTAGGTTAGTGAAACGGCAGTTAAACTCCCAAGTCTCAAGTTTCAGTCTTCGAACAAAATCTGTGCTCAGGGTATATGCTTTCTGATAATTTACGTATTGTGAATATATCCTTGGGAATAATGGTCGTTATTATATTCTCGTTAAATAATTTATTCTTACATTCGATTTCGGACAAAAATGCTACATTATAGAAAAATATAATTTTTCAATTACTATTTTACGAAAGCATTAACTAGGAATAGAATTTAACGCAAATTTATTACTTCAGTAATTTACGGAAATAAATGACTGAAAATTGGATATATTAATATACAAACAAAAATCAAGCAATATACATACAAAATTTCCTTTTTTAGTAAAGTTCGATTAAAATATCAACAAAAGTGAATTAAACGCAGTCAATTATTTTTAGATATTTGTTTTGTTTTTTTATTGCGATCGCGTATCGCCAACGAATGATTAAATTATATTTAGAAAATGTTAAAAAGATAAGAACTAAAATTTGCATTAGAGCGACTGAGACACTACATTTTCATTTTATGGTATAAAAAGTTGAATAAATTTTGACATCAACAAAACCTAACCTATAAATAATTTTCAAAAAATTGAAATATCTTTATTTTTAATGTTTGACAATAATTTGATATCCCAAAAGACTAATTACCCCTACTAATGGCTACGCAAATTTTAATATTATTTTTGCGGTGAAAAAAATATATGCCGTTTAATTATTTTGGATAATTGGCGAACTACATACATATCTAAAAATTGTTCTGCTTTAATTAGGTATAAGAGAAAATTTTTAACAAATTCGTAAATAACCTAAAAATATCAATAAAATTTAATAAAAGTGAAATTTATGAAATTGACAATAGGTAATAACAATCGAACTTCTCAAATTTTTTAAAGTAAAAAAATCCTAATAGAACCGGCAAGTCGTGATATCCACGAAGACCCCGATTGATGAGGATTGAAATTTTATGTAAGTGGATCATCGCATTGTGATTGCAGTTTAAATGATTATTGCATTTGAAATAAGTTCAAATAGAGGAAAAATACAAGCAGTCGACGAGGAGGTTGCATCACTTGTGGAGGAAAATATTGTACAAGAAATGTACGAAATGTTTTGAAAAAAAGTTTCATTGTTTACGTTCGAAATGTTATTAATGTACAATTTCAATACTAAATTAAAAAATTTGAGACGATAAATATAAAACGAAACCGGAAATGTCATTAAATGTGCCTAATGTGGTAACGGCTGTAAAAAGAAACGGGCGCTTGAAGTACATATGATTGACATTCATCCAATCGACCCCGCAAATACAAAAGGTGCGTTAAGACGTTCATATTTTCGTACCACCTCAAGAATCGCGAAAAATCATGATATTGTGAGTTTTCTTGCACCCAATGTCAATGTCATATTATTATCAATTATTTATCAATAACTAAATAGTGAAATAATCATTATGCAAACCATGCGAACGGAAAACCGTATGAATACCCTGCTCGGAATGTGGGATTTAGTTTTTTTTTATATCGTACCGCAAAAGCACATTTAGTTCCACAAAACTCATTATGGAGGTAGGTGAAAAATAAAAAAATTTCGTAAGTATGTGTAGGTTAGGTTTCAGTGGTTGGTATCGCATACTTAGACCAATTTTGGCCCATTGTGACACCACTCATTCACGCGACATCATTAACCCATTCACATATTCACCTACTCACAACTACAGTATACCACCTGCATATTGCAAGGTCCATGTCAACCTGTACATTGACGTGGAGGGTCGGCGCTGAATAAAATATTTCTTATATGTAGTTTTAATATTTTAAATTTACAAAGATGAAGACGGGCAATGTGTACAGTTGAAGTTATTTTTAAATTTTGAATTGAGAATTTATAATTTATGGTCGTAATCCTCCGTAATATTTTTTTACTAACATAAAAATATCAAAAAATATAAAAGTTTGATACTAACAAATTTTTGATACTAACATAAAAATATCAAAAAATATAAAAGTTTGCTTAGATTGGGGGATTTTTTTCAGTTTGGTTGCCATAAAAAATACTTTGTTTGAAATTTTTTATTTATAATTATAGCAACCAACGCAACAACAACAAACATTTTCAGAAAAAAGACATTTACTGATGTACGGGTCGGGTCACAGCAGAGAATCTATATTTTTATCTCGTTCTAGTTTTCTGCAAAATATCAGCGTTTTATTGTGGGATTGATATATGTACTAAGTGGGATTGATATATGTACTAGGTTATTCAGTAAGTTTTGTCGTTCGATAAGAGATATCGCTATTAGGTTCGTCGTTTTATCTTTTTAAAAATGTTACTTGTAATTTTTATGAACACGTTTGGAATTTCATGTAGATCTGTCAACTCATTCATATATTAACAGCTGTTCAAAGTTGGCGTCAACTAAAACGATCTCCGTTGACTGTAACGTTTTCACCAGCATATTTTTTGAACACATATGGTCCGATGATTCCTTCGGCCCATAAAACACACCCAAAGGTCACTTTTTATGGATGTAATGGTTTTTAAACAATGGCTTGTGAACTATCTTTACTCCAAATTGAATTTTGTTAGCTTGTAAACCAAGATCCTTATGCAAAATCCTCCATAAAGATGTTGATTCCACTCCCAATTGTTGTGCACGATAACGAGATGAGTCTTTAGATTCTCTTCATTACATACACACTACAACTGCCACCGCCTTCTCGGTGCGCGAGTTATGCCCTGTACCAACACAGGCCTTCATCTCACCAACAATAGTGGTGAGAACATTACAAAATTCATAATTCGACACATGCACAAATCGCAAACATGCATTGGAATTTCAACATGGTAAAAAGGTTAATGGTAACATAATGGTAACAACGTCTCACCTATAAAAATTCACGCAGTCATCAAGAAAAACAATAATTTCAATTAAAACGATATCGATTAAAAGATATCGCATTTCATTTTTTCATTTTATTTTATTTTCTAAACGTTGTAAAAAAGTAGAGTATATTTGGTAACCGACGACACAAGTCGTCTTAATGTAATTATAAAAAAAATAAAATAAAATTGTTATACAAAAATTTAAGTTCGAAAAGAAATTTAAACAAGTGTTTTGTTTTCTTCCACGACTGCTTCGAACCAAAATATAACTCGCGCCATATGGGGTCTTACTAGAATCGTGTTATCATTTAGAGTAAACGTGGTGCAAAAGCTAACCATAATTAATCGAATTAACTGCTCTGATGGAGGATTATGTCGACCATAAAATGGACGTAGCGCGCTGTGAGTTTCATGAACTGAACCATTATTTTCAAAGTAAAGTTGAAGAATTTGCAAACGTTGTTCTGGCATGAGTCTATTTATTATGAAATGGCTAACCAAACTAAGCAAAATTCAGCTGTCAGCTTTCAAATCGGCTGTCCCTGAAAAAAGTATTGCCTACTTGAATTTTAGGAAACCTCTAGATGAATGTTGATGATTTAAAGAGGCAATTCATGAAAACCACTACTCTTAGTAACACTTATAATCTTACTCTTATCCTTTCTTCTAGCAGATTAGGAATGTGTTGCTTTATGCTATACGATTACTAGGTGTCTACAATTGCATCGTTCCGTCCTAAAAAAACACTTTTCCTATGCTAGTTCTTGTTATATGTAAACAGGCGGTAGGAATGGGCTTGGTGTTGAGTACTTGGTCCTACAGTCTACTCAATCAATCAATTTGATTAATAGGGTCATTATGTGTGAATTAATGAAAGCGACATACTGAATATTTTCAACTATCCTTTCTTATGAATATCGTTTATGGCGATTTAAATTGTAGTTATTCGGGTTGAATTGAAATTAATTTTTTATTTTTTAACAGTTTGAGTCTCAGGAGGTAGTGCAAACGCATTACAAACAACCTAAAACCATTTGTGGTGCAAACGCAAACAACAAAAATAAACTCCAACGCAGATAACAATCGCTTCTTGCATTTTATCTTGTTTCCATGCAGAGTTGAAAGCGGCTTGAGTTGGAGTTAGCGTTCATGGAAACAGAGTAGAGTTGACTTTTCGTTAAATTATTTTGAACTCGACGAAACTAATGGGATTGAGTAGAGTTGAAATTCAAAATGGCGGCAATGAAAAATTTTCATTGTAAATGTCAAGGAAGTTTATATTAAAAATTTTAAATCACTAATATGTATATTTAAAGTATTATTAGAGTATTATTAGACACAAATTAAGTTAATTTTATCAAGCGGTTATTAAAATTTCAACTCAACCTAACTATACTCCATGGAAAACTTCAACGCCATTTTGGAATTAACGAAAATCTAATTTCAACTCAACCTGGTTCATGGAAACATGGTATTTGTTAGGTAACGCGATTCTAATCTTTTTCTCATCGCTCCGTCACATTAAGTGCGTGTTTCAATTGGTTTAAATACCGCATAAAAAGTTTAAAAGTTAAAAATTGTGGTGAACAAAAATGTCAAACTTTTTATCTGCTTCAAGAGCTGATAAAATTTTTATGTGGAAAACATTTGGCTGACAAAAATATTTGTTTGTAAACAGAAATTTGTTTTGACAGAAATTTTGAGAAAAATCGTAATGATTTAGATGTAGACTGGCCATAATTAACTAATATACATTTAAATAGTATTTATTTTACATATTTTCATATTTAAATTTGCTATATACGTTCATGATAACACATAAAATAAGCAACAATATTAATGTCAAAATTTAAACCAATTGAAACAGATAAAAAGTTAAAAAGTTAAAAAAAAATTACCACGAATTTTTTTTAACTTTTTAACTTTTTATGCGGCATTTAAACCAATTGAAACACGCATTTATTTATTTTATTTTCTCCACATCGCGCGATCGCGTTGCTTGGGACTCAAACGGTTAATCAACATTGAGGAAACATTGAAATGGACTCGTATAAGGAACACTCGTAAATCTCAGTCAGTCAAACCCACCAGTTAATCAATATATGTATACTTTATAGAAGATTATTGATCCTTTCTTCCTGCTTCCGAAACTTTTGTTGAGGTGAAATTCGTAAACCGTATAACCTTACGAAACTATATGTATTAACTCCAGATCAAAATTAAATTAATTTCACACCAACTTCTATACTAAACACCGATTATTCAATTTTAAGTAAACGCATAAAATTAACCATTTATGTAATTTGATAGTCTCAAAAAATCCAATCCTTTTATTTATTGATGGTTTTACATTCATCTTATAAAAATTAAATATGTTTTGTCATCATAAAGAGTTTTTAATGAGTTCGAACGGCATAAGTAAATTTTTTGTGTTTTGTTTACATATAAACAGATTATTATGTCGATTATTATATATATTATTAGTACACATAAATTTTTAAAAAACTTAAATGCTGTTAAAATGAATACACTTTTTGAAAATATTTTTATTATAATATAAATAAATAAACATTTAAAAATATTATTGCTTTTATTATATTCATTTAGTTAGAAGTCGTAATTATTGTCTTTTCAGTTGTGTGTTTTAACATGTCTTACGCTATGTATTATAAACCTGATTTTAATTTTAATGGTGATATAGTATGAAGAGTTAAATTTAAATTGTCTTCACGTTTTAACCAGATGGTATTGAAATTTTCCGAGTAATTATTATAAATTGTAAGAGTAAATAAGTACAAGATATTATATTTTACTTTTGTGTAATTTGGGATAACGCCAGATATTTGGGCCACGCATATATTCAAAAAATATAATTAAAGGCTACTAATTATGGTTTTCAAACTTGTGTAAAATAAAAATTGTTGGTCTAAAACACAATCTTTCAATTCTTAAATCTATATCGGATGTTTCAATTATAGTCTCAGCTCACTCGATATGGTTCAATCTAAACAGTTTAATGGTAATCAATCGTATATTACCAAGAAAACAATCATTATGTAATTATATAATACACAATACAAATCTAAAAAAAAATGTTTGGCGGTTTTTACCAAATAATACTCACACCACTGAAATTATTATAAATTTTCAACCACTTCTTCGTACAAAAAGATGTTTTAAACTCAAATTCACAAATCTTGCTGTAATTAATTGAACTAAATTAAAACAAATTTAGACCACGAATTAAAAAAATATTATTTACATATTAATGAGTAATAAAAATAAGAAATTTTATTTAATTTCACAATTCACAAAGATTCAACAGAAATGTTTTTTTGTGTATAATAAAAAATAAAATAAATTTTTCTCTTTTCGTGAAAATTGATTTGTTGGTTTTTGGTACTTACAAAATTAAAATTTATAAATCTTATTCAAAGTTGTTGGAATATACGTAGTTAAACTCGGATTTTGTTTTTTATTCTAAACAATTTGGTTTAGGCCTTAAACCTATGAAGCCTTTGCGACCGCCATATTGACGAAAGCTTTAGTATGAAGTTTCTGCCTGGGCTGTGTAGAGGTAGTACGTATTTTTGAAAAACGTGTTTATGTCAAAATTTGTAATTTCCGCTAAAATCTTGGAAAACTGGAGTGAACTGATATTATTACAAATATAATTTCAGTCATTTTTCTCGTAGAAGATATACTTTTCAAAATGTTGAATTAAATTGAAAAATATGAGCTTCTACAGAAGCTGCTACTATTGACCGGTTTCGGTCAAACTCATTTGGATCTTCCAATTTATGGAAATAGTTTAAGTATGTTGTTTCATCTCGATCATCCGGCGCGTCCCCGAGCGACGGATTGATGGAGACCCTCGCCAGCTTGACCGAGGGTATATACCGAAGAAATAAAATACCACCCGCGAACCAAAAGTAAAAGAGGAGGATCCAGAATTCGGTGCTTGCAGCAACGTCTGCCACAGTAACCAACAGCACCACTATACTGCAGCATTGTCGTCGTTTGATAACGATATTAATAAATAGTGATACGTATGCGGTCTTAAGAAACTTGTGAAGTAATTCGGATCTATAATATGAGCACTTCGGAGAAAATGTAACCCCGCATCCATGCAATACTGCAATCTTCTTTAGTAAGACTATTAGGTAATGAAGCCGAGTTAAAAAATCGAAAGGAAGTAAATGAGACCCTCATTGAGATTAAAGACATAAACAAAGTCACAAAGAAGGAAGTTTTCCAGTCGGTGATAGCAAAACTTTATGACGAGAATGAATGTTCGAGAAGGATGTGCGACGCAGGTTAAATTGGTATTGGACGGGTGGTTTGCTGAGTCTGGGAAAAAAGAAGTCCACTACGATGAGAGAGGTGCAGCTGGGCTACGGATTGAACCAGCAAAGCGGCGATTTGCTTATGCTTCAATCGGCCATTCTATAAGCGACCGCAATAAATTCCGAAGCTGAGGTGAAATTGGGGGAAAATAGGCGGCATAATCTATAGCTGATGACTTTAAAACTTTTTTGGACCGACAAGTCAGCGTTGTCAGGGTTCGAAAGCCATGTATCATGGCTGGTGATTTTATAGCGTTTGAAAAATGCAGTATTTGCAACAGACATGAGGAAGCCATTAGGAGACCTGGAAATCTTACGCAGCACACTTTTTGTTTCAGAAAAGCCCATTCAACGTTCGATGCAGTAAACCTAATGGTAAATACGGCTATAAGCAGTAAAGGCAGCAGGTGGAAAGGAGATAACAAAAATACTGTGCCATCGTTACCGTAAAAATGCGTTCAACTCCACTAGGTGGAGGTTCTATGTCAGAAAGATTGTGAGAAACTAGTTCCGAAGTATAATCCATAAATATAATACGGATGCAGGTAGTCGGAACTACAATATAACTGGGGGAGTTTCACAATGCTCGGTATTGAGTCCATTACAAGGCAGAACGCATACGCAACTAGAGCGAAAATCATAGTTGTAGTGGTTATCTAAGGTAGCGCCTTTGCTAATTGAGCATGGAATCGAGGCAGTATTAATCATCAGTTCAAAGAACGCGAACCGATTTCCATCTAGGTGGGCAACTTGGATTGTCTCGAAATCGTGGAGTGGGTATCTACATTTAATATATCTAGGTTATGTATTTTAATAACACACAACTAAATTCGTTTTTAGAAAGAGTATTGAAATAAGACAAAATCCCCAAAACCACAGAAAACGCTACACAAAAGTGAAAAAATATATTAAAACAATACATAATGTAAACGCAAATTTATTAATCAAAATTTATTTTGGTGTTATGTATGTATATTAGTTAATCAGGAATCGAGACCGAGGTTAACTACTTCCTAATCCATGGCAGGTTTCTTGATGTGGTCCACGATTTTCTGAAAACTTGGTTCTAAATAAATCTTGCTTGTTAGAGATGCCGATGCCACTGAAAATTGCTAAATTAGCTTTCATTATGCATAAACCCAATCTATAGAATTTATTCTTAATAAATTTCCAACGAATCCCATAAATTGTCCAATGTAGCGTCCAATGAGAGTTTATCAAAAAAACCATTAACCTTCTAAAAAAGATGGAGTGTTGAAGCTTCTAAAAAATGCTTCATCTTTCATAAATTGTCTTCTCGTTTGGAAGGTTGTAACCCTTTCGATAGTCCCCTTTACAGTTTTATTAGATTTTTAGTCCATCCAGATTTCAACTAAGTAGTTTCTTCATTCGCAGCCGTCTTACTTGGTTTGACTTATCCAACATACGACGTATCAGCATTTTGGTGTGGACTAATATGTTGCATGTAATAGTAGGTAGGGTAAAAGTTCGTGGACTTTTTTCACGGTAGATGGCTTTACATTCATTTATCTCAGTAACCATTGATCGTATCGGGTAATTCTTAAAAAGAAGAAAGGTAACATTTTAACTTGTACTTTGACATAAAAAACATTAAAATTGGTGAAGGGAATAAAAAGTTACAACATTTTAAACATTGAAATAAATAATGAAAAAATTCGATATGTTTTACAATTTTATTACGACAAAGGTAAAAACGCGGCTCAGGCTTGCGAAAAAATTTGTGCTGTTTATGAAAAAGGTGCTTTATCAAAATCAGCAGTAAAGAAATGGTTCATGCGCTTTCATTTTAGAAATATGGATGTCAAAGATGCACCTCGAACTGGTCGACCAACCACTGGAATAGCAGTTGGCTGATATCCTTTTTGAAATATTAATGGCATACCTTCCTCTTTACAATGAAATAAACATTCATTGATTTCTCTTCAAAAATACTTGTTTTTTTAATATCAAAATGAAACCTCTAATTGAAAAACCCTTTATTATTGGTTTGAGTCTCTTTAGGAGTAGTTTCTCGGTTATTATTGAAATTATTGGAAGTAAGGAAATCGGCCGAGACGAATTTTTGTCTTTTGGTTGGTGGTTTGTTGGGTTTAGGTATCATGATTACTTCTGTGACTTTCCATTAAACTGTGGGGTGAAAGACTATGGGGTGGTTGTGAAGTTAATTGTGTTTACGTAGGTAGTTATATCGATTTTCATAGTTGTTGTCACTCAGATTGATGATGAATGGAGTATATTCCTACGATTGTGTATTTAGTCTAGCTAGAGTACTGAAAATAGACCAATGGACGGAAAAATCACAATAAAAATCATTGCAATAGAAAACAAAAATAAAATATAAAGACTTTTTCCAGGAAGATCCATTATAATTTGCCCTGCAATTAAGTCATATCTAGGAGATTTCTTTGCATTTAGGTTAAGACTGATATTATTGAATACGATGTGTAATTTCAAAAATAACCAATATCAACATATAAGGGATGCATCTGGTCAAATCTTTACAACAAGTTAAGCACAATTGATGAGATGGAAGGAATATATAGCAGAAAACATCGCCAATAATAACAAATCGTAAGAGTTAACAACTGGTGCCAATAACTTAACTATCAAGACCCATCCACCAACGGTGCAGGAAGACTCCAATACCGTTACCATGAAAGGCAGGTTTGACCATAACGATTCGCAAGAAACGTGATACAAAAATTGGCACGGTATATCTCTCCTCAAGCGTACATATACTATCAATAAGCGTCCTAGATATAATTTCATCGACAATCAACTCGCAACTTATTTATTTATTTATTTAAAGAAATCTATTTTGTAATTTACATGTATGATTTCAGATTTTATACAATAGTTAAAACAGTAATTTCAAACAAAAAACTTAAAAAGAAGAAAATAGAAAATATAAACCAGTTTGACAAATAAAAATTTAAAAGTCCTTCAATATATTTTCAAAGTTGTTCTTTGATAAATTAAAATCAAATAGGTCGTCAATTAACTTGAACGATTTAGTCATCCTATTAATGGGGTTGTTTTCTCCATAGTTAGTAGAATGGTGTTCAAGTGCTAATAATTCATGGTTTCGGAATGTTCGGCATGGCACGTGAATTGATATGTTTTCCAAGATGTAAGCTGAATCAACGTGACCAAGCAAAACGTTACCAATAAAAGCCGCACCCAAGAGAAGTCGTCTATTTTCAAGCGTGCATATTTTGTATTCCGTGCATCTTGTTGGGTATGGAGGTAAGCGAGCCACATTTTCATGGAATGGTAAGTTGTGGTCGTAATCCCAGTCACTTTTCTTTAACAAAAAAATCAGGAACTTCTTTTGAATGCTTTCAATTCTTTTTATGTGCACAGCATAGTCTGGATTCGAGACCGTTACAGCGTATTCCAGTTGAGATCGAACATAAGCGAAATATAGTGAACATAAGGTTTGAATATCCTTAAATTCACCTGTCCATCTTTCAACAAATCCGAACATGGCATTCGCTTTCGCAATACAATTTTCAGTATGTCTATTGAAACTGGCGTTTTCGACAAATGTAACACCTAAGTCTATAATCTCATTGACTCTTTGCAGTACTTCGTTGTTGACTTTGTATGAAGTAATAACCGGATTTCTTTTACGATGAAAAGACATGAATTTGCATGAAATGAAGTTTCGATCACACCACTCACTTAATCTATCTAAGTCTTCTTGAAGTTTCTCCGTATATATAACAAACCATTAATAGTACGAAAAATTTTCACATCATCTGCAAATATGAGCACGTCTGAGTTTTAGATTATCTCGGATATTCGGTCTATGAAAACAATAAAAATCCAAGGTCCAAGGTGTGATCCTTGGGGAACACCAGATGTAACTTTAATAACGTTTAATTTTTCACTTCCCATTATTACAAATTGTCGCCGGTTTGATAGATATGACTTAAACCAATTTATGTAATCGAGAGAAAACCCAAAATCGAATAAACTCTGGAGTGCTTTATGATGACAGATAGAATCAAATGCTTTACTGAAATCCGTGTACGCTACATCAACTTGACGGTGCTTTTCTATCTCGTTAATTAGTTTACTGGTGAATTCAACCAGATTAGTCGATGTGGATCGGCCAGGCATAAACCCATGCTGGTTTATTGATATATGACGTGCAATTGTGTATTTAAAGCTGTTGCATAATACTAACTCAAATAATTTCGGAATTGATGATGTAGTTGATATTCCTCTGCAGCATGTGATATCATCACCCGATTTAAAAATTGGAGTAATTTTTGAAATTTTCCATTTTTCGGAAAACACGCCGATGCTTAAGGAATGATTGAATAGATAGCATAATGGAATTATTTAAATATCAGCGTACTCCTTTAGAATAGAAGAGGGTATATCGTCAAGACCGCAACCATCTCCAAACCCCCTTAAAGCCGACAAAATGTTGTCCTCATAAATAATAGGAGGAGTTATTGATGTGTTGTTGTTGCTGGGTTGTTCGGACAATCCACTATAGTAACGCTTGGGCTATAGACTGATTGAAAGAACGACGCGAACATGTCAACTATATCTTTTGCGTTTGAAGAGCTGGTATTGTTGTAGGTCATATTAGCAGGGTATCCTTCAATTTCGCGTTTATTCCTAAAGTATTTCCAAAATTGTTTTGGATTTACTTTGATTTTGTCTTGAATTTGATCAAGATACGACCTGTATTTTGATTTGAAATAAATTTCAAATTCGTTACTATGTTGTAGAAACAGCTTTGTCCGCTTCTAACCCGCTTTTTAACATTTTGGCGTACGCTTTCGACTTCCGATTTTTTAAGTTAACTAGTCTATCATCGAACCAATGGGGATGAGAATTTTGTGGTTTACAGCACATAGGTACATAAAGTTCGAAGCCTTGAAGCATAATGTCATTAAATTTGTCCACATTTACGTTAATATCATTGGAAGTGAGAGTTATTTGCCAGTTGATGGATTCAAGGTAACTTTGTAGCCCCACGCGGTTAGTTTTTTTAAAGTTGTATTTGATTGGTTGTAGGTGTTCTGATCTCGCCATTTTAGTTAAGTCAAATGCAATATCCAAAGATTTGTGATTGACATCATTTATGACAAAGGGTAGTAGGGATTCAGAAATTTTAAAGGTGTCAATGTCGTTGCTGAAGACAAGATCCAATAATCTATCACGATTATTAGCAATTGTTTTGGTTTGGTTCAAATTATAACCAAGCATGGCGTCCACAAATAAAGATTCCGCATCTGTTGTTATATTGCATGGTATAAAATACAGTTAAGTTCCGGGTCCAAATTCCAAGTTATATTTGGTAGTTTAAAATCACCAAGCACAAGAACTAAATCTGACGAGTTCGTTGTATTAATAACTTCATCAATCGCATCGATGCAAGTTGCATAATGATCACTATTTGATTGAGGTGGTATATATGCTGCGTAGATGATTAGATTGGTTTGGTTGATTTTGATTTTTACACAAACTTGTTGAACTCTCGACGGCGCTAAAGTTACTGGATATCAGTACGCCACCACCCGATTTCTTTGAACTAGTTTCAGGAGACCGATCGCATCTATAAACAACGTAATCATGACCAAAAAATTCGCTGCTCCTTATGCCGGGTTTTAATGAAGTTTCACAAATTACATAAATGAGGTAGTTTGATCTTAAAACGAAGTTGTAGAATTTGAATGCTTTTGATGCCATTTTGTTTACGTTTTGATAGTAAATTGCACATTTTTCGTAGACCAATCTTTTCTTGTACTTTATGGGTTGATTTACCTTTTGAGTAATAGTATAAGTTCGAGCTTTCATTAAAAGTGAGTGTAGTCTATCATTAGCCACCGGTGAAAAATATTTAAACGATTGTGTGTGTCTAGAGATTGCAACTATGGCATGCGGTACACTATTGAACAGCTCAAGAGGTTGAGAATTGGTTCTTATACATATTACATTAGGTGAGGTTAAACCTTGTGCTTCATGGATAGTCAAGACTTTACTGGTTTCTGGTATCTTAAGCTTGGAGATTAGTTGTTTATCAGCTCTGGTAAAAGTTAGATAGAAAGCGTTCTCTAACACAGGTAATGATGCTAACGTTGGTGGCAGGTTTATAAATACGGTACAAGTTTCAACTGTGTTCATACTAGTGATGTTAGGGTAGTATTATTTGAGAGCAGAAGTAACATCAGCTGGACATCTATACGTTACATTCAAGTATTCAGTCTTTGTTACGAAAGCACTTGCATCGGAAAATTGCATATTGACATGATGTAATCTGTCAATATATGGTATTTGGTTTTTATCACCCAGAAGATATAATTTAGAACATTTACTTTTGATAACCACAAGTCCTATATATCCAGCATGCACCATCATGTACTCATCGATAAAAACTGTATCGTAGGTTCGGTTACCATTTATTAGATACGAGGCAATCGTTTTGTAGTTTAATTTGATGTTATTAAAAACACTGTTTTCGTGCTCGCAACGAGATGTGACCTTTAGTTTAATATCAGCAAGTCCTTCTTTTGTAGCACATAGAATAAGATCAGTGCCCAGATTATGGTTGTTTATAATCCAGGTTGATTTACCACATCCAGGTACACCTTGAATATTTGTAATGTCCGGCATCTTTATGTTTGTTTTAAGGTAGATATTGTTTAACGAGTTGTAAGTCTGATGATCTAACATAATTACCGTACCCGATGAACAAAAAATATATCTGTTAGGGCTAATAAATGTGTTTGTGTCTTCACACAGTTGCACCAGATTATTCCCATCGAAGCCAAACTGATGTTTTGTGGTCGGTTCTTCAAGATATTGTTTGGTAGCGTTGTCAAATACAAATATGTTTAATTGTTTTAAGGAAGAAGCAGAGAAAGGCAGTAGATTTATGTTCTTAATGTAGTGATCCTTTAAGTGGCTCTTTATTAGGCTGTTTGAGTGTTTCATGTAAAACATTATTTCCATGATCGAATTTTTATAGCTGGACTCTGCAGACAACACCTTGTGAGAAGTCGGAGATGTAGATGGAAAATCCGTACTGTTTCCATATGAGAACTTCGAAGGATCACCTGTAATCCAACGGGAAGATAACATTCTCTCATATTGAAGTGACATATTGAAAGGAATATTTAAAATCAAATGATGTTGTTAAATGGTGAGTTTTGTAACATAATCCAACACTGACAAAAGCTTGTTGACATGGTGGCTAACATCCAAGGTAATTATGAAAGGCTCATTGTTTCGCTGTTGCAAGTAGGAGGTTAAAGTTTCTAAAGCGTAGATTAGATCACTGCAATTAGTTTTTGATTGATGAGTAACCACAATAACGTAGTTACCTCCTATTTTATAAACTTTTGTAACTTCATTAACTGATTTAATGTAGAAGTTATGTAGTATAAGTTCATTTCGGGATAGATATTTTTTAAGATTGCAATTTAGCCAGGTTGAAATCTGTGGTTCAGCATGGAGGAATTTTTGAGATGGGTTATCTTTAACAAACTCATACCCGTTTATATAATTTTCATGGTGGTTGTTACTTATGCTTCTTGTTAACATAAGCTTAAGTTTAAATGAAGGGATGATTGATTTGTTGTTAGTTGATTTGATGTCAATATCAGTTTGAGTTTCGCAGTGTTTAGATGTGCACTTATTACTCAAGCTTGGAGTCTTTGAGTAGTTTTCAGAAGATGAAAAATAAAATAAGCCTCCATTTGAATCGCACACGGCATCTCTCATTTTGATGGTTTTAACTCTCGCTGTCTTGACGAGGTTTTCATAGCGCGAAAAATTCATCAAGTCAGCATTGACATCATCAACCTCATCCATAGTACGTATATTAAAATCGCCATTGAAGTTACAGGCCGAGTTGCTCGGTTTGGAGGTTTTTAGGTTATTTGGTTGTTGTTTATTGAAATGCGAAAATCCGATTGATTATTTGGAAACTTAGGTTCATTTTTAGGGTGGTTGTTGTTTGGGCTCCCAAGTCGAAAATTATGGCGACGTCGTTTCCATTCGAATTCTTTCACCAGTAGTCCAGAAGGCCACAACGTTGAATGTAATGCAGTCAAAAATTGATTTGCTGGCAAACTAACACGGAATGATGTATAGTCATACATATAACTGTTTTCTTCGAGCCATCGTCGGGGTTCTACTGCTTTTATTTCATCAGATGCTGACTGATATGGCTGTTCATGTGTAAGATGTGAGTTTAGTGAAGCTGCAGTTGTGGTTACTGATGGTATAGGCTTTAAGTGCGATGATTCCGTTGGCGATACAAATGTTGTTACTGTGATTATCGCTAATGGAGGTGTTGATATAGATGGTTGAGGTAGCAGGTCGGTGGACTTCAATACAGATGGTATCAGGATATCAGAAGAAGAGGCAGTTTGTTTTATTGTGGCATTTTCCCGTTGAGTTTTTGATTGGGATCGTGTTACTCTGCGGTTCTCAACAGTTTTATTAGAAACCTCGCACACTATATGAGTATCATTATTCAAATTATCATTTTCTTGCGCCATTTTTGAGACGACGAGCGAGTTTGAATGCAATTTCATGTTAGTTATGCATTCCGGGCAAAACCAAGTCAAACCTGGCAATCCATCAATTATAAATTTCATCGCCTTCTTCACCTCACTGGGAAATTTGGTCATTAGTTTTTTCGCCTTAGGCCGTGTCCCAAACACCGACTTATTTGCTTATACCGACTTATTCAAATAAGTCTGCTATCGAGGTGACTTATTTTGAAAGCAAAAAACTTATTTGATCATTTAAACAAGCAATATACATTTGATCATGTAAACATGAAAAATTCAACAAATTATCAAATATTATCAATAATTTTCAAACATTAATGATATCCCACTTAATTAATAACTATTAATACAATATTGTCTTAATAAATTATATAATTAATAGATTTTAGTGATATAAAAATATTTTAGAGATATAAAGAGGATTAATAGAGGTGTGCTTGCATAAAAAAATTGTAGCTTGCGCATTTCGCGCATCTCAGCTACAATAATAAATTTTCATCGTGTTTTAATAACTCAAGACACATTTTTATGTTTTTATTTATTAAATATTTCATTAAAATAAATTATTTTGTTATGCATTTTAATTTTTTAGTTACACGTGCATGCAAGAAACCATTCGTCAACAGTTATCACTGAGCACTCGACACATTTTTTTTCTACAGACATTTCGCTGATTTGGTTTATTTTAATTTGAAAACACTTTTATATGACCGTAACCCAAACACACTTAAAATAGGTCAAGATTTTGTTTGATATTTTTATGCACAGTTTATACGTTCAATTTAAAAAAAAATAATAAAAATATACAAAAAGTTTATTGTATATGACACTTTTAAAAAAAAACACGTCCGATTTGGGCGATTGTTATTGTTGAACTAAGAAAGGAACAACAAGGACGAAGTTGCATCGATCGTACCAATGCAACACGAATCATCATTGAGCAGTACAGCGAATGGAATTCACTACTATATCTAATATTCGTGGACTTCGAATGTGTATTCGACAAAGTAACCTATATAAGAGGCACTGTGAGAAATGGCCACCCCAAAGAAATTAATCGAACTTATACAAGATATGGAAAGGGTTGCAGTAATCTACTATAAAACCAAGGCGAACAAAGTGAATCATACCATAATACCCAAGGAATAAGATAATGATGCGAACTCCCGACCCTTCTGTTCCAGCAAATAGTATTAAACAGTGTTATGAGAAAACTAGAGGGCCCGTCCTTCAACGGCATTCAGTTGGGATTGATAGAGAAACTGATAGAGGTCTGAAACCTGAAAGCATACACATAAAATCAACAATAAGCTATACTGATGTTTGTAAATATGTAAATGTCGTAGGATGATACTGATGTGATCTAACCCAACAAACTAATAATTTGCATAAAGCCTTAATTTTAAAAAATACAGATTTCAATTAATAGTTCTCAATTCTAATTGAAAAATGTTAGTAAAATTAAAAGTTATACAAGCACACAGAATAAAATATTAATATGCAGATAAGGCTTGGTCATAAATGTTTATGTACTGGATATGTGTAAGATATGTTTGCTTAAACGGAAATAAAACCAATTAAATGTGAGCGCTGTGTATTAACTTCCCTTTCCCTTCCTTACTTTTACTAAAACTGATATACATCAACTTGTGACAGGTTACGACCTGGAATCAGAAACTTATTTTATTACTGTATACCAATGCTAACAAGCCAATTTATAGGATTTCAGCTCAATAGACAAAACACAAATTTATTAGTGACAGAGACATCACCTTAACGTAATATATTCGAATATTGTTTTTTTTTTTATTAGCCTAGAGTTTTTGAATGAGGCGACAGTAACTCAGCGCCGACATAACTTTTCGATGGCATATTTTTTTTAATCTTTATTTACATTTAAGGATATTTACATTCTGAGTTGTTATGATTACTTTTTTATAGTTTTTGTACACTATTTAGCTTTAAATACATAACGAGACTTAAAATATATTTTAAATAGTACTAAATACTTTAATAGGGTTAAAAAACAAACGTAGTGAATGATGAATAGGTTTTTGATATATAATCTGGTATATAGTTACTCATAAAGAACTGTGTTATTTTTAGACATTTCTGTCAGACCATATATATATAAATGATATCAAATTACATGGTAATAGATTAAAAATGTGTGGCACAGCACTTCAGCCTGGTATATAGAGATGCATTTATTGTTGGAAATTATTAAGAAATGTTCCAAAATTTTAGCGAAAAATTACCCCAACCTTGAATATTTCATTCATGATTTATTTTATATTTATGAGTCCAATAATTATTGTCTTACGTCTGTCAATAAAAAAATTAGTTTATTTTAAATATAATTTTTGGTTATTTATGAGTGGTTATTATTAAAATTTCTACAAGCACTTTACTCAAGTGCCTTTCTCATAATATAATATTTTAATTTCACTTAATGTTTATGTAACCCGTACAAATAAAATGTTTGAAGTAGTTTTCATAACTAATATGATCCTATTTAACACAAAATGTCTCCACACTATATGCAAGTATACTTGGGTATCAGAAAGAGTATCTGATGGGTTAATAATTTGTATACATGAACAAAATACTTATATTAATTATAACTAAGAGAGTTCAAGATCTTCTGTTCTTTAAATGAAATGTTGTGATCTAATCCAGAAATATAAGAATTTGATAAAAACCATGATAGTAGATAATAAGAGCAATTGTAATCGGTTAAACGTATGTGGTTTATTCTCATGTCATAATTTACTGGTATATAGCACTTAAAAAATTGTAATATTATACCTTACTAGGGGGTGAACAAAAGTTTATCAACTTTTTATTACATAAGTATTCTTTCGATTTGAAATCGTTCGAATAAATTTACTAAAACTTAACATTGAAATTATATTCTGGCATCTTCTGCCAAATAAAAAAACTCATCTTATTTTTATATTGCGTGGTACACGGAATTACAAATTATTCTTGAGGTTTTTCGAATTTTCATCTACTTTTTCACAAGCAGATCTCTATCATAATATATATTATATACTGATGATGATGATCTATCGCGTGGTGGTATTTAATTAATTGTTATAATTTAAAATATGTTCTGCGTTTCATATAACCACATCATTATTTTTAATTTTTGTTCGAGATAGCTAGTATATAACAAGAACAAAATAATAAATTAAAATTAAATTTACTTTTATTATCTAATTGATTGTTTATCTTATGTAAATTGAAATTCAAAATGAATTTTTCATCTCGATTTTTTGTAGCTTCAAAAAACACATTAAAATCTTAAAATTTCTTAAGTCTTGAAAAAAAAAAATCAAATTAATTAGATTTAACAAAAATTACATAAAAATAAATTGTTTATTATTTTCTGTACAGTGTGTCGATTTCATTATTTTCATACACACACACACACATATGCATGCAGCCATGATTAATGTTTGATCTGAAAAATATTTCCGTGTGTAAAGTGTCTTGCAACTAAACTGTTTACATATGACGCAATTTATATCTGGATTTAACAGTTTCTGCTATAAACCCTTAATGGGTTATCCAAACCCCATATCTTAGAAAAATGTTCAATTATAATATCTAGATCTTCTTGAAATCAACCTTCAACATTCTATTTTAATTAAAATATGATAAATTTATTTATTGCCGCATAGACTTGCTTTACAAACTAATTGTTAGATCACAATTGTAAAAACACCCAAAAAATGTTAGAGGCGTCAAATTTTAAAAAATCGTATAGTTAATTTACACTAAACATCTTCCACATAATAAATCGTCTCGAAATACAAGTCGAGTGAAATAAAAATTTAATTTAAATTTTCAATTGATTGATTGATCATCTGTGTTGCCATTAACATACAAAATGGGAAAGTGTTAAAAACAACATTTAATTAGTTTTCATTTCCAGTCAGATTATTTATCAATAATAAGTATTATCCAATATGATTTTTATATATTTTTTAATAAATTAATTAGAAAATCATAAATTATGCTCTTTAGTGATTAGTTATAATATCATACAATTAAGAAACCAAAATTAATGTTAAACGATATTTGTCTGGGAAGTTTTTTTAATAAATAAATTATGCTTGTTAATATTTTATTTATAGTAATAAAATATCAAATGCAAATAAATACGATTTTGATTTATTATGAAAATCAAAATTTCTTGGAAAATTTTTATTATCGTCTACTAAATATTAAAAACACAACGAAAACGATTCCGAGTTTTCAGTTGAGTTGGGTTTTATGTAAACGTTGCATACTCCAGTAACAGAATCATCCACTTGGAATTATGTATTTCTAAATGTTTGGTTTATCAAAATATTTCGTGTTTCAAATTAAAAATATATAATTTCAGCTGCAATATATGCTTAAGTGTTTGCATATTCTTAAAACAATCGGAAATCTAAGTGGAAATTATTCGACAATATACACTTGGGTGCAAAAAAATCGCACATTGATCAATTTTCCACAAAAGTTCAAAAATATTAAAAAACTCAAAGTATTGGTTGGAATAGAAGTGAAAAGACTGGCAAAGTGAAACGAAACTAGTTTTGAATGTAGTGGAATGTCGACGTCTTGAATTTAGTTAATCAATTCTACCGAGTTATTAACCAAGTAAGCCGAAAAGAAATTAGTATGTCAATTGAAAAAATGTATGAAACCCTTACATAGCTTGTAGGCAGGAGCATTGCAATACGCGACTATTGGTCTAATCGGAATGCCCTCCTTATGGATTTTTGGTAAACCATAAAGGATCGGCGACGTATTGCAATGTTCCTGCCTACAAGCTATGTAAGGGTTCCATAAATTTTTTCAATTGTCATACTAATTTTTTTCGGCTTACTCGGTTAAGAACTTGGTACAATTGATTAACAAAATTGAAGACGTCGACATTCCACTACATTCAAAACAAGTTTCGTTTGACGTTGCCATAGTCTTTTCACTTCTATTCCAATTAATACTTTGTCCCAAATAGTTTGTAATTACTTAGATAGGGATGTTGTAGATGAGTTCTTACGTTGTGAACTGAAGTTAGTGTTTAAGACTTGTATTAAACAAAATTATTTCTATTTTGATAATACATATTTCAAATTTGCTGATGGTCTACTCATGGGGTCCCCTCTGTCACCTTTGTTGGCTGAAGTTTTCATGAATTTCTTCGATCAAATGATCATATCAAATAACAATCCTTATTTTCGTCATAAAATATTTTTGTATAGATATGTTGATGACATACTATGTCTATGGAATGGAACTGATAGACTGTTAGACTCATTCCTTACTTGGTTAAATTCTCAATATCCCACCATTGATTTTACGTTAGAAAAAGAAGAAAATAAATGTATTAAATTTCTAGATCTAACAATAGCCAGGATTAATTCTTCTTTAAACTTCAAAATTTATCGGAAACCAACGTATACAGATGCTGTTATCGCTAGTTCTTCAAACCATCCCCATAATATTAAAATGTCAGCTTTCCACTCACTCATAGATAGACTAATAAACATCCCTTTGACAGATTCAAATTACAACATAGAGCTTAATATAATTCTACAAATCGCAACGAATAACGGATATGCAACTAGGACTATATTAAAGTTATTAAATAAAAAGCTAAAGCGTAAAACTCTAACGAGTATTTGTCCACCGGATAGTCCGATTCGGGAAAATTGGCGTCGCTTAGAGTATATAGGAGAAACAAGCCAACGTATTGGCAACATCGTGTCCAATTACACCAATATTAGTTTTGCTTTTTATAATAATAACACAATAAAGAAAGTGTATAACAATAAACCTAGAGTTGATCGCCTTTCCAAGTCTGGTGTTTATAGGATTAATTGCAATGATTGCAGTTTCTCCTATATTGGGCAGACTGGGCGCAATTTTAGAAAATCATATAGCTAGCTTGAACAATTTAGACATATTACATATATTTACAACCTAAAGGCAGACGTCTAGAAACCTTAGAGTCTTACGAAATTCGAAAATCAATATTTCTTAACCAAAATATCCTTAACGAACAGAGAGAAATTCGTTTCTCACCTATTACAGACCCCGCCCTTTTCTATAATTTGACTAATACGTCGGGTAATTAAATGTACTTCATTATACCTTGAATTTTGTTACTCAGCCGATGACTAATCGCCCACCTGCGCGATCAATCCATAGATTAATTTTTATTGCTTTTCATTGCGTATTTTTTGTCCCTCCTTCTTTTGTTTATTTTTTGTTTTTTTTCTGCTATATATAACAAATTTTTACTTTTACAAATCAGTAGATACTCCTGATGATGACCTAACAAGTCGAAATCGATCGAGTGATTGTTTAAACTTTTTGAACAATATTTTTAATTAAAATATTCAAAAAATTTAATTTTGCGAAATAAAAAACAAGTATTTAATAAAATGTGTTTATTAAGTATGTGTGTTTCGCCAAGTGCCTACGGCAAATAGCGTAAACATCTGAGGTACACGTTTTTGCGAATTTGTCAGCATGAAAGTTAGGGGTAAAAATCGAATTAAAACATGGAATAAACAAAAAAAAACTGTTTTATTAATAGGAAGTATTCCCTCCCTGGCCCGAATGACAGCTTCCATTCGATGATGCATTGATTTCACCAAAGTTTTCATAAAATCTTAAGGTATCGCGTCCCATTCATCTACGATCGCCTGTTGCAGCTCCTGGAGACTGCATTAAAAAAAAATTAAACAAATATTGGATTTTTTTTGATATTTTTGAACTTTTGTGAAAAATTGAGCAATGTTCAATTTTTTTACACCCAAGTGTATATAGAGGGCCTTCTACAATTATTTTAAATATTATATAGATATTTTTTCGCTAAAATTTGCGGCTAATTCCGATTCTGGATTACATATTTAAGGCAGAAAATGTTTGGTGGTGTATAACCACTGACAGTTTTTCTATTCGACTGAATGGTATAACAAAACCTTTAAAACAGCAATAAAGGCTTTATTCCACAATGAAACATTTTTTCAGTAAAAAAAGAGCGGGATAAAAATATAATTTCGCCACATACCAAAACGAAATAAAAAAAAATCTAAAATTTTACTAACAAAATCTTTTTATATGAGTGGTTGTGTTCCCATAATAAAATGGAAAAAAATACTAACCAGAGAATTTTTTTGTAGCAACATTCTAATAGTTACATATACATAGAAAAAGTATATGATGGTAAATATTTCTCGCATACTAACATTGTTTTATGGTTGGGAAAATATTATGGTAAACCAACATTTTTATTATTTTTTTAATATGCGATTTCTTCGCGAGTAAAAATTTATAATTTTTTCTTATTTGATATTTATGAATTGTAATACCAATTAAACTTAAATTTCTATAAAAAAAAATTAAATTACCGAAGTAAATTTATTTTGTGAAATTTTGTTGGTTATATTATTTTCAAGATGTAAAAATTTAACTATCCCTTAATTTTGCTTTTATTTCTGTCACTCTAATATAAATTATTGATTGGCTTCCTCTTTTTGTTTCTCCAGTATATTTTACTGTTTAAATAATTTTTCATTGTGGAATAAAGGCTTAAAACAGCTATTTGAAGACTATATATAGATATTAAAATTTTGATGTTATTAATATGTTGCGCAAAATAACTATATGGGACAATTTAATTGTTATTGCATTTTTTAAATAAACCCTTATTTCATTTTCATTTCCGTCAGAACATTTGCCAGTGCAGATTGCATATAGATTTCAATTCGGCTATTTTTCATTGTACCAACATCGTTATGTATAGCGGTTTATTCTCGAAGGAAATAGCAAAAACATAAAAATGGACAAAACTTTATTTATTTTAAGGACTTTTTAATGACGTGTTTGAGGTGACCCACGAACATCTCGCCAATAATTCTGGCATCCATCTGATTCGGCAAAATAAAACTGTTTTTCATCCGAAAAGATTATTATAAAATTCTCTTTCAAAATCGGTTGTATTCTTCGTTTAGTGAGGTTCAGAGTTCAGACGCTTTGGATTCATATTTTTCCTAACTGCAAGACGCCTTATTTCCCTTTTACTTCTTGCGTCGACTATAAGCTTTGGTCTTGGTGTTTTTATTGTCCAATATATTTGGAGATTTTTTTAAAAAGTTGTAGATTGTATTTTTATTTCTCCGTAGTTTTTTGGCTATGCGGACGAATGATACCACCAGTTTCCCAAAAGTATTCGATCCTTGTTCGTTGATCGGTCGATAGTTTCGTTCCTCGCGGCATAATTCTTTAAAAATTACTTTTGAGTAACAAAAAAATATACATTTAATGTAATAAATAATTAACTTCTTTTTTTAATGCTTCCGAATATTATTTTTTTAAGTATAACTGGAACTTTATATTTAAATTTAGTAATCATTGTTTACACCAGAATGTTCAAAACTGAAATATTATGGCAGGGTCATCGTTGTACTTATCTCATTGATCGTAATCAGTTGAATGAGCGATACACAAATATTTGGTTTCTTTTATTTTCAGACAAACCGTAAACCAATCGTACAAATATCTTGAAACAGAAAATATGAATTTTGCAACGAATCGCACAATATCTCGTTTAGTTACCGTCGGGGTCACAGCTATAGCGCGCTGAATAAAATATTAATTTTAATAAATCTTTCTTCCACTGTAAATATATAGATCAGGGGCGGAATCATGAACGCCGCACGGAAATTTTAGACGGTAGAGAAATTTTATATGGAAAGCAGTAATAACTCTACCGGTTTTATTCTGTTGTTTCAAAAAAACCTTACAAATTCGTTCGATTGCTATAAAGCTGACGAATGAATTATTTTTTTTCTGGCTTGCTATTTGTGTTTTTTTTGCGAAACAATGGAACAAAACTGGTACAATTATTGCTGTTTTCCATATAAAATTTCACTACCGTTTAAATTTTCCGTCCGGCGTTCATGATTCCACCCCAGGTTCCAATGATGACATGACATGTCACAATTGAACGTTTATAGGAAAATTTGATGGTAGTTAACACAATGAAAACAAAAAAAATGTTCAATGGAGGGGCAAACAGCTGGCTATATAAAGATTGGCGATTTTGGTGTAGAGGCTGATTTTTGTTTGGTTTTGACTTTTGAGGGAGAAACGAAAGCGAGATACTTGAGTCGGGCGGAACAACATTATAAATTATAATGTCGTAATTAAAAATTAAATTATTAAATGTGTGGTAAATTACTTATGTTATAACCAAAAATAAAGAAAAACAATAAAACCTAACTTTTGTTAAGAGTGTCAAACGGTGGCGAAAGCAAAAATTAGATAGCATTTACTCGTGTAAATAAAATTAATAAAATTGTGCCATTTTTGATTGTGACTTAAATTTATGTTTGGTTATTGTATGTTGTTAATTAAAAGTTATAGATTGATAAAGCAATACAAATTACAATAATTATACAACAAATTATAATACAAACTAAAAATCTACGAGAAGAGGTATTTCCTTCTATTAAAACTAAAGTTTTAATAGAAATATAAGTTTATTCTTCGTGAGCAATTTTTTTGAGGTGAAACAGTACATCAATTCACAAGTGTTGTTGAATGTTTCCTGAACTGGTTAAGTGGTCCATGTTTATATATATTCACATACTCACGCAGATTTTTAAAAAAGTAAACTACACCGATAAACAATACTGTCGAGCTGTAAAAAAGTAAGGCAACAAGAGACTATTGAATTAATTTGTATGGAAATTTTCTCAACGATACCTATAAGCTGAACCGACAACAACTGGAAACCGTAAGGGGGATCCCGTATAACCCCGTATAGCATTATCGTAGACGAACGATATAATTTTGAACGTCGGTTGGCATCAAGGTCATCATCACGAAGAGGAATATATTTAGTAGCGGATCTTGTGATATACAACTATTTATTACATTATATTTACTACATTTTTATTATTATTTTCATTCTATATTATTAGTTTTATTTCTGTTTTTTCTAGTAAGCATTAAGCTAGCGATTTATTTCTTAATTTTACTAACTTTTTTAATTTGGCTAATTATTGTTGTACGTCATCATAATATTAATTTTTTTCTATTTTATACCTAGCTTAGCATTTTTCGTAATTCTAGTTTTCTAATTTATTAGTTTAATCATTTTATGTCGCGGGGTAATATTTCGACATGACTCAGCTGGCATCAACCTTTCTTTTTCTTAAGTAGTTAGATAATCTGTACTATGAGCGCGTCTGACTAAACTTTTGGTATAATGGGATGATTAGACAATTGCAATTTTTTGTGGATTAATCGTAACCATGCTTTGATAATCTTAGATTTATGTAGCACACTAAATTCGATAGAAAATGTTTGTAATGGCTATAGGTACTTCATGTTGAAAGTCGAACCTCCCTAACCACTGAAGTAAATCAAATTTTACAGTGTGCCATGTGGTATTCTACCGAGCCAGGCCAAGATTACAGTTTTCAATATTGGTAGTAGATACCAGAACGAATTAAAACAGGCACACAAACGATGTTTTTTCTGAAATAAGTAAATTTGAAATTAATTTCTTGATAGTTTTTCTACTTTAATAGTCAAATTAAAGCCAAAATATGTAATAGTTTTTTTTTGTACAAGCAAATAGAACACACTCAAAAATGGTTAAAATTTGACACCATCAGATATCCTTCACATATCACTCCACATTGAAGTTATGAAAAATGCTTAAGTATGAAGTTCAATCAGTCAATTCGTCATGCTGTAGAGAGACCGAATATTTGTGTAAAACAGTTTTATCTCAAAAATCGTCATTTTTACGTAAATTCTGTTTAATTTTATAGTCATTTTTCATTCAATCATGTTTTATTAAAATATTCGCAAAAAATGCAAAACCTGCTACGGAAGTTGCAGGTCAATCGATCCGTCGATCCAGTACAGGGGCTAAATTTCAAAAAATCTTTGTCAAAAATGGTCATGTCCGCTAGAAATTTCGAAAACTGATCAGTAATTGTTGCAAATTTCATTTAGAATCCTTTAGTTCATTTTTCTCATAAATGATATATCAAAATATTTTCAAAATATTTGTAAAAAACATAAATGTACCTCTGGAAGCTGCCACTTCCGGTGGACCGATCACTGGGATCACCCAATTTATGTAAAATGGTAAAGTATGAAGTTTCACTCCCATCAGAAAAATACATGTGGACTGTTATGCCTCAACCAGTCAGCCTTAAGTTCTTAAGTTGTGCTCCATTTTGGACCACTTAGGAGAGCGGTACGACCACCAAAATTTTAGAGGTCAGCTGTTTATTTGTGACGAGAAGCTTATACAATTTTGGTGATTGTAGCACTAATCGAAGTGCAATCAGCGTTTAACTTAAGCTCTTAAGTCTGACTGGTTGAGGCATTAGTGAGGCCACATACACCCTCTCCATTTTTACATTTTCCATTCATCAATATTTCGCGCCACACGAATTAGATTTTTATGACGAGTTTTGAAAATAATTCGTTCGTACATTACGTTAATCAAATCATACATTGGCTAGTTTTGAGAATGAAATAAAATATGGTTTTGTTTCTTAACGAGAACAATTAAGACCGGTTTTGATAGTAACATAGTTTTAATTATTTATTTTATATATTTTATATCAAAAAAATTATGCTTTATATAAATCATAAAGCAGAATTTTCGTTATCGTACTCCCCAATAGATGTCAAAATATATATATAAATATATAAATATGTTTCTTCATTCCGAATTAGAATTGTGAATTTCTTCGTTTTTGTATAAAATGTATAGTATATAAATTTTATTTTATTTTTTTTATTTTTTATTTCATTACCAGTTTAATCATTATAAATAAAATACATTGTGTGTAAAACATTCTTAAAACTAACAAGATTAAGAAGGTAAGGTAAGAGAACCATTGGATCAAATAGATCACGTGACTGGTCCCCTGATTCTAAACCACAAAAAAATATTTGAATTCTATTTACAAAATTAAAATCTAATTTAATTTACAGTTAAAATTGAAAGAAACAAAAATTGTATAATATAATTATAACTACATCTTAATTACTATACATGAATATATTAAAACCTCTTAAACTACACCATTTAATTTTAACATATATAATTTTAAAACCAATAAAAACAAAAACAATAATATTTTAAACTAATAGTTGAAAAAGATGGTCAATATTTTTAGTTTGATGAAGCCATTCTTTAAGGTATATTGAAAAACTAGAGAAGTTGCCGCACTTACGAATATCCAACGGTAAATTGTTAAAAATGATTGGTGCAACGATATTAATAAAGTTTCTCCGTAGATCTAATCTAAACTTAGGAATATGTTTCAAGAAGGTATGATTTGATCTGAGATTATACCCTGCATGAGTCACAAAATTATTCCCACTTTTAACATAGAATATTCTAAGTACCTTGAAGACGAATATGTGACGTAGAGGAAGTATGCTAAGATTTTCAAATAATGGCCACGAAGGCGAAAAAGATGGTTTAAAGCACATTATTCTGATTAACTGCTTTTGTCGTTTGTTAAATTTGTATATTATAAAGCGTTTAAAATAGTTATTTTTACAATATACAATCTCATTGTTGTTGTATAATATATTTTTATACAATTAATCAATAGAATTTTAAATGATTTTTGCAGTGCTAAATTTATCGACGGAGTACCAAGATAATAAAAAAAAATTTAAATCATTGGTTAGAAAAATAATCGTACGTATCGTGGCCTAATTAGTTCCTTGGAACAATTAAAATTATTCACTTTGGTAGATCTCGGTCAGTTCAGCAGCGGTCATTATTGTCGTAGTGCTATTTTCTCATATTTATTTTTAATATTTATTTGGTGTCAATTAAGTTAATTGATGAAAACATTAGCGATATCAAATACTGATGATATGTAGTGGAATCTAGATTTGACTAGCCCGGAAAAAACTTCAGTTTATCGGAATTCTGTTGTAACGAATTTTTAAGTTTTGTTTGCTTTATCCACAAGGACACTTTCTTATCCCAAATTTTTTGTAATGAAATTTTGAAACTTTGGCGAAATCGATTGGACCGACCCATTCTTTTTTGATCGTTTCTCTTGAAACAGCTAGACGAAGACATTGTCCACATATTCAAAAATTGCGCATTGGGTTTAGCCATAGCCTCAAGGTATTCTTCTACTACATTTGCGACGTGTGAACGAGCATTATCATGCATAAACATGAATTCATCTCCGATAAATGGTGCGAAGAGCATCACAAGAGGTTCCATACACTCATCGATGTATCTAATCGCAGTCATGGTACCGGTAGAAATCGGTTCTTGCAATAAGTGATATTCTACCCGAAACCATAATAGCACCTGCCGAAAGCACGTTTAGAAATAATGCATGCCGGTGCAAAACACTCACCTGGCCGACGATAAACTCTCATCCGACCGTACGGCACAACACAATTCTAATCTACTAGAGGAAAAATTAAGGCTTAATAAGTTTAATGGATAACGGTGGTATTGGTCTTCAACAGTTGCTTCTCTAAATCAGCAAATTGAGGGTAAAATTTTATTATTTCACGTACATCTGGGCCTGAAATTTAATTCTAAATTAATGCTTTCCGGCTTCCAACACAAAATTGCTTAATTGAATTAGCCCGGTTATACAGACACCTAGATGAAGTCGATAGTTAGTAACAATGACAGCACAATTCTAATCTACACAATCAAAAATTGGATGCTTCATTTGCTAAAATGAAAAAAGATATCCATAAAAAAAGAAGTTGAGAAAAATGAGAGAATACAAAAATGGGTTTTTTAAAAATTAGTTGTAAATTGCAACTTAAGTTCCTTTTAATTTTGTCATCTAGTGGTGTTAACACTTTTTGTTACAGAAATTGGTTTTGAATATATACAATTAGGAGCCAATCAAGTGCAATAAGTGTATTTACTCTGCAGTTTGTAAAATAATTTAGAAATTCTTTATAGAGCACATGGTAAATATTGGCAGCAAGGAGGATAATGGTTTATAATGCATTTTAAAATTTGCGGATCGAGAAAATTGCAGCGCATTAACATTTACTCTGCACAGAAGCAAACACTCGAAACTTCTAACATAGATTGGAGGAGACAGAATTTAATATTTAACATATTAAAAACCAATTTTAATGAAACACATTTTTCATAATTAATTTTTTTTATTCACTTTTCACAAAAGAACATCGATTTTTCTTAAAATAAAATGATAATTAATTACATTTCCGGGTTGACAATAAACTTACGTGTGATTTTTGATCAAACATATTTTTCCTTTACAGCGTTGAAAGATATTGAAATGTTGTAATGTTGCTAATAATTAAATTCTCATCTTATAAGATCCAGTCCTCTAAAATTGCTTTATAAAATTCGAAAGAAGAAAGCAAAAAATATAAGTTAATGCACATACAGTTTTGTAAAGTTAATTTGTGTTTACCCTACATCGTTTCAGCACTTTTATGGTTTAATCCTTAAGGCTAGCGGCCTTTAGTTGCGACGCGAAGTTAGGTTGCAAAAAAACTGCAAATGAAGGATAAAAATAAATATAATATATGTTTTTTATTTTATTTTGAAATAATATTTCCTAACAAATCCGGAAACTAAACGAATTGACAATTTTGTGGCAATTTGTGTACTGCTTTAAATTCATTTTAAGACTATTTATTGTTTGATATTTTAAATAAAATTTGGAGAACAAAATGCAAAGTCGGATATAATAAATGATTTGATTGGTTATAATCTCCCCGCAAAAATTGCTTTACAAAGTGCAAAGTAAATTTTGAAACATTTTAAAAACACTTTGTAATTTATTCTAAACAAAGAAAACAAAAAATTTTCATTTTTATTAATATGTTTGCATTGAAAATTGTAACCGTTTTACTATTGCCTGTACGCACATGCTGGCTAAATTATGCCGGGAGCGTCAGCTAGGACGGGTCCTACAAAGCGGCAATAGTTGGCAACGTATTACGTAGAAACTACATGTGCAGTCGATTAACGTTCATGATCACACCACCCCTCCCACCGATTCCCCCCACCGTCCACCTCCCCGTGCGAAACAATTAATTAAGCATCCTATCGCAGACCTTACCAAGTGGAATGAAGATAATCTTTATTGTAATTATTACCACGCCTGCGAAGTAGATCCTTTAACTCATATATAGTGGTTATGAGTTTACAAACAAAAATTGTGTCACTTAAGCCTAAGAAAAGTTATCTTTAACTCAATAAGTAACGGTCGGATTAATACAATGAAAAAAACAATAATTGAATAATAATAATAATAAGACCGACCGTACGGGATACATGTACTAAGTTAATACAACCAAAGAAATAACATGAATATATAATAAAACAAATATTTATTGTACCTGCGTAACCCTATGTAGCCTGGGTGAAGGTTACCTCGTGGTGTTGGTCTGCTACTCCGTTAGGTTTATATATATCCTTGGTTGATTTCCCGGTAGTTTTCCTTTTTGCAATTTCCGTTGCGAGTGCGATTTTACTGATGTTATCTGGGATTTACGTTATATTTATTTTTTTGTTAAATAGTGTACTCCACCGCTTATAGTTGTCACGATTACGAATAATATAACCGTAAGTCGCAGCCTCGGTTTTGGTTAACCCCGTTCTATTTGGTCCGCCTTACTCGCCGCGCGTTCACTATTGATGCTTTCACACACCCATACAATTTAGATGGGGAGCAACTATACCACCGTAACGCCGGTTGGTCTCAAGCAATTAGTGGGTATCCCTTAGGATTGTACGTCTGGTATGGTGAACGTAAATAAAAAAACGAGCTCTCAAACTTAATTATATATAACTATATATATAGGTAGTTAACAATATGTTTTTTTTTCTTTATTAAAAACAAATCACCGCAACCTTACTCGGTTACACTTTTCACAATCTTTTAAATGTTAATATATTTTTATTTTGGTTCTTAATTTTAATAAGTTATACTCGGGCACCACTATATATCACTTGGTCGACCAATTTCCACCAAAAACCCAAAATCGAATACCCTATCCCATCAAAAAAAAATTATCTTTTTTTCCTCTTCGTTTTCTTGTTCTTTTTTTTTTCTCTTTGAATCGTACCATTATTATTATTTACTCGAATATGTAATAGAGTACAATTATGGCACAAACACCTACAGTCTGCCATACAAGTACCGATGCCGCCGCACGTTACAACACAGCTTGTTTTGATGTGTGTTTTGCACATTATCGAAAAAAGCTGGAGACTATAACAGATAAATTACATGATCGTTCGACACCTTAATATGTTCTTTAATTTACATTTTGATGTCCTTGGCGTGATATAGTCCAAGCAGCTTACCATTTAAGTCCTCGATTTCATAGTTAACGCTACCTACGCTACTCCGTACGCGTGCTTTACGAAACCTAGGGGCAAACTTTGCACAAAATCTATTGCTAGCTTCACTCTGGGGGTGTTCCCTAACGTAGACCACTTGGCCTGGTTCGAAATTAACAACTCGGGATCGAAGGTTATAATAAGAAGAGTATTTACTATACGCGGCCTTCAGATTTTTGCGCACTTGGTCATGCAAAGCCCGTAATCGTTCGGGTAATGCATCAACCTCAACTTCATTTTCTTCGATACAATTTATATTTCGAAGAAGTTCATACTCCTTGGCGTGGCCTATTCGGTGGTAGCCGAATAGCAGAAAATGAGGCGAGAAACCGGCAGATTCGTGAATCGCATTTCGTAAAGCACTGGCAATTGCACCCAGATGCTGATCCCAAGATCGATGATCAAGCTTGACATAAGCTCTGATGCCGGCGACAATGGAGCGATTTACCCGCTCAGAGGCATTAGATTGAGGCGAGTAAATGCCTGTTTTAACATGTTTAATGCCGAATTCGCTAAGTAAACTCTGAAATTCTTTACTAACAAACTGTACCCCATTGTCACTATGTATTATTTCTGGTACACCATATGTAAAGAACACTTCGTTACGGAGATATTCTGTAATTTTATTAGCTATGCCTCTGTTAAGAGTTTTAAGAAGACAATATTTGGTGAGGCGATCTAAAACAATTAGAATCACAGTTTTGCCATTTTTCGATCTTGGATATGGTCCTAACAGGTCTACATAAATTTTTTGAAAAGGGCGTTCTGGGAATTTTGCACCCGTCATTGGAGGACGCAATATCCGGTTGGCCGCTTTCGTGGTTTGGCATATCTCGCACGATTTAATGAGCTTTTGTACTTGTGAACGCATTCTCGGCCAAAAGTACAGCCGACGAAGTTTTTCTAGAGTTTTTTTCAATCCGCCATGTGCTGCTGTAGGAGATTCGTGTTCGTTGCGAATAAGTTCATCAGTCATGGAGTTGGGAATTAGTAATTTCCAAACAGGAAGATCTGTCAATGCTTCCTTCGCCTGAGGCTCGAATCGAATATATACTCTATCATTGTGTATGCGGTGATTAGGGAAATTGTTAGGATAGTCTAAGATTCTTTTCTTAATGCTGGCGTAATCATCCTCTAGGAAATGAGGAGAGTTAATGTCTAATGAATTCAGCAGGAGAGGAAGGTTTTGCAGGAGTTCAGACAAGGAATCGCAATGTATCCTTGATAACGTGTCAGGTACAACATTCAAAGCTCCTTTCTGGTGTTCTATTACAAAGTCAAAGGCCTGCAATTTCAGGCTCCACCTTGCCAGTCGCCCACTGAGGTCTTTTTGGGACATTAGCCACTTCAGGCTCGCGTGGTCCGTAATCACGGTGAACCGAAATCCTTCGATGTACGGCCGAAATTTGTGAATGCATAACAGGGCGGCCAGACACTCGAGCTCGGTTACGCTGTAATTTTTCTGGGCTCGATTTAACTTTTGTGAGAAAAAAGCAATAGGTCGTTCGTCACTGGTTTCGTTTTTCTGGTAGAGAACGCCTCCTACTCCTTCCGTGCTAGCGTCACAGCGGATAAAAAAAGGTTTTGTGAAGTCAGCGTTAATCAACACTGGGCGCTGATGAAAGGAGAGATTTTAACTGCCGAAATGCTAATTGAGCCTCCAAGTTCCACTGAAACTTTACCCCTTTTTTCAATAGATCAGTGATGGGAGCCGTTATTTCCGCATAGTTGGGGATGAACCTTCTGTACCAACCCGCCATACCCAGAAACCTCCTTGTTTGTTTAACCGTTGTAGGGCTTGGAAAGTTGCAAACAGCCTCAACTTTGTCTGGGTCGGTACGAAGGCCATCCTCGCCAACAAGGTAACCCAGATACTTAATTTCACGCATAACGAAATGGCTTTTGGCAAGATTTATAGTTAGGCCAGATTCAACTAGTCGTTTCGCCACAGTTTGTAATAGAGAACGGTGCTCGTCAAAACTAGGAGAGATTACGAGCAGGTCATCCAAGTACACAAATACCCTATCGTGGTATTGATGTGGTATGACGCGGTCCATTAGACGACATAAAGTTTGAGGCGCGTTGCATAATCCAAACGGCATCACGGTAAACTGGTAGAGGGGTCTACCAGGCACCGTGAATGCCGTTTTATCTCTGGAGTTTTTGGCCAAGGGAATTTGCCAAAAGGCATCCTTGAGGTCAATTGAGCTAATGTACTTCGTGTCATGCAATCTTCCTAATAAGCGATCAATGAGAGGTAGTGGGTACGCGTCTTTGCGAGTTACCAGATTCAACTTTCGCGAATCCAAGCACAGTCTTGATTTCCCATTTGGTTTTGCTACGCGTACGATTGGGGAGCTCCATGCACTACTATACTCTCTTCTATTACTCCCAGCTGGAGCATTCGGTCGAGTTCTTCATAGATTAGACATTGTATTGCCGGAGAGACATTATAATGTCGTTGCTTAATAGGAGGTGCCTCTCCTACGTCGATGACATGTTCTAAGAGATGAGTTTTCCCCAGACCGTTAACCTCGAAAGACGGAATTGAACTTATGATTACTTGGAGAGCTTTATTTTGTGATTCAGTTATTTGATGGTGTTTCAATTCAATTGGGGAACCGGACAGAGAGGATACCACGGCTGGGGCTAAGTTAAATTTAGACCAAAAGTCAATTCCGAGATAGAGTTCACCTTCTAAACTGGGTACCACATAAAATCGAATAACTTCTGATTTTCCCTCATATTTTACTACTACCTCTACAAAGCCCAAAATGGTATTTGGAGTGCCATCGGCCGTTCTAATTGATGACTTAATTTTCCTGAAGGGTAAGTTTAGTCTGTTAATCAGACTTAAAGAATTTTTGCCCAGTATGCTAATAGAAGCTCCACTGTCTAATAACCCAATCATTTCATTGTCAAGAACACTTATGCACACGTGCGGTCGAGGATCATTTTCCTGCCTAATCGTCACGGCACTACAAAGCTTATGTAGATATTTTCGCTCCTTCCAATAATTAAAACTTCGTGATTTTTGTTTGCTCGCGTAGCTGCCACTCCCATCCTTCTCGATTTTAGTGACGTTTGAGATTTGACTATACGAATTAATGCTGGATTGGTTTAGTTGATTATTATTTTGTGAGATTGCGATGGGGTTAGGAATAACATTTATTTCCGAGGAAGGATTTGAGTCGGTGCCGAACGAGTTTCTCTCGGACGAATCGCGTTCGGTACTGAGTTTCCCGCCAGGTAAGCCTTACAATTTGCACAATTAGGCTTCCTAGTCCCCGATCTACCACAACCAAAACAAAAGATCTCCTTGAAATCTTGTAGACAATCGTGATACCGATGACCCAGGTCCTTGCAATTCCAGCATATTAGATGATTGGAACTGTTAGTATCTTGACTAGTTTTTGGGCGAATTGCCGAAATATTTGGGGGATCCTCGGAATCTGGATCACCGATCTTAAGATCCTCAAAAGGAATACTCTCCATGTGCGAGTCTAATGTTACTTCATGGACCTTATTACGAACCCCTGCGGCAGGCCGCTGTCCCCTGGGATCATAACCTGTTTTTAACCAAACCCGCTCAAATTTATGACAGTCCACCCTAAGTTCTTCGATTGTATTGTAACGAAATTTTAGTACAGCACATTGTAGCGAGGGATTCATATTATCGCGCATTATTTCAATAAGTTCATCTTCCGAAAATTTGTTCGTCAGTCTACCATTGAACATTTGAATTTCGAGGGCAAAATCGCTAAAGGATTGCGTCTGTTTCTGAGTCAATTTCTGTATTAATCTACGAGTCTCTTTTTCGGATTCATGGCTTGAAAACCTGGATAAAAAAGCACTTCGCATTTGTCTCCAGTTAGATTCGGGGTAATTCATGGTATATACCCAAAACCATTTCTCAGCTACCCCAGAGACAAAATGATGTACTATTCTTGGTAGTTTATACTCAGCAATACCATCTCTCTTGGCAGATACTTCTAGTCGGAATAGGAAATCATGTACATCAAGTCCTTGTCCACTACCATCAAAGGACAATTTCCATTTTGGATAATAAGGTCTTTATACGTCTTGCCACGGAACTTGAAATCTGGGGTCAGGGACATTATATGGGGGGAATTCATGTGGGCGTGATTGCCTCGAGCCAGGCTTGGAAGAAGGTGTAGACGAACCACTAGTATTACTCGGTGACGGAGGTCGCTGATATTCTTTCTCGCCGATACCAGCCTGGTTACCTTGTGAAATCACTGATGAAGCCTGCGCTCGCTGTTGTGAGATTTTGAGCTTAGTGGTCGCATTCAAGAGCGCGCTAGTGTAGATAGGTACCAAAGACGACTCGAGATTTTTGGCATTCACACTTGTGGGAGTTATCGGGGTCAACCCCACAGGGGTGGTCTTATTATTTTGTGTTACTTGGGGGGTCGAATCTTCCAGCAGAGATTGGACAAATTGAATTAGCCGTCTGAATTTGGTGATGATGTTTGATATGTTACCAATTTCACCGTAGGTATTTTTAAGACGTTCCATACGTCTTTTCCAATGGATAGCTCTGGCTAAGACTTTATCAGCATCGTCTTTCGGTACCGGGGCTTTGGCTTGATAAATAATTTTATCAAATACGTCGTACACTTCCCGCGCGGTTCCGATGTCTAATTCAGGATATGTCGCTGTATGCGACTTGACAGGCATAGCCAAGGAAGTTTTCGCTTCTCGCTCAAGCGCCGAAACTAATTGATCATGAGCTTCGGGGTTTTCAATGTTAATGTCACGAACCAATGTCTCCACTTCCAATTCATCCTCCTTTAAAAGTTTGACATACAAGCGAGCATCCATGGTTAAAGTTGTATGCGTAATTTAATAATATAAATCAAAGAACAACCGATAACGAACGATCAATTAAGTTATGACTCAATATAGTATGCCACTTAATAATTATTTAATTTATTTTAAATATATATATATATTTTCTGTTGTTTTCGAATAAATAACATAAATTAGGGAAGTGAAACGTAGGTATTATTTACGATGGTTTAGGTGTACGGTCATGAACATTTCGTAGGTAATAGGCTAATTAAACACCAAAAAAAAAATGAAAAGACAAATAGTATTTTATGTAAATGATATTAAAGTTGAACAGTCAACTGATAATAAAGTATGAAATCAACAACGTACGAGAAAACAGGATTCACCTATACTCAATCCTACGTCATATCGCTCAGCCATGATCATCAGTACTGTTACACCTCTAATAAAATTCCCTACTATGTAAAATTAACGTTGATGGTAAAAAAAATAAATAAAAAAAATATAACGAATTAGTTGATTGGCAAAGAGTTAAAGTAAACTACGAATTCATAATTGGGTCTTCCTTCCGAACTTGAGAAACTTAACAAAGTAGAATCAAGAAAAACCGATTAACGACCAATCTATCAATAATACCAAGTCCAGAAGTCTCCTTCAAGTTCTTTCCGAAAAATCAATTTGAATAATATTTCTTTTTTTTTTTTTTTTTTTTAAATATTTTTAAAACCAGAAGGGCAAGATGAACAAAAGATGATTAATCGCATGCTTAATAAATAATATTAAATTCAGAGGCGATTTATTTATAATCATCTGTTAGTAAGGAGAGAGGCTCCTCGGATGCTTTATTTAAGCGACCGTTGTACTATAATGCCAAAATTAACAAAAATATTTTTTTTTTCTTAATGATACTCATCATTAATGACCTCTTCAGGTCCCTGCTCGGGCGCCATTTTGTAACCGTTTTACTATTGCCTGTACGCACATGCTACAAAGCGGCAATAGTTGGCAACGTATTACGTAGAAATTACATGTGCAGTCGATTAACGTTCATGATCACACCACCCCTCCCACCGATTCCCCCCACCGTTCACCTCCCCGTGCGAAACAATTAATTAAGCATCCTATCGCAGACCTTACCAAGTGGAATGAAGATAATCTTTATTGTAATTATTACCACGCCTGCGAAGTAGATCCTTTAACTCATATATAGTGGTTATGAGTTTACAAACAAAAATTGTGTCACTTAAGCCTAAGAAAAGTTATCTTTAACTCAATAAGTAACGGTCGGATTAATACAATGAAAAAAACAATAATTGAATAATAATAATAATAATAAGACCGACCGTACGGGATACATGTACTAAGTTAATACAACCAAAGAAATAACATGAATATATAATAAAACAAATATTTATTGTACCTGCGTAACCCTATGTAGCCTGGGTGAAGGTTACCTCGTGGTGTTGGTCTGCTACTCCGTTAGGTTTATATATATCCTTGGTTGATTTCCCGGTAGTTTTCCTTTTTGCAATTTCCGTTGCGAGTGCGATTTTACTGATGTTATCTGGGATTTACGTTATATTTATTTTTTTGTTAAATAGTGTACTCCACCGCTTATAGTTGTCACGATTACGAATAATATAACCGTAAGTCGCAACCTCGGTTTTGGTTAACCCCGTTCTATTTGGTCCGCCTTACTCGCCGCGCGTTCACTATTGATGCTTTCACACACCCATACAATTTAGATGGGGAGCAACTATACCACCGTAACGCCGGTTGGTCTCAAGCAATTAGTGGGTATCCCTTAGGATTGTACGTCTCGTATGGTGAACGTAAATAAAAAAGCGAGCTCTCAAACTTAATTATATATAACTATATATATAGGTAGTTAACAATATGTGATTTTTCTTTATTAAAAACAAATCACCACAACCTTACTCGGTTACACTTTTCACAATCTTTTAAATGTTAATATATTTTTATTTTGGTTCTTAATTTTAATAAGTTACACTCGGGCACCACTATATATCACTTGGTCGACCAATTTCCACCAAAAATCCAAAATCGAATACCCTATCCCATCAAAAAAAAATTATCTTTTTTTCCTCTTCGTTTTCTTGTTGTTTTTTTTTTTTCTCTTTGAATCGTACCATTATTATTATTTACTCGAATATGTATAATAGAGTACAATTATGGCACAAACACCTACAGTCTGCCATACAAGTACCGATGCCGCCGCACGTTACAAAATGATATATTCAAATTGCACAGCTCAAATTTACCTAGCAGCATTGCAATATGATTAATCTAATTTGTCATCAGACGCTGCTCAGCAATGGTTCTCATATTTAAAAATGCACTGTAAATATCTGTAAATATTGCACTGCAAATTTTGCACTGCTCGTACATTATTTAAACATTATTGGTAATAATTGCAAATTTGGGTTTACACAGCAAAATGTGTAAATATATCCGCGCGATTTTTTTCAGTGTAAATGGGACTGACTTGCTTTGCTAAGGAGGTTCACTGAAGATGAAATGGTAAATATATACGTACTTCCAGCCTTTGTTTTGGTCATTTCTGATCATTTAGATGATGATTGGAGTATTGCCAAATGTGTTTTATTATTCGAGCACTACCTTGCGCCGAATGGTGTCGCTGTACTATAAAAATTAAAAATAAATGCATCCATAAAACAAACATTTATTGACATGAAATATATATCAACATTTATTGACTTGACGTTATAAACAAAAATTCATCTTACTGCGTTTTTAATTTGTATTGTAAGATTAAGTTTCTACTGGTTTCAGGGGTTTACAAAATAAAGGCCTTTTCAAATTTCCCATTGAAATGGATAGCGCTCCCGATAGCGGCTCCCGATAAATAGGTAGAGCAAAATATTTTTAAGTCGATTTTTAACTAAAAGTTGAATGAAAAATCTTAGTTTAGAGTTAAATAAATTAATTATATGCAAAAATAGCGCGATAATTTATGTTTCTTACATAGAAAATTGGCCGCTATGGATACGTTTATCGGGTACTAATAAAAAAACACAGCTAATGATATCTTAATGTTTTGAATTACTCCGACGTGTCAGTTTAATTATTCAATATGATTCTTGCGGGCAACAACAGTTGTTTTGTTTTCATAGATGAAATTGTATCTAGTAATGTTTTCCTATAAACTACTTATTGGCACAGTTAAGAAAACATGGATAGCTCATTCGGGCCTACCCCTAAAATCAAACACTTCCAAAACAACTACAAAAGATATAATAAAACTAGAAACTAGAAATTTTTGATAACTTTTACAATTTTGTATATCTAAATGAGTTCAAAAAATATTCAGTACGTGGAATCCGTATTGCTTATAGGATAGTTTCTAGTGATAGTTCTTAAGAACATAACTTTTAAATTTACGACAATCAACTTAATTTACATGACAATCAACTTAATATACCCATGGGATTTGGACTTTTCCCAGTCGTAACTAGGGTTTTGGTACTGGCCCTGTTATTTTATAACTATATATTCGATATAGTGCTTTATAATGTAAGTCAAAAGCTCATTGTCATTAAAATTGATCAATATATAAGCGCGATGAATTTTGAAAGATCCACGTTGTTTCGGAAACATCGTAAGAAATATAGAAACATTTAAATGAAATTAAATCACTAAATTTTCGTATTGTGCAGCAGTACACATAATTTTTATTTATATAAATATACGCTTCTTCCTAAATATTTGTAAACAGAAAACTATCAAGATCAACACATATTGTCTGCTCTTAATTCAGAGAAATACAGTCATTTTGATGGTTAAATACACTTTGAAGTTATTAAAATATATACAATACTAATATTGTAAAATCTGTAAAGTTGTAGTTAATTTGCCACCCAAGTAGAAAAATATTAAATTCATATAATAATATTTAATTTACTTATCCGCAATATTTTTATAATTATAGATTTAAAAACTATATTCTCCGAGTTCGTTTATAGTTTCGGTTTAGTTGTGGTACGCATATTTTAAAGTAGGGAAATAAACATTTTTACAATGTACCGGATACTTGCGACCCATCGTTCTCCATTAAAAGTGTCTTAGTTTATTAAACTAGATTGTAAAACAAAAAATCAATGGACATTCAATTAAAAATACGTAAATTTTAAAATTAGAATATATGAGTACAATATTTTATTTTGTATAAACAACTCGAGGAAGAAATTACAATAATGAATTATAGTTCTCTCTTTTATTTGATGTTACGTCGTGCCATGACTAGACAATAGTGTTTCCTTTTTATAGTTTTATTTTTAAATTGTATTTGAAAAATCAATAAAATTAAAAGAAAACTGTTTGTATTTCGATTTTAATGCGCGAGTCAAATTGTGATATGGAGCATCGTACACAATACATGAGTAGAACTTCTTAAATTATATTACTTATTATAACAACAGCTTACTTTGTAATTCTAGTATGCTCGTGTGCAGAGATGAACTAAAAATATCTACATATGTAAATAAACATCTTGTAGCCGGTGTGAATGGGGATTTCAATTTACTACAAAGTGCATTTCTCAAGAAAAGAATTGCTACACCTACATAAATTAATTAATTACGAAAAAGTTTTTGGAAATTACAAATAAAATTTTTTTTCTTTGTTTTTATATTTAAAAAAAGAGGAACTTAAGTTTCTCAAAACCAAAATGTAAGAAATAATAAAATAAAAATAAATCGTTAAATCAAACAATTTTATGTGATGAACATGTGCTCAACAGAGCTATGTAATTTACCTCTAACAATAAAATATACTTGTGTTACGAGAACAGATTTATTTCTTATTTTTTGTGTAGAATAAATAAGAAAATTTGAAAACTAAATAATTATATTATTAGTACGTGTTCAAAAAAATTTTGTTATAAACAAAAAAAATATTTTGAGATATTTTATATTTTGTGGCAAAAGTATAATAATTTGAAATATATTGGTGGCTTGATTTTGTAATTGATTCGTGAAAAGCGGATCATTGTTATGATTTATTAACACAGATTTTTTTTTAATTTCTAAATACATATTTAATAAACACATTGTGTGAACTGTTTTTTTAGTTACCTTGAGAGTATTGTTAATAGTTCTTAAATAGTAAACATATGTCGTCTTACTTTGGCATAAGTTAAAACCATTCTGGAATAGAATTAATTTGTGCTCAAAGTAACAACCAAAGATATTTTTTAATTTATTTTATTAGTTGGTAACAATTACATTTTGAATTTGAAAACAACGTAAAAATGCAGCTAAATACATTCAATTCAATAGTAATGTGCTAGAACATTATTACAAATCGTAAGTAATTTCTCGTGTTGTTTAGAAAAATGCGATGTCAAAATAACAAAAATCACTTTTATATTTTTATTGCCAACATTTAAAAATAAAAGTATTCAATACAATTGCCCTGGTGGTGAACATTAAAACTACAGGTAGAATAGAATAATTCTATACCAGCAGAAAAATTGGTTTAAAATAATTCCAATTTGGAATTACATATATGGGATTGTTGTTGTAAATTTCTCAAAGTAAGACAGCAATAGTATATACTACCTTTGCAGTTTTGTGTTATTTTTAGTATTTCGTAATTAGCTCCACACTAAACGTAAAGAACTTAATAAGTAGTTGGACACTATTACTTACCAGGTTCGGTTAGATTTGCTCAGTTGGCTCAGCGCACTTCATATTCTTGTCGATTAGAAGAAATTTTCCTTTCTCATAAAAAATAATTTATTAACTCTTTCAAACACCATTTAAAATTTCCATCGGTAAAAGTTGTTCTACGAGTATTTAGTTTTCATCTTATCTGGCCTATTTGCGGATAATATAATATTTTGATAAAAAAAAATTATTGTTAGGTGCCTGTTCCAGGCCCTCCTAAAATGTAGAATACTCGTATATTGTACACCGTGTCTTAAGAAAACATTTTTTTTTAAATAGTATTATATATTTCAGTCTTTTAGTTTTTCTAATTACATTTTTCATTCGTTGACTTAATAAAAAATATAAAAATTAAATAAAAATCATTAAGTATAAAATAACAGTTATTAAAAATAAAATTAAAATTATAAATAAATTCAAACTCATTTTTATCACGTATTTATCACAATTAGTTTTTAGTTTGAAAGTCTTCAAGACAATTTTGAGTTTTCTTGATGCATAAATGCACGTGACACTTCTTGCATACAAAAAATGTGCGACTTTTACACTTTATGGTTTTGCATTTAATTTACTCAGATTTTTGATCGTGGGCAGGAGTATAGTTAATCACATCATACCGATTTTCTTCATAAGGTCTTCTTTCTGATTTCGATTTTTTTTTTTTAACAATTTCACGTAACTCATTGTGGGACACTGTGGAACTTGGACGGCCGCGTCTTTTTGGATTCGCAGTATTTCCTCAATAACGCTTATATTCAAGCCAATTTGAACAAACCGCAAAATCAATGAATTGAGTAACGATGCGCAACGGCCAATTTCTGGAATGAATAAACACTCTGTAATAACTTATTAGTTGATCGAATTTGTCTACTCCCCCCATAGTTGAAATGTAAAGACCAACAAATTCTGGCCATCGTACTTCAACTATTCGTTGTTCTGTCTTATCCCACCGGTGCTCAATATGAACATTTATATCATCGAAATATGTTTCTGTTTGAATAAGACCTTGTAAAATTTGATCGACAATCCGATCGAATTCTGCTGAAGCTGTCTTAATTCCAAAATTTAATCGATTTACTTTGTATACGCTCCTGTGTGTTGTAATGGCTTGAATTTCACTTCTGGATGCATCGACTGGTATATGGCTGGCTTTGTAAATATCAAGTTTATAAAATACTTCGAATTTCTGAAACTATGTGAAATATTTGGAATTGGGCGAATTGGATAATTCGCTAATACTAGTCTTTCATTTACACCTATCTTGAAATCCAATTACATACATTGATTTTTGTAATTATACCGGCAGTTTCTAAATTATTCAATTAACTCTGTTCGACTTACGGTATGTCACGTTCTTTTGTACTTGCCATCACGCAGTTTAAGTATAACTTTATAATTTGTAATACATCCAACTTATTCTTGAAAAACTTCTGAGTATTGGATGGTGTCGTCATCAATTGATATGTTGGTGTTAAAATGTACTGCGATTGCTTTTATCAACATCTTCTAATTTGATATTTAGATGTCAAATCCATACACGACCCAATACCGTTGGTCGCCCCTTTGGAGCAATATACAGTTCTTCGTTGGATTTATTATTTTTATATTTGACATCAACGAATATTTTGCCCCTAGGTAGAAAAATATCATATGTGTATGATCGAAAGTACATGTTTGTTGATATTATAAGAATATTTAACTTCAGGTTCTGAAATTCGTCTTCTGGAATGAGAGTGAATGCTGCATCCGAATTAACTTCAAAACAAGCTAGTTTGCTATTTAACATGACGGTAATAAAATATTTTTGACAATCACTGGAATGAATGGCACTTTTTGAAAAAAAAACGTCTACGCAAATGTTGGTTCGATGAATTTTAGCTGGCTCTTAGGATTTGGTTATTGATTGAAGCTCTTTTGCTATTGATTTTATACATTCTTTAGTGATGTGAACACTTTTATTACACAACGAACATTTTAAATTTTTATGCTTGATGCGATGATCTGATGCTCGATGATTATTACGACCACATTTGAAACATAACCCATCAATCCCAAGAGATGAGTAATCTATTTTTGAATTTGAACGTGTATCTTTAACCCGAATTATGTCTATTTCGATTTGATCGCCTTGAATGTGCTACCTTGTGAATCTCGCTCAATTTACTGGATGTTGCATTTCAATTACCAATTTTTGGTAACGCCTGAGTTTCAATTCTTGACGCTTCAAGAGCTGTAGTTTTTTTTTTTAAATATGTTGTTATATTTAATTTTAATAATTGTTCTCGAATTCAATTATCTCTGAGACCTCAAATAAATTGTGCTCCTACAAAAATGTCTGCAACTGTTACCTCCAGATTGCATGTGCAAGTTGTTGTAAATTTATATTCCGGTAAATCTTTTTGGAGCGATGCGACAAATTCAGATATGGACTGATTACTGGTATGATATAAATATAGAACGCAATGCTGTGATACAACCACATTTCTTTCTGATGATAACAGACAACATCTTTAAATGTTAAACATAGAATTACGTGTAAATTGAAGACCAGCATACACATTTGTGCATACACAAGAAGCATCCGCTATATAAAAATATTCAATAGGCCAGATGGAAAAAAAACATGTATAGTAATGCCATAATATTTTTGTAAGATTATTATTAATTTATTTTTAATCAATTTAAAATCAACATTTACAGTTTTATATGGCATTTTTTATTGTTATCTATTTAACATCTTAGACAATTTTTCTCACACAATTGTTTTGGAACAATTCTTCTCATGATTTTATTTTGCTAAAATATCAAATTACTTAAAAACTGAAGCATTTAAAACCATAATTTTAAATGTTTTAAAAATTTAACTTTAACTAATTCAAGTGGACACATTATTTTAAAAAAACATCGTCAATCATTATTTTCTATAAAACTACTAATTAAATCAAATTGAAGACGATTTCCAATATTAACAATATTATTAAACATGTTTCACCTTAATATTATGTACAAAGGCACGCAAATAATCCAACGGTTTCATCTCATTTTCTTTTCTCATAACTTTTTCTAACTTCATCTCTAAGACTGCGTACATGGCATCGGGAGTTAGCTCGGAAAAAATACCATGGTATCACACAAAATGTATTAAAACAACAACAAAGACGAAATATTTTTAATATTTCAACTCGAGTATAGAACTAGTAGTGCGGGGCATAAAGCATTTCACGAAATTTGATTGGTTTTTAGTTCGGGAGTGAGTATGATGCTTTTTATTTCCGATGTCATGTGCGCAGCATAAATCAGTATAGCATTATCTTGTTGGAGCAAAAGATCCCTGTTTTAGTTTGCTCATAAATATTCGTGCTTGTTCTTCTTTCAATTTATCAATAAATACCCAAGGACTTGGGTGAGTGTAGTTATATCAAAGTAGTATTGATTATCTTATATATTAATGCGCTTAATTTTTAGTTTGTACTCCCTTTTTAACCTATTTCCCGTGCGCATATCTTAATGAAACATATATCAGGTGAAAGGTATTTTTTCATATATGTGCAGAATATATGTTTTGTTAAGAAACGGCACGGAAAATAGATGTAAAAGCCAAGAAACGTTTTTCCTATACTGTACATCTTGATATGATATGATATGATATGATATGATATTTACAACGTAGGGCAGCTGTTAAGCTGGTATCCTATAACATACAACATGCAATTTAGTGTGTCCATGTCCATAGTTGGTACATTCCTTTGATGACGCAGCAACTGAATAACTCGAGCACATGCACTACTACTACTGCATTCGAATATCACTTAATCACCCAAGAAATGTATCAACCTAAGACAAGATTCGGTGACCGAACTGACTAGGTATCCTGATCCTACGAGGTTCTCTAATTCTACAGGTTAAGGATATGTTATAGGTTCTAATAATAGAAGAACTACAAGAATGAACTGCCGTTATACAACGTACTCCAGTCCGGGTTTTTTTCTTCTATATTTACCGATTCCCAATTTTCTAATACCCGTTATTATTTTGACCATTCATGGTCTGTGAAAATAACAATTAATTTGTTAGTAAGGATAAGCGGCTTTCTCATTTGTTCTGTTTTTTTTTTTTTTTTTAACCATCTTTCTTGAGGAGGGTTAGCTTCTTATGTTTTACCTATCTCCCGTCATCTATATTTTCAATTTAGCTGTAACAGTAACATTATTATTTTATTAATAAAACAATTTTTTTTTTTATCTTTTTATATATATTTTTATTAAAGAGGAAAAGCAGCGTGGAAGAAATCGAGGTGAATCAAAGATATTACTGTAAATATAAGACACGTATACATATATATATATATATATATATATATATATATATATATATATATATATATATATATATATATATATATATATATATATATATATATATATATATATATATATATATATATATATATATATATATATATATATATATATTATATACATATTCATGTATATATATACATACATACCAGTGGCGTTTCCTGGTTATGCTCTCAAGGTGTTCTGCTTCGGATTTTGATCACCCAAAGTAATTAAAATAATAGTAATTAATTAAGAAAATAATATTAGAAAAACTATAATTTAAAATAAAAAATTTTAAAAATAAAATTTTCTGTAATAAAATTAAAAATTTTGGAATTCGAATAAAAACCAAAAACTGTTTAGTCGTTCGGCAAACGAGCAGAACATCACTAGAAAACGCCGCTGATGTCCAGTTAGCTTAATATAATATATCTTATATCATAAACAAATAAAAATTATCCCCATTTTTTTTTATCCCCCCCACACGATGAGGTAGACCCATTTGTTATTGACCCCGAAGATATTCAATCTTTGCAAATGGAATTAACACATTCACTGTATCGAGGATTGGCTAGCACCCAGAGATTTCCAACTGACATCGCATATTTTTCTAGTTAGCTTAAGATATCCTAAACAAATAAAAATTATCCCCATTTTAATACGATGAGGTAGACCCATTTGTTATTGACCCTGAAGTTGTTCAATCTTTGCAAATGGAATTTACACATTCACTGTATCGAGGATTGGCCAGCACCCAGAGATTTCCAACTGACATGGCATATATGTCTAGTTAGCTTAAGATATCCTAAACAAATAAAAATTATCCCCATTTTAATACGATGAGGTAGACCTATTTGTTATTGACCCCGAAGATATTCAATCTTTGCAAATGGAATTTACACATTCACTGTATCGAGGATTGGTCAGCACCCAGAGATTTCCAACTGACATGGCATATATGTCTAGTCAGCTTAAGATATCCTAAACAAATAAAAATTATCCCCATTTTAATACGATGAGGTAGACCCCGAAGATATTCAATCTTTGCAAATGGAATTTACACATTCACTGTATCGAGGATTGGCCAGCACTCAGAGATTTTCAACTGACATGGCATATATTTCTAGTTAGCTTAAGATATCATAAACAAATAAAAATTATCCCCATTTTAATACGATGAGGTAGACCCATTTGCTATTGACCCCGAAGATATTCAATCTTTGCAAATGGAATTTACACATTCACTGTATCGAGGATTGGCCAAATAATATCTTTGGCCACCCAAAGATTTCCGACCGACATGTTATATATCTCTAGTTAGCTTAAGACATCCTAAACCAATAAAAACTATCCCCCCAGCCCCGGTGGCAAAGTTGTCAACATGCTTGCTCCAGCGACCGGAGGTCCGGGTTTGATTCCCGGTGGTTACAAGGAAAAAATTTCACGGCTGGTTTTAGGATCAATGAATTAATCACTCATTATCCGAAATGAAAATTTGATTATGAAACCTCAATTGAGGCGGCCAAATCCCTTGATGGGATATAGTGCTAGAGAGAGAGAGGGAGAGAGAGAAAGGATTGGCCAGTACCCAGAGATTTCCAACTGACATGGCATATATGTCTAGTTAGCTTAAGATATCCTAAACAAATAAAAATTATCCCCATTTTAATACGATGAAGTAGACCCATTTGCTATTGACCCCGAAGATATTCAATCTTTGCAAATGGAATTTACACATTCACTGTATCGAGGATAGGCCAGCACTCAGAGATTTCCAACTGACATGGCATATATGTCTAGTTAGCTTAAGATATCCTAAACAAATAAAAATTATCCCCATTTTAATACGATGAGGTAGACCTGTTTGCTATTGACCCCTAAGTTGTTCAATCTTTGCAAATGGAATTTACACATTCACTGAATCAAGGATTGGCCAGCACTCAGAGATTTCCAAATAACATGGCATATATGTCTAGTTAGCTTAAGATATCATAAACAAATAAAAATTATCCCCATTTTAATAGGATGAGGTAGACCCATTTGTTATTGACCCCGAAGATATTCAATCTTTGCAAATGGAATTTACACATTCACTGTATCGAGGATTGGCCAGTACCGAGAGATTTCCAACTGGCATGACATATAGGTATAGCAATGGCGTGTCCTGGTTGTGCTCTCAAGGTGTTCTGCTTCGGATTTTGATCACCCGAAATAATTAAAATAATAGTAATTAATTAAGAAAATAATATTAGAAATTTATAATAAAAATAAAACTTTAAGAATTCGAATAAAAATCAAAAATTGTTTAGTCGTTCGGCGAACGTGTAGAACATCACTAGAAAACGCCGCTGATACATACACACCTATACATATACATATATACATATATTAACTTCCATACTGCATAAAAACCTCTTATTTTCTAAATCTCCAATTTCAAAAAATGATTATCTTAACTAGTATAACATATATATATATATACAAGTAATATTACACTTTTGCTTGCATTGTTTACGAAATCTAACTCAATCCATGATGTTGTTAGGGATTTTCTAAAGATTGTTAATGTCTATAAAGAATCAAACAAATAAATAAATAAAATAAAATAAAACCTATGAAATTATAGAAGTATAGCAACCGATAAATTATAATTATACTACTTATCTGAGTTGCAGCTTCAATAACCAAATGTTAGTTTGTCTCAAGTCCAATGGCAGCGATCTCTTCATCAGTGTGGATACAGTTGCAAATCACGTCCACTACTCTGATAATAAAATATCTCTTCTCTTATAAATTATTATTATTATACACAGAAAATGTTATTAACTTCTCACTCAGTGCATGCATTCCTACTATTATCATAAATATACCTTAAATTTTAACCCATCCACCAATCCTATAAATAACTTAATACTTAATTATAACCTACTCGTAGAATTAATAATAATAATAATTAAAATTGGACTCCACTTTCTTTTGGTTTAAGTTAAATTCTCAAAAGTATTCGATGATTTATCCATTCTGGTTGCTCTCTGGTCCCTCTTTTTTTTTGGTTCATCCATCTTTATTCATTTAAGACTTCAATAACTTGAGTTGCATCTTCATCAGACTATTCGGTTTCAGTTGTTCCTCCAGAAGTTGATCCCTCATTAGTATATAATGTTTCAGCTTTTTCTTTTAGCTTCTTTTTATCTTGAGCCAATTCTTCCCATTCATGTGCTGATACGTTAAATTTTCCGAAGTCTTGTTTAAGTGACGTATTCCAGGTAAAGCAGGGTCGTCCGATTTTCTTTATTCTATGTGCGTATCTTACTACTGCATTCAATATATGTCCTCTGTCTCTTCTTAAGACGTGTCCCCAATAGCAAATTCGGTAAACAGTTATTCTTTTTGAGATGGTTTTCCCTGTTAAAGCTAATCTAGCACTTCTACTAGGAGGACGTATAGTAGAGAATTTAAGCATCTCTGAAAAGATTCTGCTTTCATAGCGCTTTAGCTTTATTCTGTTTGCTTGTGTCAACGCAGATGCTTTAAGTCCATACGTGAGAAGCGGTGCTATTATTGCCTTATACATTTTTACTGCAATATCACTGGGTTATTTTTGACAAAGGATGATAGCATTCTACTTATTCCCAATGCTTTACCACATCTAGTTTTTATTATTTCCTTCGGATTTAATTCGCTTGTAAGTTGGGTACCCAAGTATTTTATTTTGTTTTTCACTGCAATATTCATTCCTGCAATAGCCAAAAATGTGGGATGCGCGCTCTGTTTTAATGGTGATCTAATTAGGATTTCAGACTTACTTTCATTTATTTTTAGCCCAACTGTTTCTAATAATGATACCAATTCCGAAGCAATATTCGATAACTGTTCTATATTAGAATATTAGAATTTAAAATGACAATGTCATCTGCATATGCTAATAACAGCGGTAGTCGTATCTGTTCCTGTTGGTTTAATTTAACATATGGGAGTACTTCAGCTAGTGTCTGTAATACATTGTCTAAAACTATATTAAACAAATGCGGGGATAGTGGACAGCCTTGTTTCATTCCTATATTTTTCTCTGTTGTGCTTGTACGCTGCCGGCACCACATAATCGATGTTCTCTCCCATAGGCAGGTCTTCACAATTCTATTTATTAGGTGATGTGGTATATTTCTATACTTTAACATAATTGTGAGTGATGTCAAATCTACACTATCAAATGCCTTCTTAATGTCCAGCGACAAGACATACAGCGTTCTGCCTCTTCTCCACTCTTCCTCCATCACTCTTCTTACGGTAAACATATGGTCGTCCGTTGAACGGTTTTTCAAAAATGCTGCCTGATATGAGCCCATGGCTTCCATGTATTTTGTTAGTCTGCTAAGAAGGATTTTTGCATATATCCTGTAGCCAACATCCGTAATTGTTATTTTCCTATAGTCGGCAGTCGTTTTAGGATTCGAAATTTTTTTAATAGGGACTTGTACCGTCTCCAACCATTCGTCTGGATTTGAATTCGACATCCAGGCTCCTTGTACCACTCTCAATAATAGTTTCCATCCCTCGTCTGGGAGGCAACCAATTAACTGCGTCGGAATTTGGTCTATTCCTGGTGCTGTGCCTAATTTTATTTCATTCACCGTTGTCATTAATTCTTCCATATCTGGTGGCTCTTCAATAGGCCAGTGATCTGTTTCATTTATTAGTGGGATTGGCACTCCTTGAGAATTTTTCAATTCCTGCTCCCATAGAGTTAGTGAAATATATGCACCTTTGTTTTGAGTAATTTCCCGTCTATGTTGTCTGATAAAATGATAGATTTTTTTAATTCTCTCTTGAGGATTATAAGAGTCTAGTCCTGAAAAGAATTTTAAACAGGCCTCTTTTTTTGCTCGTCTGCATTCTTGGTTATATATTGTAACGGATCGGCAACGGGAGGGTACTTTTAAAATATCCCCAGTATGACGAACCGTTAACAGATATCTGTTCAGGGACCTCGGCGCGGTATTTGGTAGCCGGCTAGAGCTCATGGTGGATCGTGGGGTTTGCGGAGGTATGCACAGATCTAGAATATACCGCAGGACAGGAACGCAACGAATCAACCTCAACGCGCAGCTTACATTCCACCCAACATCACCACAGTTTTAAACTTTTAATTATTCATACTGCAAACACAACAACAACACAAAAAACGAAAGAACTAAGTTGAAAGCAAAAAAAATTTAAAAAAACTGCAAAATGAAACAAAATTAACGGCGAACAAAAAAAAACATCCCAGGCTTAAATTGTTGCTACCAATAAACAATAACATGCTTTGTATTTCGATAAAATATATATGTAATTTGGCAGAACCTTGAATTCTAAATACAAAGAACTATTTCTAATATGTAGTTAAATACAAAAAAAAATCTCTTAACTAATTTCCAAAAAAAAAAGAAAAAAACCAAAATATCTAAATTTAGAAGTCCGGACCCATTTTCCTTAATTAACGTTAGTAATATTTAATTGTAATGGTTAATAAACTTAAGGCTAACAGTAATGGAACAGAATAATTAAATAATGATAAAAATTTAGACCTTAATAGCTCGGTTGAGCTGATGCCCCGAGGATAGTAAAGTTGATCGCGTATCCACCAAAATGTTAATGCAGGAGTATCGTACTAATGATACCGCAATACGTAGATCTTTCTTATAAATTCGATATCGCTGATGACGTCGTTAGCTATGACGTTATTTTATCGTAGCACTGATTATAATTTGTTTTTTTTTTTATTTTTATTATTTTTTTTTTTTTTTATTGACTATTATTTTTATATTTTTATTTGGTCGTTTATACTGAACCTTGTTCAATTAACCGGCAAGAGCACTTGTACATCATCCATTGATAAAGTCTGGCATTATTACAAGATAGGTAACGGCAATCATAGCGATTTACCAAAAAAAATAGATTTATTGGAGCCAAAAACTTAAAATCTTTTTGTTTTTTATTTGTTTTTTGAAAGTAAACTACTTTATTGTTTTAACCAACGTGGGCCCTTCACTGTTTTTTTTTCTTTTCACTTTCAACTGTAACTCCGTTCGTTCCGTTAAACCCTTTTATAACTGTCTTAAATCCGGCACGGATGCTAGAGCCCTTAAAACGAGAGCCAACGCCCAACCATATGATATTCAAATACCCGTATTTTATCGGCATAAATAAACTTATCACACAATTTCAAAGTTTGGATTGTTAATGCCCACTACACAAAACTAAAGAGTTCATACGATTATTTTTTTTTTGTTTTTTTTTTAATTTTATGTTATGAGAATGGCACAACCTAAAGATTTTTCACTACTTGTGCACTGATTTGATATGGTGATCATCCATTTTCTATACGTTTATATTTTTTTTCTTTATAACATTAACTTCACGGGTGGGTTTAGCTTTGCGCCCAACACGATTCAAAATAAAACTGAGCTTTTTACTTTTTTTTTCTTGTCTCGACCAACATTCGGTATTTATATTCTTTTTTTTCGAGTTGCCCGATCAACCGCAGGGTGATCCGGTATTCAAAATAAAAGTACAGAAGAAAGGTTGAGGTACTAGATGAAATTATGGTAGAACATTATACGGGGAAATTTTTTTTTTATATATAGCGCTTAAGGCGGCGCTACCCCCAGTAACGCCGTCAGCCGACGCTGGCGCCGTTACAAACGTGGGGACGTCCCACACCCGAGATAGGTCTCATAAAGCCGGGCCTATTGGTACCTTAGAATGAAATAAATGAGGGACTGCGGAATGAAAACAATCTGATAGTGTCTCGCGTAAACGAACGTTACTTAAGCGCGAAGGTCTTTTGCATGGAAAGTCCCTAATAGTTTTCCTTGCTTATTCGTAACCCGATATGCGACGTTGCCTACTTTCGACTCAATGATAGCGGGCATAAATTTTGAAGAGAGTTTGGCCGAGAACTTGTTTACCGCATCGCTAAGAGCAAACGATCGGACAAATACAGGCTGTCCTACTGTGAAATTTCTCTCTCTGCTGCGCAGGTTATAGTGCTTGGCAGATTTGTTATGCGCTACTTTCAAGTAGTGTATGATTTTGTCCCGGGCGAGATTTAATCGATCGGGTTTCGATAAAACATTAAGTTCGTTTGAGTCGAACTCAAATAAAATTCTACGTAAGCCGTATTCAGAGCCATGGAGAGACATATGTTGCCCAAACACTAGATAATGTGGAGAATAATGCGTAGATTCATGGACCACATTGCGAAGAGCTGCTATGATTTCTTGTAAGTGGGTATCCCATTCGTTGTGGTTGTGGTCTTCCAAATAAGAGCGGAGCGAAGCCAGCAACGTTCGGTTAACGCGCTCGGAAGCGTTGCTCTGAGGAGAATAAACTGGAGTACGAATGTGTGAAATTCCATACTTCAGGAGCATTTCTTGAAACAGTTTGGATGTAAATTGCTTACCGTTATCGGTGGTAATCGTTTCAGGAACGGAGAACATCAGCATGACGTCACTTTCTAAGAAGGTACAAAGGAGAGAAGCTGTAGCTTCGCGTAGAGGTTTCGCTATCACAAATTTAGAAAAGTGATCGAGCACAATAACAATATAACAGTTTCCCCGCTTTGATCTTGGGTAGGGGCCTAGGAAATCAATATATATTTTCTGAAATGGCCTGGTAGATTCGACTGGAGATCCCATAGCCGGTCGCGTGGAAAAATTAACTGATTTGTTCATCTTGCACGACGAGCAGCCTGTTATGTATTGATGCACCTGATGTGCCATTCCACGCCAATAGAATTGTCGTTGCAATCTTTCGAGGGTTTTGCGAGATCCTAAATGAGCCGAGGTTGGAGGCTCGTGGGCTCGCCTAATTAACTCTTGCGTCATACTCAGCGGGACAACCAATTTCCAGTCAGGGAGATCGGTGTCCTTATAACGGAAACCATAAGTAGGAGCGATTAAAAGTTTGTCACCCTGAATTCGATAATTATGTTCTCCATTCTTCAGCTGCTTAATTTTTTTAATCTGATTGAGGTATTCCTCGTCATGAAAAGACGCAGACGTGAGATCAATGTGAAGAACAGGAACAGCCCCCGATATATTCACCGTAGAAAGGTGAACGGCATTAACACAGCGTTGTGCGGTCAATGTTGGCGTATCATTTTCCGAACAAGTACTAATGACATCGATAGTTTTAGTATTCGGCTCATCACTTCCCATAGCCGTCTCGTCACAGAAAGATCGGGACAAGGCATCCGGTACAATGTTGATGGAGCCTTTTCGGTAACCGATTTGAAAGTCAAAGGCTTGTAGCTTTAGGCTCCACCGAGCCAGACGCCCGGACAGATCCTTTTGGTTCATCAACCAGCGTAAACTGGCATGATCTGTAGAGATCACAAATGGGTACCCCTCGATATAAGGCCGGAACTTTTGAACGCTGAGTACCGCAGCGTAGCACTCGAGTTCCGTTATCGAATAGTTTCTTTGAGCCGCGTTGAGCTTGTGTGAAATAAACTCGATGGGATGTTCCCCGCCCTCGGCATCAATTTGGAACAGAACACTACCCACGCCAGCGGTACTAGCATCGCACTGTATAAAAAAAGGCTTACTGTAATAGGGATTGGCAAGCACGGGAGCCGAGGATAACGCGAGTTTCAGAGTATTGAATGAAGTTTCCGCGGAAGCGGACCAGCGTGTTTTTGCACTTTTTCCTGTGAGGTTCGTAAGAGGGGCGGCTAAGGAAGCGAAGTTGGGGATGAAGCGGCGATACCATCCGCACATTCCCAGAAAGCGTCTGATTTGTTTCGGTGATTTTGGAACGGGGAACTCAAGAATCGCTTTACACTTATCTGGGTTTGTGCGGAGGCATCCATCGCCAACAACATAACCCAAATAATTCACCTCCTTTAGCACGAACTGACTTTTGGTAACATTAATGGTCAAACCAGCAAGTTTTAGCAAGCGCGCGACTTCTTTCAACAACTCGAGGTGCTCGTCAAAGGTAGCGGAGGTAACCAGCAAGTCGTCAAGATAAACAAAAATTTTATCGTGGAGCTGGTGAGGGATCACCCGGTGCATAAGGCGACAAAGCGTTTGTGGAGCGTTACATAGTCCAAAGGGCATTACTTTGAACTGATACAAGGGCCGTCCAGGTACCGTGAACGCCGTCTTATCCCTGGATTGTGGGTCGAGAGGTATCTGCCAGAAGGCATCTTTTAAATCAATGGACGAAATAAATCTCGTTTGATCCAAACGACCCAACAACCCAGAGATAAGCGGCAGAGGATACGCATCCTTGACGGTTACCTTGTTCAGTTCACGCGCATCAAGACACAAACGTACTTTGCCAGTCGCCTTGCGCACGAGAGTGATCGGGGAGCACCACGAACTTTGGGATTCTTCGATGACTCCTATTGAAAGAAGGCGATCGATCTCATCGTACAGAAGCTTTTGCACCGCGGGGGATACCGCGTAAAACCGCTGCTTAATCGGTTTTGCCAATCCCACGTCAATGTGGTGTGTTAAGAGAGCGGTTTGTCCTAACCCTAACTCGGTACTGGAGGGGAAAAGATTCTTGACTATCTCTAGTTTCCTTTGCTCCTGATTGGACAGCTCATGAAATTTCGGTCCGGTAGGTGGTTCTAGCGGTTCATTTAAAACATCTAGAGACGATATTTTGGGAATGATTCCAAATCGGTTCCAGAAATCAATTCCAAGGTATAATGGCTGGTCTAATGAAGGTACTATAAACAGCTTGAGATTACGGGAGAGGCCATTGAAATTTATCAGAGCATTAATGTAGCCGAATACTCTCTGTGGTTGTCCGCTAGCAGTGTGAACGAGGGATGGAAAACCGTAAAATTTGATATCTGGATTGTCTAATAGTTGTTCGGGTCCCCTTCCTAGTACACTTATATTTGCGCCGCTATCCATCAGGCCCTTATAAGGCCGGTTGTTTACCAGAACGTTGGCGTATGGTCTATTATCACCGGGCTCGGAACTAATTAAGGAAGAAAGTATTGACGACCTCATTGTTTTACGATGGAACCAATATTTGTTTGAACGCCACAATCTGGAATGGTTAGGCTTTGGAAGCATGTATTCGACATGATTTATTCCTCGGTGTTTACACTCTGGGTTAATATTGGGGTCAGGCGTTTCGCTAGAGACCAGACTACTATCAGAAAATTGCTCGGAAGTAGAGATAAATGAAGGCGGTATATTTAGTGGGGAGTGATCGGAATGTAGGGGAAAATTTAACGACTTAGTCTCTTCGGAACTTACCGAAGTCTTTTCCCCACATCCATCGTTTGTCTTCGGGCTAATTCCCCATCGGTGTTGCAGGCAACATCCTCTTGACTCACTCTGGGTGCTGTGTTTGTTTGTGGTCTCTGGCTCCCAGATCTCCATGGACCACTTGTTTGGTTTTCCGAACATCGGGAACATCGAGAAGATATTGTGCCCTTTTGACCACAACGGTAACAAAACAGGCCCGTAGGAGGGACTGGACAGTCTTTAAAGATATGGCCGATATCGGAGCAGTTATAACAAATGACGGTTTGCTCGGCTCCAACGGAACGACGATGACTGTTAGGGATAAATACTTGAGTAAGAGGAGCTTGAGAAGATAGGGGTGTTAGCTTTGGTACATTAACAAAGGCTGCAATCGTGTGCTGAGGCTCGTTTTCAAAATAGGTGGCGTGTCCGGATTGGTTTAATTCATTTTCATCCGGCATTCCTGTCGACAACGCATTGATTGTGCGTCTTGGAACTAGAGAGGGATCCGCTGGAGATCTAATCCGTTTCCAGGTGTCCTCCCAAGCCGTACAGCTTTTAATAAGATCGTTGATTGTGGAGAACTGTCTGTCTGTCAGCTGGTACTGAAGCGCCGGTTTCATATTGCACATTAGGATTTGGATAAACTCTTCATCACTATATGGCGTGCGACACTGCAAAGTCAAGTTCCATACTTGGTGATAATAATCAACGAAGCTTTCAGTAGGTCCCTGTTTACGAGATTCTACCATCCGTCGGATCTCGTAATTAGTTCGCCTATCTTTGAATCTCTCCGTAAGGTCCCGACGTAAATCCCACCAAGTGGCGAGTGGTTTATGTTTTCTGTACGTCCAGTACCACTGTAGGGCCACGTCTTTCAAGATTACGTGTAATTCGCTCAACAATGTTTCCGGGGGTATCCGCATAGAAGAAGTCACCGTGTCCAATTGAAAGAGGAACATATCCACCGTAATTCCCGAGGAAGAACCGCTATATGATATACCGCTTCGGGATAGAGGGCGGCGCATATCATAGGGGTAACTGATTAGCGGATCCCTTTGATGAGCTAGGGGAGGATTGTAATGGCTAGTATGAGTAATACCATGAGTATTGTCATGAAAGGGTATTTCATGGCCTAAATTGGCTTCGGTTATAGCTATGTGTGGTGGAGTCACCGACGAGCCAAAAGTGGCGGTATTCCTGGGAATGGCCTGATTTAACATGCTATGGGTTAGGGGAGGGAAATCAGACCTCGCTAGCGAAGTTATCCCATTCCTAACATTCGATATTGTTGTAGGGTTTGGTAGGGAAATCGCAACACCGGACGCAGGGGTGAATCTTGCATTTTCGGTGCCAGCGGAAGTCGGACAGTTTAATTTAGTCTGCAACTCGTCTTGTCTTTTGTTAATGGTTACTAATTGATTTGACAACTGGCTCAGTTGGGCCATGATAGAAGTCAGTAATGGATTTTGATCAAGTGCAAGCGTCTTCGAATGTGAAGGGTTAGGCTTCACTTCGCTCATTTCAAGAATGGAATTTGAAATTTCAGAGGTAGCTTCCAACTTGCCCGCCGCGTGAGGTTCCGATACTGTTTGTACGGGACTTTTCAGGTTTATCGGTATGTCGACATTCGTTGCGGATTCGATGGAGTTATCAAGATCATCTTGGTCCTCAAAATACATAACGGATTTAAGTAAATCTGAACATGCTAGTAGCACTTTACCCGCCTGTTCACCATAAGTGGAAGATTGGGATGCCCGACAAGTCTTTTAAATTGGCTATATCAGACTGTAATCGCAATAATTTTGTTCGACAGGTATCGACTTCGATTTCAGGCCTTTTGCTAGCTTTAGCGTGCATTTTCTGTGGACCAGCAACCACATCCGTTTGCTCTATGCGTACCTTATCTACTAATACTTCGTGGGCAGTCGGGGAGTTGGAAGAAATACCGCGTATCTCGTACTCGACTTCTATCTCGTCCGCCTTTAACAAGGACACGTCCATTTTTGGAGGTTTTACTTGGTTAGGCAAATACGTTTTACTCTTTAAATATTAGCGACTCGCCTCTTCACTCGAAATTTAAAACAACGGTGAGAGAAATGAAACTAGAGATATGATTGGTCACCAGAATTTTTAGAATTAAATTTTTATTTTATTTTAGGTGCAACTTTTCTTGTTGTGAATCGTTAATAAAACAACTCTTCTCGGGTCAAAATAATATAAATAACGAAATTTTTGTTGAGGTAGGTAGGTATCGACAAATTGGTCGGAAGGGATTGTTATAAATTATATATAATACGTATTATAGTTAATATGTGTGAATAATCGTAAATATTTATTGCCTAAAAAAAAAAAAATAATTTCGATAAAACACGCGTATTCAAATCATATAAACCTCAATTCGAAAAAAACAAAATTATTAGATGAATTATTATAGTAATGATTTTTTTTTTTTTTTTGTTGTTGATGAATTTTCACTGTATGATGTTGGGTAGAAGGCGTAGCTCACAAATAATCAAGTAGGGTTCGAGAAGGGTGATTCATTGCATATAAGGAAAGGAAGGATGCACAGACTGGAAACAAAAATTATTCAAAATTTATATTTTACATCTACAGGTAGAATTACTGGAAGTAAATAAAATTAAGATACAATAGTACTGATCACTTAAACATAAATCAAATAATTCAAACCAAATTGGGAAAACAAGTTTTATATTTAAGTGCTCAATCAAAATTTACTGGAAGGGCTTATAGTGGAGTTAGACAAACCGCTGTCTACACCTCAAGGAAACGATTGATGTCTCCATTACCTTCACTGATAAACAAAAGGTAAAGGATAGAGGAAAAAATAAAAAAAAGTTGAAACTGAAATTTAACCAACACATTGGGGAACTACTTCGCCGATATTTCAACTGACAATCACTCTGACGTCCACGCTTCCAAAGCAGAATCAGCAATGTTGCCGTATCAAAACATCAACGGGATACCTCACCAACGGTTTATTTGAACAAACAAAAAAAAAATGTGAATGCAACACACTCGAAAGTTCTAAATCAAAACAGCTAGAAGCCGGAATAGGAATTATAGAAATATGTTGATGAACAAAATTTTTTTTCTTTCATAATTTAAATAGAACTGAAAACTGAGGGAAAGGAAATAGGGGTTTTATAGGAATAGCCAAATTGTTTGGGCGCCACTGTAACGGATCGGCAACGGGAGGGTACTTTTAAAATATCCCCAGTATGACGAACCGTTAACAGATATCTGTTCAGGGACCTCGGCGCGGTATTTGGTAGCCGGCTAGAGCTCATGGTGGATCGTGGGGTTTGCGGAGGTATGCACAGATCTAGAATATACCGCAGGACAGGAACGCAACGAATCAACCTCAACGCGCAGCTTACATTCCACCCAACATCACCACAGTTTTAAACTTTTAATTATTCATACTGCAAACACAACAACAACACAAAAAACGAAAGAACTAAGTTGAAAGCAAAAAAAAATTTAAAAAAACTGCAAAATGAAACAAAATTAACGGCGAACAAAAAAAAACGTCCCAGGCTTAAATTGTTGCTACCAATAAACAATAACATGTTTTGTATTTCGATAAAATATATATGTAATTTGGCAGAACCTTGAATTCTAAATACAAAGAACTATTTCTAATATGTAGTTAAATACAAAAAAAAATCTCTTAACTAATTTCCAAAAAAAAAGAAAAAAACCAAAATATCTAAATTTAGAAGTCCGGACCCATTTTCCTTAATTAACGTTAGTAATATTTAATTGTAATGGTTAATAAACTTAAGGCTAACAGTAATGGAACAGAATAATTAAATAATGATAAAAATTTAGACCTTAATAGCTCGGTTGAGCTGATGCCCCGAGGATAGTAAAGTTGATCGCGTATCCACCAAAATGTTAATGCAGGAGTATCGTACTAATGATACCGCAATACGTAGATCTTTCTTATAAATTCGATATCGCTGATGACGTCGTTAGCTATGACGTTATTTTATCGTAGCACTGATTATAATTTGTTTTTTTTTTATTTTTATTATCTTTTTTTTTTATTGACTATTATTTTTATATTTTTATTTGGTCGTTTATACTGAACCTTGTTCAATTAACCGGCAAGAGCACTTGTACATCATCCATTGATAAAGTCTGGCATTATTACAAGATAGGTAACGGCAATCATAGCGATTTACCAAAAAAAATAGATTTATTGGAGCCAAAAACTTAAAATCTTTTTGTTTTTTATTTGTTTTTTGAAAGTAAACTACTTTATTGTTTTAACCAACGTGGGCCCTTCACTGTTTTTTTTTCTTTTCACTTTCAACTGTAACTCCGTTCGTTCCGTTAAACCCTTTTATAACTGTCTTAAATCCGGCACGGATGCTAGAGCCCTTAAAACGAGAGCCAACGCCCAACCATATGATATTCAAATACCCGTATTTTATCGGCATAAATAAACTTATCACACCATTTCAAAGTTTGGATTGTTAATGCCCACTACACAAAACTAAAGAGTTCATACGATTATTTTTTTTTTGTTTTTTTTTTAATTTTATGTTATGAGAATGGCACAACCTAAAGATTTTTCACTACTTGTGCACTGATTTGATATGGTGATCATCCATTTTCTATACGTTTATATTTTTTTTCTTTATAACATTAACTTCACGGGTGGGTTTAGCTTTGCGCCCAACACGATTCAAAATAAAACTGAGCTTTTTACTTTTTTTTTCTTGTCTCGACCAACATTCGGTATTTATATTCTTTTTTTTCGAGTTGCCCGATCAACCGCAGGGTGATCCGGTATTCAAAATAAAAGTACAGAAGAAAGGTTGAGGTACTAGATGAAATTATGGTAGAACATTATACGGGGAAATTTTTTTTTTATATATAGCGCTTAAGGCGGCGCTACCCCCAGTAACGCCGTCAGCCGACGCTGGCGCCGTTACAATATTTGTCTTTTGTTCGACACAACACTTATCAATACCATTATATTTTCTCATATAAATAGCATGTCTAAGCTGCGCTAGCCTTTTTCTTCTCCTAGGCGTTAGCGGGAATTGTTTTCTTAGTTCCTTGTTTGCAGCTTTGCGCATTGCGTTCACTAGCAACCGCCATCCCAAACTGGATGATACATTTCCTATATTAATTTCTTTTAATTCTGTTTTTACCGCTTCTTGGTATTTTTCTTTGTATTCACTGATTTTGAGTAGATCCACATTCCAAGTACTCGCTAAGATGATTTGTCTTTCATCGTGTGTGCTCGCATACATATTTTCCTCACGTCGAACGAAGTCTTTACCTTTTTCCACTGCCTTCCATACTGAACATACGATCAATTTATGATCAGACATCTCCGTCCATTTGCCACTGATTGCTCCAAATTTAAGTGTTTTTCCTTTAACTAAAATATGATCTAATTGTGATTTGGTTTTGCTGCTTTTCCATGTTATGCGAGCCGAATTCCTACCCCATGAAGTGCAAACTTTAAGAGAGTGTTGGTATAGAAAATCATACATCATTTGCCCATATAGGTTTGACTCATTGTGGTGTAAGTTCGGCCCAATCAGTTTTAGTGTACTTGTGTTACATAGATCTTTTCCTAAATGGGCATTAAAGTCTCCCAAAATTAGTATTTCACAATTCTTTGATAATTGCATTAATAGAATTGAAAGGCGAGTGTAAAATGAGTGAACCTTACTTGACGTAAATCCTGGTGGAACATGGATGCTGATAAAGCGAATAATTTGTATATCCCCATTTAGTCTGTCTAATAAGGCTACTCCATTTCTACACTTTTTTTGCCGACCTTGATTTTCTTTATTACCACTAAGAAACCATCTATAGTTAGTGGTAAGATTTTCCGAAGCCACCATATTTGTTTCTTGTAATGCTATTATATCCAATTCCTCCTTTTTCCATAATAGGTCAAGTTCAAAACGTTTTCTTGTTTGAGCGCATCCTCACATTCATCGTCCCCACTTTAATTTTGTTGTTGCAATCCTTTGTTTCCACAATATATTTCGGGGTTGGCGTGTATTCCATTAGTCGGAAATTACTCGAGTCTGTGTGTATATTTCTATACTGATGAAGAACTGGTAGTGCTGTTGTGTGTTCTATTGCACTCTCATTGTTTATTATTAATGAGTCATAATGGCTATTGCCATAAAGTAATCTGACTATCCAATTATGTTCTGATCCAAATATAATCGTTGAGCTACATACCTGAAAAACTTCAACTCTTACCTGATACTGCTCTGAAATCGCCATAAGGGTCTCCTCTCCTAGCCATCTACCGTCCTCAGAAAGGTACTTTATATATGCCGTCACGAGTTCATCCTCGTCATTTGGGAAACTCAGAACTTCCCGAGCTGACATTAAAAGACTTAGATGCAAATTTGGTTTATACCTGTTAGTTGCTACATAGTCAATTACTTCCTCACGCAACTGTTCTGACAATTGTTTACATTCAACAGCTGATGGTTCCAACCCATATAATTGGTTTACTAAAGCTGTGGGTAAGCAGTTTCCATCCCCTGGGATATTAATTATATGATAACCTCCCTGTTGCATGATGTCCACAATTTTTTGAATCTTCCTTAATTGTAATCCACACAAATAATTATGCTTTTGGTACTTTTTTTGTATTTATATTAAAATTAACCACACTTTTCTCGTGTAAAAAGAATATGTTATGTTCAATATTAAGCTTTCCTTAGGCTTTCAAGTTTAAATAAGCTTATTAACACACTATATTCTTAATAACTTTAATTAACACGTAACCAGATTTAATTTATTAAATAAATATATATATATTTTTTTAAATTACTATTTAATATGATACTAGCGCCTACCGTTTTTCCTATACTGTACGTCTTATATATTAATCACAACGCCAGAATGTCATGACAAAATATGTTTGTACTGAACCGTCATTACACCGTAACAATACAGAACAAAACAGAGAACATAAAATGAATTTATATACTACAAACATTTTGGTGTTAAGAGGTGTGAGTGTAAAAATAGAATTTTATTATGGCACTCTATCGTCATGACAAAATTTTGGAGTGAAGATCGACCTTAGTACTTACACAAACATAATATGAAAAGTTTGGAATAATCATTCCCGCCCGATTTCAGGCAAAAGTCATGGGATCTTTCAATTTATGAGAAAAGGTTAAGTGGGAAGTTTTGTTCCGATATGCGGTTCATTTGTGTATATTTCGTAACCGGATAATTTATTAAGCCCTTAATTTCATGCTTGCACTAGCGTGACGTGTTTCTGATTTTTGTGTGGTCGTAAGTCGACTATATAATCTTTATAAATGCATTACTTTTGGTTACGTTGTTAATACGAGATATGCTTTGGAAAACGTCAAAATTATTCATATACAAAAGATCCGCGGTCCTTTTGTACATTCCTTATTAAATATATAGATTAAAGTTGAGCGCCTCGGTAATTGTGTGCTTTTCCCTTTTGAGATTTTAATATTTAGAAATGGCGCGTTTCGACAACATGTATGCGAGTGCAAATGAAGACCAGAAGCGCGTAATTAATGAGGTCCGAAGCGCGCTCGAATCTGAAACCCTGTCAGCAAAGGTGTTCTACGTTGACGCTCCCGACGGGTGTGGCAAGACATTTGTATTGCAATCACTCATTGCATTTACCAAGGGGCGTGGCTTGGAGTCCATTTGCTCCGCCTTCACTGGAATCGCCACGAGCTTGATGGAAGATGGGCGTACGCTAAATAATATTTTCAAACTGCCGGCTCCAATGGATGAGTCATCAGTTTCATCAATGAAGCCAAACTCCTGGCGCGCTGCCAAGTTGAAAAGCGCGCGACTCATCATGATAGATGAGACCAGCATCATGCCAGGGGCAGCACTCACAAACATAGACAGACTATTATGAGATTTGTACAGAGGAAAGCCGGAAGCGGGTGTTCTATTCACTTGAAAAAACATCCTCATGTGTGGTGACTTCCGAAAGTGCTTGCCTGTAGCACCACAAGCAAAGCGCGCGAACTTGCGAATCAAGCATAAAGTTGAGCCTGCTTTGGAAATTGGTAAACAAGTTTACACTCACCAAGAACATGCGCATCGATGAAGATGAGGACGAGTTTATGGAATACTTGCTTTCTGTTGGAAACGGCAACGGTCGAACCGAATCGATCACACTTCCGGTGTGCTTTTCCAGTTCTCAAAGTGTGATCGATTTCGTGTATGGTGACATCAACACAACATTAGCCGAGGGAACCATCGAGGAGCGCGCCATTATTATACCCAAGAATGATGATTGCGCGCTAACCAATCAGCAGGTGCTTGACCTCCTGCCCGGAGGACAAGAAGTCAAACTTAGTGTTGATAAAGTTGAGAGTGACGACATGAATGAGGAACTCCGCCTACCCGTCGAGTTTCTCAACAAGATTGAGGGGTCCATCTCGCTAAAGGTAAACACGATCGTTCTTTTGATGAGGAATTTAAGCACTAGCAAGGGTCTTATCAATGGAAAACGCATTCGGGTCGCAAAAATAAACCGCTACAGTCTGGAATTTGATTTGCAGACTGGCTTCTCAAAAGGCGAGCACGTTCTCATCCCACGCATGAAGCTCTCACCCTCGGAAGGCACCTTTTAATTTAAAATGTCTCGCCTCCAATTTCCGGTCCAGCTCGCGATCGACATAACCATCAACAAGAGTGAGGGAAAAAGCTTGAAGAAGGTAGGAGTGTACTTGCCGGCTCCCGTTTTTACACACGGCCAGCTGTACGTGTGTTTTTCACGATGCCGCTCATTTGACGGAGTCAAGGTGTTCATGATGAAGAATGTTGTTTTATAGACATTCTACGCATGTAAATTGTAATGTAAATTCATATTTTATTATCCTTTTCTATATTTCTTATTAAATATTTAATAGCATATGAATTTACTTTATTTTTGACAAAAGTGCATCAAATTTACAGCTTAAAAAATCTTCTTAATCATTTCTTAACCAAAAATTCAATAAAATGTAATCACGTGAATGATTTTTCACATTTGGTTCGGATTTTGGCAATTTGATTCCCATTTTACTATGGGAAAGTATAATAGAGGTATATGGACAGATAAGTCAAACAGGGAAAATTGTTATTAATGGTCGTAGCGAAAAACCACTTACAGTCACAGGTCAGCTAGTTTTATTTTATTTGACAAATTGATACATTAACACAATTAGAAATTCACACACATTTTTCTAAAACGTATTGCCAGCAACAAAAAAACTACTATAATACTGCACTAAAAGAGAGGATAAATTTTTATTTATCGGCGAAAACCCGCAAAAAATAAAATCAATGTCTTTCAACTTTTTCAATGTCTAGTGATATTGGTTTTTTAAAAATTCCAAATCAAGATGATAACATACCTTTACCCGTCTTGCTCACAATAATCTGTAATCAAGTATTGTCGTTTCGTGCTTTAAATTCTTCTGCGAAAAAGGTTTTAAAAGATGTTCAACCATAGCAAATGAACTGTCTCTCATAGCAATTGAACTAAACAAACATAAGGAGCCCATATATCTGTACCAAACAATACCGAAGACGTTGGTAAATTTAAGTCCCCTGAAATTAATTTTTTGTAAAATGCAGTTTGTTTTGGAACTCCTCCAAATGATACTGAATGTACCTTTGTAGTTGTAATATAGTGATCCCCTTCCTGGTGGTTTAGTTATTAAAATATGTTTGCCGTCCATGGTACCGACACAATTATTGTACTGCCACATTGCCTCAAATTGTCTTGATGTATTAATTCAATTCATTTCTGTCACAGGTATCAACGCAATGTGAGTGAAACTCCAAAAAGAACCTATAAAAAGCTTGCTGAATCGCTACTAAAAAAACAAGAAAACTTGATAGCAACTGCAAAAAATGTGTGCTAGCTATAGCTAGGCTTATGGTAGGAGCATGGGGCTGCAGTTAAAGGAATATTACAAGATGCATTGCCGAAAAAATATTTTCGGAAATAACATTTTACGGGAAAATCTATAGATTTAAATAATACCCATACATATGATTATGCAGCACCTTCATCATCACCGAATTCCTCAACAAAACTTTTCTCTTATTACATCGCAATCCAATATTGAATCACCAGCGTCCAGTACATTTATTCCAAATATTATTACATCAAGGACACCAGTACAAATAGAGTAAAATATCTCACCATACGAAGAATTACAACCATCCACATTTATCGGCACATCACAATAGCATGCAGGATTATCTTGTTTTTAGTAATTTGCAAATTAAGTAAACCTTTTTATTAATTTTATTTCAGTTTTTAGTTTTAATTTTAAGTTTATGTTTATATTTAAATAAATAACGTAAGTTGAATGTCTTTAATAAAATTTGTTGTACTAGAACTTTATAAATAGCTTTGCGTATTTCTGGAACTATTTCCGACAACAATTGTGATGCTATATTACAGTACTGAACTACAGATCGGCATAATCTCTCTCTGTTGCTAAATATCTTAAAGTAGCTTTCAAGCGATCATCAGCACTTAGTGCTACTAACGAAGCAATTTAATGAAACTGCTGTAATCCATTCTTAAATAGTTACGAAAATAATCACTATTTAACTCTTTATTAGCATTACATGGCTAAATTTGTTTGCTCTTTCAACCATTTTTTGGCCTACTTTTCGTTCTCTAGTATTGATTGTTAGTGAAGCTGCCAGCGCCACACCAATTTTAAGGCCTTTTGTCAAAGACATGATGCTTGAGAAAACACAAATAACAATTTTAACTCTATATAATTTACAACAAATTATATTATACAACATATTTCTATGGTATTAACAAATTAACAAAACTATATTTTAATTTTATAGAATTTATTTGAAATCAAATTCATTTTTGTATATTATATGAATTATTTTAATATTAAAATATATTTAAAATTTGATTTATCAGAATTTTTTGTCTCTATGTTAATCATCTCTTGTGGACAAATCCAGAAGAAAAAATCTTCATTTTTGAGCAATATGATTGGTCGAAAAATTTGTCAGACGACGAACGAACGAACACCAAACATAAAGACACCTTAAGTATTATTCTCTTTCGTTTCGATACAGAATTGTTTTCTGTTTTTTTTTTATATATACCAGCCTGCATGAATAAAAATTACTCTTTTTGTATTGTAGAAATTATGGAACACGATAATGATCAATTTTTTTGAAGAAGGTTGTAACCGCAATAGAGACAGCACTTAATTTAATACGCTTATGCAAGTAAGATAAGTATCGTTTGCATTTTATATATGCTGAATTTGAATTATCTTACATTTAAATTTCCTATTCCTAATTTTATTTGTACTTAATTAGTGCAATTTCATAAATTCTGAGCGATAGAAAGTTAAGGCTTTTATAATAAACGGACGCAGAGAAATTTCCCGAGGGAATGTCTATGTGAAACGTTTAACGTGGCGAAACTTAAGTTATTTACGTCATTCTGCTAAAATTACAAACTACAGCTCGGCGTTATGTTAAACAGATTTTATGGAACACATCATGTTGATGTGTTCCATAAAACCGGTTTAACATAAAACCTATTTATTGTTACAAAATTTAAGTGTTCTTAAAATGAGTTCAAGGACACAAACTACATTTCTGAACGATTAATCTACTAATTTGTGTATAATATACATACGTAACAAAAAAAAAAACAATCTCAAATAAATAAAAAATAAAATTAAAGAATTCATAAATAATGATATCTCTTCATTATTATTAGTAAGAAATGCTACTTAAAATATATTAAAATCTACTTCAGAAAACATTAAAAATTATAACAATGTCTGTTGTTAAGTAAATTCTTAACTTTTTGTTCTTTCGAAAAACACTACCACCACACTAATATGGCAACTTAAAATTAAGAAATGTTTCAGAGTATTTTTTTATTATTAAATAATGATCGTTTCTTTTAATTTTTAAGATGAAAAAAATAAATAGGTAAGTTCTGCTTTGTATTACTTAACCCAATTGGAGATTTTGTGGAAATCTTTAAAACCACTTTGCAAAATAAAAATAATTATTTTTTATACAGTGAATATAAAATTTATAAATTGGATATTGAAACATAAGGCATAAGGTAATAACGTAATTTACTACATTTTTTGGATTTAATTTTTTATTTAATTTTTGTTACCATCCAACAAGTCATATTGGTTTAGGTTGTGATCAATACCCCTCTAAATCAGCGGTTCCCAATTCAAACATGTGCGCTTGCCGGTAAAATTCGTGGAGCATGCTTTTAGCTAAAATTTCATATTTTTATAGCTTAAATTCAATATTTATTGAAGTGTAATATTAATTCCAAAATTAAAGAATTACATTTAAAATAATATATAATATTAGTTAGTTTGTCTTAGTTAGTTAGTGCACAGAAGTTATCATTCATTGCTTGATTTTAATGATAATTTTAGCAAAGAATCATGATTCACAAAAATAGATATTTGCAAATTGTAATATTCTCATTATTGAGGATAATGATTTTAAAACTACTTGTCAGTTCATTACCTTGGTATTTCACAAAAGGATTTGCAATCCACAAACTTCCCGTACATTATCTATCTCCTTAGGCGATGCTTAACCTGCTCCCACCAGAGACTCTTGTGCTCTGTAATAATTTGTTCAACGATTGTAGTTTATATAAGTTAGTCAAATTGATTTCACCAAGAAGCAAGAAGCAAATTATATAAAATTATTTTCTTTCCATTTGTTTTGCCGGAGATTAATGGCCCGATTCTGAAATTTTAAAATTCTATAGCTGTAATTTTATAGAAATGGTTACAGAAAAAAGATATAAAGTTCTCCATTTTTTTCACAAACTGTAGACTGTTCGTGATTTACAACGATCAAAACAGCAATTTAAAATATGCTATCAAATTTCATGGTGGCACTGGAATATTGACATAAACTCGCGTTCCAAACTTTGCTATGTTTTTGTATCACACAAATATTGAATTTTATGTAAATTAATGAAGAAGTAAATAAAAATAAGAATGCACAGTTGTCAAACAACATATTAGTACAGTTGGTGACTTTTGTTTACAAAACATACATTAAAAACAAAATTTTTTCTGTGTACATCGCAGACAATTCTCCCCTCAAATCTCTAAACCCAGCAACTACGACTTACTAGATTTGTGATTATTGATTTTGTTAACCGCAATAAAATTATAACTGTTTTGCTTCTCTCAAAGCAACAGCTTTTGGTTTTAGTTTTTCGATGCATTTTAATTTTCCTTTGTTGGTAATAAAACATTTATTTATGTAGTTTTAAATATAAATACATACAACAAATTTAAAAATTGAAAAAAAAATAAAAAATGACCGCCTTGCGGTGAACACAATAACTATAAAATGGTTTTATTTTCTTAAAACTAAATTTTTTTTTCGTTTACATTAAAGTGTCTTTGGTTTTATACAGCGCAATTGTTAAGCGGGCTTAGCTTACAACAACAATTATTGCACTTACCGAAGACTCTTGAATATAAAAGAAAAAAACATTTAGTTTTAAGAAAATAAAACTATTTTATAGTTATGGTGTTCACCGCAAGGCGGTCATTTTTTAATTTTTTTAATGTATTTATATTTAAAACTACATATAACACGAACAATATTTGTTATATAAATATTTAATTACCAACAAAGGAAAATTAATATGCATTGAAAAACTAAAGCCAAAAGCTATTGCTTTACCTTATATTTCAAGCTCTCTAAGGATTATAGCTTTGCGACCTATTTTGACAACTTTATTGAAAAAACAAACCGAAGTAACTTTACTCAAAATCTAGTAACTTTTCTCAAAAACTTCACTCTTTTACAAAAATATTTTCACACATAACTTAAGCAACCATGTATATTTTCCATTTCCTTGATCATAAAAATTGAAAGAGACGACGAATGTATATATTCCAACAGTTATTCTTTGTGTCCATACTGTAGTAAGATATAAGATATCAATTAAAAATTTAACAAATAAAACAAACGACGCGCACAATAACAATTACACTGAAACAAATGACAACATTTTAGAATAAAATATAAACAATACCAACTACGTCGACGTCTTTCGACAAGTACGAAACTTAAAAATTGGAATTGGATTTAAATAATTCTGAAAAAAATTGGATTTAACTAATTCCATTTAGGAATTGTTCAGTGCAATTGTTGTTGTAAATGTCTCAAGTAAATACAGGTATAGTAATTTTACAAAAATGAATATGTTTTGTGGGAAACTATAGTTTTTTATACGAATGAAAATTATAAAAATCGTTTAAGTTCCAAATCTGGTTGCTAGATAAAATCAATTTTTTGTACTAGCAAAAGAAAATATTATATAAAATATTCGATTTAAGGTCAAATAATTCGGGAAATACTGTAGTGCGTTTGTTGGACCCTCTTTGCGTTCAGAATTTTATAATTTTAAAAATGCTTTAGGTTTCAATCACTCTATCCCATATATTGTTCCATCGAAAATTCCATGGATGATTACCAGTTCAGTAACCGAAGTCGTATCACGTCGTTCTACGTAACTGTAGTCACGTCACCTTAAGTTTCTTATTATTGAAGTCGCATGCTACGACTATAGTCAAATGAAACAACAACAGTCACCTAATTTGTTCAAGTGACAAGAATATTTTATGCGACGTTCATTAATGAAACTCATTTTTATTTATAATTTTTTTGTAATAAAATTTATCTTCATTTTATAAATATTTTACTGCTCTACAAAATATAAATACATACATTAGATAAATTGATCAATCTAAAAATCAATAATTGAATGGTTTTGTTGAAAATTTGGGTGGCCCAAAGCAGCCATTCACAATTTTTATTTACGATGAAAATTATAAATTTTTTACGTGAATGATATTTTGCCTTCACCATAAATTATTGTACGATTCCTGGAAATTAATTTAATAATTAAATAATTAGATTTTACTTACCTATTTTCAGTCTACGTGTTTTTTACAATAGATTATTGTATCGTAAATATTTTGATTTTTAACATCGAATGGTTTGTTAAATTTAGGGAAATTATTGGTGCTGCCCAATATTTCTATTGTAGTATTTGTGTTGTTTAAAACGACTTCAATAATATGAATTTTTGTGTGATGAGAATCACTTGAAGTGACTCGACTATGGTAATTGGGGTGTACACAAATACAGAATCAACAGAATATAATCTTGGCCATCATAAATCCCCACATTTAAAATAACACATTAAAACACCATCGCCATTGCTAAATGGGTGTGTAACGAAATCCCGGTTTTCAAAATCCCGTTTTTAAGCATTTTTGTTAAAAAAAATGCTATATGGTTTCGGTTTGCCGTCCGTCCGTCTGTCCGTCTGTCCGTCTGTCCGTCTGTCCGTCTGTGTGCACGATAACTTGAGAACGGATGGAGATATCAACTTAATTTCTTCACTAAAAGTTTAAGCAATTCATGGGAATGATCCCTATTGTTTTGGACATTTCTGAGTTTAGGGTGTTCGGAGATATGGGGGGTTTTGTTAACCCCCCTCCTTAAAATTGATAGATTTTTATTTTATTTTCTATTCTATTTTGGTTTCATCGAGCATGTGAATGTGGAATAATAATATATCTCGTCTGGATGTGGGTTTGTGTGGGTGGTGTGGTTATGGGGGTGGTAGGAGTTGTGGTATGGGAGGTGGAGGGGGTGGGATGAGGCGTTTTGGGTTTTTTTATCGGAATTTTGGTTTGGTGGATGAGGTTTGTGTGGGTGGTGTGTGGGTGTGTGTGTGGAAGTAGGTATGTAGGTTTTAAAGGGTGATAATATGGGTGGTGAAGTATAGGGTGGTGCGGGTGAAATAGATTTTTGGGTTTGAATTGGATAGTTTGGTAATAATGTTTAGATGTGGTGGTATGTGGTTGATTGGGGTAGTTGAGATATGGTGGATTGGGATCGGGTGGGGTGGGTGTAGGTGGGGTTAGGTGGGTGTGGGAGTGGGTGGTTGTAGTATTTGATATACGCAAATCACACTGCATAGAAGTACTTTATAGGCAACAAAAATGCTTATAGAGTTCGGCTCCGAACCTTTCCCGTCTTTTTTTTATAAACGCCGGTTTTCAAAATCCCAGTTTTCAAAATCCTGGTTATCAAAATCCAGGTTTCGAAATTCAGGTTTTTAAAATCCTGGTTTTCAAAATCCTGGTTTTCAAAATCCCGGCTTTGTATAAAAAAATATCTCGATTTTTAGGAAATCCCGGTTTGAAAATTTTGTTTTCCGAAATAATTATTTTGATTATGTTACAATGAAATAATGAATATTTAGTGAAATAGTTTTTCTGGGATCATAAGAAAATATTGCATTTGAAAATGTTGCATTAAAAAAATATTGCCTTTTTTATTAATCTTGCAATTACAAAATGTGGTAATTATAAAATATTGCAAGTACAAAATTTTGAAATTACAAAATCTTGCATAACAAAATAGTGCAAGTATTTTGCTTTTTAGTCGGTGTGCGACATATTTGCTGATCCCGGATCCTACGCCCCCCCCCCCGAAGTTGAAATCTAAAGCCCCTTAAACAGTTATCGAAGCCGTCAGCCTCTACAATTATTGCATGGCCGGCCCGAATTAATAAAAAATATTGTTTTTCAAAATCAAGGCTTTTGAACTAGAAGAAAAGAAAACCGGGAGTTTAAAACCGGGATTTTGAAAACCGAGATTTTAAAAACCTGGATTTTGAAAACCGGGATTTTGAAAACCTGGATTTCGTAGTACACCCTTGCTAAATCATAAACGAACCACCACCGCCGGTGTCATGGGAAAGAAGTTAGTTACAAAAAAAATACAGGCTGAAATTTAAGAATAATTGTAGACAGCAAACCATTTTCAATCAATTCCATATGAACCTTCCCCAACGTGAGTCGTTTTTTGTAGGGTTTATTTTGTGTGAATGAAGAACATTCATTTTGTGTGAATGAAATGAAGAACATTAACACTCGTCATCCACACAACGTACACTATCTTCCACTCAATGCAGAAAATACGAAGCAAATTGTACATATGTACAGATGTTTTTTCACACTATCGGTCAGAAAACAGATGGTTTGATCACATAACTTCTTAAACGTAGGAATAATTGGTGCCACTGACTGACCAACGTGGTGATGTGGTAAACATATTTAAAAATCTACTTTAATCCACAATCAAATTCGGGCCACATTTTATCATTTCATCCACAAGTCTCACATTATATTTAAGTGGATCACGCACCGAATCGCAAGTATCTGTTATCGAAAATAACAAAAAAAAAATATGTGGAATGATTCTATAACAAAATTTGGAAATTGTTAAGCAATCACAGGACGAATGTCCTGTTTGTGGTGAACATAAACAACACCAAAAATAGTTGAAAGATTTGGAAGCAGCTAAAATTTCAAGTGACGTACGGGTACGATGATCAGCCAACTTCTGCAACAGCCAATAATTCCGATTATTTCGATTTGCCAACAATTTGTTAGTCACAAATTGAATTACATAGAAGCCCGAAGATATTAAAAAATCGATACGACATATAAGTGGCCGCAAATCTACAGTGGAGTTGCAAAAGATAATCATTATACCGAAAAAGAAATCAAATAACTCATATTTTCCGATTTTCACAACAGTTTAACCTCTTTAAGTTTTGTAATATGATCAAATATGTACATGGAAAGTTCCACTTTCGTGTGTATACTTGTAAAATAGATTTTATGATTCTCACCGGAATTCAACCACTTGTTCCTTTAAAGATAGTTTTTTTGCGACTGAAGATGTTTTTAAAGCGAAAATGTTCGGGATCGACTACTACCTCAAATACTAGTCCGGAAAAGGATTGGGTTCCTTTAGTTGAATATTTGAGTATATGTACGTACAATGTGATGAACTTTTTATTCCTATTTCATAAAGATAAGTGGCTACTTTGATTCTAATAAAATGTCGTTCAAAATAGTTGTTCTATTGCAAGAAGTTTTGCTTATCGGTTATAATTTACATGGAAAAATATTTCAGTATTTTATTAGACGTAGTAAGTCTCAGTCACTAGGATTTGATTCAAAGTTTTTTATTTTTCCCGAGGAAAATTTTCTTCTTATTTTAAACAGAACAAAGTAACTTGAAAGATACTAGGTTTTGTGTGAAATAGGTACGGAATTTTTTTTCATCATATTGAACCATAAATAATTTTACAATTAGTAGCATTTAAATATTTTCTGAATAATAGTACATACAATTAATGTAAGAAAATTAAATATTACACCCGGAAAAAATATGAAATGCAAGTCTTAATTTCCCACTAACTTGTTGCTAGTTTTGTGTGACGTCGACGTATATGTTTCACATTATCAACATTTAGTTAGGCGAGTATAAGAAAATCCAAAAATCTTAAACAAATAAATTTTATCTAAAAGCTCAAAATCTAAATTGGCATTAGCTTCAATTTTTGTTGTATATAGATGCTATTGGTAACAACATATACATGCGAAACCCGTTTCAGAAAATGACAATTTTATAAATTATAAGCAACCAAAGTACATATACATATTTTCTGGTTCAATATTTTGCTCATAAATATTTTACAACCAAAAACAAATTATTTATTATTTAGCAAAGATTGCCGAGAGCTCAAAAAATTTTAAAACTTTCAGAACCCAAATTTCACAAAATTTATTAAATCAGTGTACATATTTGGAAACAAAATTTTTTTATTAGAAATTCTGAAATTCGGCCCATTAACAATGAAAAAAATTATTTTTCAATTCAATGAAAAAATAAAACACTTAATAATTTCAAAATTGGTAATTCTTCAATAAACAAATTGATTGTATTTTTTCTAACTTAAAGATCCGAGATTTTTTCTAACTTATTGAATGATAAGCAGTCAAACTTAATTTATGAAGTTAAATGTGATTGTAATGTTGTTTATACGGGTCAAACGAAACAATTTCAATTTTTAGAAAAAAGGATTTATCAACATAAAAATGGTGTAAATAAAGATGAAGAACAAGGTACTAGACAGCTAGTGCACTTACAACACATTTAAAGAATTCAGGTCACATAATTAGTCTAAATAATGTTAAAATATTAGAAAAAGAACGAAATTTTAGGGAAAGATATATTAAATCTAGCATTAATTCTATTAATTCAAATAATGATGCACTTTCATTGGCAATTACTACAATTATTTTGTCTAATTTGTCCGAATGTATTCTTCATTTTATGTGTATCTCTGTCTGTTTGCCTTCCTGAATTCGTTCTACAAGTTGACCAAGAAAGCCAATTAGTTTAAAGCACCTCTCAGAGGCTTTCAATTGTTTGCAAATTCTATTAAAGTACTTTTTACGCTATTTGTCGTAGGCACTTGGCGAAACACACTAATACTTAACAAACACATTTTATTAAGCACTTGTTTTTTATTTCGCAAAATTAGATTTTTTGAATATTTTAATTGAAAAAATTTGTTCAAAAAAGTTTAAAAAGATCGATTTCGACTTGTTAAGTCATCAGGAGTATCTACTGATTTGTAAAAGTAAAAATTAATGTATTGATCGCGCATGTGGGCGATTAGTCATCGGCTGAGTAACAAAATTCAAAGTATATTAAAGTACATGTAATTACCCGTCGTATTAGTCAAATTATAGAAAAGGGCGGGGTCTGTAATTGGTGAGAAACGAATTTATCTCTGTTTGTTAAGGATATTTTCGTTAAGAAATATTGATTTTCGATTTTCGTAAGACTCTAAGGTATCTAAACGTCTGCCTTTAGGTTGTATATTTCTTAAGTTAAATGGTTATGGAAAGTTTATTGATTGCAACCAGATAAAGTGTACCAACTAATGCCCGAAGTTGTTTGATGGAAATACTCTGTCATGAATCCATCCGCTACGATCCTTTATGGTTTACCAAAAATCCACAAGGAGGGCATTCCGATTAGACCAATAGTCGCGATTGCAATGCTCCTGCCTACAAGCTATGTAAGGGTTTCATAAATTTTTTCAATTGACATACTAATTTCTTTTCGGCTTACTCGGTTAAGAACTCGGTAGAATTGATTAACAAAATTCAAGACGTCGACATTGCACTACATTCAAAACTAGTTTCGTTTGACGTTGCCATAGTCTTTTCACTTCTATCCCAATCAATACTTTGTCCCAAATAGTTTGTAATTACTTAGATAGGAATGTTGTAGATGAGGGCTTACGTCGTGAACTGAAGTTAGTGTTTGAGACTTGTATTAAACATAATTATTTCTGTTTTGATTATACATATTTCAAATTCAAATGATTTTTAACAATAAACCTAGAGTTGATCGCTTTTCCATGTCTGGTGTTTATAGGCATAATTGCAATGATTGTAGTTTCTCATATATTGGCCAGACTGGACGTAATTTTGGAGTTAGAGCTAAAGAACATTTATCTGGTTGCAATCAATCAACTTTCCATAACCATTTAACTTTAGGAAATCATACAGCTAGCTTGAACAATTTAGACATATTACATATACAAAATAAAGGCAGACGTTTAGATACCTGAGAGTGTTACGAAATTCGTAAATCAATATTTCTTAACCAAAATATCCTTAACGAACAGAGAGAAATTCATTTCTCACCTATTACAGACCCCGCCTTTTCTATAATTTGACTAATACGTCGGGTAAGGTAATTTTGTAATTTTGATGACTAATCGCCCACCTGCACGATCAATAGATTAATTTTTACTGCTTTTTATTGCTTATTTTTCTCCCTCCTTTTGCTTATTTTTTGCCTTTTTCTTCTATTTATATAAAATTTTTACTTTTACAAATCAATAGATACTCCTGATGACCTAACAAGTCGAAATCGATCGAGTGATTTTTTAAACATTTTGAACAAATTTTTTGTGCTTTTTATTGCTTATTTTTTGTCCCTCCTTCTTTTGTTTATTTTTTGCTTTTTTCTGCTATATGTAACAAATTTTTACTTTTACAAATCAGTAGATACTCCTGATGATGACTTAACAAGTCGAAATCGCTCTTTTTAAACTTTTTGAACAAATTTTTTAATTAAAATATTCAAAAAATCTAATTTTGCGAAATAAAAAGTGTTTAATAAAATGTGTTTATTAAGTCCTATTAAAGTATTTATAAGAAAATCGATTAAGGACAAAAATCGGATTTTTGTTTATTGTAAAAATGGATCTGATGACTTTTATAAAAATTATCATTATGAACTTTGAAAACAGATTCTAATCGCAAACAAAGTAAACATTTCAAATCGTTAGTACTTACACGTTTTCGGTAGAAGATAGAACCTTAACACTGCGGAGTTCTAAGTAATTCGCAAGTATATTATTAATATTGTACAAAAGAGGAAAAGCATTTTTATCTACAATTAGGAGAATGACAGAATATACAGTCGAAAAAGGTCGGGTTTTATTAATAAAATTTATTTATTTATTTATTTTATTTTTCAAATAGCTCTAAAGCTAATTTTCCAGTTTACAATACAATATATATACATCATCTACTTAATAATTATACAATTTCTTTTAACAGTTGTGCCCTAAAATCCTTTATGCTTCTACAATTTCTTATATTTTCCGGTAACTCATTATACATAGATATACCTTTGTCAAATATCAATTTTTTACTTCTAGATTGTCTTTTAAATTCCAAATAAAACTTACCCTTATGCCTAGTATCATGACTATGCACATCCTGTCTCCTACACAACAACTGACATAAATATTGTGGTAACAAATTTTTATCAAGCCTAAAAATAAAAGTCATTACGTTCATATACTGTTAACAACTCTAATTCCAGCAACATATCACAGATTCTTGCATATCTTTCTCTATTTAACATAATCCTCAATGCTCTATTCACGATAACTTGCATTTTATCTATATCAGACTTATTTACAATGAACAGTATAGTACTGCAATAGGTGATATGTGGCATTACAATAGTGTTATAAACTACCTTTTTCGCTTTTACCGATAACAAATTTTTATACCTAGCTAATACACCTACTTTCATAGCTAACTTCTTTGTAATATAACTAGCATGTTATTTAAAATTTAGCTTGTGTTCTAGAATAATGCCTAAGTACTTGAAACTAACTGTAGTACTTGAGTACTAACCCATCCTATCTATATAACAATATTTCCATTTACTACATTATTCCCTATACACATACATTTTGTTTTGTTTACATTTAACATTAACTTATTTATACGGAGCCATTTTGCCATTTTACCTAACTCTTCATTCATACTATTTATGATCTCGACAGAATCATTTCCCGACAAATACAACAATGTATCATCAGCAAACAAGTGAATTTTGCAACTATTTAGAATCTGTGGCATATCATTTATATATACTATAAATAGCAATGGCCCCAGTTTACTTCCTTGTGGCACTCCATACTTTACATCTACAGGATCAGAGCATACATCATTTATTTTTACATACTGCTTTCTATTACTTAAATAACTATCCAACCAACTTAACAATTCGCCCCTCACACCGTATTTGTTTAATTTTACTAGCAACCATGCCCTATCAATTGTTTCAAATGCCCTTTTAAAATCAAGGAAAACTGCTACTGTCGATTTTCCAACCTTCCTCTCTCTCTCTTCCAATCCTCCACCACCATCTGAACCGCTGTCTCTGTAGAGTGCCGCTCTCTGAAACCAGATTGGTGCCCAGATAGCATATTATTCTCAGCGATGTGCTTATAGCTTTTAGCATCTTATCCAAAACTATTGACCCCAGTACGTTGTCCAAGATTGGCAAAATATTTATAGGACGATAATCCGACATCCGACAACTATTCATAACTTTAGGCATGGGAACTACACATGATACTTTCAAACTTGTAGGAACTACTGCATATTCCAAAGACAAATTTACTTTGCGGCTCACATATCCGCTTAAAACCCCCCATAAATCCTTAAACATTTTACAGCTTAACACCCCCTCGCATCTTGCCAATTTTAACGTTTTAACAATTTTTTCTAGGAAGTCCTCCTGCACCATGCTCACATGCTCAATTATTCCTCCATCATATGCTATATCCACATTGTCTTGCTCTTCCGGTATCTCCCTTATAATATCCTCTACATTATCTACAAAATTGTTTAACCTGTTCGCAATGTCTATCTTTTCGTACACCATCACTCCATCAAAATTTACTTTTTCCCTTAGATCCAATTAACCTTTTTAATGTTTTCCACATCTTTCCCGGGTTGCCTTTGCACTGATCAATGTTTCTCTCATAATACAATCTCCTCTCACTTTTAATCACAGCAACAAATCTGTTTCTTTTCCTTTGATACTTCACCCACCCTTCCTTAACTGTCTCAATACCCAATTCTCCCCTCGCTCCTTCATCATTCTAAATTTCTTATACGCCTCATCTCTTGCCTTCCTAACCTCCTTCACTCTGTTGGTGAACCATGGACAGCTTCTAGCTATGTCCACTATCCTTAACTCGCCTGTTCCCCTTTTGATTGCTTCTTCTACCCATAAATTTAATTTCACACACTCGTCCTCAATGCTCCCAGTGACTTCTCGTACACCATCCTCTGTTCTTAAAAGTTCCTCTTCGACAACATTTAGATCTATCTTTCCTTTGATCACCTTTTTCCCATTTACTTCCTCTCCCTCATTATAAGCGCATGGTCTGTAATTTTTGGGGTATCCACAACAATACAATTCACTTCCTTATTTGAAAATACTGAATCAATTGTCGTTCTTGATACATCCATTACTCTCGTATTTTCCTTCACGAACTGTTTAAGCACAAAAGATTCTGTAATTTCTTTAAGGCGCTTAACATAATATTCTTCCGATCTCTCCCAGTCTAGATTAAAATCACCCATAATTATTATCTTCACTGGTCCCAACAACATCAATCCCTCTAGCCACTCACTAAAGGCAGTTAAGAATTGCACTACACTAGCACTTGGTGGCCTGTAACAGCATATTATCATTCCCATATCATCAATCCTCTTTGCTCGTCCTACTTTTACCGCTATCATCCAGTACTCCATCGGCTTACTAACTTGACTTATCAGCCTACTCCCTAGTTTCTCGGTCACATACACTAGAACTCCACCTGTGTGCCTGGAGCTAGAATCACATCTATAATGACTATACCCTTCAATTCGCAAAATGCCATCTCCATCATCTGTTAATACATGTGTTTCTGTTGCACACAACACGGATATTTTTAAATCTCTCACAACCTCTGCAATCTCATCCAATCTACTTAGTATGCCCGCCGCATTCACAAGCATTACATGCCCACTTGCCCCCACACTCCCACGTCAATCTGATGTTGCCGTCCGCTTGACACTTATCATCCCATGCTGAGTGCTTGTAGTCTACATTTAACTTCATTTTCTCCGCCGCCTCCGCGCAGTTTACACACTTTGGCTCCCTGTTACAATTACTAGCAGAGTGATCCTCTTCTCCACACTTCCAACACAATGTCTTTCCTTTACTGGGGCATTCTCTGGCTATATGCTTTAGATTCGAACAATTATAACACCTGCTCATGAACACATAGTCCTTTACCTTGGCACAGCTCCATTTGCAGTATACCTCGCCCTTACTCAACATTCATTTGTGTGTCTCCGGATCTACTTCCAGGACCAAGTCTATGTCCCGAAATCTTTTATTCTCCACCACTTTTACTATTATTAAGCAAAATCCGCTCTTCTCCTTATCTAGCCTATTTTGCTTTACAATTGCCTCAACAAGATCTCCCTGATTCACATCAGCTTCCTCCTTAATTTGCTGCAACTTGATCATAGGATTCCTAGCTCTCGTTATCTCCAACACGAACTTACTTTTCATGGATTCCTCCACTGTCTCCTTTAATTTCTGAACATCTTCCTGACCTTTGCATTCCACTACTACCCAACCTTTACTTATACTTTGCACCTTTTCTATCTCAATACCCAAGCTCACAATGTCCACTGCTTCCTTCAGCTTCTTTTTAGTATTCTCCGAAGAAGTTTCCTTCTCACCTTCCTTCGGCTTAACAATGAGTGCTGGAATATCCTTATGCACTTGCAACACATCCGCATAACTTGCTTTACTTTTACCGTCACTCTTCATAACATTTCCTTTTACCATTTCCATCTCACATTTCAACCCATCTATCGCCTTTTGGAGTACTTCCTCTATGCTTTTCTCAATTAATTTATTCATACCATCCAACACACTGTTTAACTTATCATCCAAATTATCGATCGCCGCCTTTTGATTTTGAAGACCTTTCAAAATGTTTTCGTAATCACTTTTAATAACACCATAATTATTTGCACATCCAGCACAAACATATTTCACGTATTTATTTTTCAAAATTAATGTTACGTCATATTCTGTTAATTGCACACATTTCCTGTGGTATCTCCTATTACGGAAACCTCCACAAGCTACTTCAAGTGTTTCATTTCTACTCTTACTAATACACTCCACACTTGCACATTCCATCACTTATTTTATAAATAACATTTACTTTTAATTAAATTTTATTTCTTTTATTTTTGCTCACAATTATTTTTCGATGTTAACTGTTCAACGATCCAATACTTTTCTGGGGGGATAAATAATAAGTTTTATTCCCATTCGGATAAAATAACATAGAAAATGACTACATCATATTAAATTATAAACTAATAAAACATTTAAAGTTTTAATGAAAACATTTTATAAGCGAATTCGATTTGTAATAGTATGATATAGAGTGCACGACCAAGTATACTTGGCGCGATCTCTCAGAAGGCCGGGCTGCACCATGCACTCTCTTTACGTTTATACGTAAAACCGAAGGATAGGAAAGAGAGTTATTAATGACGGACTTGGTCCGGTTACATTCACGTAATATGGTATTTACATAAATAAAGATAAATTAGGCACTCCTGCAGATGCCCAAACCCGAGGCTACTTCACAGCCGTTTTACTGCTGCTTCGAACTACATAGTAGTTTGTTTATCTACAAAAAATGAACTGTGCCCAACATTATTAATCTGAATAATGCTTTCGGCCGGATTTTTTAATCGAAAAAAATTTTCTTTTTCGATATTTACTTAAATTACTTTATTTCGGTAGTACTTTTTACACTATTTGCCGTAGGCGCACTTGGCCAAACACACTTACACTTATTTTACTATTGCATTTAGTATTAGTATAGTTAGGAAGCAAATTTTATATTTTAAAACTACTATAAAACCATCTTTATTATTATAGCTAATTCTTACCAACAAACGACGATAAACTGCGAGGGTGGCAAAATCTGCCAACTTAATACTTTTTACACTATTTGCCATACGCACTCGGCGAAACACACTTACAGAGTAGATACTCCTAATGATGACCTTACAAGTCGAACTCGATCGAGAGATTTTTTAAACTTTTTGGACAAATTTTTAATTAAAATTTTCAAAAATCTAATTTTTTGCGACATATAAAAACAAGTGTTTAATAATAAAAAATAAGTGTTATTTCGATAGCTATCGAAAGACTTTTTTTGCCCTTGATGCGGATTTTCCGTGATGCGAAACTTTTCATAGTTTGTGTCTCTCGATCGAGACAATGCGACGTAGAGCCTACGGTGTGAGAAGACGCCGTCTGGAGATCGATGGCAACGCTGTGAAACATCTGATCCTGCTCTTTGTTGATGATGATTGCGTAAGCTAGGATTATCGGAAATTGTCTTCGCTTCAAAACAAACGGCAAAAGTGTATCCGTCGGTTGAAAATTTATTCGGGGAATGAAAACGTTGTAGCCACGACTGCATTCTAGTAGTCGAAAGGTATTACTGGTCAACTACAACTCTTGGTATCGTGAGATCAATTGAGCGGTCGTTAAATTTTTTGTATTCCCAATCTTTATAGAAGTACGTCTAATTAATGAAAAAATGCAGTACACTGTACATCCGAAGACTAAAAGTATAAAATTGAATAATATTTAGAAATATTATGTACCGTGCATAATAATAAAAATAATTGTTATGTAATAAACAAGTTCCTACATAATTAATTTTTTTCTCCGAACACACAAAATACACATAAATGTAGACAATTAATAATATTATGAGTTAAACAGCTAATTTGGAACTAATAATGATGATTAATTGGAAAATTATAATAATTTAAATTTTATTCTATTATTTAAATTAAATAAGACAGCCACTCAAGAATCTGCTAGATGATACATAATTAATATAATTAAATATTTAGATCAACCCGTTAATTAAATACCTAATTAAACCATGTAGGAGCTCATGAAATTAGCTAAATCTAATCTATGATATTTTTTCAGATATTCACGTCAATTCAATTATTTCTTCTATTCCTCTTGAAAAATCTTCTTCACTCAAACAGAAGAAATCAAAAATGGAAGAATTTTAGTTTTTGCGATTCAGTGTAGCAGTGGAATTCTAATCTTCTATGTTTAATATCGTAAGTTCGAAATCGAATTTTTTTCTTCTATTTGCTCTTGCTGTAATGTCAAAAATGTATTATTACCCAAAACCAAAACTGACCACAAGTAATTTATGATAAAGTTTTTTAATGGAATTGAGTTGAAGCGCGATTTAACTGCTAAATCGGTTACCAGTGTCACAACATTTCCCTTTTGCGATCGAAAGTACTTGTGGAATACACTATCAGGAAGCTGAAAGGGATCCTCGTTTATTCTTATATCCGTCAGTCTCATTTTTAGTTTTTGTCTACAAAAATTAATTTAATTAATTTTTAATTAATAAATTTACTTAGATAGCATAGCAATACGCTTTTGGCGGATTATTTCACTTCGCATTAAACAAAAAATCATTTTTAAATTAATTAATTTAATCAGAACACAACCCGCTTTTGATAAAAATCGAACAAATCTATTTCTTCTTGTCATATAATTCGCATTTTTAAGTCTTCTATTTTTACAAAAATCTTCTAAGCGAAAAATCAAAAAAATTATTTATTTTTAATATGGAATAGCAATTCTTCTATTTTTTCCTTCTATTTCGACATTTAATAATTTTCATACACAAGTATAGAAGAATAGAAGATATTGAGAATAGAAGATCTACATTGAATCGACCTGATTGGAACTATGGCAACACAGTTTTAATCACTATAAGAAGGGATGCAGGTTATTACCGGTTACTGAGGGTATTGGTTAACATTAATTAAACATTAATTAGCTTTAGAGAAGCAGCACCTACCTAAGAAAAAATAGATTGCTAATTATTATTTTCATATTGATGAGAATAGAAATTGGTTTTCTACAACAAAACATTTGTAACAAAATCATTGTTAAGCACATACGTCATACTAACAATGACAGTTGTAACAATGTTAACAATGTAGAGTTTACGAACAGCAACAGCCTCCAGTGGAATTTGAGTACGCTTAATCTGCCATAAGATCATTCGACAACAATGTCTGTAAAAACGTTGTTTTCCGATTTAAAAGAGGGATGATATGAAACAGAAGACATAAATTTAATTGAACTCAGCAAATTAATAAATAAAGGAAGCCATTTTTTCGTTTGACAAAAATAAAACACAATACATACAGATACAATAGAAATTTAATGCGGCATATTTTCTGTGAGTATTTCTGGCAGTAATTACCGCCTTTTAAAAACAAGTTTGATTGTTTCATAGATACAAATATTCGAAACGGTCTAATTAAGTATTTTAATTAAGCCATTGTCCTCGATTACCTCTCAAAATATTTACACTTAAATTTCCCTATATACATTTATCGATTATCGGCCTAGAATTATGCTTTACGTATTAGCACAAATAATGAATTGCTAATACCACAAATAATGAATTTTATAAAATAAAATTCATTATTTGTGGTATTTAGTATGCAACGAAAATATTTGTATTTAGAATAAAGGACTGAAATAAAACTAATTGTTTATGATTTATTGGGTGGAAAAACTTTATTAATGAACACAACATATAAAATTTAAGGCATCCAACATTCTTTTGTGGTAGATCACTAATTACACTGTGCTTGAATTGCAAACTTTTTTTTGTGACAAACTGGCCACCCAGGGGGTAAACCTAATTCGAGTATGCTGAATTCAATGGTACTAGTCCCATTTCAAAGTTAGTCCCCATTTTTGAGATATCGCTTTCGACATGTTTTGCCTCTGAGTTAAAAATTTGAAAAAAATATACACTCATATTCACGTTGATAGCTCCTGGACCATTAAGATTTTCGTTATGCTTTTTTCAGCAAAGTTGTTGCGCAAGCCAAGATAAACAACTTTGCTGAATATATCAAGACCGAAAAACGACATCTAGCTTTTCATTTTGACGAAAAACACGTTTTTTATCATTTTTTGTCCATTTACTGAATTTAAATCGATCGATTAAGCATCGCATCGACAAATATAGATACAATAGGAACTATTTAAAAGAAAATTAAATCGATTAAGTTGATTTTATGGTGAATTTTTTAATTTTTTCCTAAAAAATTAATATTTTTCTTAACTTTGTTAATTTTAATTTTCTGATTCGTTCTGTCATCTTCGGGATCTTCTTCCTCTTTCCAATTCCAACAAATGTCACTCAAGAGTGCATCTAGCTTTTTACCGCTGTACCAAAGTTCGAGCCTTTTCATTGCCGTCACTTGGTGAAAATGCTCGCCGTGCTCATCGGATTCAACTGGTGACTGTTCGGCGAATTTTTTCACATAACAATGCAAAAAATGTCTTTTCAGTGACATTCTAACGTTTATATTATGAAAAACAGTCAGCATATTTTCAACTGCGCCAATCATCGGTTCGATTAATTCCGAGAACATTTTTAATAACTTTTACACATTTCCATGCCACAAGCTCTCGTTCACTGAGAGAATTTTTAAATGCATCATCGTTCATCAAACGACGAATATCTGGTCCATTAAGTATTCCTGTAATAAAAAACAAGAAGCGAGATGAAATTTCATTTGATCAAAACTTAGATTCGAGTAGATTCAAACACCAACCTTCTTTTATTTTCATTCCACTTAACCGTGGAAAAATACGACGATATTCGACGAACGCATTTCCATCTGGATTCAGCGCTTTTATAAAACAACTCCAAGCTTGATATGAAGTGGTGGTAGCAATATTTTTTTAATTGGTACAAGTGGAGCCTCAACGATGCTGTCGTATCGCAATCTAATGTTGTCACGTAAAGCCCAGTTCCGTTCGTTGTATTGGTCGCCTTTAAAACAAGTATCCCATAAGCACATAAAACACAATTGTTTTTAGTGTAACCCAATTGCATGCCACTAAAAAGAGTTATCACTTTTAAATCTGCACAAACTTTTCATTGATGGTCATGGTATTTAATCAAATCAATGATTTTTTCATTAATGCATAGGTTTCCTTTGTGTTTGTGCTGAGTGCAATTGGAATGGAATTCTTTGAGTTGATAACATGAAGGAGAACTGTTGAAGGCATCGATAAACAATCGCTAATCTTCGGGAGTATATGCCATGTGAATGCGTCAGCGGTAGTTGAGCATTTGCCGTTGCAGTGTATGTCAAAGAACCAATTTTGTTTCTGTTTGTACTATTGTCGGTGCATTCATGCACCCATAACATTGAACTGCGTCATGTCCTTGCGGATCGATCCATATCATCGGGACACCAAATGGCATTGCGGCTCCAGTTTTTTGCCATCTATGCAGATGGGAAATGCATGTTGTACAAACAAAAGACGGCGTCCAATTTACACCACTAATAACTATTTGTGAAAAGTATAGTCGATATACATCAGCGGTTTCATCACTTATTTTGCGCGATTGCTCATAATTGTAAATTTTCCACACGCATAACAAAAGCACTTGAGTTTAAAACACCTATCCATATTATTTATTTCACCAGATTTCACAAGACGATTTTCACTTTATTTTTTGTGTTCTTTTGTCATTTTATGTATTTAGATGAAAAACTTTTTATTTTTAATTTTAAATTACAGTTTTTAGTTCTTACTTATTGTGCCAATTTTTTAACTTTTTTAGAGATATCGATTTCGAGAATAATCTCTTCTTCGGTTTATTTTTTACTACTGTTACATAATTTATTTTGAAGCCCTTTATATACTGTAGCAAGGCGCTGCTGTTTGGTACCTCCTTTGTTTTTAAGTAATGGATAATAGTTCGTAAATTTTATTGGGTTTTTGTGTTGATTTTGTCGCTAATTAAATTGTTGGTTTTTTGAACATTTTTAGGGTGTGAATTTTGGCCGTAATTTGACTCATGACTTATGAGAAATTTGTCTACGTACAGTATAAAAATTTCTCATGACTTATGAGACAAATTGTACCCAAAATGTATAGCCTTGGCATTGGTCTTCTAACCTGTCTAATTTCAGTCCTTTTTTGATTCTGTTCAAAATGGTTACATTTTTATTGAATTTAGTATACCTATGATTTTCAGTTTTTGTGTGTGTTGTGCGAAACTTGATTTTATGTAATTTTTTAAATTTGGTTATGTCATTGATGTGTTCTTTGTATCTCATCTGAAATGAGCGTCCTGTTTGGCCTAAGTATGCCGACATCCAGTTGTATTTAGCCCTTGCTTAGTACCCATGTTCTGTAGACGGCATGGTAGGAGCCGGAGTCTTCTATGAGATGCTTTTGCAAAAACTGACAAGACCCTGCCTTTTTGAGGAACATGCGAGAAGGCTGGGTCTACAGATGAATAACTTTATAGAAGTTGCATGGACGAAGAGGAAGATGAGACTTTAGAAAATTTCCTATGCTCGTGTCCGACACTATCATACAGAAGGCATAGGTATTTGGACGTGTACAGTATGGCCAGCCTTTCACATCTTGCTGACTGTGACTCGCTGTGGCTGCGAGATATTTTGCGGTACGTAAGTAGCTCTGAATGGTTTTGAACAGGGGTAAAGGGGAAATAGGTTCCTGTGGTAACACAACGGGGCATTCCTGGTCTAAGTGTGTGGAAGCAGCCACTCCAACCTAACCTTGGCCTAAGTAAAACACACATATATGGTGGATGTGGGTTTTCGGTCTTGATATGTTCAGCAAAGTTGTTGGTCACTTGCGCAACAACTTTACTGAAGAAAGCATATAACGAAAATTTTAATGGTTCAGGAGCTATCAACGTGAAAATGAGGGTATGTTTTGACTCAGAGCCAAAACATGTCGAAAGCGATATCTCAAAAATGGGGACTAACTTTGAAGTGGGACTAGCACCATTGAATTCAGCATACTCGAATTAGGTTTACCTCCGGGTGCCCAGCTGGTCACATTTTTCAACTAGCACAGTGTTATTATTATAAATATTTATTATTTTAAGCTTTAACAAAGTGCTGAAATTATAAATACATATTAAGAAATGCTAAGAACCTGGAAGATATGAAAAATAACTAGGTTCCACAAGATATTTATAGAACCTAATGGCAGTTAGTAAATTTACCGCTATCTGTAATTACAAGAACCAGGAATATATTTTGAATGCACAAGTACAATCTGCCATTTGCCTTCTACTGAAAATTCCCTAAATTTAAATAAAATTATAACGAAAACAAATAAGATATTGCAACTTGTACTCCTTTATTATTAATTAATTACTATTTCGATATTTATTTATTTATTTATTTACGAGTACAAAAGTTTGGTATGCTACACCAAAACCAACAATAATTAAAAGACCTGAACAAAGTCTGAAACGCAGATACCAATATAACAAACTACAGAAGATTGTGTTGGTTACAATCCCATATTATTTTTTTTTCGCCCCACTACTTATCAAACTAGTGCGCACATATATTCTAATACAACTTTCTTGTTGTTGGTTTTGACTACACACTACATGTTGAGAATATAAGTTCATTTATATAATGTAGTGAGTTCAAATGATGTCTAAATTTCTAGTCCTTTGCTTATTATTTGTTTTAGATGTATGTTTAAATGTTAAATATCACCAAACTCTTCGCTAAAGAGATCCTCCATAATGTGAGCTCCAATGCATTCATTTAAATATTTTACATCACCGTCTGAATTTTGTTCGTCTAATTTTTCATTTTGTTTTAAATTTTGTTTTAAGGTTCTAATTTTTTAAAACAAAAATCGAGAAGAACTATATCTACACACTTAATAAACATTTTTTTCATTTAAAATACAACGTTAAAGGCTAGGTTAGGTTTCAGTGGTTTGACACTCAGGCCATTTTTGGCCCATTGTGATACCACGCATTCACGCCACATCATTAACCCATTCACCTATTCATCTACTCACACAACTACAGTGTACCACATGCATTGCAAACTCCATGCCAACTTGTTCTGCACTCCATCAGAAAGTCTTATTTGTGTTTATTAACATCACCGATTGTAATCGATGACGAAAATTCGATTTGCATCTAGCCTCCGATGGGATTCGAACCCAGTACCTCCCGGCCCAAGTGCCGAAGCTTTAACCAATGACCACTTGCCCGGTCAAGTCAAAGGCTAATGGAATAGAAAAAAAATTTAACTAATTTTCCGGAGGGAAAGAGAAGGACATAAATCGAATAAACAGAACACTTTGTCACAGCAGCGACTTCTTTTTATTTTGGCAGCATTTACATTTGTTGATCCATAGATAATATACAAATATTATATATATGTATATATATATATATATATATATATATATATATATATATATATATATATATATATATATATATATATATATATATATATATATATATATATATATATATATATATATATATATATATATATATATATATATATATATATATATATATATATATATATATATATATATATATATATATATATATATATATATATATATATATATATATATATATATATATATATATATATATATATATATATATATATATATATATATATATATATATATATATATATATATATATATATATATATATATATATATATATATATATATATATATATATATATATATATATATATATATATATATATATATATATATATATATATATATATATATATATATATATATATATATATATATATA
>OW052220.1:137927681-138150456 GCA_932526605.1 Nephrotoma flavescens
AAAATTTTAATTAAAAATTTGTCCAAAAAGTTTAAAAAATCTCTCGATCGAGTTCGACTTGTAAGGTCATCATTAGGAGTATCTACTCTGTAAGTGTGTTTCGCCGAGTGCGTATGGCAAATAGTGTAAAAAGTATTAAGTTGGCAGATTTTGCCACCCTCGCAGTTTATCGTCATTTGTTGGTAAGAATTAGCTATAATAATAAAGATGGTTTTATAGTAGTTTTAAAATATAAAATTTGCTTCCTAACTATACTAATACTAAATGCAATAGTAAAATAAGTGTAAGTGTGTTTGGCCAAGTGCGCCTACGTCAAATAGTGTAAAAAGTACTACCGAAATAAAGGAATTTAAGTAAATATCGAAAAAGAAAATTTTTTTCGATTAAAAAATCCGGCCGAAAGCATTAATCTGAAGTTGGGCACAGTTCATTTTTTGTAGATAAACAAACTACTATGTAGTTCGAAGCAGCAGTAAAACGGCTGTGAAGTAGCCTCGGGTTTGGGCATCTGCAGGAGTGCCTAATTTATCTTTATTTATGTAAATACCATATTACGTGAACGTAACCGGACCAAGTCCGTCATTAATAACTCTCTTTCCTATCCTTCGGTTTTACGTATAAACGTAAAGAGAGTGCATGGTGCAGCCCGGCCTTCTGAGAGATCGCGCCAAGTATACTTGGTCGTGCACTCTATATCATACTATTACAAATCGAATTCGCTTATAAAATGTTTTCATTAAAACTTTAAATGTTTTATTAGTTTATAATTTAATATGATGTAGTCATTTTCTATGTTATTTTATCTGAATGGGAATAAAACTTATTATTTATCCCCCAGAAAAGTATTGGATCGTTGAACAGTTAACATCGAAAAATAATTGTGAGCAAAAATAAAAGAAATAAAATTTAATTAAAAGTAAATGTTATTTATAAAACAAGTGATGGAATGTGCAAGTGTGGAGTGTATTAGTAAGAGTAGAAATGAAACACTTGAAGTAGCTTGTGGAGGTTTCCGTAATAGGAGATACCACAGGAACTGTGTGCAATTAACAGAATATGACGTAACATTAATTTTGAAAAATAAATATGTGAAATATGTTTGTGCTGGATGTGCAAATAATTATGGTGTTATTAAAAGTGATTACGAAAACATTTTGAAGTAGTGGAATGCAAAGGTCAGGAAAATGTTCAGAAATTAAAGGAGACAGTGGAGGAATCCATGAAAAGTAAGTTCGTGTTGGAGATAACGAGAGCTAGGAATCCTATGATCAAGTTGCAGCAAATTAAGGAGGAAGCTGATGTGAATCAGGGAGATCTTGTTGAGGCAATTGTAAAGCAAAATAGGCTAGATAAGGAGAAGAGCGGATTTTGCTTAATAATAGTAAAAGTGGTTAAGAATAAAAGGTTTCGGGACATAGACTTGGTCCTGGAAGTAGATCCGGAGACACACAAATGAATGTTGAGTAAGGGCGAGGTATACTGCAAATGGAGCTGTGCCAAGGTAAAGGACTATGTGTTCATGAGCAAGTGTTATAATTGTTCGAGTCTAAAGCATATAGCCAGAGAATGCCCCAGTAAAGGAAAGACATTGTGTTGGAAGTGTGGAGAAGAGGATCACTCTGCTAGTAATTGTAACAGGGAGCCAAAGTGTGTAAACTGCGCGGAGGCGGCACAGAAAATGAAGTTAAATGTAGACTACAAGCACTCAGCATGGGATGATAAGTGTCCAGCGTATGTAGAGAGAATAAGGAGAGTAGTGAAGCGGACGGCAACATCAGATTGACGTGGGAGTGTGGGGGCAAGTGGGCATGCAATGCTTGTGAATGCGGCGGGCATATTAAGTAGATTGGATGAGATTGCAGAGGTTGTGAGAGATTTAAAATATCCGTGTTGTGTGCAACATGTATTAACAGATGATGGAGATGGCATTTTGGGAATTGAAGGGTATAGTCATTATAGATGTGATTCTAGCTCCAGGCACACAGGTGGAGTTCTAGTGTATGTGACCGAGAAACTAGGGAGTAGGCTGATAAGTCAAGTTAGTAAGCCGATTGAGTACTGGATGATAGCGGTAAAAGTAGGACGAGCAAAGAGGATTGATGATATGGGAATGATAATATGCTGTTACAGGTCACCAAGTGCTAGTGTAGTACAATTCTTAACTGCCTTTAGTGAGTGGCTAGAGGGATTGATGTTGTTGGGACCAGTGAAGATAATAATTATGGGTGATTTTAATCTAGACTGGGAGAGATCGGAAGAATATTATGTTAAGCGCCTTAAAGAAATTACAGAATCTTTTTATATATATATATATATATATATATATATATATATATATATATATATATATATATATATATATATATATATATATATATATATATATATATATATATATATATATATATATATATATATATATATATATATATATATATATATATATATATATATATATATATATATATATATATATATATATATATATATATATATATATATATATATATATATATATATATATATATATATATATATATATATATATATATATATATATATATATATATATATATATATATATATATATATATATATATATATATATATATATATATATATATATATATATATATATATATATATATATATATATATATATATATATATATATATATATATATATATATATATATATATATATATATATATATATATATATATATATATATATATATATATATATATATATATATATATATATATATATATATATATATATATATATATATATATATATATATATATATATATATATATATATATATATATATATATATATATATATATATATATATATATATATATATATATATATATATATATATATATATATATATATATATATATATATATATATATATATATATATATATATATATATATATATATATATATATATATATATATATATATATATATATATATATATATATATTATATATATATATATATATATATATATATATATATATATATATATATATATATATATATATATATATATATATATATATATATATATATATATATATATATATATATATATATATATATATATATATATATATATATATATATATATATATATATATATATATATATATATATATATATATATATATATATATATATATATATATATATATATATATATATATATATATATATATATATATATATATATATATATATATATATATATATATATATATATATATATATATATATATATATATATATATATATATATATATATATATATATATATATATATATATATATATATATATATATATATATATATATATATATATATATATATATATATATATATATATATATATATATATATATATATATATATATATATATATATATATATATATATATATATATATATATATATATATATATATATATATATATATATATATATATATATATATATATATATATATATATATATATATATATATATATATATATATATATATATATATATATATATATATATATATATATATATATATATATATATATATATATATATATATATATATATATATATATATATATATATATATATATATATATATATATATATATATATATATATATATATATATATATATATATATATATATATATATATATATATATATATATATATATATATATATATATATATATATATATATATATATATATATATATATATTATGTTGTTTTATTAAAAACAAGAAAAAATAAATTATTTGCTTACGCAATATCACAGCTTGACATTTTAAAATTCTTTTTGCTCTACCCCTATCATAAAGAATGCGTTCTGAAAATTCCGAACGAATAAAAGAATAGACAAAAAAAAATAGAAAACATAGAATGAATAAAACTACGATTACTGTCAATTTAAAAACGTTCGGAGTGTTCGGAATGAATAAACGAAAATACCCTATAGAACAATGTTCATATTTCATTCCATTTTACTTATAAGTTTTACTAAACTCTGGAAGAAATAATTCAACCGGTTTAAAATCGTTTGATTGATTTAACGGATTGTAAAACATTTAAGAACTACTAGAAGGTAAGTAAAATGGGAATTTTTATCACAAGGTTACGATCGGTGGTGTTAATACACACAACTGGCAGGCCGAATTTCGTATGCGGTACTTGATGCCAGCCCATTCGTACAGGTTGGCATGAATCTTGCAACACGCAAGTGGTTCACTGTAGTTGTGAGAGTAGGGCAATAGAGTGAATGAAAAGGAAGTATTGATTTTGCATTAAATGGTTATTAAATCCAAATAATGCTAACAATTTTAATTCTCCAGTATAGACTAGTAGGATGAAATCCTATAAATATATTGACTTTGTACTAAATGTTTTGACTTATAAGAAAGCTTACAACTACTATAATATCACATTCAACACAGAAATGCAGAGACAGTTTTAAACCTGCCTAATTATGCGCCAATAGCATAATAGCACACTAAAACAAACATACTCAAATAATCTTACCGGAATGTTTTAGAAAAACCCGGTGCTCTTAAATTTGAAGTAAGGACCGAGCCAAAAATAAATCTAGCAGTCTAGTTACTCAGCGGGACTCTATTTCTAGACAATAACATCTTCCACAAAAACATGACACTTGAATACACAGTTGTATGTCAATAATCGTAAACAATTAATTTACATACCTGATAAAGGCAGCCAAAACACAAAATATATGCACTAACCTTAAAATATTATATTCATTCATAAAAATTTTTTCAAGTGCGCTGAAAAAAGACAATATACACTAGCCTATATACTCATATTTTGTTAATAATAAACAACACATGGTCACATACATATATGTACATATGTATTCTTCTAAAATATCGTACACAAACAACACAATACACAACACTTATAATTCACCACAAGTAATTCAATCCACTTTGTTATAAAACACAATATTGTTGCTTAAAAGAGGAAAAACACTTGTTTCTGTTTCATGTCTTTGTCTCGACTAATAACACTTGAGACCTCCTAAAGTAATAATAATTACATGCGTTTATGACCCTCTTTCAAAAAAAATTAAAAATCAAAATTAACAAGCTAATCGTCCTTTGTGGTCCCAGTTCTCTGCATGTATGCAGTATATGAACCTCAAACGTTTTTATTTTTATTTTGATTTTTTATTTACAATTACGTATTGATAAGGTATCTATCATTTTTATATTATTACAATTTTACAATTTGCGATATCGATGAGAATTTCACTTTAATCAATTTCGACATTTTCATTCTCTTCAATCATTTCACAATCATCATGCTTATTACTAATATTGCTATTTATACTATTACTACTACTATTGCTATGATGTTTATTGGTTTCTAAAATTTCATTTGAAGATGATGATATTTGATGAATTTCCACCTCGCGCTTAGAAAAATTTAACGGCGGCTGTTGCACTATTCCGTTTGATAGTAGTTTTGATTGTGGTGTGGCCAATGTAGACGAGTTTGGTGATGTGGTGTTGGGTAATTTAGATGAATAGAAATATGGAAATGATAATGGTGGTATGGGAATTCCGTAAGCCATTTGCATCTGTAAAACAAGTTAATTAATACAAACCCTGAATCACAGAAATTTAAGTTTATACCTGATGCCGATACATATTGACGAGGGCCGGATCTAATCCAGCTGCATAGTGTGAGTTTTGTCCCGCATAATTTCCATCGTCGCGTACCAGCACTTGAACCGGCACTCGTTTTGTTGCATTCAACAAGGCCGCTTCATGTTGTTGTATTTGTTTTCGTTTTGTTTTATAGCGACGGTTTTGAAACCATATTTTAACCTGCGTCTCCGTAAGTCGCAATGTTTTGGCCAATTCTGCTCGCTCGGGACCAGATAAATATCGTTGCTGCGCGAAACGTCGTTCCAATTCAAATACTTGAGCATGACTAAATGCAGCACGTGAACGTTTTTTACGATGTGATGATAAATTATCGTCTAATGATGTGCTTTGATTTAAATTATAAGACAAAGACGATGAGGATGAGGCGGTTGATTGTTGATGTGATGGGATGACATTTGACGACGGCGGTGGTGAATCACAATCTAAATAAGTCACTTTATTAATGCTTTTGTATACATATTAGTAAAGTTATATTTTATAACAATATAAAAGAACAGTTATAATTTTGTACCATACGTGTTGATGGTACCGTAGTAGAATTTTTATTTCGAAAATAGCATGAAATGGTATCATCGAAAAAAGCTTTTAACGGTAATAGCAATATTAACAAAAGGCTGAAGTGAAATTATATAATTTTTCATGGAAAGTCATATTCAACTTAAAAAACTATTAGCTAATGTATTTTGACACGTGTCAATAATAATTTTTCATTTTATTTTTGGGTACAATGTTCATAAGGTGAGAATTTTTTCTAAACAAATTATGAAAGGTGTAAGGTGAACTGTTATAGTTACCTGAATCGGTATTAATACATCGTCTCATATCCAAAGGGGACTCCAAATTATGATTTATACTGCCACCACTATTATTGTTATTATTATTATTATTATTATTATTAGTATTTTTATGGCTATTACTGTAATGTGAATGATGTGATGAATGATGATAGTGATGATAGTGATTCCGATCAAGGAAATAATTTTTTGAATTTATTATTAAACGATTCGCCGTATTGTGATGATGTTCGTTTTCACTTTCCACTAAAAAACAGTCCAATGAACCACGGCGTGAACTACTTTGATTATTACTATTATTATTACCACTATAATATATTAAAGAACTATCACGTAACTTTCTTGCATAATTAAAATTATCATCACAAAGTTCTTCATCATTTTCAGATTTTGCCTCCATAATTATCGTAGCCGGTGACACAGAATTTGAACGACAACTTTTTTTATCATAACACGAATTATCCAATGATTTTCGCCGGAGACTGTTGGATTTTGTTAAAATATCGTTTATAGAGAATGGTGTTGTTGATAAATTTTTATTTATCATTGATGTATCCATAGTGCGAAGTATCACTAACTTATTATTCTGCTATAAAAAATCCACCTTGCACAATTTGTATTTTACTTGCGGAAACACTTTTCACGTCGACTAAATGCACGATTTATAACAGACGTCTATTAAGTAACTAACGAAATCACCAACTAACTACTAAATAGTATAAGAATAACGCAAAGAACAAAATTTTTAAAATACGAAGGGGAAAAATTTAATATGTGTAGTATACCCAATTGATATGCCGTCGTCGTACAGTGTTATTTCATTTTATCATTTTTTTTTCAAACAGCGAACGTTTCTTATTGGCTAAGAAAATATTTTACTTATACTTAATTCTGATTGGTTAAGAGCTACTTTATAAATGGGTATATATAGATATTTTATTGTACATACTTTATTGTGAGGTAAAAATTAACCATCATTTTTCATCATTTTCCAATCATCAGTGGAAAATTTGTACGATTTTCTTTTATTTATACCACATTGATTGTTATCAATGAACATAAACACAGATGGAAATCTAAAATATTGGTGTTTACGTATCTTGTGGATTTATTGTACATAAAATAAAAACTTTTTTTTACTTGTTAATTTTAAATAATTTTTGTGTGTTATTTTTAAGATGGAAATCTTAAAAAGATGATTGTTAACCAGATTTATGGGAATTTATTTTGTGACTATTTATTATTCAAAATGAAATACAAAATAATTTTTAAAAAGATCTGTAGGTATAGAAAAAATATAATTATGAAATAATTTTTGTACGCTCGATGGAATTATATTTATCTTAACGAATCAATAACATATAATTACAATGTATAAAGAAGAAAGATTGTAAATATTTATTGTTAAAGGTGATGTGTGTGTATAATATGTAGTTATCTGTTAATCAATTTGTTTAGATTTATGTTGGGAAAGAGCGCGAGGGCGATAAAATGGTTTATGTGAGTTTTGGTTGGAACATGAAGAATAACGATGTAAGACTACTATGTGATCTGTTTTATGAATATACAATTATTTTTTATTTTCTTCGAGGGTGGTAAATGAGGTTTGTATGAAGGTTTATCATAACGGATCGCTAAAAATCAAAAATGTACAGATCTATTCCCAAAATGTTAAACCGTTCTAAACCAAACATGGCACAATTATTGAATTATAAAGATTCGAATCTAAGCGGATATATTTGATTCGATTTATGATTTAGTGTCGTTTTTTTATAAAACTTTATCCACACCACATTTTTTGCACTTTGGTAGCTTGCGTGCTAGATGAATGCCTGCTGTACGAAACAACTTGAGTTCGAATCATACAGCGTGAAATGTTTTTGTTTTTCGAAATTAAATTAATTAGCGCAAATCAAAATAACAGTTTTAATTTAAAATTTCACTAGTAGCTACAATATTGATTATACTATCAAAGCTAAATTAATTGCCATTTGGTTGAAAATTAATCATAAAACCAAATAATTTTTCCTTATGAATCAGGTCAGTCTGGAAAAGCACTCATCTACATTTTTTATAAAAGAAATAGTGTTTGTTTTTTGTCCACCCCATATGCATATTTTCTCTTTTAAATTTTTGCACTCGTATGACACTCTGGGACCCAATTTTGGTCGAAAAGCGGGAATAAAATTTATGAGTTTTATCTTTTTTTCACTCACGGACTAGTCGCAAATATTGAATTTTTTTACTGAACTTTTTTACATTCAATAAGGGTATAGTCAATTTGTTTTTTGGTCCACTTAGTAGCGTATATATATATATATATATATATATATATATATATATATATATATATATATATATATATATATATATATATATATATATATATATATATATATATATATATATATATATATATATACTTTATAAGGGATCCGTTCATAACTGCATATTTTAAAATTGCATTTCTCAAAACTGCATAAGGTACAAAACAGCATTTTTCAAAACTGCATATTTCAAAACGGCATAAGGTACAAAATTGCATTTTACAAAACTGCATATTTCAAAACGGCATAAGGTATGAAACGGCATAAGGTACAAAATAGCATTTTTCAAAACTGCATATTTCAAAACGGCATAAGGGTTAAAACAACATTTTTCAAAACGGCATTTTTCTAAACGACATATTTCAAAACGACATTTTTCAGAATGGCATTTTTTAAAACTGCATGTTTCAAAACGGCATAGGTACAAAACGGCATTTTTCAAAACGGCATTTTCCAAAATAGCATTTTTTAAAACTGCATATTTCAAAATGGCATAGGTACAAAACTGCATTTTTCAAAAGGACATTTTTAAAACTGCACAAGACAGAATGAAATATTTTAATCGATTATGAATCTAGAATTATCTTTTCATTAATTTCTGGAATATGACCAACCGGTACGGTTATTTATTACACGTTGAAATTTGAGATTAATGAAATTTTTGAACATTTGTGAACGATTCTTGGATTAAATTCTAGGATAAAGCCAAATGAAAAGGAACTTTTTTTTTTTTTTTTTATTTAGTTCATTACCAATTTTTATTTACAAGAATTATACAATAATAAAAATATGTACATTGGTAAGAAAAAGTGTACCTTTGGTTCAAAAGAACACGGGCCAGGTACACTGATTCCCTTTTAACGAGAATATGTTTGAAATTATAAGATACGTACAAAAAAAAAAAACTAACATAACAATACAATTTACAGTATAAAATAAACTTATTATTTAATTAATTAATAATTTACGGTATAAAATACTAATGAAATATATAAATATAATAGATAATAATAATAATATAATTGACCATTTCTTAGTCGACTTATTTCTTAGTTAACTTGACTATTTCTTAGTCGATTAAGATTAAATTTCACACGTTTCTATGGTATGGTTGGATTTACAATAAAATTGATGAAATGAAATTGATTATGACAAATTTCTTCTACATGTTTTATATAAAGTAGTATATTATGTAGTAGGTTTAGTATATAGGTATGTTATAAGAAAGGTATTTACCTTCATGGAAATTCGAAATTATTTGAAGATTTACTATGCATATAATATTCTCCTTCACCTTAATTTTTGTACCTATGTCGTTTCGAAAAACGAAATTTTGAAAAATGCCGTTTTGAGAAATGTCTTTTTAAAAAATGTCGGTTTAATAAATGCCGTTTTGCAAAATGCCGTTTTGTACCTATGTCGTTTTGAAACATGCAGTTATGAGAAATGCTTTTTTAAAAAATGCCATTTTGTAAAATGTCTTTTTAAAAAATGCAGTTTAGAAAAATGCCGTTTTGAAAAATGTCGTTTAGAAAAATGCCGTTTTGTACCATGTTCTTTCGTACCTTATGCCATTTTGAAATATGCAGTTTTGAAAAATGTAATTTTGTACTTTATGCTGTTTTGTACCTTATGCAGTTTAGAAATATGCAGTTTTGAAAAATGCAATTTTGTACCTTATGCTGTTTTGTACTTTATGCCGTTTTGAAATATGCAGTTTTGAGAAATGTCGTTTTTAAAAATGTCATTTTAATTGCATTTATGCAATTTCGACCGGGACCCACTTTATAATAAATGTCGAAAGGGATAAATATTTTTTGTGTATCATTTATGTGAGATGATGCAAAAACAAAAAATTTATGAAATGCGCCTATGTGGATTGAGTAGCGGAATTTTACCAAAGAGGTGCAATAGTAACACAGTAAGTAATATCTAGTACCACATTCGGAAAATAAACATAACGATTGTATGGTCTGTTCAAATGGGAAAGCTAAGAGCGGAAGAAGACAACTGTTTACTTTTGCGAAACATGCGAAAGACAACCTTTTACAAACACAACAAAAATTAAAACATTTTATACAAGTAATAAATGAAATAAATATAATACGTTCAGTTCAACCATCGTAAATAACTTTAATTCAGTTAAAAAAACTACAAGTCGACACCCAACAACCCTGAAAATAAATTGGGCGCAAAGGGTTAAATTTAGAATTACCAAATTTGATAGAATACATTTTCGTACTTTTACTCCTAGTGTTCACTCGTGTACAAGAGGATAAAAAATATCCGGGTTTTTTTGAGCTACAAACCGAGCGCACCCTATAAATCGGTAAATTCTTAACTCCACTTTGTTTTGGATTTTTTCGGGGTTTTTTTGACATCTGAGTTTTTTTTTGAAAAGACTCAATTTTTAATAGCCGGCTAAACTTGATTCAATCATAAACATTTTCGTTAATATTTTATTAAAATTTAAACATCACTTTAGGAAATATATATCACTATATTAAATTCACTGGTAAAGGAAATTGACGTTTAAAATACTGAACTGCCAAATTTATATGCCAAGCTAAAAATAAACGCGTTCACTCGTGTAATAAAAAAAAATTGGGATATTTTACTGATGTGAAGTTAGTCGGGGTAAAATATGTCAAAAATATTTCGATTTTTTATGTCAGAAAACCATCAGTGAACACGCTGACTAAGATAATAATCGAGTTTCAGAAAGGAGCGGAACTTAAGTGGTTTAACCCTTTGGTCTTGATTTATTTTCAACGTTGTTAAGTGTCAACTTGTATTTTTTTTTAATGAATTAAAATAATTTCCAATGGTAGAATTGAACGTAGGTATTATATTTATTTCAATTTTTACTTGTATAAAATGTTTTAATTTTTGTTTTTCTTTTACAGTGTGGTTTAAACAATAAACAATATTCAAAGTGCCGTAAAGGATGTCTTTCGCTTGTTTCGCAAAAGTAAACAGTTGCCTTTCTTCCATACAATCGTTATGTTTATTTTCCGGATGTGGTACTAGCTATTACTTACTATTGTACGCACCGTAAAAGTCCCCTACTGAATGCACATATGTATAAATATTTTTTTTCGTTTTTAGTCTGGCGCATTTCATAAAATTTTTGTTATTTCATCATCTCACATAAATATCATACACAGAAAATTTTTATTCCTTTCGAGTTAAAGAAATATTTTTTTTCATTTTATTTAATCGAAATTTACATACACAATTGTGTATACGTACCGGGCAGAGGTTCAAAAAAACAAAACCAAACTGCCTACAATTTGTTACAGTTTTTAGTGTTACCGTATAAACTGTATAAACTGGGGCGATATGTTGTACCATCACTTCGAATCGAAATCGAAAAAAGTCGAATCGAAAAAGTGAAAGTTGTATCATTTTTGCTTTTCGAAAATGATACAACATACCGCCATTCGAATTTTTTTAGAATTTCGATTCGAAGTGATGGTACAACATACCGCCCCTGATATGCGAGTTTAGATTAAATTAGTATTGTCACTTCCAGGTCCAGCGTGACATACGAGTGCAAAAGGTTAAATTATCGATTTCCAATGTTTGTAAATCTTTAAAATAAAAATTAATATTTAAGTGCCTTACTGTACATAATAATAACCTATTGTACATAATATCAACAAAAACTAATATAATAAATAAAATGAACAAAATACAATGAAAATGTTAAGCCCCGCGTTATTTTTGTTAGTTTTTGATTATTATTACTCTCCAAAATACGAAACCATGTAAAACAGCAGGACTCATAAACAACAGAAAGAAACAAAATATACACCTTTCATAACTTCGCATTAAAATCTCAAAACAAATCCGAAATTAAAATGCATACACATGGTTTTAATGATAACAATCTCTCTCTATTTAAAGTCTTGCTCAGTGATGATACCTCATTGCACTGGATATTCTCATTATTTTAGCGAGATACTAAAGGATAACACCCGAACATTTATTTTGATGTAAATAGCAAAAAGGCTAATACGACGAGGTACACTAAGTTCGGTAATTCTTTATTAAATAACGTTAATAAAAATTTTTAATTTTGTTTTTTATTCCTCTACGTTTAAATAACAAATTAAAAAGACAACACGATGTTCAATATTTCTTAAATTTTCAAAACACGTGTTTATTGGATTACGCACAGAAATAAATGTGCGTAATTCAATAAACACGTGTTTTGAAAATTTAAGAAATATTGAACATCGTGTTGTCTTTTTAATTTGTTATTTAAACGTGATCTTGCGGTTCGAAATTACTGTCAGGTAAAACCTGAAAGAAATTTCAAACCGCCCAATCGTGTTTATTTTATGCTACTGAAGTTAGCAGAAAAAATCAGCATGGAAAACTGCATTATCGACCTCCTTTATATACATTGGTTCCTACTGTTAAAGTTAGCCGACTCGCTCCAGCTGACAAATTCCGATAATGCAGATTTGACTGTAACAACTGAAATGTGTAATTAAAGTTAACCGACTTCAACCGGAAAATGACGATAATGCAGATTCAAATTAATCAAACGAAAATGACAGCCGATTTGTATCGATAGCATCCCAGCCGAAAATGACGATAATGCAGATACGTATTTTATGCCAGAAAGTAATTATTTATATTAGAAAATTTCATTTTTTTGTTCCTAAAAACCAACTAAAAATTTAAAAACAGAAATTTTCATTCGAAACAATTAAAAGTAATATATACCAAACCAAATTTCTGTAAGTGCATTAGATGTTTGTGGACGTGAGACGTGAAATGCATCTATAGTTACATGTTTAGAGAATATTTTAAATGAAGTGCCATCTAATAATTATCATTTAAAAACGTCAGGTCAATTTTCATGTGGAGAGTACGAGAAATGATGCTCACACCTGGAAAAAGTTTCAGGTCGATTTCCATGTTGGGAGTCCGGAAAAACTCGATTGAATATATCACACACACCAAATTTGAAAATTTCTAAAAATTGACCGATAAAGTGCTATGGCTGGAAATAGATTCAAATGAAAGGTGTTATTGATGCTCACACACGGAAAAAATTTCACGTCGATTTCCATGATGTGTTTGAGTACGCGTGTTATGATATTTTATGAATTTGAGCAATGAAAATTAGTCTGGGTTGGGTACTTCTACTGGGTACAGAAGCTATTAGCAACAATTCGGTAGACCTTGTAGTAATAGAAGTACCCTGACTAATTTGCATTGCTCAAGTTCATATCATAACACGCGTACTCAAATTTAAATAGTGGGAATTCCCACGATCAGCGGTTTGTCATACTCGCTCGGTACATAGCCATAGGAGTCCAAAACTTATGTTAATCAAAAAATTTGTGGGTTTAAAGTATGAAGCTGGAGAATTTTTCTACTTTCTACTGTGCTAATTTATTATTAAAACCGTTCTTGTGCTTATGTGAATGCATTTTTATAATAAACAATTGTAATTTATTCGAATTTCGCCCCAAAACATGCTTACATAACGAAAATTGAGTCAATTTTTCTACGACTATTTTAAATACGTCCACAATACAGTTTTCCTACAGAAAAAGGTCAAAAAAGGAGATCGATAATGCAGTTTTTCAGTTGAATTTTTCTGCTAACTTCTGTAGCATGTTTATTTTTCAAATAGCACGATGTTGAATATTTTTCGTTTTTATATTGTCAAAACACGTGTTCATTAAATCAGTGACAGAAATCAATGAAACAAATTAATTTGCATGCATTTTTTTTGTCTCTAGAATAAATAGACAAAACAATAAAGATGGTGGTAATCCATTTTTATATTTGTTGCGATATTTATCACGGAATATTAATATGTATAAAAACAAAAACAATATTTTTATTATTACACTAATTAAAAACTTTTTTAAAAAACTTTTATTTCAGTTTCTGTAGCTTTTTATATCTTAATTTTTTGTGATAATGGTTTTTTTGGCCATACTGGTTTCGAACTATCTGTTCTTCTTCAATGTATTGATGCTACTGAATTTTGATTAAAAAATTTATTTATTTTTTTTTTAAATTTTTACTTTATGGATAAGCCTATTGATTTTTTATGGTTCCTACATTGTACGGCATACGTCATAGCTGTATTATCATTTCGTACATTTTGTTTATTCTAGTGTTGATCTTTTCCTTTATAACAAGTGGATTGTTCCGTTCTCTATATATTTCAAATTCCTCCATTCTATCCATCATGTCCTTTCTTCATTCTTCGTATGACCTGTAAATTAGAGTCTGTGTTTGTAAATGTATGTTTCTCAAACGGTTTTGGCATTGTGTAATTTACTTCTTGTATGTGTTCTCTAAATCTCTGCTCAAAATTTCTTCCTGTTTGTCCAATATGGAATTTACGACAATCGTCGCATGTCAATTTATAAATTACGCGTTTGCAAATATTGTTGCAGTTTATTATTACTTTTGTGTGCTATATTATGTCCGTATCTATTGAATACTTTTTTCACTATGTTGCTGGTGATATCGTTATACATAACAGATATGTATTTTTTGGGGGTTTCCTCTGTGAAATATAGTGTTGTTAAATTTTGTTGATTAATCTTGTTTTTAATTTTAGAATTTCGGTGTATCCGTTCTCTATTGCAATGTTAGTGATGGTGTTAAGTTCGATGGCATAGTCTGCATTTGACATTGGTATGATGTTTAGCCGGTTTAACATGTGATTGAATGCGGAGAATTTGTGTTGAAGTCGGTGGTTCGATGTGTTATGTATCGTATGGTTTGTTTGAGTACCTTTTCGGTATATTTTGAATATGTGTTGGTGATCGTGGTTTGGTATGGCTTTCGCAGCACATAAAATTGGAACTGAACTTATCCGTAATAAATATAACTTGGAGTTGGTTGAAAAAATCAGATCTGTGTTATTCCGAATGGAGCGAAATTGGCTTCTTTCGATGTTACGAATATGTTCACAAACATCCCAATATCGGACACAATAAAAGTAACTGAAAATCTTCTAATCAGAAAAAATATAGACCCCACAAAAATTTCGGAAGTTGTAAAGTTACTGCACATAATAACTCAGCAAAATTACTTCACACATAACAGTTTCATATGCAGTCAGAAGGATGGACTCCCTATGGGTAACCCACTATCAGGAACATTGGCAATTATATATCTAAACCGTATAGAGCAAACGTACATCATCAACACCAAAAATAAATTTAAAAACAATATCATATACTGGCATAGATATGTGGATGACATCCTCATCTTGTTCAACGGAACAAAAAGACAACTTAACTTAGGGTTGTTACACCAATATATAAATAACATACATAAAAATATAAAATTTACACTGGAAGTCGAAATCGACAAAAGTATAAACTTTTTGGATTTAACAATAAAAAACCACGATCACAAATCAATAGGCTTATCCATAAAGTAAATATTTAAAAAAAAAAAAAAAAAATTAAATTTTTTAATCAAAATTCAGTAGGATCAATACACTAAAGAAGAACAGATAGTTCGAAACCGGTATGGACAAAAAAACTATTATCACCAAAAATTAAGATATAAAAAGCTACAGAAACTGAAATAAAAATTTTTTAATTAGTGTAATAATAAAAATATTGTTTTTCTTTTATACACATCAAACAAAACAACCAAATTAATAATTACTAAATAAATAAAATTATATTTAAATAAACTAAACCTGTTTCGAAGGAAATAAAATACCGTAACTCATGTAAAAATTAAATTCGAAAAATACGATATTGATAAATTGGTTATATTTTAGATACAAAACTCCGATTTTCATGTATCATTTCATCTCACCAGGTGTATCATATTAGTGCGGTTTAGAATTAAAAACAAATGTACTCCTGGTCTAAGATAGGCAAATAGTATCAAAAGCAAGACAAGCTTGTTGGAGCTGGAGTAAGTGGTTCAAATTAGAGCAAACCCGTGTCGTCTTTCAGCAGAAAAAATATGATCAGAACCTCCTGCCTTCTACGGCGGAAAGAAGTGATTAGCAAGAACTACAACTAACTTCACATCGGGCTAACAATAGCTTTTGATCAATCAACAACCCGTTCTCTAAATATGAATTCACACAGAATTAACATTAATACCGATACCGGTGATATGAAATTGCATTCACTTGATATACATAATTATAGGATATTTATCATTTACACGAATAATAACTACCAAGACCAACTCTAATATATTTGCATCGTATTTCTTTGGAAGAAATTATTCATAACACAAGTTAAATTAATCACATAAAACAAATCAAATGCCGCATATTGTCTAATAAATTTTTTCCATTCCACTAAACTGATTATGCTATATAGCGTGTGCTGTTCTATTATTAAAACTACTGTGCCATTATTGTCGTACGAGTGAAACATTGTGTCATTAACCGATTATGTATTAATTAAATTATTTATCATTAATCAGTATCCTTTTTGGGTTTTGATTATTGAGTGTTTAAATACTTGATTTTTCAGGAGTAAATCGTACTCGTATTTGAACATAATTTGTTTGTGTAATAAGAGAAAAATATTATTGAAATATGATGAAGAATCTTTTGTGTTTGTTTGTTTTTCGTTTTTAAAGAGATGAATGATGCCAATCATTGTAACGGAACATATGCGAATATTCGTCATGATCATAGTAGCGTTCAAACGACAGCATGTACAGAATTCTCGAAAAAAATATTATCAATGAGGTTGTTTTAGTATGTCGACTGTTGAGTAATCAGTCGTCGAATTTGTTTAAGTTGATAGCGCTTAAGAATTTAAGCCCCTACTTTATACTAAACAATTTATTATTTATTATCTTTTCATTTAATAATAATAAAAGTGTGACATTTTTGTTTATTCATGTGTAAAATTTTAGGATGCAACTAAACATAACAACACACATTAAAATAATAGTTCATTTATTGGTACAACTAATATTAGTTAGCTTTTACATAATTGGCCTATTCATTACTTCCCGTTTCAATGTGTAAGGTGACGACGGTTGCTATTTATTTTCTTATTTTGTTTTTGGTAATAAAATCAAGTATTTATTGTAACATTTCATAAGCCGACGGCACAAAATTTTGCTTTAGGCAGTATAATTATTTCAACCAGAATAAATCTGAAAAATATTTTAATGTTTTACCAATAATATACACATTACTAAGCACAAAGTAGTAATTTGGATAATCTTCCCATTCATATTTAGCGTTTTACAGAACAACTAGTGGGATTACCATCCTCACGTTTCAATAACAATAAAAACTAAATCATCAAAAGTCTGCACTACTCATTTTAATTCAATAACCCTAATAAGACCCATAAGTATATCATCATAATCATATAATAAACATTTAAGTGGTCGTCGTCTCATTCATCACACAAAATTATATTTTTATCGTCATAAAAAATGGGAAATATCAAATTTCATAATTTCTATTAAAAATTTATTTACACAATAATAAACATTATGTATTTATAATAATATATTTAGAGAATCCACTTCACTCATTAAAAATGATATATCTGTAAACACTTTAAAATGTTTAATCGTGGTCATTTAATCCTCTCTGCGTGGCTCTATTATCATATGTATACACTGTACAATCATATATGTACTCGTATAAGTAGTTCTCTTTCAACATTATCAATCAACACTCATATTGGGTTTATAAAATCAAATATCACAAACAAAATGTTGAGGGAGGGTGTATTTACATATCGTATGCAGTCCCTTACCTCTTATGATATTTGACTATTTTTGTTAATGTTATAAAGCTTTATTATTATATTTTATTTACACATTTTTATGGGTCATTTAAAAAGCGGAAAATGTGAAATGTGGTTTTAAGTTTCATACTCATAGATATGATAATAATCATAGAATAAGTAGGTACGAATGAAAATTTTCTTGTATTAAAATAGCATTAGGCATATAATTGGGTACTGGTTGTGTTTTTTTCTTGTTTTCAATATTGTGTAACAAGGAAAAGCAAATAATCCAAAATATATCGTTGTCCCGTACTGCGTTAGCATGTATACAACCAGTACCCAATTATATGACTAATGCTATTTTAATACAAGAAATTATCATTCTTGCCTACTTATTCTATGATATTACTATATAAATAACGATAGAATTAATCTGATTTAAGAACAGGTTTATTGAAAATTATATAAAACTGATTTTTATCATCCCGAGGTGGCGCTAAACTATATGGTATGTATACGGTATGTATACACTTACTATATGGAATGTACTTACGTAAAACCGATGAGTGCAGAATAAAAAGCTAGTAAACAAATACATATAGTGATACTTAATAAACACATTTTATTAAACACTAGTTTTTTATTTCGCAAAATTAGATTTTTGAATATTTTAATTAAAAATTTGTTCAAAAAGTTTAAAAAGTCACTCGCTCGATTTCGACTTGTTAGGCCATCATCAGGAGTATTTACTGATTTGTAAAAGTAAAAATTTGTTTATATATAGCAGAAAAAAGCAAAAAATAAACAAAAGAAGGAGGGACAAAAAATAAGCAATAAAAAACAATAAAAATTAATCTATTGATCGCGCAGGTGTACGATTAGTCATCGGCTGAGTACATTTAATTATCTTACCCGACGTATTAGTCAAATTATAGAAAAGGGCGGGGTCTGTAATTGGTGAGAAACGAATTTCACTCTGTTCATTAAAGATTTTTTGGTTAAGAAATATCGATTTTCGAATTTCGTAAGACTCTAAGGTATCTAAACGTCTTAGGTTGTATATGTAATATGTCTAAATTATTCAATTATTCATTCTCTATGATTTTCTAAAGTTAAATGGTTATGTAAAGTTGATTGATTGCAACCAGATAAATGTTCTTTAGCTCTAACTCCTTAGAGTCATACGAAATTCGAAAATCAATATTTCTTAACCAAAATATCCTTAACGAATAGAGATAAATTCGTTTCTCACCAATTACAGACTCCGCCCTTTTCTATAATTTGACTAATACCCGACCTAACAAGTCGAAATCGATCGAGTGATTTTTTAAACTTTTTGAACAAATTGTTTAAATAAAATATTCAAAAATCTAATTTTGTGAAATAAAAAACAAATGTTTAATAAAATGTGTTTATCAAGTATAAGTGTGTTTCGCCAAGTGCCTACGGCAAATAACGTAAAAAATACAAATATAGTGAGTTATTAAGTGGCCGAAATGGAAACAAGCCTCAGGGATGCACAGTACCTGCATATGTTTACTTACATAGATAACTTCTAGTTAGCTGGGTCTGCGCCACGAGGATGGGTGCTGCCTCGGCATTAGCAAACTGTATTACTGCCAGTGGTATATTTGGCAAAAACAAGCAAAGAGAAAAACAAATATGAAATGTAATACTCCATATAGGTGGAAGAAGAATTTGAAAGGCAAGTAGCAATTTTTGGTTTCAACTTGGTTTTATAACCAATACAAAACTTTGGTTTTAAAACCAAAAAGTTTTTTAAATGGTTTCAGGCATGTTTTCGACACGTTACGAAGCCTTAGCAGACACTGCTTTTGGCCGTGGTTTTTGATACCATCTCATTTTATTTTTACTAATGAGGAACCGTTTATAAATAGTTTTAAAAAAACCTCAGATTCTTTGAAACGGTTTTAAATGATTTTAAATATTAGTATTAAAACTACTTTTAAGTTTATTTGGAGCGGTGGCAAACCGATTGGTTTTAGGTGTCATAAACACCGTAATAAAAAACCGAAAATTTCTGTTTTAACGCGGTTTGTAAAAAACTGAAAATTCCTGAAAATGGATAAGTTTCTGTTTCAATAACAAAGAACAAACTGTCTATCAAAATCGGGGTTTCGCTGATTCTATAAAAACTTAAAATCATGTAAAGTTCCGAAAATATAGTTTCCAAAAACTTTTTAGTCAAATCCAAATGGTTTTCACTTCGAGGTGAGTTTTCAGTTTACAAAGTGACTTGACAAATCTTATTATAAGATTTGTCATTCATCATGTTTATCATCAGCCGTTATCGTGCGACTCTAAACATACGAACCATTATATTCTTTGTGCTTATAAACAAAATAAATACATAATGACTTAGCGAATTATTTTAGTATGTAGTTGGTAAACCATTATAAATTCCAGTGTTAAAAATACCTAAATAGAAGAAAATTATTAGAAACAATAATACGGTATTTTAATCAATATTAAGAGTAACAAAAGAGTTTTTTTAAACCGTTTCAAATACGTTGCAATTGTTCCAAAATAAACCCGTTTACGAATGGTTTCAAAATAACCAGTTTTTTTTGGATATTTGGAAACTATTTAAAAACTTTTGCTGGTGTCTAAAGGGTTTCATAAAACTCGTCCTGAGACGTTTAAACTATTCGAAATTGAAGACATGACATGTTAGAACCGTTTCAAAAATACTAGTTGCATAAACTCTTAAATGCAACCTCGATTCTGGTTTTTCTGAAACTTTGGTTTCATTTTGCTACTTGAGAATTGCTTAACCCATTTGGACTTAGTTCCAAATTAACAAGATCAACTGTAAATATTGTAGTTTTTTTGTACGAGGAGGAAAATGCTGAACTCCGCGAACAACGAAGAGAAGTTGAGTGATTTACAGCTAAGTTGAAAGAAAAATAATTTTTAACACAGAAAATGAAGAATTTAAAAAACAGTTGGGACGACAGCTAAACCTGCAATCAATGATGACATAAAACCATTCCACATAAATGAAAAAAAAAATTGGAAAGAGAAACAAAATAGACCTTAAACCAGAAGAAAAAACCAACCAAGAAAAGGAATTTTCAACTCTCTCCAAGAAAGGTGAAAACTTTACCATCAACACCAATAGAAGTTGCTAGAAGCCTCTAAATTTATTGATGTGTAAACATCTTTACTCGCGCCTACCAAAAATTTTTGTTTTAGAGTAAACTTGTAAATGAAACGAACGGAAATGACGTACCTACTTCGTTTGAAAAAATGCAATAAACTCAATAAAAACAATTTTGTACTATACATGGCATGCTTGTATGTATATGGATAATAGTAGGGAAAACAAAAAGACTAGTTTGAAAAATGAAATAGAGACCATCGACACTTCCATCGATCAGAAAATCAAAAAAAAAAAAATTACGATGCGAAATATGAATTACGATTATGAAATTTAAAAGCACAGTCCACAATTTGTGTATGTTGCTTTATCGCGAGTAACGAGTCTCTAGGAGCTGTTCATCACGTCGGCTATCAATGATCATGTCTTCTACTAAAGGCGGTTATAATGAAATCTGGGTTTTAACATTGAACTGCCAGAGTCTCAGGTCACAGTCACGCAGGAATGCTTAATTCATTTGATTTCCGAAATCTGGCTGCGCAATGACGAGCGTGTTAATATTCATACGTTTGAATGCTGCGTTCAGTTCAAGAGAGATGGTCAGCGGGCTGCCAGAGTAGCAATTCCGTCAAAAGATCCATAAAATGAGCATAGCGGACACACACAATTTGCCGTACGAACTTCCACTTGTCATAGGTCGGCCTTACTTTCTCAAACCCAATATTGACGTATATTGACAGACGGGACAACGAGAACGGTAAAAACATCAACAGCAAAAAATGTCAAACAACTCTGTATGGATTTTGCTACAAATTCACAAGTTGGAAAGAAAGTCATGCTTAAAGCTGGATGGGCGCAGAAAACGAATACCGACCGATATTTGGTGTCTATTTCTAGAAAAACCTCAACTGTTAATCGAAACAACAATCGGACAATTAGTATTAAGCGTAATCATTTTCCAGTCGTACCTGCACGTGTCACCACAATTCATGCATCACATGGTGGTATCTATAACGAATTTGTGTATATTGCTGTATCACGAGTAACAAGTCTCGAAGGGGTGTTCATCACGTCGGCTATCGATGATCATGTCTTCTACCATGGACGTAAAATAGGACCTCAATGGGTCTTCTTCAAAATGAGCTATCGCGCCTCACTACAAATCCGCTAAGTATATAGCTCAGGTTGTAAAGGCGAATTTTGTACGAGATAATAATGACGTCTGGTTTTTAACATTGAACTACCAGAGTCTCAGGTCACATTACCTCGACCAAACTGATACCGTCACGCAGGGGTGCTCAATTTTCTTGCTTTCAAATATTATTAAATTATGAGCGTAACAACACAACCCATTGATGATATATACACGGCTGAACTTCAGCTTCTCAATGGGAGTAAGATGCTTTCTGTAGTTGTATTCACCTCGCCGAATAAATCTGTCGAAGACATAATGAAGTTCATACATTTCGTCCTTGCTTCATATTCTAAAAGAATATCAAGAATTTTCCAAGGAGGTTATCATCTTTTGCCGATGATTATGAGGGGGGATTTCAATATTAATTTTGCTGTTCCTCAAGCTGAACCACTTATAAACTTCCTGCGAGACGAATTCGATTTGCACATGAACGAAATATATCTACTACGAGATATGGGACGACCGGTTTGCAGTTTTTCAATGAAAATTAGAAAAGTTAGAGTCGACAGTACATATATCTTTTTTTAGCTACCATAATCCAATTGCGTTGATTATACCGAAAGAGGAATAGACCAATTTAACGATAATAATCAAATGAAAAACTCTGGCTAGTAAAATTGCATTCCTTCTTCTTTCAAAGTAAACTGTGCACACGCACTATACATACGCCATGTTTACACATCTCTTTGAGAGTACTAATGGACTCACTCTTATTTATTTATTTATTTATTTATAAAACGGATATAAGCAATAGATTTTGCACCTTATGAGAATTTTTTTTACAATAGTTTTTATAGAAATAAAATTAAAAATTATTAATAATAAAATATATGTGTAATACTAAAATTTTATACAATAAACGGTTGTAACGAATTCCTAAATTTATCGTCTTACAATATTACCACTGCCAGTTGTCTGTATTACCTACTTACCTAAATTCTATACCTACCGGAAATTTCCTTGCTGACAATTGTATATACATACCTACATTTCCATACTTAACCATTTTTTTTCATACTTACCGATTTTTGAACTTATACCAGATTTTGTTTCCTAGTTATAGAGGCATCCTCTATAGAATTCCCTTTTCCTTATAGAAAAGTATGAAAAAAATATGAGGAAAAAAATGTTTTTCATACTTTCCTGTAAGGAAAAAGGAATTCTATAGAGGATGCTCTATAAGTAGGAAACAAAATCTGGTATAAGTTCAAAAATCGGTAAGTATGAATAAAAATGGTTAAGTATGGAAATGTAGGCACGTATATAGAATTGGGGGGGCGCTGTTGCCTGCCCTGTTTTGCATTACAATTCGGAAATTGATCAGCTGGTTAAAATTGTACTAATTAGTACAGGTGACGATAATTGAAAAGGAGAAAATGAAGAAGACGCGCATCTACTATGACAACCGAGCTGTAATAAAAAATCGTTTTGAGGTTGAACGGGGACCGGCGAATCTGATTGGAAATATCAAACAAGAAAGGTCGCACATCAAAAATAGTATTCTGACCAAAGATAAATTAAATTTGACTTGTAAAGTCTATGTAAATTTAATTAAGAATTTCTCCCTCTCCCTCTAGCAATTACATCCCATGAAGGGATTTTGCCGCCCTCACTATGGTCCTCCATCCGTCTCGGCCCATCGCTCTCGTCCTCCAATTTCGACATCCTAATACGAGTAGGTCTTTAGTCGGGGTCTCCCTCTACGACGCACACCGGCTGGATGTTGATGGAACACTTTGTAAATCATTCGTTGTTGTGGAGGCCTTGCAACGTGGCTGAGCCGAATTAACAATACTTGTGTGTAGACATTAATGTAGTAATTTAAAATGTGTAGACATTAAGTAGTAATTAAAAGTTAAATAATTTGATATATTTTTGCTTATTGATGATTGATTGATTGATTAGAATGTACGGCCAAGACTAAGCAGGGATCCCGGATACGCCGGGCCTACCGTACACCCCTTTTACATATAACAAGATGGAGTGATAGGAAAGGTTGTTAGATATGATAGACTTGACCCGGTTACAGACACCTAAGTAGTCAATAGTTAGTAAATTGATAAGCACAAGACAGCACAATTATTTTTGGTTTTATGGTATAAAAGTTCGGCAATCAGCATCTTGAAAAAAATTTTAATAATTAATTAAGTACCCATATATAGTAGTACCCATACATTTCCTGCAATAAAACTTTATTATTATGAGTTGCATTTTCAATAAACTAAATAGTTCAATTTTCCATAAACTAAATTAAACTGGTTCTCCAAAAACATATTAAATCATGTAAACTTAATCCAATCCAGAAATCCCCTAATATTATTAAAGAATAAAAGAGCAAATTATCTTTCAGTCTTCCACAGGCTTTGAAATCAGCTGAATGTATTTATTTCTAATAAAATAATTTGAATAATGGTTTTAATTAAAATAATGTACAAGACAAACAGTCACTGCCACCCTTGCCATAATTATGTATATTTTTTAAATAAACATATTGTGAAACAACATTCAGTTTCAAAAGCAACTAATCTAGAATCGATGAGGTAATACATCAAACATAATTTTTGACACAGTTCTAGAATCTCATTGCCGAAACGAATTAACAGAATTATACTATTAAGGTAATCAAGAATCTGTAAGATGAGAGAAACAATAACAAGTACAGCTGTATAGAAAACCCAATAACCAAAATGATAATTAGTAACATGGTAACAACCGGGCAAGTGGTGCAGTGGTTAAAGCTTCGGCACTTGGACCGGGAGGTACTGGGTTCGAATCCCATCAGAGGCCAGATGCAAATCGAATTTTCATCATCAACTACAATCGGTGATGTTAATAAACACAACTGAGACCCTCTGATGGAGTGCAGAATTCAGCGCCGACCCACCGTCCATGTCAATGTACAGGTTGATATGGAGCTTGCAATGTGCAGGTGGTATACTGTAGTTGTGTGAGTAGGTGAATAGGTGAATGGGTTAATGATGTAGCATGAATGCGTGGTATCACAATGGGCCAAAAAATGGCCTAAGTGTAAACCACTGAAACCTAACATGGTAACAATAATATTCTACTACATATTCGACATCTGCACATTCTCTGAAATTTAATAATGAATTAATATTTTCCTGCTACATGTATATACATTTGCCTATTATATTGTGTAAAAAATATTAAATATTTGTATGTAAGGAATGTGCATGTGTAAATATGGTCGAACGAGACAATCACTCCTTCAATACTAGGTCTCACAAGTCCGGTCTCATTCTTCGTTTTCCCCCCTTTAAGCCTAGTACTCAGTTCGATTTTACGTGAAATCTTCATACGATTTTAGTAAAGTGAAAATAGAAATGAAAAATTCCACTAGTTTTCAGTTTAAATCGCGTACATGACATCGGAAACAAATAGTTCCATATCCGCTAACGAACTCAAAACCAATCAAACAACGTGAAATGCCTCATACCACGCCTACTAGTTCCGAACTCGAGTTGAAATTGTTTTATAGTGCGTTCATGACATAGTGAGTAAGTTCGGAAAAAATTCCATGCTAACACACAAAATGTATTAAAACAACACCAAAGTTAAAAAATTTCAACTCGAGTTCGGAACCAGCAGGCGTGATACAAAGCACCTCAAATAATTTGACTGGATTTGAGTTCGTCAGCGAGTATGCAGATACCCATTTCCTATGTCATGAACGCACTATTAACTTTGTGTTTCTTTTATGCTTTGTTCATAACATCGGGAAAAATTACCATGGTATTGATAACCATGCTCTACACCAATGAAATCGCTTCAAAATATAAAAACTCCGCCTACTTTTTCCATACTTGAGTTGAAATATTTCTTACTTCAATACCATGGCGGAAATACCATGCTATTTTCCCGATGCTATGAACGAAGCATTAAAACATTTTGTGTGATACCATGGTATTTTACCGAACTAACTCACGATGTCATGAACGCACGATTAAGATCGGTATCCAGCTCGCGCTCAGATAAATTTTACATACAAATTTAACGTAAAATTTAGCTAGCGAAAAAAAAAAATATTTAGCTCACATTTTCGCAGATGCCGTACACAGCTGGCGTGAAAAGTTTGTAGTTATTTCATTCATATATAGACTGCGCTAGTGAAACGTTTCCACAGCATATTATCTGCCTAGAAACAAACATTTTCGCAGCATATTATCTGCCTGGACAATAAAATTTAGAAAAATTTTGACAACAAAACGTGAAAATTTATTTATTTTAAATGGATGAACAAAATAATTTTCTAGACTATGAAAATAGTTTCGAACTATATTTTTGTTTGCATCCGGTAAATTTGTTGGCCATTTTGTAGTGGAAATAAACCGCGGATCGTTGTTTCTCAGCCAATCTTGATTGACGCGCGCTTTATGACTCGGCGTCGATTCCTGTTGAAATGTCCAGGCTCTGCGGCCGAAATGTGTTTGTGCCCAAGGCTTCAACGCTCTCTCCAACACATGATCCCGATAAATTTGAGCATTTATCTTGATGCCACGGTCCAAAAAAAACGAGCGGTGAATGGCTTTCGGTCGTTACGGCAGCACAAACCATCACCATCGACTGCGCTCAGTTTCGAGTGACACTCCGTTGGTCCAAATTTTCAGTAGAACGGCCGGGGCAAGTAAATCCGGTCGTTTTGCTTTTTCACATATTGCCCAATAACGAACGGTAACTCATCGGAGAAAACCAAATTCGAAAATCGCCGTGCAAGCGTAACAACTCCTCTGCTCTTTCTACTCTAACTTTTTTTGAGCATCGGTGAGACCATGCGTTTTATGGAATTTCGAGGCCTTTAGTCCAAGATGATCTTTCAATATGTGCTGCATCCGTTCGAGCGAAATGTTCGCCTCACGAGCCATTTTTCTGGAGCTACGTCACGGATTCCGAGCCAATTTGGCCTTCACCTTCCGAATGATATCCGGCGATGTTGCAGTGCGTTTCGGTCCACCACCATGGCGTTTTGCAATGCTGCCAGTATCGTTATAACGATTTATGGTGCGATACACAAACATTTTATTCACATGCAGATGTTTTAACTGGTTAACAATCTGCGGCTGTGGTTTTCCAGCCAAATATAGAGCAATCACACTATTACGCTTGAATTCCATTGCGGTTAACTTTTTTTCTGAATATTTCCCAATAAAATTCTTTTGTACGCTTGTAAACAATGGAATGAACTGTCGTTCGTGTAAATTTGAGCGCTCTGTCATCACTGGTTTGACAGCAATGACAGTCTGAAGTTGGTAACACTTCGTGTTAGTCACCCTGTACAAGTCGTTACGAAAATAAATTGGTATTTTTGAATACGATCGTACGTAATTGTTTGGTGTGTGTCCTTGCTATAAGGGAAATTTATTTTATATGGTTTTACCTGCAATAAAATTGAACCACTTGGATTTGAGTTTTAACGTTTTGGTTTGTAATTGAAATGGATGCAATAATATTATTTTTCTTCTAGGTTTTCAAAGAAATAATACAAATAAGTGTGTGCCCTCTTAAGAGGGTTATGATATATTTTTGCTTAAGCTATAAAAACAAAAATTATAGAAAATTGTGATAAATATTTCAATGTAATAAAAAATTGAATTTTGTAAAAATTACTAAATACTGATTTTTTAAAGTTTTCCAGAGAATTTATACATCTAAGTCTAACCTCCAAGCGGCAGCTGATTTCATAAAACATAACATCTAACTAACGCCGGCTGACATAAAGATAAACATGGAGATAAACATTGCCTGCGTTTTTTTCGTATTTAAAAATTCAGACTACACTTAAATAGCATTCAAATCTTTCTTTATTATTGCAGAAATATCATCTATTTTGTCCAATATAAATTTGAACGTCGTCCGCATAAAAATGATATTTCGATCCAATTATACAGTCCGCTAAATCATTAATAAAAAGAGAAAATAATATTGTACCTAAGATTGTGGCACTCTGCTTGTAACCGTTGCAATTCTAGATGTCGTACCTGCTAAATGTACATTGAGTCCTGTCCCGCAAATATGATGACATTAACCGTATTGCCGAATCTGAGAAATTAAAATTAAGTTTCAATTTTTGCAGTAACAGCTTATGATTACTAGTGTCAAAAGTCTTAGAAATATCTGGTAGAACTATTATCCGAACTTAGAATGGTTTTAAGATTTTACAAAATCAGTTAAAACCCGATTTTGATGATTTTGATAGACAGTTTGTTCTTTGTAATTGTACTTGGAACTGAAATTAAACCATTTTTCAGAGATTTTCAGTTTTTTACAAACCGCGTTAATACAGTTTTTTTCGGCTTTCTATTACGGTGTTTATGAAACCTAGAACCATTTTGTTTGTCGCCGCTCCAAAGAAACTTAAAAGTAGTTTTAATACTAATATTTGCAATCATTTAAAACCATTTCAAAAAATCTATGTTTTTTTAAAACTGTTTATAAACGGTTTCTCATTAGTAAAAATAAAATGAGATGGTATCAAAAACCGCGGTCAAAAGCAGAAGCCTAAGCAGATGGCTTCGTAACGTGTCGGAAACGTGTCTTAAACCATTTCAAAAACTTTTTGGCTTTAAAACCAAAGTTTCGTATTGGTTATAAAACCAACTTGAAACCAAAAATTGCTACTTGGAACATGTATGTTCATTAATGTACAAGGTAATTTGGTTTTTCAAAATCAATTCCAAGGCCCTCGACAGAATAGGAGTAATACTTATTGATCGTAACTCTTGCAAAGATATAACCTCCTTACATTTTAACAAGGGGATAATCAATGCCTTTTCCATGTCAGGGCAGTAAGAGTTAGTAATACTCTTAATAGGACAGTAAGAGTTAGTAATACTCTTATTGATAATAAAAGTTAGATATGGTAAAATTAAACGCAATAATAAATTTAAAAATTTAAAATTCATGCCGTCATGCCCATAGCAGCGTTTGATTTAATTTTTGCGACTATCCATTCACAATATCGATATCGAACAAACATGTAAACTGAAACAAATTACTTTGGGAATTAATTGTAGAATCAGGGGTGGGATGTTGTAACATCACTTTTTTCGATACTATCGAAATTTACATCTCTTTCATCACAAATTAAATTTATCGTTTTTTCATTTTTAAATTACATTACTTCTATTGCGATCTCTACCTGTTCGAATAAAACATAATGTCGTTCTACTCTTATTGTATCACCTACTTATTTTAAAAGTTTGATTGATTGATTGATTCTGAATGCACGACCAAGTTCTTACACAGGAGCTCCCGGGTGACGCCGGGCCGACCGTACACTCTTTTTTACATATAACAAAACCGAAGGATTGGATAGGTTAGTTAAATGGGACAGAATCGGCCCGGTTACAGACAGCTAGGTATAGCCGATAGTTAGTAACACAAGCACAGCACAAAACTAATCTACTTGGGGAAGGATAAAGGTTTAATAGGTTAAATGGATAATGATGGTATTGGTCATCAACAATTGCTTCTTTAAATCAGCAACATAAGAAAAAATGTTATTATTTCACATGTATCTTTAAATCACCTGAAAATGAATACTATATTAATACTTTTCGACATCCTAACCAAACTGATTGTTGAATCGGTCCGATTTCATACACCTAGGTAGAGACGATATAGTTAGTAACACAAAGAAAGACAATACAACTCTAAACTACACAATCAGCAATTAATTTTATAAAGAAAAATTATTTCACAAGCAATATGTATAATTCCTGAAAATTAATACTAAATTAATATATTGCTGCTTACCTAAATAATATGAACATTTATAATTTAATAAAACCAAAAAAATATAATAATAATAATTAAGGGAAACGACGCGTTTATTACTTTTACGGAAAATCTCGAAAATGCACACTCGATATTGCTCACAAACAAATCATAAGAAAATTCTGAAACTTTCTGAATAATTTCGTAAATGTATTTTCTTTAATATAAAATCAATTTCATGTCCGACAAAGTTTTAGAAAAACCCAGCACGAATCGATTTTACTCAATCAAATTCATGTGTCGGTTTATAAATTTTGAAAAGGTGGAATCCTTAATTAGGATGAATTATTGAAATCAAATGAGATAACCGCAGTGGTCAAAATTCAACTCTGAGAAAAATGGACGGTTTAAAAAATTTTTGGTGTATTTGTTGAGGACCATGTCTGTTAGAAAAACTAATCAGGGCTTCCCATCGAGGGGTGACAATTTATAGAATTTTGTATTCAAACCACATATATTAATAGAATTCTTCTTGGCCAATTAAGATATCCCTAGAAATCCAAATACAACCTCAAGTATATGGAGTGTTAGTTAGAGACCATGTTATTTGACTGATTGTTTAATTGATTGGAATGTGCGACCAAACCTAAATAAGATTCCCGGTTGACACCGCACCCATCCACACGCTCTTTAACATATAACAAGACGGTTTAAGACACCTTAGTAGTCAATAGTTAGTAAATTGTTAGTTGAAATGTAATGTAACACGGTTAGCACAAGCCAACATAATTATTTAATATATTATGGTATAATACCCAGCAATCAGAATCCTAAGTATATTAAATTATCTGCAGTATAACTTATACTATTTCCAGTGGTCGCTTTTACTGTTAAGAATACTAATAAAAAATGGTAAATATTGAAGTATTAAATATTACAATTAAAGCAGTTAAGTGTAATCAGTAGTATTAATTAATCCAACTCAATTCTGCTGACATATATTAAATAAAATTAATTGAATTCAAACCACCAATTAGTACAATATAATAGTACTCGTTACTGCCGTCATCTGAAAATCCAGCTCAAATCTAAATATAAAGACTAAACAGAATCAAAATTATAATTTCAGGAACTTCAACTCTTCTAAATACTAAACAAAGTAGAACATTAAAGCATATTTTTAGAATTATTAATAAGTTTAATAAGTAGGAAATAAATTTCCATTTTACCGAATAAAACCTGTTCAGATATAATTCAGTAATAATTAGTACAACTTTTAAATAAATTGTGATAAATATAAATAAACTTAGATCTAGGCATAATTAAGACTTAAACAAGAATTAACTTCCCCAGCAATACAAATTTTTGATTCGAACCATTATCAAAACCACTTGCAAAATACTATGAAGGCCTCCACCCAAAATCTTGAATAGTTAATTTGACCCTTTCGCGGACACACAATTATTTAAAATGTTTGTTACAGGGTACAATGATAACAGTAACGCTTCCTCTGGGACACGGAAAACCACATTCAATATTAGGTAATCATATGAAAACAACGTTTGTTATTGCCGCCGCGTTTTATTTTGTTTGTAACCTGAACCAGAAAATAAATTGGTAAAGTTAAATAATTAAAGTAGAGTTAGTGAACAAACTTATAAATACAATACTAAAGTTATGTCTTAGTGTCCTTTCCAAACACCGACCCATCCGCTCATACCGACTTATTCAAATAAGTCTGCTATCGAGGTGGCTTATTTTCTATCTCGTTCTTCTAGGCAGAAAACTTATTTGGTCATATAAATATTTTAAAATGGGTTCTGTCACACTAAAATAATACAGGAACGACCATTTTATTTAAATTTATTTCGCTTTAAAATAAAAAACTTGTAAATTTGTTTCGTTTTGTGGTTGTCAAAACAAGTCGGTAAAAGCAATCGGAACAGATTGACCCACTTATTCAAAAAGGAGTCAAATAGGTCAATAAGTCTGCAATAAGTCGGTGTTTAGAAAACACCCTTAATGCTTAATCAATTACCCAAAGCCGTGACAATTCGCTCTTAAATCTCAAGTTCTTTTTTTTTGAGTAAAACCGGAAAATATTATCAATTATTATTTCGCTGTATTCATCAAAAAATATAAATGTAATATAAAAAAAAAGAGTGAGTCCATTAATACTCTCAAGGAGATGTGTAAACATGGCATATGTATAGTGCGTGTGTATGGTTTACTTTGAAGGAAGAAGAAATGAAATTTTACTAACCAGATTTTTTCATTCGTTTATTACCATCAAATTGGTCTATTACTCTTTCGGTATAATCAACGCAATTGGCCTATGGTAGCTGCAAGCATCAAAGACGTGGTCCCATATCTTGTAGTACATATATCTTATATTTCTCACATATCTCGTAGAAGATATATTTCGATCTGAGTTCTTGTGCAAATCGAATCCGTATCGCAGGAAGTTTATAAGTGATTCATCACTGATCTTAGGGAGCAGCAAAATGAAATCCCTGCTCATAATCATCGGCAAAAGATGTTAGTCTCCTTGAAGAATTTTTGAAATTCTTTCAGAATATGGAGCAAGGACGAAATGTATATACTTGATTATGTCTTCGACAGCTTTATTCGGCGAGGTGTATACAACTACCAAAAGCATCTTATATCGCCAATGGGTTGTGTTGTTACGCTCATACCAGTTGTTTGTCCAACGATGATTTCCTTATGCGAGGTGACTGTATGAGTTCTACTTGAATTTTTATATACTGCTACTCCAACTGCCCGCTGACTATTTCTCTTGAACTGAACGCAGCATTGAAAATTAGGAAAATTGAACATGCAGGTCATTCTAGGAGAGCAAAAGAATTGAGCATCCCTGCGTGACTGTATCAGTTAAGTCGAGGTGAAGCGACTTGAGATTCTGGCAGTTCAATGTTAAAACCAGACGTCATTATTATTTCGTACAAAATTCGCCATTACATCCTGAGCTATACTTAGCAGTTTTGTGGTGAGGCGCGTTAACTCATTTTTAAGAGGACCAATTGAGGTTGCATTTTTACGTTCATGGTAGAAGACATAATCATTGTTAGCCGACGTGATCAACTGCTCTACGAGATCGTGATAAAGCCGCATACATAAGTTGTTGACTGTGTTTTTTACCGTAAGAGTATACTATCTCGTTATAGGTACGACCAATACCAATACAATTACAGGCCGATTTTTATGATCAAAAAAAAATTATGTGTTTGTATGAGTAGTATTGAGAAATTAACTTGGCGGCATACACACGAAAATAGTTATTATGAAAAAACTTTAAAAATCCTTGTTTACGTCCCCGAAATCATCTATATCTTTTAAATGAGCTAGAAATGTGAACTATTGCCCCTTTCTCTCTAATCTTAACTCCTTTAGTAACATTTATAAACAAAAAAAAAATCTTGTTAAGAAACTTTTCGTTCATTAATTTTCCAATTAGAACAACAACCCATTTTTCCATAAACCACGTGCTCTTTACGAAAAAAAAAAATTTTTGTTTTGTTTTGTGGTTCATGACTTCATGTTACTGTTTTCTTTGGTTGTTGTTTTTGGTTTTATACGTTGAGCTACAGTGTGGGGAAAGACAACCGTAACAGATTGATGTAAAGTAATATTTATTTAAATTTTGTAATTATGTAGTTTACGTTATATATTAATTATTAATATAATATATTATGTTATGTAGTTAATAAATTAATTTAAATATGTAATTGTAATTGAATGCTATATTTTAACTTAATTTAGTCTATTCTATCTAAGAAAATTATGTATACATGATTTGATTATGGAATAAAAATCACACCGTTACCACTAAGTACGTACAAATGTTTCGATAGTTTACTGTACAAAATATTCCGTTTACATAGGTATAGTTATTTTGATACACTGTATTATATGTACGAGTATATTGTAACGGGATAATAGCAAAGACAATTTAGTTGTCGGGATAGCAATTTACGTAAGTTCTGTGTAATATTTAATTAAATTTTATTAGTAAAATCAAGTAGAACAAATTATAATTGTGAAAATATAAATATTAAAGTTATGTCTTGTGTTCCGTTTTTTTTTCTCCCCACTGTACTCATGTTTACATTTAACTACTGTAAGAATTTTTTCAATTTATATAAAAGAATACGAATCTTTTAGTTCACAAACAATTGAAATAATGTATTAAATTTATTAAAATTCATTTTAGTAAATTTAATAAATTTTATTAGTGAGATTTTAATTCAATTTGATATTTAAAGTTTTTTTTTTATTAAAGTTCGACATAATATACACCCTTCCGTCGCAACATACATTTTTTTTCTAAATAAATAAATTTCAGCAATACAAACAAATCAAAGTAAAAGTTACAAAACAAAACAAAGAAATTATTATTTTTTGTATTTTCGTGTTTTCTCGTGTTGTAAAATCATGTGCCGATTATGACGCGTAAGCAAAGTGGAGTTGTTGTTTAAAAACGGAAAATACTAAATGAAAATTTCGAAATACTAAATTTATTTTTCGGGGAAATTGTTACCAAAAGTTGATTATTTATAGTGATCACTGACAAAATAATTTTTTTTATTTTATTTATTAAATACAAGCGATTTACTGGCAAAATCAGCGAACCATAACATTCTTTCTATACAACCGATGTTTTTTATGTATGGTTTTGTCAGTTTTTGTTAAATATGACTCATACTAACGTCGATTTTTTACAAATCGGCCTGTAATTGTATTGGTATTGGTACGACTCTCTATAGTGCATAAGTTGTGGTGGCCGTGGCACACTATTTTAATTTTTTTTATTTTTTCTGTTCGCTGAAAATGTCGATTCGTCGATTCGTCGTTTCTATTTAATTTTATAAATGTTTCTTTGTTTTCTTTCCATACTATTTATATATACACATACACTCAGACTATGTGTATAGTACAAAATTTATATATGTATTTTGTTGTTTTTGTTCTTTTTTTATTATTTTATATTTTGTTTCTTTTTTCAATGAAGAAATTTAAACGTAGTACGTCATTTCCGTTCGTTTCATTTGCAAGTTTACTACCATACAAAAATTTTTGGCATACGCGCGTAAAGATGTTTACACATCAAAATAATAATAACAATAATAATAGCAACAAGAAACAATAAACAGTAGCTGTACTTTGCTGAGAAACAAAGCATCTTTGATCCAGCTGTTTCAGCGCAATTAAGCTTTGTTAACTAATGCAAAGCCAAATTTTAAAATGCTTTATACACAACTTATATATCATCAAATTACAATGTTTTAAAATAATTAAACAATTTGTAGACAACAAACATATGATTTCGGTTTTTATCGTTTTCTTAAGCAAATGGACAATAAACGTACTTCTATTTTAAATAAAAAGCTTATTTTAGTTTGATAAGTATTGTTGAAGAATTTTTAATTATTTTCTGATTTTCAGTTAAAATCAAACATTTTTTACTTAAATAAATCATTTAACAAACTCGAAATGAACAACAACTTAGAAATTGGGGCCTTCTTCAATTTATAGCCAAACCCATTAACTACATAAACCTGATAAGAACCGGATCCACTCGAAACGCGACATTTCAAAACGCGATACTTCAAAATGAGATAGGACAAAACGAGATATGGTACAAAATGGAATATTTCAAAATGCGATATTTCAAAACGCGATATGGTACAAAATGTGATATGGTACAAAACGCGATATTTCAAAATGCCATATTTCAAAACGCGATATGGTACAAAACGCGACATGGTACAAAACGCGATATTTCGAAACGCGATATTTCAAAACGCGATATGGTACAAAACACGATACGGCACAAAACGCGATACCCCAAAACGCGACACTTCAAAACGAGACAAGGTACAGAATATGCGTTGCGAAGCGAACGGGAGCGCACCGACCCACCTGATACCGATCCTATATACTATCGCTCCTATCGATTTTTAAATTCCTATAAACTGAAATTAAATTTCCTCTTCACCCGCCTGATATAACCCGATCCAAAAGTCCCGTTTTGTACCATATCCCGTTTTGTACCATATCGCGCCTTGAAAAATCGCGTCCTGTACCATATCGCGCTTTGAAATATCGCACCTTGAAACATCGCGTTTTGTACCACATCGCGCCCTGCACTGTATCGCGTTTCGAAACATCGCACTTTGAAACATCGCGCTTTGTACCATATCGCGACCTACTTATTTTAAAAGTGATACTTTATCGAAAAGCAAAAAAGAGATAAATAAACAATTTATTCTAGTAGTGTGAGATCGCAATATAGAAAGCAAAATTGAAACGTGAAACGACATGCAATTTTGTTTTAGGTAAAAGAGATATAATATTCGATAAATATCGAAAAAAGTGATGTTACAACATCCCACCCCTGGTTTCACATAATGCAAGGGCAACACGGCACTACCTGCTGGAACGACCGTATAAAGTGCGTATTAATCTCATCAGTCGTAAAGGGAATATAATCATGACTAGTGGTCTTTGCATTATTTGGTACCTATATTAGATTATTTAAAGCCGCCTCATTGTAGTTTTGGGATCACTAAAATAATATTTTTGTTTACATTCTCGATGTCTGTGAAGTTAGCCCGTAAACGATCCCGCAAAAATGCGATGGCAACACTAAAATGCAACTATCACGATATTTTTCAATGTCAACCCGAAAAAATATTTATATCACCATATTTTTCAATGTCATCCCGGAAAAAATATGTCATGACAGTTTTTTACTATATCAATACATAAAAATTTATAAACAAATTGTATTGGAAACTGATGCTAACCCGGAAAAGATTATGTCACAATAAATTTCCTAACAAGAAAACAAATAATCAAAAAAATTAAGTGTGCTTTAAACCACACTACTGAAGTAAAACTTCTAATTTATATTTAATATTTATTTAATATTTATAATATAATATTTATAATATATATAACACCTTGTGCGTTCTCGAGTGTCACCTAGCCGTTTATGTCTTATGCCACAAGAGATAACCTTGTAACTTGGTAACTTTTTCAAGGCCAACTAGTCGTAATAGATAATGTTTATGTATGTGTAACAACATGGACAAAAAAAATCAATTTTGAAATCTCTTCGCATAGTAAAAATGGCCTTGAAATATTTTTTATTTCATTTATGTTTGTGTAATGTGGTTTCATCGAAAATTTGTTTAAGTCGCATTAAAACCTGTATCGTAGGCAAACGGCGAAAGAAACGAAGAAAGAATCGGTTTCTGTGATACCTCGTGTGGAATGGAGCTATAATATAGAAAAAAATACATTTATAAAATATATCACACGGACGAATTTTTTTGGTCACCCTGTGCGTTCTGGAGTGAGTAAGTGAGTGAGTGACATAGATGTTATAATATAGAAAACAAAAATTTTTGGTCACCCTGTGCGTTCTCGAGTGAGTCAGTTAGTGACATAGAAGTCTATATTATGACTTTCCAATTTTCCAGTTTTTCAATTTTCAAATTTTCCAATTTACCAACTTTCCAAATTTCCTATTTTCATATTTTTTTATTTTCCCATTTTCCAATTTTTCAATTTTTCAATTTTCCAATTTACCAGTTTTCCAATTTACCAATTTTCCAAATTTCCAATTTTTCATATTTTTCTATTTTCCAATTTTCCAATTTTCCAATTTTCCAATTTTCCAATTTTCCAATTTTCCAATTTTCCAATTTTCCAATTTTCCAATTTTCCAATTTTCCAATTTTCCAATTTTCCAATTTTCCAATTTTCCAATTTTCCAATTTTCCATTTACCTATTTTCAAATTTTCTAATTTTCCAATTTACAAATTTTCAAATTTTCCAATTTTGCAAATTTCGAAATTTTCCAATTTTTCCTATTTTCCAATTTTCCACAATTAAGTACGAGTAGGAAAACACAAAATAAACCAAAATAATAATACAAGTCCCAAAAAAATTATTTGATCTAGAGCTCCGCCATAGTCGTCTGAATTCGTAGTAGATGCCCATTACCAGAAACCGGACTATATAGGTTTTGTTGTTCAGGGATTGGCCTGTTTAAATAATAAGAGACAAAAATATTCTATGATTAATTAGAGCCTCGCTATAGACGTCTGAAATTAAATAAAAAGAGGCAAAAAATATTTATGATTTAGAGCCTCGCAAACAAGCGAAGTAGACAGGCCAATCCCGGAACTTCGAAACCTATATAGTCCGGTTTCTGGTAATGGACATCTTCCACGAATTCAGACGACTATAGCGAGGCACTAAATCATAGAATTTTTTTGCCACTTGTGTTGTGTAGGCGGGCAAATCCCTGAACTTCAAAACTTATATAGTCCGGTTTCTGATAACGGACATCTTCTACGAATTTAAATGACTATAGCGAAGCTCTAAATCATATAATATTTTTACCACATGTTGTGTAGACAGGCCAATCCCTGAACTTCAAAACCTATATAGTCCGGTTCCTGGTAATGGACATCTTCTACGAATTCAGATGATTATAGCGAAGCTCTAAATCACAGAATTTTTTTGCCACTTTACACAACAAACAGGCCAATTCCTGAACTACAATACTTTGTAGTACACAGTAATTTATATTCATAAGTGTATTTATTAAATAAATATTAATTTGACTGGAATATTGACAATTTTTAGATGAAAACAAATTTTTGTGACATTGTTGATTTTTACAAATTTAATTATTACTTATTATATCATTAAACCCACTCGTTTCTATATAAATTACATAATTTTTGTTTTGCTTATAGTGATTAGCTATATATAGCGCAAGTTAAAATATGTCAATCGGTTTTTATTTATAATGGCCGCCATTTCGTGTATTATTTTTCATAATAATTTTTCTTACTATCGTTATATTTTTATATCGTGATAGTTGTAGTTTCATTATAATTTCTAAAATATATAATGGTGTTGCCATACTTAACTATAATCATTTTCCGGGATGACTTTACGGGGTAACTTCACAAAGGTACATTATCGGATAAGTCTTGTCACTGATTCCTGTAGGTGCAGTATAAATGTTTTTGCTCAAGGTGCCCTTTCTTTTTCCACAATTGACGAGCCTGATCTCTCAAAGCACTTAATTTAATTATTTTTATATTGAGCCTTGGTGCGGCTGGATTTCAATTCAGAACTTTTTTGACAGGAATGCAATTTGAATGTATAACATTTGTAAAATTAAGAAAGCACAAATGGTTGTCCAGATTACTTATAAATTTTAGCCCTTCAAAGTTTAAATCGTAAAAAATATCTTGAATTAGTTCCAGATTAACATTACTGTAGACGGGAATATAAGAATATGTATGTTTTAATCTTTTAAACTTTACTTTATAAGACATATGAATTAAGTAGTGGTCAGAAATCGATGGCACCGGGATTTTATTAAAATGCTCGATTCTAGTAGTATCCTCATAATGGTAAGGGATAACAAATAAATTAAGAATAATCAAGCTGTTGGAAAGTCGATTTAGCAGGAATATTTAAATTGATATTAAAATTACCCAAAATTATAACATGGGTATAGGTATTTATATAGTCCAGTATAACTAATACGATGTTATCAATATCTTTTGTCTTAATTGGCGGTGGGTTATAGCCAACGATAATAGCATACTTAATATTGTTAATAGTCAGTTCTGTAATAATATCATTGTAACGAGATCAACACACTTAAATAAGATTTAAATACAAAGCCACACCTCCAACTTTGCCGGTAGCCCGAGACGAATAAATTTTGGAATGAAGCCATGTTTCATTCAAGCATAAAAAATCAAAATTTTCCATCTGGATAAATACACGTATTTCATCTATATGTTTCATCAAACTTCTTACATTTTGAGCAAAATTTAAATGTGTGCCAGTTAGATAATTATGTTGTATGAGACCATTTGTCGTTGAATAAGATGATGTTAAATCTCTAGAATCAAAAACACGATTAGATAATAATTGAGTACATTCTATTAGATTTTTATAACACTTAACTAAGAATTCATCTATAAAGGTACGCCCGAGTTGTTTTTTCGATTATAGTTGACAAACGGTTTAATAACAACGCCTTTTGGCCACATATCAGATGAATAAATTTTACCAAAATGAAGCGGGTTTACACCAATTTTATATGAAATAAAATGTAAATTGCTTTTATCCTTTGTCCTCGGTATTAATGCACGGCAAGACACATTGTCCCTAGTTATCTTGGTTTTGGTTATAATATGTCGAACGGTGGCTACAAAATATTTTTGTATGGCAACAACACGTATATTCGTATATTCGTGAATATGTTCCCACGATTCTATCAATTAATCCGGACTGATCAGTTTGATTGTTTTCATTTGTTTGACCCTCAGTGAAATGTACTGAATTATGTTGCAATGGCACGTAAACGAACGAATACAAATCAGTAGATACTCCTGATGATGACCTAACAAGTCAAAATCGATCGAGTGATTTTTTAAACTTTTTGAAAAATATTCAAAATATTCTGCGAAACAAAAAACAAGTGATTAATAAAAATGTGTTTATTAAGTATGTGTGTTTCGCCAAGTTCCTACGGCAAATAGCGTAAAAAGTATTGAGTAAGGTCTTTTAAACATTACAATTTATCTTTAGATATCCTAATTTTTGTGTATTATTATTAATTTAATTTAATTTTTCTACATTTTATTAAATTTCATAATTTTATGAATTTGTTTATAATAATTAAATAATTTTAGTTTTAATGAACAATTACTAATTTAAGATATTAGCTAGCAGGGGTTTAGGTAAATTAATTTTTACGGTTAATTTTTTTATTTGAGTTGTATATTTTTTTCGATTAACAAAAATATGCATTTTATACTTTTCCCAATTAATTATTTGATCTTTATATTCATTAATTAAATCATGAGAGGCTAAATCAAGTTGAAGCTGAGGATGGGCTAGAGAAGGTATTTTAGAATGGTAGGTTGATGGTTGATGTTTGATGTCTGCATTTCTGAATTTTTAGTTTAATTTAAATTTGTTAGAATAATCATGCGGTCTAATACAGATTTCTGCATGTTTCGAAAACCCCACCCCAACACGATAAGCCCTAGCCGGTATCAAAATGACCGCTCGAAACCTCTACAGAAATATTCTGTTAACGTACATTTCGTTGCTTAACTGGTGTGTGTTACTACATGTGTCCAACATTTGATGGATCTGAAAGCACCCAAAATTCCAAAACAAACATTAAAGATTAAAAATAAAGTGCGGATGGGGTATCGGTACTATTATATCCCTTTTTCAACCAAAAAAAATAACAAAATGGCTAAATTAAAGTCCAAACTACACAAATGTGTGAGTAAAAAATCATAGTATGTAATGGCGTTTTTGATAAAAAAAATCGCTTGATTTGAAGTACAACCAACACAATTGTATGTATAGTTATAGTGTTTTTTTTCAAACGAAATAAGTTTGAAAGTAATGCGCTTATGTGTAAGTTGGCTCAAAACACATACAAAAATAAATTTTTGACATGGTACTTTTGCCGTACTCGCACAATTGTGTTAGTAAATCACAAAAGGGATATGTGACCTATAATTCACTCGCGAGTTAAAGTTATTTTTTTTACTTTATTCTCAATCGCTCTACTTGTAATAATAAGAGCACATTACATATTACCTTTTTTTTCAATTATTGTGTTGATAACATAATTAATCAAAACTGCGGTCTCTAACTGTTATTAGTGCTCGTTTCCAATGTTAATTAAGGCAACTTTGAAATGAGCTTAACAAAACTTTTAAATAATAACATCTATGTTTTAATAGCCGAACTGAAACTGCGGTCTAATTATAACAGATACCGCACACACTTTATCCAAGACACAAACGCTTATTATTGTTGGATGTATCTATACGGGGTGGCGCTACAAATAATATTTGATGGTCGCGTATTACAGATGTCACTAGTTGGCAAAAAAAATTAATTTTAATTTAAAGGTTCGTAACTTCAATATGACCGTTTTCATATATGTATTTTCTTCGTATTCTTTACCAAAATAACAACAACAGAAAGCGAATTAAAAAAAATTAAGATTTTGTTTCAAAGTAAAGTAAAACTAAAATTCAGTTGATTCGACTACTTCGACGGGTGTATAAGTCAAATGTAGAAAAATTAAATAAAATTAAATTCGAATATTGGTTTTATTACTACAGTAAAGGTCTTGGTAAAATTGCACAAAATTTTGTGATTAGTGAATATTCAGTGATTCACGACGAAAAGGAATTCCAGTTTTTGTATTTAGTTTGTGATAACAAATAAAACAAGTTAGGTTACACAAAAAAATTTAAAAAAATGTTATGTGATCATATTAATTTATAATTTTAAAGTTAACAACAACAACAAAAACGAAATTTTATTTATTTTTGGAAAGAATTGTGTTTGTGTGTATTTTATTCTCTCGTCTTTTTGTTGATTCTGTAAGCAATAAGAAAAAAATCCGCGAAGATATTTTTATCTTTTTTCAAGAAAAGTTTTTATAAATGTTCTCATCGTCAGACGATCGTCTATTTTAAAATTTATTTGATTTTTTTTTGTGTAAAGTTTTAGTTTAGTGTAGTTTGTTTATTTGAAATAAAATCGCGTTGTTACAGTTATTTTGTTCAATTTGTATGTGATTGTAATTTGTTGTTGTAACATAATCATTATAGTTACGCGAAGACGACGTAATCTCTTCTCTTATATGTTATTGATAAGAATAAAAATTTAAAATGATTATTGCATAATTGTGTGATATTATATTTTTTATTGTTAATCTAAATTAATATTCTATATCAGTGATGTGTTTATAGTGAATAACCTTAAAGAAGAAGAAATCTTATTTCAAAAATAAGATTTTAATTTAGGAGAAGAAATCAAAAGAGAGAGGGAGAAAATAATAATTTAATTAGTGAATTTTTAATAAAAATTAGTAATAATAGTAATAGTAAAAATTATGGCTAAAATCATATTTTGTGCAATACTACTGCTGTTTGGATTTATAATTCCCGATTTATTTGTGAACGGATATAATTTGGATACCTTTAATTATGTCCAGCACTCACATTCACGAGATTCTATGTTTGGATTTAGTGTGGCTCTACATCAGGAATATTCACGAAGCTCGTAAGTTAAAAATATTTTTATTACTGTGTCTAATATATTTTATGTAAATATAATTGTGATATGTTGCTAATTTAAATTTATTGAGACCGATCCGAATGTTTCACTATAATATTATGTTTATGGTTTATGTAACTTTGTATTAGTTTGATAATATTTAAAATTGAGCTCAAAATTTTACGGTTGTTGGCTTTTAAAATACTCAAGGTCGATTAACAGTGATGTCATCTACAGAAAGCGATGAGCAACTTGAAACAAGGAATATTTCCAATGTGTTAATATTAGAATTTTCAAATAGCAAGTAAGGATGTACCAAAATGTTGAGAGTTACAGCGATTTCCCATTAGGCTCCTCAAGTTTTGAACCTATCTTTTTATCGAAACAGGTAAATTGAAGTGGTGCTATTTTTACATCTATTCGTTATTACTCTTTGATTCAATATTATCAGTATTTTAAACATGGTTCGATTAAAAATATTAAGATTCCAAATTTATGTCGAAATTGGGTTGCTGTTCAATCCCTCTTGTGCATTCCCATAATTGGAGGTTATTCTCAGTTCCGACTTTATGATTGATTTATGTTCTCCACGAGTATTCAGTATATTCTATGAAAATGTTCAATACCACATATAAGAACTTTAGTGCCAACTTTAATTTAACAGATTTTATAAAAAAAATTTGTTGTAGCATTTGACCGTCATTTAAAATAAAAGTTATATCTTTTGATTATTTAGATAAAAAGCGGAAATATTTTAAGCCAATTGTGGTAATACCGGAAATGACAAATCTAGTTAGCTAGTTCAAATATTCAACCTGGATGCCTAAACCATTTGTCTATTGTGATGTTGAATTGAAGTTTGTAGGTGTAAGAAATTCTCCAGCAGTTTAGTGTTAGATCTTAGATTTCCTAGCAAGCTCCCAGAAGTCACTTAGTCCCGAAAACGGGTTTTTATGAATTTCAAAATGCTGATATCTTAAGTATCTTTAATCGAACGTCAAATAAAATTAAAAGAGACATAAACATATACATAAAGTATTTAATGAACTCCTCCACTTCTCCATCAATACTATACTTCAAATTTGCATTCTCACGAACTCCCTTTCTAAACAAGTCCTTGAATAATGAATTCGGACCCCAACAGGCAACGGCAGTCCTAGAAACAGTTTTTTCATGCATCCCGTATCTGTTCTAACCCTCCCGTATCTTCGGACCCAAATCATACTGTTTTAATTTACTATTTAAATAACTAAAAGGAAAAGGGACTTTTTGAATTTTTGACTTATAGATGGCTAATGTGTAAGAATCACAACAATCAGTTTCGAACAAATGAGACTATTGATTTGAAAAAATCAGTCTTCTCATCAGGTCGCGACGACTGATGTTGTATTATTACATTGGAATATTGTCTATATATATAGAACATACCATGTAGTTGTACTACTAGCGAATTACTGCATAGCGTACGAAATTTGATTCTTTCACATTTCCATCTATATTCTATTTTAACAACTAACTTTTCGCATTCACGAATTTTATTATATATTTTACTTTGGTTTTGCAATTGTAATGGTGTTATTGTGATTGTTCTGTATATTGGTATATGGGGGGGGCACTGTCTTGTCTTACCTCGAAAAAATGTTACATAAAAAGTATAAGCAGTATATGATATTGATAAAATAACTGATCTTTCATAAATATACCAGGTATACATTTTTGCAAAAATACAAACACAATAAAACACATTAAATAGTTATGTAGGAAGGCAATTCTAAAGATGAATAAGGCGATTACGGCTAGTTAAAGGTCTTCGTTATGCCAAAGGCCAAAGAACCGTGAAAATGCCATTTTGATATCATTTTGATATCAAATTAATTTACCAGACCGCTACCGGTTCTATAGCTGTTGCCCCATTGAATACTTCTAACCTTTATTATCGCTTACTCTTGACGTCACGAGTTTTCTTATAGTCCTATCAGGTCTTGTGGGCTAACCACACATCAACTATATAGACTCCGATAGGCATATGGTGATATAAACTGCTAGAACCTAGGCCGCGCTCACATGCCTAGAAATTCCAGAGAAACTCGTTTGCCCGCCCAGACGTTGTTAATTTACACATTAACAACGTCTGGGTCCGTATGTAGAATCGTAATTGAAAGAACTGTATCAGACTCCTTTGAAATAACATCAGGTGTTTCATACCGCTCGATCGCTGAGCAAGAAGACTTGGCTTGGAAGTGAACAGTAGCAAAACGAAATGTTTAGCAACATCCAAGAACATCTCCATGGTAAATTTTGGAATTGGTGACCATAATTTTGATAGCGTCGAAAACTTTAAATACCTCAGTTATAACATCATTGAATGTTATGCAGGCAGAAATAAAAGCCCGAATCGCTACCGGACAACGAGTTTTCTACATCCAATCAAAATTAGTCGATCTAAACATCTATCGCAGTCGTGCAAGCTCGCACTTTATAAAGCACTCATATGACCTGTGCTGGCTTCGGAAGCGAGAGCTGGACCATGATTTCTAACGATCGTATATTTTTATCTACCTTCGAAATCGTTCAATCTTTGGTATGAACCAAGAAATAAAGGAACTTTGAGGTGATTGCGATATCATCGGATTTTATCAGATCCAATCGAGTTAGAAGGATCGGATGGAGTAGTGTCTCTATGAGTGTACAAAAGTGTAAAGTATCTCCCATTTAATCTATTAGCTTCATTATACGAGTATATTACAACTCTGGGATTCACCACTTTATTTTTTATCTCCACAAGTTCATTGATACTTAAATTTATTTGTGGGTTCGATAAAAATTTTTAAAATCAATATGATACCTAAGTATTTTCAAACGGGAAGAACAGGGTTAATATGATTTACGATTTATTTTTAAATTTTAAGTACTTAGCCGCCTCACTATTGAGGTTACATAATCTGTTTATCTTCGGATTAATGTGTGATTGGTCTTTTGTATCCTATATCCTATCCAGGTCATGTTGGAGGGAGGGGATCATCTCGTTGAGTCCTTTCATTTTACAGCATTAAAGCTATACCTATTTGAAATTTTATTTTTATAAGATTAATGAATTTTTGTGTTAGTAGATTTTGTTATTCTCCTATAGATTTATTTTTTTGGTTTAGCACATGGGATGATGTTTCGTACGTTAATGAATCAATTTTTCTGCTCCGGTAACATTTAAATAAACGTACACTACACAATTGGTTCGAACAAGTAAAGTTCGAAATTGTTTAAAATATTCAGTACTTTAGTATTTAGGAGCCCAGAATTCGATTCTCGATATTGTAAAAAATCACTTATATACTCTCTAGGTGGATGGAATTCACGTACAAGTATTTTCCGGATTACACCCATTAGTGGCGTTCACTTAATCGATAACAAATTGGGCCTATTGAAATCTCATCCATCATCAGTATGAAAGAATCAAACAGTTCATAATTTATGTCACGCGATTACATGCAACAGAGAAAGAGAGAGTCCAATCATAAATCATAATCATTCCCGTTCTTTATGATATTTATTCTCTTTTTCTTAGATGTTGACCATACTCAAAAATAACTTCCTTGTCTCTACGGTACGAAGTCTTAATAGTATCTTTGGATATTATGATCAGGAATAGGGATTAAATAGTTTTTGTTCAAAACGATACTGCAAAACCATATACATGTACTCGTATTTAACCTACATGACCTCAGGAAATCAATGTTAAAACAGAAATGAGCAAATACTTTAATTTTAATAATTTATTCTGATGTTAACTATCATTTTAAATTATGAGTGTCGTCCCCAAATATATAGTTATACATATTATTGTAATATGTACTACCATGCCACGTACTTCATATCCATAAACGTTCCCAATTTATAAGAATATTCAAATGATAATAAGGCAATTAAAAATGTACATACGGTTTAATTAGATCGTATCTAAATTTTGTGATGTGATATTATTTGTATTACATCAACGATATGGAACTCGTAGAGATTGTGGGAGTTGTACTTGCTTGTGATTTAAGCTTACTTCTTGGGTTATTATTACACATATTACTGACCATGACTGAAGCATGTAAAAATTCGCAGTATTCAAAAAATAGGTAAAGGTCAAATATTTGACGTATTTTAAATTTTACCGCCGCGTTTATTATTCATATCAATAAATTATTATGAGTCGAGGCATAAGTAACGTAACGTTAATGACGTAATATTAGCTCAACCCAATTATGGACCGCAATTTAGATGATTACGTATATGTATTACGTACGTATGTAGACCATATGCATGTATATAAGTTTGTTGGATGAAAATGTAAATAAAAATTATACATACTCCAATAACAATATGCTATACAGCAAAAAATTCAACTTTCATACTGTGTACTTGTAAATCGGCTGGCTGGCTGTAAATCATACAATTACTGATCTCGTATAATTATTTAATTGTTACCAACCTTTGTTTGCACTAACACAAAACGATATACTAACCACCTCAAGATAACAATTAACAGTCATCTTTCATTTGTGTTATCTAAGCAAATTTGATGAATCATGCTTAGGGTTTGTATTACCATTCTGTTATTTATCTTATCTCTTATCTATAATTCTTAAATTTTATGTTTTTGCGAAGAAATTGAGATAGAAAAAATTATATGACGTTTATTTAAAAATGATCTCGCTTCACAGTAGCTTGATTATTATTCCCTGTGCACTTCACTTGACATTGGTAAAGATTTGAATATTTTGAAAGGTAGATTATGAATTATGATTATCTCTAATGTTGGTTAAGTTTTTGTTTTGGTTACATTTCCTACCATATGTTGATTGATGATCTACGGTTTAAATGAAATTTGCGTACGCTTCTAATGGAAGATGCATTCACTCGACTTCCAACTAAGCTGCAGTTATTAATGTTTTAGAGTATTGAAAATGATTTTCATCTTTAGAATACCACGAAGACTACACCAATGATTTCTAATAAAGTTAGCGTATACCGTAAAACGACCTCGAGTTTAGTGTTCCGAGCACGTATTTTCCCTTTTTTAAAAATATTGGAAAATAACTTGTGAACATTTTTTGAAATATAGTAACAACACATAATTTTCACATGACGTGCGAGAACTATAGTTCATATTTTTCTGCGAACATGTTAATAATGTGGGATATATATACAAATTTTTAACTTACAATTACATAATAAGTAAAGTTTAACAGCAATGCGATGCTAAGCTTATGATTGATTTGATCGTTTCCAACTAATTTTAGCCTATCATTAAAAATTATCATACCTATGTCGCAATAGATAAGTAGTGGACTGATTGGATAAGATAAGAAGTGGATGTAGGCAATAAAGGAAGACTGAACAAGGAAATTTGTAAAATATTTCTTTTTATAAAATTTTCACATTTCCAATAAATAAATAATTCTGACGTTCCTCATCGACACTAGAGCTCATCGAAATCGGCATGCCGAGCTGCGACGGTTATGTTCGATGCGTTTACCCCTTTATATTTCACGATCGTCGACCATTTTAGCAAGCTCTTAACAAGTTTTATTGACTAGCAGCCGAATCAAAATAAAACACACCAACCAAGTTCGTGCCTCTCCATAAAGACTAATTCCACAATTTGCCACTAAGCTATGTCTAAAGAATATCAACATATGGTGGAATTAGGTATTTACTAAATCTCGCGTTTTCTGTTCACTTCAAAAGATAAGAAATATATTTTGGAAATACCTCGATAGAGGTTGGAAACCGTGAGGAAGATTGTTTAAATGTATCAATCTGCCAGTATGATTTTTGTTAGTCGTGACTGTGAATCGACTATCGGGCGTTGGAATCGGGAGTTTGAAATATTATAGCCATTAAATATAATTTAGAAAAGCTTCGTCCAAATAATGGAATTTCAACCCTACCTTTATTGATTGTTGTTCTTTCTTTGTTTAAGCGCTCACTGATTCAAGTTCCGCAAGTTTACTGTGTGATTAAAACGTCTACTTGAATTTTGCATATTTATAGATGTCTTGGAAAAACCTGATATAACATATCATTCGGATTCACCCAAATAAAATATGTAAAATGAACTAACCTAACCATACACTCAGAAAAAGTTTACTACCAAATACTTAGTTAAATTAATTTGGTTGTTTTAACACAAAATTCTGAGCTATAGATAAACAAAATTTCTTTACTACAGAAGGTTACTACAGAAAGTGAGGAAATTTGAGTTACCAGAATGTTGGTACGTAGTTCTGTTTAATTTAGTCAAAAAACATATTGTTACATGAACAATATTACTGTTATAACTAACAAAGTATTTTGGTTTATCTTACATCTTACAAATTACATATTTTTTACATATCTTTTTACATATTAGTTTTATCATATAAACTAAGCCTTGTTAAAAATTACAATATTTACGAAGAGGTTGACAATTACGTAGCGAATCATTAAAATTCGCTAAGACATTGTGATTATACATTAAATGTAATTTCAAAGTATTTTGAATATTTTTGTAGTTTGGTCACTGCAGTCTGATGAGACGACCGATTTTTTTTAATATAAAGAATTCAATGTTTCATTAGTTCAAAACCAGACTTCTAACGTCTTGGCTTTGTAACGTTAACCTCACCTTGATGTAATGTGTCCATCTTAAAAGGTTTGAAACATTAACCGCCAGTTTGGTTACATTTACTAAGAAAATTTGGTAGAATTTACAAGTCATTAGTAAAATATTTTCTTTCCTTGGTTGATTTAACAAAACAGTTGGTCACTGTTACAATTTGGTTATTTAAAATTAAAATTTTATTCAACTAAGTTTTTGCTTGTTTTTTAACTAAGAGATTTGCTTGATTGAAAATCACAAAGATTTTGCCAAAATTGGTCAGATTTTTGTTTCGTTCGACCCAAGTTTTTCTCTCAGTGTATACGGTGGGCGATTAATCCGTTTCTAAAACACTGTGCTTAGTATCGCGGAAACCTATACAAAATAACTATATATCCACGACCATTATCCACTTTATACCATCAGTAATGTTTTCACCTGTTGTCCCTGTCTATCTAGGTAGACCCTGGGACGCGTTCTCGAGGTGGGTTGCAAACAAAGAAGCCATGTTCTATTATTTTTTTTTTTAGTGTTGAACTAATCTTCATATAGATTAGTTCGTTTTACTCTTTTTGTCGCTTTCCAAAGTGAATATTCGGTATCCTACTCCCCAGTTCTGCCACTTATTTATTAATGGATTCATTCTTGATTTCTTTAACTAGCAATTTTAGTTTATTGAACAAAAAAATTTAGAGTGCTAACTACTTTTTCTTGTATTTTGTGTTGCTGCAACCAGCGCCTTAACTTCCACAGCATACATAAAATTTGGGCATTTTTCCCTAGAAATTGGGAGGATACCACTTCACTCTGGTTCTCGTATGCTATTGTTTAATTGTTGCTTAATAATCGTTGTTTTGGTTATCATAATAACAGGTGTTGGATCAGACATAATTTCCCCGCTATTTTCAAGGTATATGTAGTTTAGGTATATAACTTTGGTGATGACAAAGCCTTTGAGATCGTGTATTTTGTTTCTATCCGTAGGCTAACATGTTGGTTGATCTCTAGAATTAAACTAGAGATTGAATAGTCAATCTGCTAGCTTTCTTAAATTTTTAGAGGTCCCTCTTGATCCCAATAGGTATTTTTGTATGTAACTTTATCCAAGTGTTTTAAATTGTGTGAACTATTGTCTATACTTGCATAAATTCCTCTTCAATTTTAAGATCTACAAAGTGTTTGTTCGTTTCTTTTATAAAAACCGACGACCCTCCTCTAGATCTTCCTGCAGGTTGAATGGCGTGGCAGTAGCATCCATATATTTTAAGATATGAAGTTTTAGTAAAATGGTTTTCCGATATTAGGCATATACTATTTTCGGTATTTTGAAAAATTAGAAGTTCTGGAATATGTTACGCATTGGTCCATTTACATTCCAGATTACGATTTTTATGTTTCATTTGTGGTGGGTTCATTTTAATAGAAAAACGATACCATTTCATTTAGGGAATGTTGCTTATCTAATCTGCGAAAGCTTCTAGAAATTTTTCTGGTTCAGCTAGCCGAAAGTTAAGAGTATCCATGGTTCTTGTGGAGCACTATTGTATTTTGGGCAGTGCCCTTTAAAATACATGGTTATAGCATTGCCACTTGCAAGTTTAGATTTGGTTTCCGGATTTTCATGCTAAAGATTTTGGCGCCTTTTTGGTGAAAGTTTGGTTAACTTTTTCCGATATTCCTGGATTTTGTATTCGCGATTTGTTTCATAATCTTTGTAGCTCCTTAGCACCTTCACATTCACTGCAGTTTGCAGAATGTGGCTTCTTACAATTAACACATTTTGCGGCAATACCTTTACTAACCGGACATACTTGGGTCTGATGCTTCCTGTCACATTTCACGCATCTAGTCTCTCTTTGGTAATATTTCTGCGTATGAATAAAACCTTGACATTATGTGCAGTGAGGTATTGGACCGCTGTTTTTTTCAATAGCTATATTTTCACTCGCATGTTAATTTTTTAACACTCATGCTAATTAAACACATCTACTACTTTTTATTTGTTATTAAAAGTTATTAATAGTGGAAGCCCTCTTTTGTTGATTTAAGCTCCTTATTGTGCTTTTGCTTTCTTAATGCTATTTTCAGCATTTTATTTTGCTTGATTTCCCAACCTGTTTTGTGCAGGTCGGTTGGGTAGACCTCTAGTCGTAACTTTAATTGGACGATCATGTTTTTCCTCTTATAAGTAAACTATTGACGCCCCTCGGAATTAATCTTAGTACCCAAAGCTCAAAGCTCTATAGGTTTCAGAGTCTTAAACATTAAGTTTTTAACGCTGATTTCATAATCGATTGTAGAGTAGAATAATTAGATATTCCCAATACGTGAATTGGTGGCGGTGATTTATCGTTTGATTTAGCTGGTTGTTGCTCTGGAACTAGTTGTTTCTTGATGATTAACTGGCTTCTAGAAACCTCTTTTGAAGTGGATGGTAGAGTTTCTGCCAGTTGTGCAGAATGCTGAGCTTTCCTTTTGTACCATGTTCTTGGTATAAGAACTAATATGGAACTAATAACCCCGCCTTAATTGTATTTTAAAAAAAACATAAACTTCTTTCAAAATGTTCAAATTCTGCATTTAAGGAAATTTCTGCCTTCTCGATACGTCAAATATAGGAAAATTTTTAATATTTAGGATGTTGAATTGAAAATCTTAAACCAAAATAAGACACAAAACTTAAATTTTCCTGTTATTGACCCCAAACAACTTAAATTTTGCTGTTGCTGTCATTTTATTTTGTTTCTATGCAAAAAACTAGTCGATACGAGTATATCAATTTTTTTTACAATCAAACGGTAACCAAGTTAATAAATGAGTGTAAGTTATAATTTTGAATACCGCCACAATTCGTAAAAGAGAGATTTTCCATTTAAGCTTGGAGTTCCAAAATATCCGTGTCATACGAAAAGTTTTAACGAAATACGACATTGAAAAACTTTTGTAAAATTTATGTCATTAATGATTTTCATCTCTCATCTCAACCACATTGCACTTCACGATGAACTAATTTACCATTCACAAAAATATAAAAATAAGTTACGTAGTAACACATAAATAAATTTTATGAATTTAATTAAAAATGCGTGTGTGCACAGATTGTCGAATGTCGTAACATATAGAACGTAGGCGCGATTTCTGATTTCCGTTTGTATTAAATTATTGAGAAAAAAATTCGATATCACCTACGTTTTGTATGAAGGTAAAAGAGGTATTTATTAATTAACACATAAAGTGTTAATTTTTATTTTATTGTTTGATCGCCTGGTACTATTCAGCTATCGATCATATTAGTTATAATATGATCGATAGCTGAATAGTACCTTGTCGCTTTTTCGTATGCACTAGTTAAACCTTGTAAATACCGTATTATTGTAATGCATGATTACAGCCATATAATTTTATTACGTAGTGTTGTAATTTAATTACACAAAAATTCGTGAACATACGGTTTCATATTACATTTATCATACATGTACTTTACGTACGAGTATATACATATACATATACAAATGAGATCATATTTTAACGATGGTTAAAAATATCAAACGGAAAAACTTTTAAATGGAAATTTATTTTACTAAGAATTACAATTAGTTTTTATTTTAAATTACATATTTTTTTACTTGGTCGTTTATTGCTCATGTCTTTCATAATTATATTTTTAAAAATATTTTCAATTTATTTTTGGAACTTAGCAAAAAAGTAACGTTCGTTTGGTGTCAGCAGGTGTATTTTATATAATATGTAATTTCACACATATTAAGCAACGGGTCATAATTATGTGACGCGGGATAGTCAGTTTTTAAAATATTACTTCTAATTACGACTACAATACATTTTCAAGAAAAGGTAAATCAAATAAACACATCTAACGTAGAAACCTTAAATAAAACTGATCGGATCATTCACATTTTTATTGTGGTTCTGTATACAGTACCCACACTAAAAATGGATAGAATTACAATAGAATTTATATTTACTACAAGCATAAATTTGTTTGAATATTTTATGAATATGTATAAAGTAAACATAAAACAGCTGTTCTATTTTCTATCTAAAGTTAAAAATTGAAAAAATATTATTCATCGTTTTTTATAAAAATAAAATGTTTTTTTATTGCTTCAACAAATTACTTGTTAACTCGCTCATTCATGCCATTCAATGTTTGTTAAGGTAAATTGGAAGCACAAAAAATTATAATAATTTTGTAGTATGATTGATTGAGTAATTTGATAGCGATCACAAATATATTTGTTAAGCGTTGTTGTTGCATGCAGAGAAATAAAATCAGTGAATTGAACTGAATTGATTGTTAAAGATAATTGTTTTTCATATCATATGTATTTACATATTGAGACCAAATACTGATAAACGGTTGCAATGTCGGTAGCACGGTGCCAAACTCATCGACCACCTCGATAAAATATAAATGCTTTTTAAGGAATATTATCAACTACTGGAATTTGTGAGACAGTTTCTCTAAATGTATTGGAAAACACAATAAAACACAAATATTTGTTTTGTACCACAGCGATATTTTATATATCCACAACGGCTTCAGCAAGTAATACCACAGTGACAAACTGCTGTGTATTTCATACAGCGGCACTTATACTTTTCGTTGTTAATGAAAATATTTTTAGTCAAGCTGAAACTAGATACATGAATTCCAAACTTATTTATTTGGTAAATAAATTTTGATTTGAAGTCAAAGTCAAGTGAATAAAAATAAGAAATACTTTTACAGGGTGTCCGCCCGATAGGTTTAATACTTTTCGCCTATAAACTTTTTTTAATAAAAGAAAATAGATTTAATGTTTATAGATCGTTTATTTAATGTTTGAAATTATTTATGAAAAACAATGTCTGCCAAATGACCACCTCTATTGGCCTTACACATGAGCTGCCTTTCACCCTGTATCATGTTAATTTCAATTCACATCATCAGATTTCGAAATTAACTGTTGTGGGAACATTTCTCGTGATAATTCCATAGTTTCTCTATCGATATGGCATGTGGCACCGTCCTGTTGGACTGAACCACATGTTCACCAAACAATTGGCATGCAAGTGTGGTCTAAAAAGTCCCTTGTCATATCACGATAACATCCGCCTGTGATTGTAACGGCTGGGCCATTTAGATTTTAGTTAAAATATTTTCCTATGGTCCCTCCAGCTCAAATTGCACACCATAACGTCACTTTCAAGAGTTTGTAACTGCCTTTTTCTTCTGGTTTTCCAGGCTGAATTTGCTTCGGTATCGCCTGTCGTTAGGCTGGTTCACATTTTCAAAACTATTTATGCTACATTTATATTTCCGAAGCTGAAGCGGCTGATTACGTGTGGTCTAAAAAGTCCCTTGTCATATCACGATAACATCCGCCTGTGATTAGATCCAAAATAATATTAAATTTTTGCACGCGGTTTCACCTAAACTCTGTCACTAACACTTATAAGTGTACAAAAAACCAGGAATGTATAAAAAATTACGTTATACCATATAGGAATGAATGCAAGTATTTACCCAAACCTATACATATCCAAAAACCTTAAAAAGAACCAAAATATTGACAAGGAAAAGAACTAGAGAACTGACCATAGATTTTACGAATTCAAAAAAAATGTAATTAAAAATGTAATAATGTAGAAAAAAATAATACTTAAACTTTTTTAAATTTAACGAATGACTATCTGCAGTCGCCTGCAAGTGCTCTTCGGATCCTGGATCACTCTCGTTCCAAATCGTTGAATTTGTAAATTTTATCAGTCGCTTGCTGTAATACTTTGCCTTCGTGTCGATTTAATATGTTGTACGTTGTACGTAGTATGTCGAATCTCCACGTGCAACCAATCTCGAATGCGTTTCTTTTTATATATGGATATTCTGTATTTAATGTAGAGACTTCGTTTTTATTAAAACATTCGATTTCCCATATACAGTAGAAATCGGATAACACGAAATCGAGCGGAATAACAAAATATTTCGTGTTATGAGAATTTCGTCTAAAGCGAATATGTCAATGAAAAAATTTAAAGTTAAATGCATGCATACTTATATTTGATTCCTTAAAATTAATAAAAACAAGTAATTACATATGAACAAATATGCATATTTTTCATGTTACTAACCAAAAATAACATATGAAATTTCATTTAAATAAACAAATTTATACATTACGTAAGTAATGAAAAATAGAATTCATAAAGGTACTGTTAAAAAACACACATGCTATGCACTTACTTTTCAAAAATACCTATCTACATTATAAAAAACATATTGATGCTTTAATTCAATTCACTATTGTTTCAAGAACGTCTGTAATTTTCTTTTGTACCATTTTATTAATTATGTTTTCCTCCAAATAATTTTCCAAGTTACCAAGAATGTTGTACACTTTTTCTCCATCTGGTTGGGCTTCGGTAAATCGACGCAAATCCAGTAAGCACTTACGAAAGGTTTCGTTTGGAACATCATTTTCATCCTCTTTATCGCTATCCTCATTTCCTTGGGCGGTTGCGGATTTTATAATGTCACAAATTTCGCGATCACTTAGAAGCGGCATGGTATCAATACTATTATCCAAACTCAAGTAATCTTCGACCGTGATATTTTGAGGTAAATTTTTAACCAAGGAATATGATCAAAAATCTTATTCACGTCATCGTTTACAGTAGTCTCATATTTTATCTCTGGCTGGTTATCGCCGCAAGATTTTGGAATTGCAAAACCAGAATGGCGAAAGCAATTTGTTATAGTTACAGGCGTAACAATTTTCCACGCGTGGCGTAACATGAACAACACATCTAGGACTGATACAGGTTTTATATCTTCCTTAAGCTCAATACTTACTAAATATTTTTGAATGAGCACTTTTTTATAAAACACTTTTAAATTCTTAATGATTCCTTAATCAAATTCACACGGCTGTAATACACTGGTAGTATTTGGAGGTAGAAAAATTAATTTGACACTTTCTAGCTGGATCTTCGGATGTGCTGGACATTGGACAATTATCTTTAAAAAAATTTTATCTTACGATTTCAACCAACTTGGAAATATGTCCGCTGTCATCCAGGCTTTTTTATTTGCGATGTATTGAAGGGTTAGATTTTTAATGGTTTAAAAACATCTTGGCTTTTTAGGCTTTCCGATAACAATAACAAGAAGTTTCTCTGTTCCATCGGAATTACATCCAACAAGTACTGTAAGACGTTCCTTAGATTTTTTATCACCAGAACAAGTTTCTCCTTTAAATGTTAAAGTTTTGTCCGGCATGCAACGAAAAAATAAACCTAATTCATCCGTATTAGAAATGTCTTTTTTATCGTAATCCTTCAGGATTGTAGGTAAAGTTAAAGATATCCAATCGGAAGCCATATCAGCTAATACTTGTCTCGCCTCTCTACTAATACACTTAAAACCAATGCCGTGTCTTGTTTTGAAACGTTCTAGCCATCCAGAATTAGATTTAAAGGTATATCCCATTTCGATGGTTATTTTATCAGACTTTTCCATTAATAGAGATCCAGAAATAAGAGCATTTTGAGATCGCGCTTGTTTAAACCAAAGCAGCAATCCCGAATCTAAATCTTCATACTTTGGTAAACGCAAAAGTTTCCAGCTTTCTTTGAAATCACCCTTTTCATTTGAAGATTGAATTTTTAGACGATTTTTTTTAATCGTTGATAAATTAGTTTGGAGTCCCAAATTCTTTACAAATTTCAGTTTTTGTCAATCGCCTCGATCAACATTTTCCAGAATTTCAATTTTTTTTTTACCGTTAAAGCGTTTTGTCTTTTATTTCCGCTTGCCATGCTTTTGCTTATTAATCACTGAAGAAGCTGAAGAATTTTAAAGAATTCTAGAGAACACAATTTAGACAATAAAAATAATTTTATATCTCACTCACCAAAACTATCACCAAAACTAACCCCGCGAACGACACAAATAATTTTATGATTTCAAACAGAAACAATTTTACGTTTAACGAGAATTATGTACTCACTACTACCAAATACAAAGCAAACAAAAACTGTTTTTCTCCAACAAAACAAAATTTATAACAAAATTTAAGTCAGGGGAATTCTAAAAAAACTGAACTGAAGGGACTGAAAAATTTGTCCGCGTTAAACGAAAATTCGTGTTAAAAGTTTCGTCTTAAGCGAGAACTTTCATTCTATAATAATATGAAAAAGCTTAGTACTAAAACAAATTTCTTGTTATTCCATATTTTGTGTTAACCGTTTTCCCGTTAACTGAATTTCACTGTAATTGCATATATATTAATTTGAAAAAAAATTTTTTGTTATTTTATCTTTATTAATACATACAACTTCCCGAGGCTCGTTAGAATTTTGTTTTATACGGCCCCGACTTAATTTGGCCTTAATTAATGGTATTTTTATTATACACCAAACAGTTCATCAGCTTAAAATGTTTATAGAAGTTTCTTTACCACTTATTTTACAAGGTAATATTTTTCTTTTAGTTTTCTGGGTACTTTTGACGTGTAAATTAATTTTTAAATTTAATTTTCTTTTATTTGATTTTGAATATAATATTGCTATATCGTCTCGAATTCTTTATCGAAAACGACCAGCGGATTCAACAACCAAAAATTAACTAGCTCTACAAAACACGCCACACCTTTCATCCAACCAAAATTTGAGGGGAAAATCCATAATCGAGTTTTATTGATTTTTAATGCTTCTAAATAAAGTCCGTACAAAAAATTTTCATATGATCGCAATGAAAAAAAACAGGGTGTCCCATAGATAGATCGTTACAGGTTATAATGGTGATAGATGAATTATTGGTGGATTCTCTACTGCCCAGAACCGGCTATTTTGCTTGTTTTCATATCCACTTAAGGGAAAATGCGCTTATTTACTCTTAATTACTTTGTCAACAAATCCGGATTGACATTGTCAAGCAACAGCAACTTATTTACATACGTACGTTGTGTTAATTGAATTTTATACGGGAATAAATCCAGGTCTTTATGCAAAATATTGGTTAGTGTTAACCTTCGAAGTCCAAGTTCTAGCGCTCCGTGTCCGATTGATTTCGTTGTATTATCTCTTACACAAGCAGCAATATTTTATGGTGTTCTAATTACTAGTTTTTGTTGACATACTTTGGCTAATTTGGCAAAGTCCTTCTTTCTTCAAATTCTTCGATAATCCAGTAAATTGTAGGCTTTGAAAGCACCATATTTCCTCCTTAATGTTAATCTAATTAATGAATGACGTGTGTAAAAGGTGTTCACTATTAAAACGCGTTGTTCAATCGAATATTTGTACATGATTAATTTGCCAATGTGTACTTCACGACTGTGAATTAATATTCGCATAAATGGAGGCCAAAAAAATTATGAACCTTTCAGATGGACACCCTGTACTTCAGATTCATTTTGTGAAGTCATACTAGGAGTAATTATACCAAACTGTTTATAAGAGATAATAAGGAAAATGTCAAATTGCATACTGCAGGCATCATTTTGGTCTATAGCTACTTTATAAATATCCTTTCAATGTTATTATTCAGTTTCAATTCAAATTCATATTTGAATTGAATTCGTACGTTTCTTATTTAAAATTGAATAGGAATCTTATACTTTCGTTTTCGTATCGTATTCAGGAATAGGGCTCCTGGCTATAAAATATTCGGATATAACGAAAAGGTCTTTATAACGCTCTCTATCGGTCCCAATTTTTTTCCTATATAACATAATAAAAATTACCATCAATATAACGAACCTCGTTATAACGATTAAATGAACAACATTTCTGTTCAAATTAAGAAAACACTTGTATTTTGTACTGGTTATAACGAACGAACTTTTTTGTTTATGTATTTTGACTTGTCTCCTTTACTCGAGTGTATTAAATTTTTGTTTTGTAATTTATTAAGCGTTTTTGTATTACAATACATATATAAATATGGATTACCCTGCAAAAGTTATGTCTGTGAAGTTAGCCCGAAAAATATCCCGAAGAAATGCGATGACAACACTATAAAACGAATATCACGACATTTTTCAGTGTCATCCCGAAAAATTTTCTATATTACGCTACTTTTGAATGTCATCCCGAAATATTTTTACTATCATGACATTTTTACTATCATGACATTTTTTATTTTTTTTGTGATCCCAAAAAAAACTTAAATAAAGAAAACTTCCGTAAACAAATAGCGACAGGTGTTTAAATCATCCCGAAACAAGAAAAAAATGTTAAAGCGCAGAAATTTATATCAAGAGAAATTAATTTAATAACAAATAATAAATAATAATTATTGTGGGTCGAGTCTATGAGTCAAATTTTAGATATAGCCGTGTGAATTCGTAGTAGATATTAATTAACAGAGCAAGGTTGGTATGGAATTTGTAGAGGAAGGATTCACCTTTCATACGCCAAAATTTTGAATCGAGTCTATGAGTCAAATCTTAGATATAGCTGTGTGAAGACGTAGTAGATATTAATTAACAGAGCAAGGTTGGTATGGAATTTGTAGAGAAAGGATTCACCTTTCATACGCCAAACTTGTGAATCGAGTCTATGAGTCAAATTTTAGATATAGTTGTGTGAAGTCTTAGTAGATATTAATTAACAGAGCAAGGTTGGTATGGAATTTGTAGAGGAAGGATTCACCTTTCATTCGCCAAAATTGTGAATCGAGTCTATGAGTCAAATTTTAGATATAGCCGTGTGAAGTCGTAGTAGATATTAATTAACAGAGCAAGGTTGGTATGGAATTTGTAGAGGAAGGATTCACCTTTCATACGCCAAAATTTTGAATCGAGTCTATGAGTCAAATTTTAGATATAGCCGTGTGAAGTCGTAGTAGATATTAATTAACAGAGCAAGATTGGTATGGAATTTGTAGAGGAAGGATCCACCTTTCATACGCCAAAATTTTGAATCGAGTCTATGAGTCAAATTTTAGATATAGCCGCGTGAAGTCGTAGTAGATATTAATTAACAGAGCAAGGTTGGTATGGAATTTGTAGAGGAAGGATTCACCTTTCATACGCCAAAATTTTGAATCGAGTCTATGAGTCAAATTTTAGATATAGCCGTGTGAAGTCGTAGTAGATATTAATTAACAGAGCAAGGTTGGTATGGAATTTGTAGAGGAAGGATTCACCTTTCATACGCCAAAATTTTGAATCGAGTCTATGAGTCAAATTTTAGATATAGCCGTGTGAAGTCGTAGTAGATATTAATTAACAGAGCAAGGTTGGTATGGAATTTGTAGAGGAAGAATTCACCTTTCATTCGCCAAAATTGTGAATCGAGTCTATGAGTCAAATTTTAGATATAGCCGTGTGAAGTCGTAGTAGATATTAATTAACAGAGCAAGGTTGGTATGGAATTTGTAGAGGAAGGATCCACCTTTCATACGCCAAAATTGTGAATCGAGTCTATGAGTCAAATTTTAGATATAGCCGTGTGAAGTCGTAGTAGATATTAATTAACAGAGCAAGGTTGGTATGGAATTTGTAGAGGAAGGATCCACCTTTCATACGCCAAAATTTTGAATCGAGTCTATGAGTCAAATTTTAGATATAGCCGTGTGAAGTCGTAGTAGATATTAATTAACAGAGCAAGGTTGGTATGGAATTTGTAGAGGAAGGATTCACCTTTCATACGCCAAAATTTTGAATCGAGTCTATGAGTCAAATTTTAGATATAGCCGTGTGAAGTCGTAGTAGATATTAATTAACAGAGCAAGGTTGGTATGGAATTTGTAGAGGAAGGATCCACCTTTCATACGCCAAAATTTTGAATCGAGTCTATGAGTCAAATTTTAGATATAGCCGTGTGAAGTCGTAGTAGATATTAATTAACAGAGCAAGGTTGGTATGGAATTTGTAGAGGAAGGATTCACCTTTCATACGCCAAAATTTTGAATCGAGTCTATGAGTCAAATTTTAGATATAGTTGTGTGAAGTCGTAGTAGATATTAATTAACAGAGCAAGGTTGGTATGGAATTTGTAGAGGAAGGATTCACCTTTCATACGCCAAAATTGTGAATCGAGTCTATGAGTCAAATTTTAGATATAGCCGTGTGAAGTCGTAGTAGATATTAATTAACAGAGCAAGGTTGGTATGGAATTTGTAGAGAAAGGATCCACCTTTCATACGCCAAAATTGTGAATCGAGTCTATGAGTCAAATTTTAGATATAGCCGTGTGAAGTCGTAGTAGATATTAATTAACAGAGCAAGGTTGGTATGGAATTTGTAAAGGAAGGATTCACCTTTCATACGCCAAAATTGTGAATCGAGTCTATGAGTCAAATTTTAGATATAGTTGTGTGAAGTCGTAGTAGATATTAATTAACAGAGCAAGGTTGGTATGGAATTTGTAGAGGAAGGATCCTCCTTTCATACGCCAAAATTGTGAATCGAGTCTATGAGTCCAATTTTAGATATAGCCGTGTGAATATCTACTACGATACTAATTAACAGAGCAAGGATGGTAACGGTGATGAAGAACTTCCTAAAACTTAATTTAAAATCGTTTGATAGTATTAGTAAATCTTTCAATTATTGCTTATAATAACGCATTCAACAAAGTAATTGAATATAATATATATGAAACTACTACAATTATTAACAAGCGAGAGCTTAAATAAAGAAACATCATTGTAAGAAAATCATAAATAACTAACTAAAAAATAATAATTAAAAAGAACATTATCATTTTTATTCTAAAATTATTATTCAAACTAAAACGTCACAGATGAACTGAAATCGTTTTGCATTAATAATTTTGCTTTCCTAAACTACCTTAGAGTTCGAAGGCATCGATAAGCGAATATTTGTAGATAAAAATTGGACAGTTTAAGCTATGAAAAAAGTTTCAAGAAAATCTCTTGGAGCGAGGGGGATCAGATTTGATTAAAACTCGAATAATTGAATTGTAGATCAATTGAATCGTCGAATTGTAGATCACGGCTATATCTAAAATTTGTCTCATAGACTCGATTCACAATTTTGGCGTATGAAAGGTGAATCCTTCCTCTATAAATTCCATACCAACCTTGCTCTGTTAATTAATATCTACTACGACTTCACACGGCTACATCTAAAATTTGACTCATAGACTCGATTCAAAATTTTGGCGTATGAAAGGTGAATCCTTCCTCTACAAATTCCATACCAACCTTGCTCTGTTAACTAATATCTACTACGACTTCACACGGCTATATCTAAAATTTGACTCATAGACTCGATTCAAAATTTTGGCGTATGAAAGGTGGATCCTTCCTCTACAAATTCCATACCAACCTTGCTCTGTTAATTAATATCTACTACGACTTCACACGGCTATATCTAAAATTTGACTCATAGACTCGATTCAAAATTTTGGCGTATGAAAGGTGAATCCTTCCTCTACAAATTCCATACCAGTTTTGCTCTGTTAATTAATATCTACTACTATCTACTATATCTAAAATTTGACTCATAGACTCGATTCAAAATTTTGGCGTATGAAAGGTGAATCCTTCCTCTACAAATTCCATACCAACCTTGCTCTGTTAACTAATATCTACTACGACTTCACACGGCTATATCTAAAATTTGACTCATAGACTCGATTCAAAATTTTGGCGTATGAAAGGTGGATCCTTCCTCTACAAATTCCATACCAACCTTGCTCTGTTAATTAATATCTACTACGACTTCACACGGCTATATCTAAAATTTGACTCATAGACTCGATTCAAAATTTTGGCGTATGAAAGCTGGATCCTTCCTCTACAAATTCCATACCAACCTTGCTCTGTTAATTAATATCTACTACGAATTCACACGGCTATATCTAAAATTTGACTCATAGACTCGATTCAAAATTTTGGCGTATGAAAGGTGGATCCTTCCTCTACAAATTCCATACCAACCTTGCTCTGTTAATTAATATCTACTACGACTTCACACGGCTATATCTAAAATTTGACTCATAGACTCGATTCAAAATTTTGGCGTATGAAGGTGGATCCTTCCTCTACAAATTCCATACCAACCTTGCTCTGTTAATTAATATCTACTACGACTTCACACGGCTATATCTATAATTTGACTCATAGACTCGATTCAAAATTTTGGCGTATGAAAGGTGGATCCTTCCTCTACAAATTCCATACCAACCTTGCTCTGTTAATTAATATCTACTACGACTTCACACGGCTATATCTAAAATTTGACTCATAGACTCGATTCAAAATTTTGGCGTATGAAAGGTGGATCCTTCCTCTACAAATTCCATACCAACCTTGCTCTGTTAATTAATATCTACTACGACTTCACACGGCTATATCTAAAATTTGACTCATAGACTCGATTCACAATTTTGGCATATGGAAGGTGGATCCTTCCTCTACAAATTCCATACCAACCTTGCTCTGTTAATTAATATCTACTACGACTTCACACGGCTATATCTAAAATTTGTCTCATAGACTCGATTCAAAATTTTGGCGTATGAAAGGTGGATCCTTCCTCTACAAATTCCATACCAACCTTGCTCTGTTAATTAATATCTACTACGACTTCACACGGCTATATCTAAAATTTGACTCATAGACTCGATTCAAAATTTTGGTGTATGAAAGGTGGATCCTTCCTCTACAATTTCCATAACAACCTTGCTCTGTTAATTAATATCTACTACGACTTCACACGGCTATATCTAAAATTTGTCTCATAGACTCGATTCAAAATTTTGGCGTATGAAAGGTGGATCCTTCCTCTACAAATTCCATACCAACCTTGCTCTGTTAATTAATATCTACTACGACTTCACACGGCTATATCTAAAATTTGACTCATAGACTCGATTCAAAATTTTGGCGTATGAAAGGTGGATCCTTCCTCTACAAATTCCATACCAACCTTGCTCTGTTAATTAATATCTACTACGAATTCACACGGCTATATCTAAAATTTGCCTCATAGACTCGATTCAAAATTTTGGTGTATGAAAGGTGGATCCTTCCTCTACAATTTCCATACCAACCTTGCTCTGTTAATTAATATCTACTACGACTTCACACGGCTATATCTAAAATTTGTCTCATAGACTCGATTCAAAATTTTGGCGTATGAAAGGTGGATCCTTCCTCTACAAATTCCATACCAACCTTGCTCTGTTAATTAATATCTACTACGAATTCACACGGCTATATCTAAAATTTGACTCATAGACTCGATTCAAAATTTTGGCGTATGAAAGCTGGATCCTTCCTCTACAAATTCCATACCAACCTTGCTCTGTTAATTAATATCTACTACGAATTCACACGGCTATATCTAAAATTTGACTCATAGACTCGATTCAAAATTTTGGCGTATGAAAGGTGGATCCTTCCTCTACAATTTCCATACCAACCTTGCTCTGTTAATTAATATCTACTACGACTTCACACGGCTATATCTAAAATTTGTCTCATAGACTCGATTCAAAATTTTGGCGTATGAAAGGTGGATCCTTCCTCTACAAATTCCATACCAACCTTGCTCTGTTAATTAATATCTACTACGAATTCACACGGCTATATCTAAAATTTGACTCATAGACTCGATTCACAATTTTGGCATATGGAAGGTGGATCCTTCCTCTACAAATTCCATACCAACCTTGCTCTGTTAATTAATATCTACTACGACTTCACACGGCTATATCTAAAATTTGACTCATAGACTCGATTCAAAATTTTGGCGTATGAAGGTGGATCCTTCCTCTACAAATTCCATACCAACCTTGCTCTGTTAATTAATATCTACTACGACTTCACACGGCTATATCTAAAATTTGACTCATAGACTCGATTCACAATTTTGGCATATGGAAGGTGGATCCTTCCTCTACAAATTCCATACCAACCTTGCTCTGTTAATTAATATCTACTACGACTTCACACGGCTATATCTAAAATTTGTCTCATAGACTCGATTCAAAATTTTGGCGTATGAAAGGTGGATCCTTCCTCTACAAATTCCATACCAACCTTGCTCTGTTAATTAATATCTACTACGACTTCACACGGCTATATCTAAAATTTGACTCATAGACTCGATTCAAAATTTTGGTGTATGAAAGGTGGATCCTTCCTCTACAATTTCCATAACAACCTTGCTCTGTTAATTAATATCTACTACGACTTCACACGGCTATATCTAAAATTTGTCTCATAGACTCGATTCAAAATTTTGGCGTATGAAAGGTGGATCCTTCCTCTACAAATTCCATACCAACCTTGCTCTGTTAATTAATATCTACTACGAATTCACACGGCTATATCTAAAATTTGACTCATAGACTCGATTCACAATTTTGGCGTATGAAAGCTGGATCCTTCCTCTACAAATTCCATACCAACCTTGCTCTGTTAATTAATATCTACTACGAATTCACACGGCTATATCTAAAATTTGACTCATAGGCTCGATTCAAAATTTTGGCGTATGAAAGGTGGATCCTTCCTCTACAATTTCCATACCAACCTTGCTCTGTTAATTAATATCTACTACGACTTCACACGGCTATATCTAAAATTTGACTCATAGACTCCATTCAAAATTTTGGTGTATGAAAGGTGAATCCTTCCTCTACAATTTCCATACCAACCTTGCTCTGTTAATTAATATCTACTACGACTTCACACGGCTATATCTAAAATTTGTCTCATAGACTCGATTCACAATTTTGGCGTATGAAAGCTGGATCCTTCCTCTACAAATTCCATACCAACCTTGCTCTGTTAATTAATATCTACTACGAATTCACACGGCTATATCTAAAATTTGACTCATAGACTCGATTCAAAATTTTGGCGTATGAAAGGTGAATCCTTCCTCTACAATTTCCATACCAACCTTGCTCTGTTAATTAATATCTACTACGACTTCACACGGCTATATCTAAAATTTGTCTCATAGACTCGATTCAAAATTTTGGCGTATGAAAGGTGGATCCTTTCTCTACAAATTCCATACCAACCTTGCTCTGTTAATTAATATCTACTACGAATTCACACGGCTATATCTAAAATTTGACTCATAGACTCGATTCACAATTTTGGCATATGGAAGGTGGATCCTTCCTCTACAAATTCCATACCAACCTTGCTCTGTTAATTAATATCTACTACGACTTCACACGGCTATATCTAAAATTTGACTCATAGACTCGATTCAAAATTTTGGCATATGGAAGGTGAATCCTTCCTCTACAAATTCCATACCAACCTTGCTCTGTTAATTAATATCTACTACGACTTCACACGGCTATATCTAAAATTTGACTCATAGACTCGATTCAAAATTTTGGCGTATGAAGGTGGATCCTTCCTCTACAAATTCCATACCAACCTTGCTCTGTTAATTAATATCTACTACGACTTCACACGGCTATATCTAAAATTTGACTCATAGACTCGATTCACAATTTTGGCATATGGAAGGTGGATCCTTCCTCTACAAATTCCATACCAACCTTGCTCTGTTAATTAATATCTACTACGACTTCACACGGCTATATCTAAAATTTGACTCATAGACTCGATTCAAAATTTTGGCGTATGAAAGGTGGATCCTTCCTCTACAAATTCCATACCAACCTTGCTCTGTTAATTAATATCTACTACGACTTCACACGGCTATATCTAAAATTTGACTCATAGACTCGATTCAAAATTTTGGCGTATGAAGGTGGATCCTTCCTCTACAAATTCCATACCAACCTTGCTCTGTTAATTAATATCTACTACGACTTCACACGGCTATATCTAAAATTTGACTCATAGACTCGATTCACAATTTTGGCATATGGAAGGTGGATCCTTCCTCTACAAATTCCATACCAACCTTGCTCTGTTAATTAATATCTACTACGACTTCACACGGCTATATCTAAAATTTGACTCATAGACTCGATTCAAAATTTTGGCGTATGAAAGGTGGATCCTTCCTCTACAAATTCCATACCAACCTTGCTCTGTTAATTAATATCTACTACGACTTCACACGGCTATATCTAAAATTTGACTCATAGACTCGATTCAAAATTTTGGTGTATGAAGGTGGATCCTTCCTCTACAAATTCCATACCAACCTTGCTCTGTTAATTAATATCTACTACGACTTCACACGGCTATATCTAAAATTTGACTCATAGACTCGATTCACAATTTTGGCATATGGAAGGTGGATCCTTCCTCTACAAATTCCATACCAACCTTGCTCTGTTAATTAATATCTACTACGACTTCACACGGCTATATCTAAAATTTGACTCATAGACTCGATTCAAAATTTTGGCGTATGAAAGGTGGATCCTTCCTCTACAATTTCCATAACAACCTTGCTCTGTTAATTAATATCTACTACGACTTCACACGGCTATATCTAAAATTTGTCTCATAGACTCGATTCAAAATTTTGGCGTATGAAAGGTGGATCCTTCCTCTACAAATTCCATACCAACCTTGCTCTGTTAATTAATATCTACTACGAATTCACACGGCTATATCTAAAATTTGACTCATAGACTCGATTCACAATTTTGGCGTATGAAAGCTGGATCCTTCCTCTACAAATTCCATACCAACCTTGCTCTGTTAATTAATATCTACTACGAATTCACACGGCTATATCTAAAATTTTACTAATAGACTCGATTCAAAATTTTGGCGTATGAAAGGTGGATCCTTCCTCTACAATTTCCATACCAACCTTGCTCTGTTAATTAATATCTACTAAGACTTCACACGGCTATATCTAAAATTTGACTCATAGACTCCATTCAAAATTTTGGTGTATGAAAGGTGGATCCTTCCTCTACAATTTCCATACCAACCTTGCTCTGTTAATTAATATCTACTACGACTTCACACGGCTATATCTAAAATTTGTCTCATAGACTGGATTCAAAATTTTGGCGTATGAAAGCTGGATCCTTCCTCTACAAATTCCATACCAACCTTGCTCTGTTAATTAATATCTACTACGAATTCACACGGCTATATCTAAAATTTGACTCATAGACTCGATTCACAATTTTGGCATATGGAAGGTGGATCCTTCCTCTACAAATTCCATACCAACCTTGCTCTGTTAATTAATATCTACTACGAATTCACACGGCTATATCTAAAATTTGACTCATAGACTCGATTCAAAATTTTGGCGTATGAAAGGTGGATCCTTCCTCTACAATTTCCATACCAACCTTGCTCTGTTAATTAATATCTACTACGACTTCACACGGCTATATCTAAAATTTGACTCATAGACTCGATTCAAAATTTTGGTGTATGAAAGGTGGATCCTTCCTCTACAAATTCCATACCAACCTTGCTCTGTTAATTAATATCTACTACGACTTCACACGGCTATATCTAAAATTTGTCTCATAGACTCGATTCAAAATTTTGGCGTATGAAAGGTGGATCCTTCCTCTACAAATTCCATACCAACCTTGCTCTGTTAATTAATATCTACTACGAATTCACACGGCTATATCTAAAATTTGACTCATAGACTCGATTCACAATTTTGGCATATGGAAGGTGGATCCTTCCTCTACAAATTCCATACCAACCTTGCTCTGTTAATTAATATCTACTACGACTTCACACAGCTATATCTAAATTTTAACTTGTAATATCTTTTTGCCATTTTATAACAATAAAATTTGTTTATTTTAATTTTAGAGATTTATTGTTTTTCTAATATTAAATTTTTGAATTAATTTTTTTGTATATTTTTTTAATTTTGGTTATATATGTGGATGTAAATTATTTTAGTGTAATTTTTTTCGAGGTGATATAAAAAATTGTCGCGAAATGTTATATAGTACATATAATTTTAAATGAAAATTTCGTGATATTAATTTAATATTACAAAAGTATATAATAATCTACTATACATTATAGCTAATCTCGTGATATATTTGTTTTATATGCAGAAATATTAATTATATTTACTTGAATATCAGGATAGTATTAAAATATTCTGTAGATATATAATAGTCTTGCCATATTTAACTATAATGATTTTTCGGGATAATTTTTCGCGCTAACTTCCCAGAGGTGCAAAAATTTAAAACTTAAAAACAAATGTTATGTTCTAATTTAATTATCTGAATGCATTTGCTGTTAGTTTGCTTTTGCAATGTATAACCATATATTAAATAGCGGATCCGCTCGAAACGCGATATTTCAAAACGCGATATTTCAAAACGAGATATGACAAAACGAGATATGGTACAAAACGAAATATTTCAAAATGCGATATTTCAAAACGCGATATGGTACAAAATGCGATATTTCAAAACGCGATATTTCAAAACGCGATACGGTACAAAACGCGATATGGTACAAAACGAGATATTTCAACATGCGATATTTAAAAACGCGATATGGTACAGAATATGCGTTGCGAAGCGACGGGAGCGCAGCGATCCACCTGATACCAATCCTATGTACTATCGTTCCTATCGACTTTTAAATTCCTATAAACTGAAATTAAATTTCCCCTTCACCCGCCTGATATAATCCGATCCTAAACTCCCATTTTGTACCATATCGCTTTTTTACCATATCGCGTTTTGAAATATCGCGTTTTGTACCATATCGCGTTTTGTACCATATCGCGTTTTGAAATATCGCATTTTGAAATATCGCGTTTTGTACCATATCGCGTTTTGAAATATCGCATTTTGAAATATCGCGTTTTGATAGTTCGCGTTTTAAAACATCGCGTTTCAAATGGGACCCATTAAATAGCTTATATATAGGACAGACGCGTTCTTTTTTTCTCTTATCTTATTTCATTTCCGTAATTACATTTTCTGGCATAGGTGTCACTTTGGCCGTTTCTTTCGAACTTTTTTTCGAAAAATTGCCGTCGTTGCGCCCCTTGACAGACTAGCGGTTAGCTAAACGTGTTTAATCATTTTTTCGAGTTTATCTCTTAATACTTGGAACATAAAATGACAAGTTTATCTCTTAATGTGTCAACTTCGAGATTAGCTAAACGAGTTTCGTTTTAGGTTTAGTAACTAAACCGGTTTAGTGCACAAATCGCTCAATATTTTGAAGTTTAACGCATAAAAATGGGTTTAGCGAGAGCACCATCTAACAATGAAGGTTAAAATTTATAAATAGGACAATGACATTTAGTACTGTGATACAATGATAGATGCCGCTTACTTTTGGAGTTATCCCTTTCGAGTTGCACAAATGTGTAATACACAAATGTGTATTTAATAATGACAGGTTGTAATGTCTTCCGTATTTTAACGGATCTTAGTTAAATGGAGATTCTTGAAAAAAAAACATAATAATTTGATAACACATAAATTATATAACATATTAATTATTTGTTTTTGATAACATCAATTATTTTATTATTATTATAGTTAGTGTTGTTTTTCTGACGAAAACAAAATTAAGTGATATGCACAAATGTGTATTGTGGTCTTCAATTCACTCATAATTCTATGTTTCACACATTCGTTTCTAGTAATCGAAATTTACATACAAAATTGTGTATACGGGCTAAAAAAGGGTTATATCCCTTTTCCTGCCTGCCATCACAATTGTGTGTGTAACGAAAACGAATCATGTCTAAAATTTATTTTTGGGTGTATTTTGGGCCAACATACACATTTGTGCATTTCACTTACGGTATAGTGCATATTATAATACCATCACACATAAAGTACCACTGATACCATATTTGACTTCTAGTGCCGGATAATATACCATGATAATCTATTTGGAATTCATATTTTTTTAATCTGTAGCTATGTACATAACATAACTCCCTTTTTTTGTCTTGGGGGGGAAGTCCAGTATCAGGTGCAGTAGCAGAAATTAATAGCGAAGTAACACATTAATAGCGAAAACAACAAATAACTTACAACCCCCATAAATAACTTACAACTCACTATAAAATTTCCCTTAGAAACAAAAAACAATAAACAAATATGAACGAACCTCTTTCGAAAACACAACCACCTATGAAAGATAGTAATAAATTAGAACAGAAACTCAAATTTAAAACAACCTGAAAAATAGACATGGGAGTATACAAATTAACATGTGACGAATGCCCAAAATTTTACATCGGACAAACAGGTGGAAGCTTTCCAGAAAGGTACAAAGAACATATCAACGACATAACAAAAACAGAACCGAAATCAAATTTTGCACTACATATTAAAAACAAAAATCACAAATACACTGACATAAAAACATACTTTACAATGACATTTGTTTAATACCGATTCCGGACAAATATAGCGCTACCGTATTTGATTATTGAAACAGGGTTTGCTAAACTTCATAGTGTGTCAACCTAATTGGTTTTGTAGTAGATTAACTAAAGTAGTTTAACTAAACGCGTTTAGCTAAACCCTAGTCTGTCAAGGGTATAAACTAAATAGTTGAAAGAGTTAAATTTAGTTTAACTTTTTCACCAGCTGTGTTGATTTTCGAGTTTTTTTCGAACTCGTACTATTTAATATTTGGTATAACTTTAATTCGATTTACCATTTTGTATAAAACGTTTGTATGAAGAGTGTTTAGATAGAGTGGTTACTTGTTACGTGGTACTTGCATAGTGAATTCATAAAGAGTAGTAGTTTACTATAACAACATGTCGAGAAAAACGCCAACTCAACATTTTATAAAAATCAATTCAAACTTCGTAAAGGAACATTTATAAATATCGAGGATGCCACTATAACATGGTTCAGGATACAAAGGGGTAAAAATATTCCTATCAGTGGTGTTCAGTAAAAACTCGAAGTGGCGAAATTATTAAAGAGAAGGCAATTCAATTTGCCGAAAAACTCCATATTACTAGATTTAAGGCTAGTAATGGCTAGCTAGAAGGTAATATAGACAAAATCCGTTATTGATGAAAATTAATTTTTTGTTGCCTTTCATTTTTTAAATAACGTTTCAAAAAACGATATGATATTAGTTTTAAAACTATTTCTGGCGTCCACAACACAAGCTTCAGATTGGGTGCAAAAATTTCCTATAATGGCTTTTACAAACGATCCTTTTTTTGGAGGTAAGCGGAGCAAAGATCGACTACTTACTGTGCTCTTAGCGGCAAATATTACTGGAAAGGAGAAGCTAGCGGTACTAGTTGTTGGTAAATATAAAAACCCAAGATCTATCAAAAATATTCGCACTCTACCGGTTTTATATAAATCAAATTTGAAAGCTTGGATGAATTTCAAGGAGTGGGAGTTTTATCTTCGTCATATTGATAGCAATTCTTTGCCCAAAAACGCAAAATTTTGTTGATAGTGGATAATTGTCCGTCGCATTTAGAAGTTGAAAGTTTTAAATTTATAACAGTTAAGTGCTTATCTCCAAATTCTACAAGTTTAAAACAACCAATGAACCAGGGTATTATACAAAACTTAAAAGTTTTTTACAGAAAACTTTTGATCATAAAAGTTATACAGAGTCTCGGTGACAACGGTATTTTGCCTCATTTTAATGTATTCGATGGCTGTGTGATGATAAACTTTGCATGGGATTAAGTACAGCCAAACACTATTTCTAACTGCTTTAAAAAGCCTTGGACTAGCGATGATGAGACGTCTACAACCATTGAAGAAAACTTCAACAGTGTTTGCCTTGAAATGGATGAATTATATTGGAAAAATCCATTAATGCAAACACTAAATGAAAATATCGATTTGCGCGAATATTTGACTGTTGATGAATGTTAACGTTACAGACGATAGCAATGAAGTGATTTTAAGTTTGATGGAAACTAATTCGCGACAATGAAGTGGAAGTGCGCGTTGCGAACTTTCTTAAGCTACAATCCGGATTGTCAAATTGGACTTCAATATGTTAATAATATTGAAAGAAAACTGGATCAAATAAGACGTGCAACTTTAAAACAAATTACCGATTATTTACAAAAATTTTCCTTATGACTTTTGCCTTTTACTCTTTTCATAAGGAAATACTAACCCAACGAACAAAATTTTTTTTTCCTCAAAATTTTTTTCATACTTTTCTGTAAGGCAAAAGTTATAAGTTTTTGGGGATGCGCTTTAACTTGAATTAATGGATTACTGTTGAAATATAATATCGTTAAAATAAAAAATAACTTTAAAATAATGGAATAATTCTTCCTTATAACGAACAATAAATTATCAGACTTTTTATAACAAACCCTCTTGATAAAAAACACTGGAAATAATGAATTAACTTTGCGGTCCCGAGAGTTTCGTTATAACCAGGTTTTACTGTAATTAAAAAAAAATTCTGATACAGATATGGCAATTTTCATCGAATGTAGATAGCGTTGGTTTCTACGTCTACAAGGGGGACGAGAATTGTCAAATCGATTGTTATGACAGTTTTGATCCCTCTTGCTTCATCGCAAACTGCGATTCACGTTTTGTTCACCAGATGTCAACAACTTTGTTTGAAATCGCGAATACTTAACAATACTAAAATAAAATAAATGCCTAGTAAAGTCTGTTGACGGTGTTATGGATTTGAGCATTATTTTCATATCACGTTAATTTCCGACCATCACGAAACTTTCAAGTTTTGTAACTCACAACCCCTAACTTTTCAAACAGATGTTTCCGCAATGAATATATATGAAATTGCCAACCGTATACACGGCATGTATGGATTCTAAAAATGATTAAATATTAAGAGTTAATTCAAGTTTTTTTAATTTGTCTATTTTTCAACTTAGGATCATTACGGCGCGTGCATTTGTTTACGTTCAAAACAACAAAATTCAAAAATCATTATTATAAATATCAATGCTGTACAATTATTTATGATGTCTTTCCTCCTTAAGTCCTTACACATTTGTGGTGCATTTTTCAATTTTTCTTCATAATATGGGTAGGTTGCAATTCGTTCCAAAAAATTGGGATTGCAAGGCAGTTTCGCAATTACCCTGTAACTGGAGATATATGTCTGATGACTATTTTTATTAGTGATTGATTCAATGTGATGTAGAGCCAAGCCTAAACTAGTGTTCCGGCTGACACCAGTCCCATCATACAATTTCCTTACACATAACATAATGAGAATAGGACTGGTTTATTATAGTAGTAACGAGATTGACCCGGTTAAAAACACCCAACTGATTAATTAGTTTGTAAATTTGTTGGAAATACATAAAGCTGGTTAACAAAAGACAATCACTATTCTTAAATTTTATTGTTAAAAAACAGCATGCTTCCAGAATCCAGATGTTCCGAAACCTTAGTATCCATATTGAAATTATAACTTAATGCAAACTCCTATTAATGTAAACTGATGATTCCTCCTTTCATTTGAAACACCTATTGAACTTGTAATCTTAGTACTGGTAAATTTTCAACCCCAAAGAAAATTTTTGGAACCTAAAGGTTACTAAATGAAATTAACCGACCAAATGGCACAGTGGTTAAAGCTTTGGCATTTGGATCGGGAGGTACCGGGTTTGAATCCCGATAGGGGCAGGATACAAAAGTGAAATTTCATAACCGATTACAATCGGGGAGGAAATGTAACACATCTATGACCCCCTGTCGGAGTGCAAAACTCATGGGCCGACCCATCCTCCATGTCAGTATAGGCTGGCATGGAGCTTGCAATGTGCAGATAGTCTTAAATCGGCCCTATAGCCGTACGTCCTCGATTTGGCAAGTGATGCGTAAAGTAAGACGGAAAAAATAAACCGCGAAAGAGCAGGGAGTACTTCGGCCCCAAAACAGATGGCATGGATAAAAAACAAAAAAAAAAAAAATGAAATTATATGGCATCCCGCAATCAACTAAAGCATTTAATGACTCCAATGAAAGGTAGAACGTTAATTACTTTCCACTTGTTTTTTTAACTGACAGCCATTTTTATATTTTAAAATTAAACTAATTGAGATCTCCCATTCATTATTGCACCACTACACTCGTAACAAAATCATATTATAATTGCTATATGATAACGATCGAGATAGGAGTATAGTACATTGGTTTTGTCCTAAAACCAACAACAATGTTTCCAGTTTGTAAAAAAAATTAACAGTGAAAAATATATTATGTATATCGGGAAAATAAATATTTTAATTTTGAGCTGATGACATTCACAGACAAATTGAAATACCTGTACTATACGAGTATCATACGGAAATAAATTGAAATGATATAATGGTCGAATAATCGAAGTTTTAATGGTTTATCCTAAAATATTCTTAGAGGTTACAACTCTCGGGGTAGATTTTTTTATTTTGTACAAGTCCTAATGCACCTAAAAAAACCTTTTTCGTAAAAACTAGAGGGACACTGCGGGTTTAATATTCAAAAATTGTAGAGTTAAAAATCGAAGTAAAAACGCTTTGGCCTAAGAAAGTTCTAATAGCTTACAACTCTTGGAATAGGTGTTTTCATTTCTAGTCATTTACAGTCATGCTTAATGTTATCAAATGCTTATTCCAAATCTATGCGATTGTTAAAATTATAGTCCGAAACTTTTCCAGAGTCATTCTCACTACAAAGCGTGAATAGGTTGTAAAAGAAACACTCGCCGATAATTTCTTCGGTGAATGTGTGAATTTAATGAACACAACGTTTGCAAAAACCTTGCAGGCTGTTTTTTATAAGGCCGATGGATGCCACGGTTATTTTTATAAGTAGGACCGTCACATTTTTTGTGTAGCGGGTTTTCGCCAGTGTCGTATTTTGTTTATTTCAGGCATATATGAAGGAATATATGTAATGGAATAAAATAGAGAAACAATACGGAAGATGAGGTGAGTGATCGAATTGATTGATGTGGGTGGTGAACCTTTTTGTGCTTGCAGTGATTCTATTATTTTATTTTTTTTTACTTTTCTGCTAATTGCGGCACACCCAAAATGCAATTAATTTGAACAACACGTAATACATCTGCTCAATTAAAATTATTAAAATTTATCTTATTGGATGAGGAGCGGTGATGAGCAAGAACAAATAATTCGTTGTATCTATATTTTTTTTGTTTATTTGAGATCAAGACAGGATTATTTGCTGGTTTATTAACCAGTGATTATAGATTGTACGATATTGGACACAACTGAGCTTGAACTTATGCCTTACGAACACTATATGATAACTGCCCAGGACCATCCAATCCATAATTTTAATACAAGGTTTGAAAGCATTTGTAAATTAAGACTATAACTCTAAGAGAACAATGCGGGTATTACCGAAACTGTTGTATGGATTCTTGTTGGGGGAAGATGGAGTGAAAATAAATCTCGATTTTCGTTTTCCTACTGAATAATTATATTCCACTCATTTGAATCTTTATTCGTTTTACGAGATAATCTGTGATAATGTTCTAATACATAATATTGCATTATACAGTTTATTTATCAAATAACTCCGACATAAGTGGTATAAAATTTCCCATTTTATTGAACAGACATTTGAAAATCCCTTTCGCTTAAAATTTCATCCACAACCCTAAAGTTGAATACCATATGAACCTATTGGTTTTAGCAATTGCCTGTACATAAGCAATTTGTTGTGTATTGATAACTCAGATTTTCTATCCATGAGCCAGTACATTTTCCTATATTTACTGTTCAACTCTTCTTTTTTCTTATTGATGTAGTCTTTCCATCTTAGCTTAGCATCGAATTTAGTTTGAGTTGTTTTTGTTTTCGTCCTTTATTTCGTTTATTCGTTATTTTAATTTGTTGGGCGAATGTTTTTGTGCTGCAAAGCACCAGCCTGCTGTCAGATTTTACGAACTTTCCAGTTCTTTCTAACTAACTTTCTGACCTCAAGTGGATAGCTATGTTTCTTTTTAGTGTTGGTATGAGGAATATTTTTACTTCCTCAACCCGCTTGTAGAATAGTATTATTGAATACTTCTCTGAATGTCTTCTCTGAATCTTCATGCTGCATCTCATGAATAAACCCCAATTGGTTTTATTGTTTGTAAATTTAGGCAAGCTATCTTTTTTATTATCATTGTACTCAGAGTCATGATCACAGGTGAGTGGTCAGATGATAGCCCTTCATTATTTATGATGCACGTGTTGTCCTCTAAAACTCCGTTTTATCCAAGGAAGTCAAGATCTGATATTTGTAGGTAGGTGATTTATGTAGGTAGGTGGTAGATACCCAATAGGTATTCTTTGCATTAAAATCATTGCCTATAAAATTTAGTCCTAGTGATTTAAAAAGTCGACTGTAGTCTTCATTTTTAACTGATGGTGTGGGGGACAGTAAATTGGATACTGATATTCCTATTATTGATTGATTCAACTTTTTTGGTTTTAATTTGCATAATTTCTGTTTCAATACCGGGCTTTTCGTAATGTTTAATATTATTCTTAAAAATTACGGTAGAGGATGTATTAAAATGTTTAAATGCTTTTTAAAATCAAATTGAATATTTTTGAGTCGTTAAGTAAATTCAGTGATGTTGTGTCGTAAATTTGAATCTATGTATTAAGCTAGGTCAAGATATTTTTAGTTGAATTGTTTTTTAAATAAACACCTACGCTGGCTATTGTCAATACTCTTGATGTTAAAATTAAACTACAGAAAACGATCAACTAAAAAATAAAAAAGTCTTCGTAATCGTACAACCAAACCATTACTCATTTTCTTTGCATTCGTCTATCAAACTTTTGTATGGTTCATTGTCAGTGAAACTGTTAATCAACATTAAAAAAGTTATTTTACTGTTACCCACTCTCAATTTCTAAAAATAAATTATTTTTCATCGTTCATTATTTTATTATGAGAAATTATAAGATTTAAAAAAAGCGAAAACAACTTTACAACTTTTGATCGATCTTCTCATATTGATGATCTAATTAAAAAATGATGATAGTCAGAATAAGAATCGTTGATGTAGTAGTATGTGCGCTGAGAAAGGCGAAACAGATATTGTCAACTAATTTTAATTTTTTGAATAATAATTATTTTCCAAATAAATAACAACCATATGGTTTGTGACATTGAATTAAACTTACCTACTCGTAACACAAAAAAAAATACAATCTTAGTAGTCAATATATTTTTCTTCGATTGTTTTTTATATTGATTGTTTTTATCTAATTTGATCGTTGAATTAATAATTTATGTATTCGTAATTTTTATTGAGATCATATCGTATGTTTGGCTTTATGTATTTGACGAAGTGATTTACATTGGTATTTAACAGTGTGTGCCGACTTGTCCAATTTGACTATTACTAGATCAATTCTCGATAGACATTGAAATGCCGGGTAGGTACGTAATAAATTCGGTTCAGGAAAAAATTAAATTTTGTTAAAAATACAAAATATCTGGGTCAAAAACGGCCACAACCACCAATAACTCAACTTTCAATTCTCGTAATATCCTATAGAGCTTTTATTACTTGATATTTGTAAAGTAAAAAACAATCGCCATACGTTCGTGTTACTCCTTCGCTAATTTTTGTTTATTAAGAAAGTTGAATAGTGTAAGAACATACAATGTAAATATCGAATACTAAGTTATTTGCGGTAAAGCTACTGAATAGTTAACTTCACTGCAAAGAGGTAAACTTCTCACAACATTCATAATTATTATATACTATATGTAGGGTGTTCCGTCTGTGTTTTTTATATTAAAAACAAAACCCATAAAGTATGTTGGAAATCCAAAATTTTTCATTGAAAATGAAAGTTGGTTTCATGCCATTTATGTATGGAATACATGTCGACCTCCACGGCTCCTGGTACATGTTTGCAAAATTTTTGATTGATTTTAATTAACAAAAAAACCCAAAGATAATACGATATTGTCTACATTATCGACGTCAATGATACAAAAAATCGCTATGTAATCTAAATAATAGATTAATATTTGAATTTTGTAAAGATGCACACTTAAATCAACGTATAAAACTCGATTGAAAGTGGTTAACGACACGTTTAATTGTTGTGAACGAGGCCTGAAATAGATGTTTGTGCACTACAACCTGCAACTGATCCAGTTTCTTCAACACGTTCAACAATTTTGCGAATTCCAGGCTCTGTAGGACGTCCATGTTAACCGCAAAATCATCATGTAATTTACGAAATGGTTTTTACATGAAAATGGTTGCGGAATAAGTTTGAATATCAAAACGCGTTGTTATATTGTGAACGAACACATGACTAAAAATGGCATAGTGTTGACTTTATATTTGTCAAAAAAAATTCGGGTTGCCGCCTCTCTCTCTCTCTCTCTCTCTGGCACTATATCCCATCAAGAAATTTGGCCGCCTCAAATGAGGTTTCATAATCATATTTTTCATTTCGGATAATGAGTGATTAATTCATTGTCCTAAACCAGCCGAGAATTTTTTTTTGATTTCCTTCTCACCGCCGGCAATCGAACCCGTGACCTCTGGTCGCTGGAGCAAGCACGCTGACCACTTTGCCACCGGGTTGCCGCCGCACAATAAATATTTTGTTTGAGCTTAAAAAAACCAACAAAAGGAATATGTACGTTTTAAAACAAAAATTAGTTTAGATGCTGTCATAAGGTACGCATTATGGTATAAGTATAGAAGTTGAAATTTAATTTCTATCTAAATGCATACATTTCTTTTGTTTTTTACCTTGGCACTCAGATTAGCAAGCCAATATTTAATGGGCTTTATAAACTGAGTGTCAAATATAGAGAGATCATTTAGGTCTTCTAGTATCACCGCGGCAACTACAACCTATAAAAATTTCAGTTATAAGTTTCAAGTTGGTTTTTATGAAATTTTAGGAATCTTATCAAACGATCAATTTGCATGTTAATGTAGGAAATACAATTTTTTGAAATTGAGACTTCCATGACTTACATCTTCCAGCTTAGTAGTGCGATCTAACACAGTTGCATTAATTATTGAGATATATCGAAAAATGTTAAATGTGGCAAAAAGTAACAGACGTGCGGACTGCTATCCCCACTCCAAAAACGGCCCCAAAATATTTAGGTTCAAGCCCACCTGAAAGTCATTCATAGAAAATCGATTTTCGTCCGGTTATTTTACTTATTTCGTATAGTTGTAAAGTAAAAAAACATAAAATCATATATTGGGTAATAAAGAAAAATTAAAAAAAAATGTTTATTTGCTTAACGATAGACGATCATGATCTTGTTTAGTATATTTTAAAATTTAAACATAAGTAGTATGCTTTTCTATGTAGTAAGAGTGTTACACGCAGCTCATTGATTTCTGAATCTTAACTTATCCCTTTCGAGTTCAGGATATTTTTTTTTCATTTTGTTTCATTGAAATTTACATACATAATTGTGTATACGAGCCGGAAAAGGGATAATTCCCGTTTTAAAAAATTGAATAATTGAAAATTTTTAAATATATATGTATATAAAAAATTCGCCAGTGACTGATTTATTAAATGATTCGATCGTTGTATATAAACAAACATATAATAAAATAGTTTTGTTTTTATGCTGCCATTTTCTTGCATTTTTCACAGTTATGGAATTATTAATTTTTGAGTACCGACTTCCTTTTAAGAAAAATTTAATCTAAATAAATTTAAATGATCCAAAATCATATAATTTTGAAAACAACTCTATAGATATTTAGGCCTGAAATAAAAAACTTGTAACAGTAGTATTAAATAATCAAACAATAATCAACTAAATTTGTTAAACAACCATAATGAAATTTGACTGTACAAATTCAAAATGATAATATTACTCTTGTACGAGGCATATTTGGCCCTGAGCCAGCCAAAGAATAACTGAAACTGTAAAATTCTGACTCATTTGAAAATTAAACGCGATTCGTTTTTTGTAGGTTTTTTATTAGTTTTGAGATGAAAAATACACACATACCTCTATGTATATCAGTTTTTATTTTTATTGAAACGCGTCCAAGTGTGTAACTCATATCATCACACACCGTAGTTATTTCGATGAGCCAGGTAACTTTTGCTTCATTTTTGCATTATATTACGTTTTTTTAATATTACTGTCATTCATTTACATTTCACAGCTGATTATACTTTGTAAGTGTATGTACATAAATTACAAATATTCAAATGATTACACAGCACAAATATGACTTGCGCTTGATTTATATATTTTATATTCGGCTTAATTTTTCTTCCACCAAAATATCAAACATAATACTTCACAAAAATGAACTAAAGCGGACAATTTATAAATTTTTGTTTTCTGTAAAAATGCCATTTCTGCGCAACACGGCTTGAAATGCCAAAAGTCATCGATTTCTGTGTGAAAATGTTAATTAAGTTAAATTTTTGAAAAGAAATTTAAGTATACATTTCAAGCATATAGTATAACGTACGAATGACACGAATAATTACATCACGGGAAATGTCAAAACGTTATCGGTAAATTTTTTCATTATTCAGATATTTCGTACACTTTACACATTCAACTTGTCAAATATAAACAAATCATCGCCATAAACAAGTCGCTTTACCGTGCATTGTATTTGTATATAAAAGTATTTACTTTAGGTTCGTATTAACAAGAAAAATAAATTGAAAAAATGACATCACATGAATACAAATGTTATAAAAAATATATATAAATCTGACCTCTAAATTTAAAGAAATTATTCGAAAGACATCGTACTCAGATTATAAAAATTGAATGAAATTTAAGATTTACTCATAAAGTTTTTGGGGTAATTATTTTATTTTGAGAGAGCGCGATAGATTATTACGCACTGAGTGGGAGTCTTCGTATTTTTACACTTAATGTATTTGTGTGAAACAATATGAATGAAGATTCAAATATTAAATATGGAACATCTAAATATAAAATAATATTTATGGCCGTCAAATTTTAGGCTACAGCTTTGTATAAAATTAGCACATATGATTTACTCTTTAAAAACCATTACTATTCATATGTTTATTTTTGATGAATGTATTTCCGGTTATTGTACAAAACATCAACTAAATTCTATTAAATCATAAATTTCACTTCTAAGAATATGTGCTATGCATGCATATGCAACAAAATCGAGACGTCTGTGATTTGTTTGTAAACATCCGCCACAAGTTGCGCTTCCACACGAATGTGTATTTGTTGCCAATATTTGTCCAGATATACAGAGCTGTACAATTTTAATAAAATGCTATATGTGTATGAAAAATATGCTAATAACACACAAACTGGCTATACGGAGTATAAGCACCATGAGTAACAACATGTTGCCTCTGTTTGCTACTGATATACGTTGGAACAATATTCATAGTGCAGCCATGTTAAGCTATATTTATGCCCATATTTAATAATTTGTAGAATGGCCCTTATTGGTATACAACATGGCTCACATCCTCTAATGCTCTGATTAACGGGTTATTTATAATTTGCTGCGTGGCCTTTCATCTGTGGTATTTAATCTAAAGTCAGCCACTGGATTGTTTTATGTTGGGCAGTTAGTTTCTCTAAAGGAAATCCTATCATTGTCAATAATTTGAATAATTTGAAAACCGAGAAAAAATGAAAAAAATGTCAACCGTTTAGATTGAAAGTCAAAGGCAACAAAATTCGTCAATCGATTTGTGGTCAGAAACAGGGTGATGGAAAACCTTATGTCAAAAATTCTACAATTAATACTTTTTGCAAAACTGCAGAAACAATTCGCAAAAAAGAAAGAAACAATTAGTTCAGTGAATGTTTAAGAATTATTATGTTGTTTGTTGGGAATTAATGGGGACAATTTTGACATTTTACGTTAAATAATAGTTAGATGATAATTTTTTTTAAATTAAAACTAAAATTTTTAGAATTTCCCCTATCTTCCTAAAATTTCATGCGTGCGAAATTTTAGTTGTATTCTGTTGTACGGTTACATGTCACTGACGTTGAAATTGAAAAAGATGAAATTTGTTACGCTGTGACGTCTTTCTTAGGACGTGTCCGATTTTTGAAATAAATAATTTTTATGTGAAAGTTTTGGCATTACTATAATATTTTACTCTCAAAAAATTGAAAATCAAAATTGGAATAATGGAAATTGTAAATAGAAGGTGAGAGAACTTAATATTGTTTTTGACTTAAATATTACTTTATTAAATTAATGTATTTTAAAAATTAATACTTTGTGGAATTCGTTGCAGTAAACATAATTTTGCAATTCAAACTAAGGCGCATTCTAAGAATTCATTCAACAATTATTTCAGTTGTGTTAAAAGTTATAACAGTAGAAATAATTGTCAGTAGTAATAATTTGGTAAACATTGTAAAAATTATTACAGTAGAAATAATTATCACGGTATTCGGACGGGTTCATAAAAGTATTATGTACATAATTATCAAAATTATCGCCGCATACCAGTAATTTTAGAAATTTGGATTAACTAGAATACATTATTTGTGATGTTTTCCAATGCCGTATAACTAAAATTGGTTAGTGCAGCTTATATAATGCGAATATTTCCAAAGGACGCTAGTAATGCTTATTTTTTAAAATATTGACATTAAAATTTGACTGTCGAATTATATAAAAGTGAGCCTGATTGCGTAATTTTGTATTAAAACTCGTTTCATATATCCAAATTGCATAAGGAAATGTTTAATACACAATTAACACCCACAAAATATTCTGTTTAACCCGCGAAACAACCATATCTAACAAGTCGAAATAATATAAATTAAATTAAACAACAATTTCATAACTATTAACTATAATTACTTATCTCATCACTTTTTTTGTACAAATATTTTGTACATACATCTACAGCAACTTTAAATTATAAACATATTCAAAAGAGTGTACGTTATAAAAATATAAAATTCTTTTCAAGGTACTCATCTTGTATACATACTCGTAATATAAAAGAACACGATTATATAAGAAATAAGAGACAAATGTAGATTGTTTTAGTAAATTATTTTTTTTTGCGATAAATTGATAATATATCAAATAGGTTGAGTCTGCGATATTGCACAAATTCTAATATTTATCGAGCAATTCAAATTGATAAATTAACCACGAAAATTATAATAAAAATTTTAATAAATAATAATAAGACAAAATATCTTGTGTGGGTGACTTTGACTAAACCCATTGTATAAAATGTATGTTCATGTGAAGGAAAATATAACGTTGTGTATAGTGATGTTTGATATCGTTGACCCACATACACAATTTTCAAAACACTTATCAAATCATATCAACAAGATGCATTATTTACAAAATAAAATAGCTTTTCTTCCATAATATTTCGAACAGGTGTTTCTGGTATTTTAATCTGTACAAATATTGCCTACACCTTAACTAATAAAAGTAGTTTGTTTTAAAATTGTAATTCAATTCATTCAACAATATCACACACGCACACCATACAACATATCCACCCATGCAAAAATTTAAATTGAAAATTAAATATTCAAGCAAAAGAAAACAATTTTAACGCCTTCGGAATTTATAACTTCTTATTTAATCCATTTCGTATCAGTGTGGTTGTTGTAGTATCCAATTTACGATAGTTTTGCAATCAAACAAAATACAGACGATTTTTTTTTTTATTTTTTAATGTTTTAGCCAAATAAGGATTAGAGCTGTGTAGTTATTTTTTCTTTTAGTTTTGCTATGATGAAGGTGGTTCACCAACATACTCATAACAAGTATAATTGTGTTTATACATATGCTACATTATTTTCGTTGAATTGGCCATATTAAATAATTAAGTTAAGTAAACATATGAGTAAGGGTAATGTTTCTTTAAACCGGTAATGTCATTGTGGACTAATATGGTCTCGTCTCGATACTGTGGTGTGCATATAACGTCAGTTTGTAAATACAGAGTATTGGGAAATAAAATATGTCAGTACTTACAATTCTCAGGATAGTTGAAATCAAGTCAACATTTTTTCATCTATCACGCGAGTAGTCTGATATTTAAATTTTAGATTAAGGTTGTAAATTTTTTAGTCGTAAGTCACTTTATACGACCGAATAAAAGACTTAATAGATTTTCAAAATCAATTCCTTTACTATTATTTATCCTCTAATACAATATTAAACTAGTTGGATTTATTATAATACTTAGAATTCTGAACTTAATACAGGTATTTGAGATACTTATCATAATCCCGAAAAGTTATGATTTTTTACTGGTTTCACCCTCATATTGTAATAATTTTTACTTTGACCAAATATTAAATAGTATCAATATAGGACATTGCCTTGTAAAATCGTGTTCCAAAATTTTTTTCTATAAGACAAGAGTGAAGTTAGCTGTTTTAGTAAACTCGTTAAAAAAAACTCGAAAATCAACACAGCTGGTGAAAAAGTAAAACTTACCCCCCGATTCTGACGATAAGACTACTAAGACTATCTTAGCTAAGACTTTCTTGTTAAGACTTTATTTTTTAAGACTAAAGTCTTCATTGAAATTCTGAAGACAGTAGTCTTAAATAATATACTAGAAACTCTCCAAAGACTTTTGTAGAGCTGTCGAAACCTAATTTTTACCATATTGTTTCAAATTTATGAACGAAAAGCGACAGTTCAATTCGAAATTGTTAAAAAACTCAAATTTATGTTATATATATGCTGAGAGTACATAATATTGTATTTTGAATAATTTTTCCGGTTTTTTTAGTCAAATACATATAATTATTGTTTTTGTTTAAATGTCAAAATTATGATTCCTAAGACCACCTATTTCGCTGATATTAACGAAGACAATTTTTTAAGACTAATGACAGATAAGACTAAGTGCAGAATACGAATTTAATGTATCCAGTCTTCGTTAAGACAAAATTTTTCGCTAAGACTGAAAATACGTCTGTGACTGTACGTTAGAATCGGGGGGTAAATTTAACTGTTTCAACTGTTTTAGCTTAGTTGTCTAAACAAAAAAGTAAACAAACAACGGCAATTTTTCGAAAAAACTTCGAAAAAATGACTAAAGCGACACCGTGACAAAAAATCTAATTACGGTAAATGCGATAAGCTAAGAGAAAAAAAAGAACACGAACGTCCTATATACATATAAGTTATTTAATATATGCGTTGACCTTAAAGCCGAAACGCATTTTCTTCAGAAAATCAATCAATGACGTTAAATTTAGAGTCCGTTTTTAAATCCACCTAGAGTAGTCCTGTTTGGCATGTCATTAAATTTATGTCGTAAGTTTCTTTTCTGAACAATAAATGTTCGTAAAATTAATAAAGAAAAATAGTATGGTCCGAAAGGTGTAAGAGAATGGATGTAATTTTCTTTCCTTAGCTCAACATCTCGTGTTGTTTAATGTTGGCATTTATGTATGTTCGAAAAAAAATTACGCTGTCAACACAAAAAGAACAAAGGATACACTAACTTATAATTACACAGCTATAAGGATAGACTAATTTATAATTAAATAAAATAGCTTCATGTGATGCGAAATGTCGCCAAACTCTAGTAACAATATATTTAGATAAATGCCAATATAGATATATGTTTGAAAAATTCATATATTTTATTAAATAAAATAAATTATTTAAATAGTATAGCAAGTATATATTGTGTGTCCAAGTAAAAAACTCCGCTTTTTTTGGTCAAATTCAATTTTATTGAAAATTTAATTGTTACAAAGATTAATTATCGAAATATTCGCCATTACTATCTATGGTCTTTGCCATTTATTAGGTAGATGATGACTGCCCTAGCGATAGAAACTTGGTCGTTTTGAAGCAAAATACTCATCGAGCCATTTTTGCACATCTTCAACTTTCGTGAACCGCCGGTCTTTCAAATATAATGACAGGGATCTGAATAAGTGGTAATCAGAGGGAGCCAAGTCTGGAGAATACGCCGCATGCTATAAAACTTCCTAGCCTAAGGAGAGGATGAATTCCTGGGTTAATTTTGCTGTATGAGCGAGCGTTGTCATGCAGCAATATCACGTTCCGCCTTCCTTGGTACGTGAATGGTCTGTTTTCCTCCAGAGCATCACTTAATTTGATCAATTGGGCCTAGTAACGTTCAGTTGTAACAGTTAGAATAGGTTCCAGAAGGTCAAAGTAAGTGACTCCGTAACGGAAGGTCAAAGTAAATGACACAGTAACACTTTCTTGGCATGTACGAATTCTTTCTTTTGTGCCGAGAAAGCAAATTCATGCCAGGTGTCAACTCTACGGTTTTTGTTTTCTTCTTCAGTTTATGAGAAACCGATTTCCCTTCTTTCTGTATTTTTTCCATTGCATGCAATCGAAGTGATATTGCTTGGAGAGTAACTTCTAACTATTAAGCATGGACTTTTTGAGTTTGACACTGATTTTCATCCAATAAAACTTCAAGTTCTTCGTTTTCAAATTGTTTTACTGCACCTGGACGTGGATTGTTCTCAAGATTAAAATTGCCATCACGAAATTTTGCAAACCACTTTTTTACTGTTTAATGAACGGACTAGGTAGTAGGTCTAGAGATGATCCAAAGATAATGATCCAAAAGTTAAGGCAATTAGATAATGGCTTCTATATATAATGTGTCGAAACACCTTCATCCGCCTGCCCAGTCAACGAATCTGAATGCAATAGAGCATATCTGGTATGAACTGGTACAAAGGATCCGAAAATAAAGGTTTACGAATAGGGCTAATTCATTAAAAAGTGCCCTTTCGAGTGCATGGGCTGAAATTTCGTTAGCGGTTACTGGGAACCTGGTTTTATCAATGTATAGGCGACTAAACGCTGTTATTGAGTCTATTGGTGGCCCGACTAAATAATAATTTTAGTCCTTTAGTAAGCGACCCGTGTCACCCATGCAAGTCGATCCGCCACAGCTCAGCCCAGGAAGAACGTACCGGTGTAATTCCAACGGCTATTAACTTTTATCACCGAACCCTAAAAGCATGCCAAATATCAACTTTCTACCTATTACCCTTCTCGAGTTGAAAAAAGCTATACCGACATTTGTGCATTATTAATAAGATATGTAGACTTTTATGATATAAATTTTATGAATTTTTTGAAAATAATTTTATTTTGTCTAATAATAATTTTATTTGTTTAAATATATTATTTAATTAATATTATAACATTTAGTTCGTTTCATTTAACTCGATTTTGAAAATTTTAGTGGTGTATGTAGTCTTTTGTGATGACTGTAATTCATTCAGAAAAAATGCGATAAGTGAATATTTACTGTAATATTAAAGGATTATAAAATTAAAATCCCTAAGAAGATCTAGGAATGCGAAAATTGCTAATCTAACAATTAGAATAGAATGTTTTTCTTTACTTAGGAAAAACGAGACTTTTACAAACTATTGCGAGGGTTATTTTGAAATCGCTCTACTAAAAAATTAAAATGTTGAATTCACTTTTGCAGAAAATGAGCGAAATCATAGCAACCAAAAGATGCGTTAGAATGAGTGTTTTTCCAGAAGTTAAAAGATGGAATGCTTAAAACTCTTAAAATGCTTAAGACGCCTAAATCTCTTAAAACTCGTGAAAATGCTCAATTTATGTGACGTATAGGATATTTAGTGTAACAGTATATCGAACAGCGAACATGTACCTGTATAGATAATTTGGAATGGGTACAAAGGGCCGAATGTCGAAGGGCCGAATGTCGAAGGGCCGAATGTCGAATGGCCGAATGTGTCGAAGGGCCTAATGTCGAAGGGCCGAATGTCGAAGGGCCGAATGTGTCGAATTGCTGAATGTATCAACGGGCCAAATGACGATAGGTCGATGGGCCGATTTTTTTTTTTTTTGTAGAAATAAAACTTTTTAAATTTGTTGTTTTGTGGAATATTTTGTAAATTTTGTTTTATTAAACATAAATGAACTTCTTACGAATTTATGTATTCTATTATTTTTTATCTTTGGATATTTATGAAATTCCACGTATCCAGTCAGCGATACATTTTGGTGAAGGAAAATTTTGTCTTGCGCTCCTGAGACGGCCCTATGCCAGCCTTATGATAATAGGTATACAGTACAAAAAATAAAAAAATAATTAAATTAGATAAAAAAATAGAAAAAAACATATTTCTAAAAAAAAAAAAAAAATCGGCCCTTCGACATTCGGTCCTCGACACATTCAGCCCTTTTATATTCGGTCCTTCAACATTCGGCCCTTTGATATCATACCGATAATTTATCTTGGGTGGAGCAGTATACCGATCTTTATGTAAAAATTTACTCTTTGCCCTAGTTTTTCTTTTAATTTTTGTTACAAATTTTTAATTTGGCATACTTATATTTTATGGTGAATTACGGTTTAAGTATTATGGTACAGTATAACCCTCTAGAGGCAAATCCCAATCTTACCGGTTTGTATACAATTTAACCAAGTTTGGTTGTTCATTTAAGCAAAAAGTTTAAGTTTCCTCGTCAATTAATTATTGTATTATTTTATTGTGTGTGGGCCGCCGCTTAATTCTAAAGGATTCTTTTGGCAATAATTCTGTACTGATCAGCAAGAATGGCCTTTTAAACAATGGTGAATATCCAGAAAATTATTGAATTTCCCGTTTGGTGCAGCAAAAAATATAAGAAAATGAGTTTCTTGAAGATAAAAATCTTAATTCATTGAACTCTCCCTCCATTATCCGCAGACCAATTCAAGAATAAACTTCAAAAATGACAAGTTATATTTGATTATTCTATATCACCAGATAAACAAAATTATGCAAGTAATTCCGGCCTTGCCCTAAATAAAAATGAAAAGGAAAATTGAATAACATTACCAAAAATGTAATTTCTGCGAGAGAGAAAAGGTAATTTTAAAAATTACTTTAATTGAAGGCCAGCTTATGTTACGTGTAACGTAAACTGTGTATTGTTATTATTCTTCATAAATTGAAACTTCTGATTTACGCGCAGACCAAAAATAACTTAACACTAATGTGTCTGAAATTTAACGAAACAACAAAATAATACATAAGTAAATTGAAACAGATTTAAATGAAACACAATCTCAAATTTTAATCTCAGTTCAAATATTTAATTTTTTTTTGTTTGTGTCAGAAATTCAGGTTTTTTCGTTTCGTACGGGTATATGTAGAAGAAAACGAAACCAGCGCTTAAGGAAAACCATATGTTTCGCACATTTATTATGATTTTAACTTTACAAAAATTTTATTACTACACGAACTTAACTCCATTGACTTCCGATGACAACCAGTATTTTCATACATAGACAATTCACATACATTTAAAAAAAATGTTTGTCAACTGTGGCGGCACAAAGTTTAACTTATTTTAACAAATGGCGCCAAAATTAAAAATACTTTGAGAGAGAGAATACATAGTCGTAAATTATGTCAATTAAGATGATCCGAACGATTGAATTGCGCATAGATAAATGACTATTAAAACTAAGCGGCTAATACAGATAAAATGCATGTGTTAAATTGCAAATGAGGTCAAAACAAGAATAGTACAATTTTATAAGATTACGTAAGACGATTTATAACTTTACACTATATAAATACATACACACAAGCGTATTATATTGCTACTTATTTAAATCCACTTTGTGTTTGTTTGGTTTGTTTATTACGTCAATTTTAGACTTGCAAACCGACTGAATACAGCGTTTAATATAATTCACGAATATATGAATGAACAAACTGAAACCTTATTATGTATACTAAAGTTGTTACTTTTGCTTATTTTACAAACCAGAATACCGCAAAAATTAAATAAAAAGTAAATGCAAAGACGTATATAATATCTTTGTATCGTAGGATGATTTTTTCACGTTTAAATCCTCTGATTATTTCACTTTTATAAATAAACTAAATCTTTATAATTTGATATTGTCAATTAAAAGCACATTGCTTCAATTGTAGTGTTAATATCAAACATGTTTAAACATTTTTTCCTATGAACTTAAAATTAAAATCACGATTGATAAATAATAGTTTTACGTTATATATAACAATAATAAAATTGTAAAAATACACTAATCGAAAATAATGACGATAAGCGGGAGTGATTTATGAGTGCAGGACTCAGCCGGTAACGCAGCTTGATGCTGCGTGCAAGACGCTCCCAAATTCAAAACCAATTAATTTTCGTGAAATGCTTTATGCCCCGCCTACTAGTTTCATACTCGAGTTGAAATATGTTTAACTTTGTTGTTGTTTTAATACATTTTGTGTGCTACCATGGTATTTTTTCCCGAACTAACTCCCGATGTCATGTACGCAGTCTGAATGATAAGAATTAGATTTTACTATATTTGATTTTACATTAATCGGTAGACTCAAATTTCGGTACTGATTTCGAAACGGTGGAATTCTTCTTTGATGTCCAAATTTATTAGTCTTAAATCAGAATGTAACACGTTATTGAGACCATCACTGAGGAAACACATAGTTTACGGTAGCCGATTTTTTTTGCCTACCGAATTAAGTACATATTTATATAAAATGAAATAAGTGGATTGTCATAACAGTAATTCGCAATTGGTAAGGTACAAATAAATTAAAATTTGTAGTAAACGACATGAACAATCGTGGCAACGAATAATAAGCCACACGAAAAATTTATTAAGTGTCTTAAATGAAATTGTTCGTTAGCACTTATTAGTTAGTTGGTTTCACAAATATGTTTCTCGTATAGCTAACCATCTCGCACTATAAATATAACAGGAGTATTATACGAGTACAAAAATACTAAGAATTTAATCTTGTTCAGTTAAATTTTTATTTTAGAATAACATAAGCAAGTTTATAAGTTGTTATTCATTTTATGTTTCAATTTGAACTTTAAAAAATTGACAATTATTTTAATGTAACTTAAAACTAATTCAGGAGGTTATCATAATATTTAAGTTCCCATTTGATTTTATGAATATTTAATTTAAACTTTATGTACAGTTAAAATACTTACTTAATTTATTCTTAGAAAGTCCTTCAAATTTTGTAAAAAAAATGAAAAATTGCATCATTGCACTGTTTAATAAGAAACGACAGGGTTCACTATGTAACAAAAGTGCTTCGTAATACGCTACATAAACTAAAACCACAAAAGACACTTGAAGGCATCTCTCTCTCTCTCTCTCTCTATCTCTCTCTCTCTTTCTCTCTCTCCCTTTCTTTGGCTTTCACATCACATGAAGAGATTTTGCCGCTTAAGGGTTCATAATTTTTAATTGTTTTTATGAAGGAAGGTTGTTAGCCTGCCACTCTGGTGAGAATCTGAAGGCATCCAGTCCTACCTTGAACACATTTATATAGCGAGCCGCTTGATATAAGACAGACGCCTGCTTCAGCCGCTCCTAACCTGGAGAACAGACGATGCTTGGTATTGGTTTTGGGGTGCCAATGACCCGCCTGTAGTGTCCATAACTATAAACTATTTGCCGTAGGCACTTGGCGAAACACACTTACACTTAATTAACACATTTTATTAAACACAACAAAAAATAAGTGTTTAATAAAATGTGTTTATTAAGTGAGTGATACCTAATAATAATTAATTTGTATAATTAATTATTAATAATTAATCTAAACAAATATCTCCAAAAAAGTCTCAATCCCGCTAAAATGCTTTAACGCAATTAATTCAAAGTTAAATTACATGAAAATGTATGCAAACTGATAAATTCCAGTGATCTAAAATATTTCGTATTAAATTTTGTGTGATTACGGAATTGGAAGTTTTGCAACAGAATCTAACTGTTGTAGGAGGTATTATTAAAATTATTTTTACAAGAAGCTGTATTTTCATACAGTCACATTTTGCTTAGCATTTCAGTTTAAACTAGCAACAATAGCAAATGTTTTATGTTTTGCGATACAATATTTAGTTTCTTATGGTGAGTCTTATGGTGTTTTCTAAACACCGACTTATTTCAAACTTATTGACTATTTATTTGGTTTGACATAACTCAATTTAAAATGTTCACATGTTCACATAAGTTTTCTGCTTGGGATAGGTACATTAACCTTAAGATTACCTTATTCTCGAAAATTGCTTACCGCTATAATAGATTCATTTTACCATTTATGGTAGATCGATAGGTGAGTAATACGGAATTGGACATTACTTCGTAACATCACCCTGGAATTTTTTTAATTACGAAACCGGATATAATTAAAACTGAATATATATTAAAATTAGTCAATTAAAATATAAAATGCATCCCAAACAAACTAGTTTCATCACAAGGAGATATGCAAATGGTCAAAATATGTTCATCTGCATCTTTAATTTTTCAACTTTCAGCTCAATTAGCTATTTCAGTTCTCAGTCTAATAGAGTTAAATAATTTTTTTAATAAAAAATTTTAAAAAATAAAATAAAATAATTTTATAATTATTTTAAACATGAGTTTTCGACGTTTTAGTTTCGAGCTATTCTCCGTATTTCAACCGAAGTTACCTTTCTCTTGTAATATAATTAAAACTTAATGATGTGTGCCTCAGGTCGATTTTTTCGGCTAAATTATGAATGTACAAATTTTTACGTGACACATTTTTTTATTTTTAAACATTTCGTAGTTTATAATAACATTTACAAATAATGCAACTTCCTTATCATCTTCAATTATATTAATTTAATTTAATTCAGGAAAAGTCGACAATTTAGTATTTCGAATAGTCAGGCACAGCTTGTTTTTTAATGTTACTGCCACCTATGAATGTTTATTGCTGCTGAGCAATTAAGTTTAGTTCATAATTTAGTCGAAAAAATCGACCTGAGGCACACAGCTTAAATATATTGAGTCAATAATAAATAATAAAATAAAGCTTTTATTGGTATAGGGATCTTTAAAATAAAGTAAAATAATTCATTCATTGAGCTTTCGATGTCTCATCGACATCATTTTCCAAACTAATGAAAATTTTGTATATAATTTTTCCTTACAAAATATTCAAAGCCTATTGAGTAATTTATTCCAAAAACAAAGTAGATTTTAAACAAGTATATAAAATATGAATTGAATTAAAAATATTAAAATATATAGGAAAATTAATTCAAAGTTATAAATTCTGCGATTTTTAATTAAATAAAGTAGACGGAAAAGGGAATTAGTTAAAATAATTATAGACTTGTTCATCCACAACAGAGTAAGTGGTTTCGTGTGAAGTTTGTCCTAAATTGTCCTAAAGCAACAACAAATTTTAGGACAAATTTAGGACAAACTTCATACGACTATATAATCACGTGAAGTTTGTCCTAAACTGTCTTAAACACAAAAATTTTTTCTAAACGTAATTTAACAGTGTAAATTATTATTCAATTATATTATCAGTTCAATTTCAAACAAGAATATCAACTACACTACATTTTAAATTAAACATGTAATATCAAAAATTTTGAAAGTAAATTTTATTTACAATTATGCGAATAAAGAACTACTTCATAAATTTTTCATTGTATCCATTGAATACTTATCCATCGAATAGCGGGAATTCCTACTATCAGTGGGTCATCATACTCGCTCGGTAGATAGACATAGGAGACCAGAGCTTATTTTAAGCCCTAAGGCTAAAGAGTTTTTCTTCTTTTCAACGGAACTAATACTTTTCCCGTGTCACGTATATTCGAATAGTGGGAATTCCTACGATCAGCAGGTCATCATACTCGCTCGGTAGATAGGCTTAGAAGCCCAAAACTTATATAGATCAATAAATTGGCGGACCTTGTAAACCCTTAGTCTGAAGAATTTTTCTTCTTTTCAATGGGACCAATACTTTTCCCATGTCACGTATATTCGAATAAAGAGAATTTCCACGATCGGCGGAACTTTATGTTTCGCCATAAATTGGCCAACAGGGTACAGAAACTATTAGCAATGAAAAATTGGTGGACCTTTTAATAGAAGTATCAGTCCCAGACTAATTTTCGTTGATCTAATACGCGCACTCGAATTACACTGTTAAATTTAATTATAAATATTGTTGTTGGTTTTACTACAAGTTAGGATAAACTACGCATCCGTGTAAGTGGTGTCGGACCTTATAAATAACATAATTAGAAAAAATATTTTATATTGTGTATTTTTGTGAACAAATGAATTGCGTTGATTTTAGAAGTGGCACCCAAACAAATTATTCACTATTATATCTGGCTCACAGCCGAAACATTTTTAAACAAATCTGATCCAAAATGTTATTTATGTTCCTAAAATCTGCACGAATTTTATGCAACTATCTCTTTGATTATCAGGCCTGCCAAGGAACAACTAAGGAATGTTGTGGGATTCTTTAATGCGACGAAAGTTAGTTAGCTCAGAAGACAATGCCTTATTAATTGAATTAGCCTACAATCACATTTAAATTGTTAAATTAAATTTGACTACTGATCGGATCTATTTATGTGGTAGGTGTTTTTTCAAATCTGGGTATTGTGTATTTTTTTGTCTTGCAGGTTTTCATTAATTTAATAAAACATCAAAATTTCTTATGAAATGAATGTTTCAAACAGTTTTTTGACACGGTTATTTGGAGCGTTCTGTCTGCCATCTAGATATATTTATAAATAATGTAACTAGCAATAAACTATAATAAATTGTATGAAAATTCTATAAACACAGAAATCAACAGAAATTAATTCTTTCAAAATTATATGAAATTATCGCACGAAATGAATACAAAGCTAAAGGAAAGCAAATATTAGAAATAATAATGCTAAGCAATTTAAAAAATTGTTAAAATAAGCTAAAAAGATTTTGAGTATAGCTATAATTTAAATAATTGTGACACAATTTATCCCTGCAAAATTTCTACCGATGTCAAGAATGGCCCTTTCGGTCTATTATTCAAGCTTGACGAGAACTTATATGTTCAGTTGTTTTCATTGACCGTTTTCAATTGTCAACAAAACATTTCTAGTATTATTTCAAAAATATATCACTATAAATATTTGCTTAGAGTTTGATGGACATACAATAACTTTCAAGGTGCCGTTCCACAAGAGCATTGAGCCAACACAACAAGACATACAAAGTCAATATAAGTGCCCATACATAATATATATTTCACTTAAGCGAATTATAATGTGTAGCATTCAAAGTATAAATATTCTAGAAAACCATGCCACAACTCAGAAAAGGCGGTTAAATGCATCTTAACTGTTGTCGTGGTAGCTAACGATATTTTACAAGGAATCTGATGATTCTTTGTTACCATGCATTATTTGTGTAATAAAGTATTATATAATTTGATAAGTATAGTGTGTGGTGTTTTGCTGATCAAATTGGAATAAATATTTACATACTTTTTGATCGATTATCATTTTGGTTTCATCTTCTAAATCACAATCACTACTTATGAAAATTTGTATGCCTTTATTCAGTAATGCTAATTTGATGTATGTATTAAATTAATAATATTGAGTCTAGTTAATCATGTATTATCTAAACTCTTATTTCTTGAAATAACATACAAAGCAAAGAGATCCCTCAGTTTCAAGTGTACTCGAATAAACTTAAAATTGTGCTCCACAAAATAATTATTTTTAAAACTTTAGTAATAATGTTGAAAATGTTTTATATCAGTTAAAAGTTCCAATCTTTTGTATGAGCCTTTCTTTAACGATATTTTTCTGAGAAATGTGTAGCCTCTTGATGAAAAAATTTGATTAACCGATCTAAATTGTACTCAAAAAAGTATTATCCTGTGAATTATAAACTGAATGACTCAAAAATATAGAATTGTAGACTTCCAATTAGATAGATTATGTGTGCATCCACTAAGAAGCACTTTGATGCCGGATTTGCTGGATGTCCGCATTTGCTGGATGTCCGCATTTGTGTTTTGCGGGCTGATTCAGGTATATTTTAATATTTTGTATATTGTGTTTTCCCAAATTATGTCAACTGTGTTATAGAAAAACCAACTAAAACTGCGTCACTTGTATTGTCGTATGACTACAATTTGTTAGAATTATGTTGAACTCCGCAAAAAATCGATTTAAAATAAAAAATCGATTATATAAGAATTTTTGGACAAAATTAATTAAATTGAATGTTAACTTTTGCTTGACCTTCCGCCTAGTGTAAGTAAATAACTAATATTGAAATTAGTAGAACGAAACCCCAACCCAAGTGGTGGTTTAGCAGTACCGTCTCGAGTACCGTTCATGAGAATATATAATGTTTTCAGGACATAATAGCCTTTCAATTAGGGCTAGCTCTAGTTTAGGGTTTAGTTCTAATATTTTTCCGATATATAACAATATTTTAGAAAAAAGCAAAAGAGAAATAATTCCATATTAATGTTAATTCATAATTTATAAAATATTTAGTCTGATCATTCTCTAAATTTGGTCAAACCCAAAATGAGTTCAAAGAAGAATGTAATTTAAACTTCATTGTTGTAGTAGTTTGTGCTATTTGGATCACCAAATAATTGCACCTAACAACAAATACGTCGGTATGATCAACATGCCTATATTTTCATAATAACTTTTCATTACTAGCAATAGATCGAAGGACTCCTTCCTTAAAAATTATTTCTAAAAGAAGATGCAAAATAATAATAAACCGGATTAACGTTAAAACAGCTCTAATTATTTTAGTCTACTGATGATAAACTATTATGTATTAATTTATTTATTTTTGTATTGCAGGGTTATAATTGGTGCCCCAAAAGCTGATTCATCAAGTATACAAAACGGTGTAGAACAAGGAGGTGCTGTATATAAATGCCATTTTACAAATGACAATGATTGTAAAATTATCGAATTCGATTCATACGGTAAACTAATTTTAATTTATTTGTAATTTTAATTTTTTTTTTTAAGATTAAAGATGATGATGGTGTTCATGTTGAAAATACCTCATGAATATTATAAACCAAAAATCATAAATATTGTTAACTAATAGGCCCTTTCGTGTTACTCAACAGTTGAGCAACACGTTGAGTAAAATCACGGCCACCTTATGAAAATTTTGAACTTTATTAAATCACATTTGCGATTTCTTCGTGTAATACATGCCGTTGGTATTTTCAAATCTAGTGACAACGACTAAGGTGTGTTTCAATTGGTTTAAATACAGCATAAAAAGTTAGAAAGTTAAAAATTGTGAATAAAAATGCCAAACGTTTTATCTGCTTCAAGAGTTGATAAAATTTTTATATTGAAAACATTTGGCTGACAAAAATATTTGTTTGTAAATAGAAATTTGCCATGTAAAAATTTTGAGAAAAATTGTAATGATATTACAATTTTTGTAAACTGACCATAAGTGACTAATATATATTTAAAAAGTATTTATTTTACATATATTATACATATAATTACACATAATGTAAGCAACCATGTTATTGTCAAAATTTTGCCCAACAGATAAAAAGTTAAAAAATATTTATCACGAATAAATTTTTAACTTTTTATGGGGCATTTAAAACACACTCTAAGATGTCAAGATTTTTTTTCTTCCATTTAATAGCAATTGCGTTTTGTTTTTTGTTATTACGTCACAAATAAGTTGATACAATGAGTTGGAATGACTTGACCGAGATGGCGCCAAATAAGTGAATAAGTTTCAAATAAGTAAAGCATTAACCAGCGAGTCTTTAAGAAGTTTAAGTAACAAAGCAAGCAAACAACATCTCAAAAATGTTTGTTTACTGACATTACTGACCAGCGAAACTTATAGCATGTTTTCATGCCAGAGTTAACCTAGGTTAACTCAGGTTTACGTGCATGGAAACACAGATTAAGGTTGAATGTCGTTAAATCTGTTTTAACTCAACGAAACTAGTACGGTTGGGTTAGGTTCTACCTGTCAACGTTTTTTGCATGTGTTTTAAAATGATGCTCCCTGCTTTTCCTACATTAAAACACAGATTTTGAATAAAAATATTTTAAAATTTACCTTGAAAATGAGTAAAATATCGCAATAAATATTAACATACATATGTATATGTCAAGTTGACTCGGTTTCATGAAAACGGTACGAGTTAACACCAACAAATTTTCAACTCAACGAAACCTAAACCTGTTTTAACTCGGTACATGGAAACATGGTATTAAAATACTTTTCGTTCAGTTGCGTCAAATTTGAACTGTCACTTAGCAATCTGAAACAAGAGCGAAAACTATCGCCCAAACTGAAGGAAACGTCAAGATTGTACATTTGTAATGGCGGTATGTTGGTATGTATCACACTTTAATAATTTATTTATTCGCTGGTCAAACTGTTAAATATTCTGTAATAAAATATTACGGTAAATTCTGTAAGGTTTTGTTACAGACTCGCTGGTCATAGCTTAAGTAATTGGAAAAGGGCCTTAGCGCATTATCAGAGTGCTTGATTACAAGTACAATCTGCAGTTATTATTGCTTCCAACTGAAATTTAATTTAATACTGTGTAAAATTGGATTAAATTAAATAAAGCACATGAAAATCTTAGAAATAATTAAATTTAAATAAGACTATTGAAAACAATTAAAATGGTTCCAAATTTGGTCAAGTATAAATTTTACTAAATATTACACCGTTAAGTAAATTCAAAAGTATTTTAGGAAATTAGAACTGCATCCAGAAATAAACATTTTTTATTATTTAATCAATGTAAAAATTAATTAAAATTTCTTTGAATCTAATAAAACTGCAAGGCGACGATAATACCTGTGATAATTAGTTTTAGTCATTACAAGAACATTCTTATCACCGTACTATTTCACGTACATAACCGCTTTTACCGATTTAATTGCCATTGCAATAGAAATTCGCAAATGAAATTAATTTGAACTGAATTTAAATTTAAACAAGAATTTTTTTGTCCCGGTGCTAAATTACTTTGATGAATATCTTGTATGCTTAATGTAACTCATTCGACATCCACTACAAAAACCGACATTGTTTTGTGAAGAGAAAGAAATCAACAGTCTAGACAAAATCATTTCGATTTTTAAATGTTTGATAGATCAATCAACACCTCAAGTCACGTTTAATTATAAAATTTAGGTATTATTAATAACGATTGAAAATTATTTTTTATAGTTTTGGTTTCTTCTACATCGTGTGTTAAGCCAGAAAAATCATACGTAATTTGATTTTGGTTATAGTGAGCGACAAGGTTTCAATTTTAGTACCTGTCAATTTAATGATTTATTGCATTAAACAAAATTGAATTATATTTTTAAAATTACAACTTTTGTGGTTTGCCGTTTCTAATATTAAACTGGTTTACTTGTAGCTGAGTAAGCCACAGTACATAAGTAAATTTGAAATAGGAACGTGTGGTATAATAACTATAATTTCGGTTTCATGAACTCATGTAACGCAATTTTTCTTGTCTCAGTTAATTTATTTCGATTCTTTGTGTTGTTTTCCTAATGATTTAGGATCGATTTGCATTTTATGTTCAAAATATTTCTAAAGAAACATTTAAAAATAGACAGAGATCCATCATTTTATTTATCAGAGTTGTATATAAATTTGAGATACAAATTTTTAAACAAGCATGACAAATTTTATAAATTTGTAATCAAAATATAAATAAATTTGGTTAAATATTTATTATTTACAAATTGTGTATCATAAGACCTTGCAAGTTTTCAATTTATTTGTTCAGTTATGATTCATAATTAAGGGTGACATAATTTCCTTAAAAAGTGCATTAACAAAACCTCGTTCATCTCGCTGGTTGTTTTTTTATATATGTTTAATTACATAGGTAGCTAGTTTCGAAAATGATCTACTTTATAAAACGCGCGTAATGGACGGTTTAATCTGTAACTTAACAAAATTAGTTTACTTATTATGTATCGTGTTTATTGTGGATTTATTCCACATACGATGAATGTATCACAGGTTGACTGGGCTCCTGTAAAATTGATTTTGTAACAATCCGGTCGAAGACTATCGTGTGTATTCAACTATTAAATAATACTAGTACAGGGGGAACCGCGCAGTTTGGATTGAGCTAGTTAAACTGTTCATTTAAACATTATTTTGTTTAATAATAGATTATTGGCTGTTGTTCTAAAACAGACAAGGTACATAAAAAGGGCTGAAGTACAAGGATCTAGTACTCTTTCATATGACTATTGCGCTTTAGTAATCCATTAAGTTTTCTTTTCTTTTGAACCTATTTGTCGATTAATTGAAGGGAAATTCTACTTAGTTTTTTTATGTTAAAGATAACAAAACTAATCTGTACCTTGCTCGATACATTTTTCTAGATTTGTTTATTTTTAACGATGTAGAATTGCCGACCTACTTTCATGGGACAGTCATTTAACTTTCTTTTACATAATATAATAGTAAAATAAAGTACTCTAATCATGACAATTTTTAACCTACATCATTATATCACTAAAACGTAGTCAGTGTGTGCAGATTTTTGTCCGCTTTCTACAGCCATTTTCCATATGACGTCATTCGATTTTTGTATATTACATATTTTGAAAAGCAAGGCGTTTATGAGAAAAACCTAAATTTGTAACATAATCGGCCCATTTGCTAAACTGAATAAATAAACTAAATAAATAAATAAAAATCCGTTTTCGGATTGAGTGATGGGGAATAATCTGCCTTAAGGTTTTTCATAAATTGGGAAAATCAATGGCATCCACCAAGTCCATAAGTTTTTTCTATTTTTGCAAAAATTAAAACATTCTAATAAATTTAAAAATAAAATTTTCAACAAGTGTTGACCTTATTATTGATTATATGTAAATGACAGTTTTTACCAAAATCCTGGTAAGTTTTGGTGGTGTATTTGTAGTAAAAGTAGGTTGCGTGTTGGCTACAACATATTCATCCCTCCATATTTCGGTAATTGTTTAGACCGATATACCTTATTTTATAAAAAGCTCAAGACTAAGACGTTACTTAAAATTTCTTCTAAATCATTACTTTAATAATTAATTACCTTAATAATTAAATATTGTTTAAATAATTTCTGTCAAATAAACTGACTGGTCAATAATCGTTTTCTAATCTAAATTAAAGTTTTTCATGGCGGCTATAAGTGATTAAGAAAATTGTAGTAACAAAATGAATTTTATTCGGCACACATAACGGAGACTGTGGCCGAGAGAGGTAATGCAACAACAAGTTTACCGTTAATATGAAGCAACCTGGCTTGGGTTGGTACAAATTTGGGTAACGGTGTGAGGGAACAGCGCAGAAGGATTATGGTAAAATGGAAAGAAACTTAAATGCCAACCGGCATGTCAATATGCCTCATCCAGCAGCTCTGAAACTTGGCTACGATTTAATGGACTAAACAGTCAGTAATCTGGATTTGATTTGATTAGGTATCCTCAGAAATGAGGTGGCCAAATCCCTCTATGAGATATAGTGTAGGCAAAATAAAATAAATATTCTGTTTTTTTTTCTATTTTAACAGATTTCATTGATTAAAATACAAATAAAGAAGCTTTCGTGAAATCCGGTTAAATTTCTTATGTATTTGTCATTTTATTGTTGGGTGTATGCAAATGTATGTTAAATTGTAGTTTGTTTAATTTTGAATTTACTAACTTTATTTCTAGATACTTCATGGGATATAATATTGTTTCTCTTTTGGTTCTTTTCACTAGAGTTTATTTAGAATGCATAAGAAGGTTTCCTAAAATATAACGGATGAAGAAAAAGTATAGAAACCCTAATCACACTACTTTAAGCCTAACCCAGTACTAACGACGAGTTGCACTATTCTGGCTTTCCCGGGAAATTAGGATTTGGGAAAAATATTTCCATAGCATTTTTGCCCAAATTGTATTTTTCTTGCCTACTGGTGGAGTCAGTTTAGTGTAAAAATTTCCGAAACAAAGTTGATGTGGAAACTTTGGTTCAACAAAATTTTTATAAGGAAGAAGAACAGCTTCATTCATTTTTCTTTAAAAAATATTTACGCAAAACTAATTTCATCGGTAAATTGGCAAATTGATGCTAACTGGCTGAAACCGCAATAAAAACGACGACTTCGACAAATTGGACAAAAACGCTCTTAGAAAACATTTCCTGTTTGTGGAACTAACAATCAAAGTAAACTGCTCTAAACCTTTTATTTGTTAAGGTCTGGTGCCTTATTGATCGCGCACACATTTTAAACGAAAAATAATTGTGTTGTTGTGCAAGAAAGGGATTTTATAAATTTTCAGTTAATCAACTGAGAATCCTAGTTTAACATTCGTAAAGTTCAGCACTCAACCAGACCGAATTTTAGCATTGGCAAAAACCACAAAAAATTAATTTTTATTTACATTATTGAGGTTTACAAAAATCCTATTACACTTCTTTGGATTATAAAACATAACATCTTTACATGCACTCGGAGAAGTGCTTATATGTACTACATAATTTGACATATGTCAGTTTTTAAGCAGCTGGTTAAGAAACAGATTGCTTGCTCCAATATAACTCAAAACTTATACTCAATTAATTATATTATAAAAAAATTTCGAGCAGAAGCAATAAATTAATTCAAAATTTATTGTCCAATTAATAGATTTTACTATACATTCAAACCAATAAAAAAAGAGAATTAAATTAAATTTAAATGAATTTCACAATGAATATTGTTTAGCTGGACTCTCGTGCGATTCATTTAAATAAATAAGTATATTCCGATACTATCGTTGATAAACCATTGCTCAAAACAATTTAATGTGTACTACAATAAAATAATTGTTCAAGTCTTTGATGAATAAATAAATATTTATAAGACTTGATCATTTTAATCAAACTATTATTCTTACATTAATTGTTTGTTTTGTACTACGAGTATTATTTTAATCACGACATCTGTTTTAACTATCATCTAATAATGTAGATTTTTTTAAATTATTGATTTGCTTCAGTTATTTATGTCAATTTATGAATATTAGAGTGAGAAACTAGATGACTGTTTAACTTTTAAAACAGAGTATTTCTGAAAAGTACTACATATATAATATGTTATTGGCATTGTGAAATCATGAGAAACAGTTCTTTATAATGTATGTACTCATCGCGATTATCTCAGAGGATATAAACATCAGTCATTGAAATAATGGATTAATTAAAAAAAAAATGCCTTAACGTTGGATAGAATATGCATGTCAAAAAACAAATTGAATTACAATAGGGTTAAATAGGGTTGGAGTTTTATTTAAAATAAAATACTTTTTTGTTGTGGCCGCAAATTTGATAAATAACCATTAATCTGCTTAGATAATTTAGAAACAAACAGATTACTGAGGCCTGTTAGAATTATCTAATTATCTACCTCTGCATCTTCAAGTGATTAATTAAACCAACTCGAATTTAACAGATAAAACAGATTTAATAAAAACGCCATATAGATTTTTTAAACGTATAAAACCAAAATTTAAAATATCATTTCGGCATCTTTAAATATTCTTGTTTATTCGTAGTACATAACCTTAATCAGCTGACATCATTGTTATCCCACAACCAACAATTAATCAACTCGCATATTTTAGATTAAGAAAATTAAATAATAATAATTAAAATCGAGACGAAACAAATTGCACACAGTTAACCATTGCTCTAAATAAAAACAATTTATCATATGACGACACGATTAAGTACATACCATTTCTAAATAATAAGAATTTACACGTTGATTCGATATCAATTGAATAACCGAAAGTCCAAGAAACCAAAAAAAAAAAGAATATAATTGTCTCAAAAAAAAAAATTATTATAATCAAACTTGTTCGCCCATGCATTTTTAGTTTTATAGAGTATCACAACAATATATTTGAATGTACCTCTATGACCACCAAACAGAATGTAGGATGGTCATATTGGAGAATAATGTTCTTATTCTATTAAATGAGAATATAACATGAATCACTGATATTGACTGTAACACTGAATATAATAAAATTCTTGTAAGACGATTACGTGATAATTTATTAGTAAGACAGTTATTGATTCCTTCTTTGGCCAGAACGTAATACTCGTATTACTAATCAAAGTTGTAATGTACACGTCCAACAGTATAATTAGTACGCCCACACCCATATTGATGTAAGGCCGCACGACCGGATAAATTATACTCGTTATCTCAGTTCAATAAACAATTTTTATAAAAATACTCAGGTAATAATTATTTTTGAGTGGTCATTAAATGTATGCGTGTTCTGAATATAAATTTTCCAAATTTCTTTATGACATACGGAAGCAAATCGTATGCTACATAGCGATACACAGTTAAAAACTAAAAAACTATCGGTCTCAATAATTTTTATTGTAATTTGCCATCAAAGAATCATTATTATTTTTATTATTATTATTGCCACTTGTGTCACGTGATAAATATTCGAGCATGTAGAAAAAAAACTTTCCAACATCCCACACACATGATGCTTTTGTTTAAGGTCTAATTTCTAATTTTTATGCTGCATTCGGAAAAAAAACATCATCATCACAACATCATAAATTTTTTATTTTATTTATGTATGTACGTTCATATTAAAATACACGTGCGACGGTTGTCTTGCAAGTAAATTGTAAGCATTAACAAAAACGAAAGAAAGATAGAGAGAATCTGGTGCCTGTTGTGGCTGTGAAGATGATTTTGATTTTATACTTTACATCTGTTTTGGAATGGAAATTTTAAATAAACACCAAATTTAGATATAAAATTGAATATTAATTAAAATCATGAGAATTTACCGTAGGGACTAATATTTTTATGAGTTGAGACTAAAAAACGCGATGACATATATTAATTTTTAATTACCAAAATGATTGGTAAATTAAAATTCCAATAAAACCTACACATCGTAAAAATTATATGCATAAGAAACCTACAGTTATACAAAACGAATTTATGATATAAAACTGACATCTTAAGATTTTCTAAGAAATGTGTATGCAAGGAGTTGCTGCTTTGTGAGTTTTGATGTTTAAATCTGGTACCCATCTGGATAATTTACAATCGCTTCTTAACTTTATTTTGTTGGTTTTTGCAATTATACGAAGACCTATTAGTCTTCAATGTGCTCAGCTGTTTGTATAAGAAATGAAGAAATGGCAAAATTAACATAAGAATAATTTTTGTTTGTATGTAATGTAATACGTCTATTGAAGTTCTTGAAGAGGAAAATAAAATAGAAATGGTACGAAATATGTAAATAAGAATAGTATAACATTGTTTTTAAGTTTTAAAAGTTTTGTCTGTTTCTTTTATTATTTGTGTCTTAATGTTAAACCTAATTTTAAATATAATTATGACTTAATTTAAAAATTTTAAACTCAAACGAGAAATTGAATTATTAACTTTAGCGATATTTAACTGTTTTCCAGGATAATATTGGCGCTTACCTTGATTTTCAATAATATATTGTTGATTTATTATTACTTTTGTATAGGCATTTGGATTTAATTCATTTTAAAAAATTTAGTTCTCATAATATTGGTATTACGGAATACATAAAAGTAATTTAATACAATTTGCAACTATGTAATGTGACATTGCCCTTAATAAAATTCAACTATAAAATTAACATATTCATAACTTTAGTCCTTATTTTTTAATCAAAAAAAACTTTTTGATTAATTTTCATTAAATTTTATGAAACTTTGATATTTCGTGACAAAAACCATTCAAAAACTCAAAAAAAAATTTACGCTGATCGTTTCTTTCCAGTTTCATTTTTATGAAATTACGTTAAAATCAAAATTATTTTATGGAAATAATTAATCCATTTATTAAGCATACTTCGCTTGTATTTTGAGAATATTCTCTAATAACAATAAATTAACAAATGGACAATAAATTAACAATGGAAATCATGTTAGATGAACCTATCCGTGTCTGTCAGAGAAATCTGAGAAAATATATTGGTACCTACCATTCAAGCGAAAGGAATGTCATAATTATTTGAAAAGATTCTGCTCACAATATTAGGCGGAAATAAACCTAGGATTTCAGTATACTGTACTGTCTAGGTTTCGCTGGATAATAATCTGCTTTTTCTCCAATAATAGATAGTCATTTACCATAAAGGTTTTGGGTGACAATTGAATGACCCCAAATAATTAGTTAGTACCGTTAGAGTTGATAGATCCGTTAACATTTACAACGGATTTGTTTGAATTGTTATTTTATTTAGTAAACACAATTACTGGAGCATCGGTCTAGATAGCAATACTTGGACGTTTCTTAAAACAGTATTTGTGAAAAATCGAAAACTATTTAAATGAAAATGTATGCGTATTGGTTTTGTAATCGACACTGGCAGATGAAGAAGCTGAATTTTCTGTTCCAAGTGAATAAAAATAAGTAAATGCCTTTACTTTCATTTTATTTTGTCAAACAACTTTAACAGTGGCGATGGAACAAAACAGATAATTAAAATTGGTTGAGTACGGTTAAGTAGTTACTTGGCTCATAAACCGTTTTGTACTAGTTCTGCTATAAATACTCTTTTAAACTTTAAGTAAATTCTCAAATGAAAGTAAAAGCATTTACTTATTTGTATTCAGTTGGCTCTCTATATAAGTGACTGATAATGTATATAGCTCCTTCCTAATCTAAAGGAAGCTTGTTTATTTGTTAGATGTTTGTTGATTTGTAGGGAATTTCTTTGAAGAACGATCGCTCGCCTTTGTATTGTATTGTATTGCTGAAAAGGAGGACGCCCAACCAAAAATTAACATTCCCCATAAATGCACTTTTTTAAAATTGTTATAATTAAGTTTGGCCTATTACTACGGAATATTTAAGCCAGTGGTGGTTGTGATATGTATAAATTAATCTAAATTAAATTAACGATTACGAAAGGAAAAAATTTAAAAAAAAATTATGTTTACTTTGTCCAACTCAAAAGCTTATATGAATAGGTTTAGATTCATCCTTGCTTCCCGTATACTATGTATGCTCGTAATTCTAGCAAACTTAATTCAATTTTTTAAAATATTTTGAGCTAAATTTTCTATTAAAGGCAGAGGCGTCCATTATAAATGTATGCATCCCTAACCAGTTAAACACACTAAATTGAATATGTTGCCGCGACTAAAAACATTTGTACGTGGTTTTCTACAATTTCTAAAGCATTTAATGCTTTGTGCTCTTCAACTAAATTATTGCTCTTCAATTCTTCCCATAATACAGGCCAATAACTTTTGATGACACTACATTTCTTTTGCAAACTTCTCGCCTTATTATAGACCAATTATTTCTGATGACACTACATTTCCTTAGAAGACTGTAATAGCTTTTTTAAATTCCTAAATTGTAAATAGTTGTCCAACCCTTTTCTTTGATAAACCGCAAATTATTTTAATGTCGATGGTGATATTTGATGAAATAAATTTACTTTTTCGCTGTCCGCTAAAAATGACAATTTGATTGAAAAGTAAATTTTTGTTTATGCTATTTGTGAGCCACCTGGTTGAAGAAATGGTAATGGAAATATTGTGTAACAACCGCATTTCTCTATTTCCTATCTAAAGTCATAATTATCGTGATGATTTAGTATCTTTGTTCTAATGGTAGTGAAAACGGGTTTTATTTCTGCTGGTGTAAGAAGCCTGATGAAACTATATAAGTAGTAAAACCAAATGGCCAGGCAAAATTCGCTAGGACAACATTTTCATTTAGACAACTCAAAGAAAGCCGTGAGGTATATTATTATGTTTATTTTAACAAGCAACACTTTAATGCTTTGCTCATAACATCGGGAAAATAGCATGGTATTTGCACCATGGTATTGAAGTAAGAAATATTTCAACTCGAGTATGAAAAAAGTAGGCGGAGTTTTTATATTTTGAAGCGATTTCATTGGTGTAGAGCATGGTTATCAATACCATGGTAATTTTTTCCGATGTTATGAACAAAGCATAAAGGTATCAGAATAGTGTAACAATTTAAAAGTTTTAGCATAAAATGAATACTGAATGGCTGATGCCACGCTATGGTAACTGGTATCCGGTAACTTCTTCGTTTGTTTCCCCTTTACTAATAAAATCAAAAAATTTCGGCGCAGATAAAACCGATTAAGGGGAAAGGGGAAAGACGAAAAAGTGACCAGATAAAAGTTACCCTAGTGTGGATATGCACAATGTTGTAATTTTGAAATGTTAAATTAATTTTGTTCACTATACACACTTCTAAAACTAAATGCACACTGAGTAGTTTTGTTTTAATTTTTTTTTTTATTACAACATAAAGTCAAAAACCTTAAGACGTTGTAAAATTCTTCTGTGACAATTGTTTGGTTTTTACTTTTTTATTTATTCATAAATAAAATATTATGAAAAGTAAAAAAGAGAAAAATATAAAAACAAAACGTAATTTCTTAGAAACGTATTTAAATTTTATTTTTAGAACTATTTTGTTTATCCGTAAGAAAATTCGTAAAATTTGTCAGAAATTTCGTCGTTTGGTTTTCTTTTAATCTTAATTTTAGAGTGCGAGCACGGCAAGGTATATTTTTTTATTAGAGAATGAATCACACACAAATTTGTTTCGCTACGTTACAAGGGTTAAATCACAGTTTCAATTTTGGTTTTGGGCTGTACCCATAAATTTTGTAAGCAACTAAATTGCGAAATGATATCATGCGGTTGATTAAACAGCGCGCTAAGTTTTCAAAGAAATTTGAGATGAGTTCATTAACAAATCTTTCCGTTAAGATGTTTAAACAAAAAGTTCACAGCTTATTGTTAAAAATTATGGTTAATATATCGCCAGGTCTTTGATCTGGAATTTGGATATATTATTCAAAGATTACATTACACAATATATAAATTAAAGTCTTATTCGTTTTATTTAGAATTTAACGATAATTATGACCTTAGTGAATATTTTATGTCGTATTCATCAGTTTGTTCAACTTAAAACAAAATATTATATGACAATTATTCCGGCTTATCAGAAGAATATTTTAAGTGCATAATTCAAACTGTATTTCAACTATGTGGTTGGTTTGTAATACATTTAGCATATAATTTTATTATATACGTACGTACATTGATCCACACGAATGAAACGTTTTATTCACATGATTCGTACATATGCGAGACTATATAGTCACATAGACGGTATAAAAATAGTGTTGGTCTATTATTAGAATACGCGACCGAGCATGATTCAGATCTAAACTGTATACAGTTTTTGATTGAAACCTATATACATACTACGCTGTAGAGTTTTCTTTATAAATATTAAAAATTTTCGTAGATTTATATAATATTATAATAAGCTCAATATTATTTTTTGTATTTCTAGATGATATCGTAAATGACTTAAGATCGTTCAATTAACTGTTGATGGTAAAATATCAGTATCTATTAGTTAATAAAAAGATTGAGAGAATTTCGGGTTGAACTTGATAAATAAAAAACTTAACTTTTCAACTGAAGTTTAGTTATGCCTTGTTGCACAGAAAAAATACTAATGTCCGGGTTAGTTGTGCGCCAATTAAATGTTTTATACGAAATCTGGTTTCGCAATCAGAAAAAACGCAACGCAAACTTGATTAAATATGTTTTATTCCTGGAAATATTTAACGATTAGTTAAAAAATTAAGCTAAATATTTCTGCAAACAGATTTCATCTGTCAGTCAATTTTCTGTGCAACCAGGCATTAAAGGTTTAAAACAATAACCAACACTGAGAAAACTTAAATTCGGGTTTAAAGTTAAATCAAAAGATTCTAGCAAGTTATGTCAGAATTTTTATTTGACGTCTAAGAAAGGCTGGCATAGAGGAACAAAACACGTTGCTCATTCGAACTTTATAAAAACACAGTCGAATATTTATTTACATTTTTAGGATTGTTCATTTCAAAGTTCTCCGTACAAATGTTCTTAATGGCCTCCGACGGTGTGCAAAGACTTGAACCGCAAGGTATAACGTAAACCGCAAAAATTATTTTCTAGCTCTATATGTTTAGGATTTTCTTAAAGTTTCTAAGAACATCTAATAGAGTAGACCATCTTACGAACTAGAATGCAAAGCTACGTAGTCGTGGGCGGATATTCCGCCCTATTATTTCCATTTATATGTTAGAAAAGTAGTCTTCCTATTCTCTCTTCTACGCTTTGGTTTCCATTATAGTGACTCAGTGGCCAGAAGACTACCTTTACTTTAACTTCATGGGATGTCTGCTAAATGAATCCAGCTTCCTACTTTAATAGAAACATATTGTTTGCAATTCCAATAGAACCAACCGATTCAAACTCACTAAATGTCGTTCGGGTGTATATTTTTTATCTAACTTGCACATTTCCTTAACTAGTAATAATGTTGATAATGTTCCTCATTAAAAACGAATTTTTTGAATTTCACTTTATGTTTAAATTATTTACATAGATTATAATACACCATACTATTTTCAATGAGTAAACAAAACTTTTCACTATTATTAGAATAACTTTAATTAATTAATGACAAATAAATTAATCGTTTAATTTGACTTGCTCTACAAAGACTCTTTTTTGGAGTTCATTTGTTATTATTATTTTAAATACTAAAATCTTTCACCCAATGTAATTTAGTGAAATTTCGGTAGCCCTACAGTTCTAGAGTTCCGTGTTGCCGGCAGCAAGCGTTCTCGCAGTTGCAGTCTTCCACGCCGTAGATTTTTATAAAAATAATTAAATTTAAATATTTTAAGATAAATAAGTTAATGTAATATTTGAAAAGATCAAATAATATTACATAAAATCACATTATTTAAAAAAAGTAAACATCCTGAGTTAAAATATTTGGATCTGTCATTACAAAATATCAATATTGATTTCTTATTATAGGTCTTGGCAAATGTTTTGTACAATTGAAAGGTGGGTTGGTGTATAAAGATCCGACGATACACACGTAGATAGATATATTTTATCACAACTTTTATAAATACCGTTAGTTTAGGTGGATACATTTAAATAAAATCTCGCCACACCATTTTAGAAAAAGCAGATGTAAATATAGTGCGTGCTGCTGCTAGTTGTAGTAGTCGTAATCATCGTAATAGTAATAATAACAAAGGTATCTGTTTTATGTAATACACCAAATCGATGAATGAAAAATAAAATAGTTTTCTTTTTATCTTTTATTTCTTTTAAAAATTAATTTTGTTTTTTTATCATTAAAAACTCAAAAGTTAACACTATTTGCCCGAGTTTAACATGTTTACTATTTTTTGGTAAATTTGGTTCAATATGTGTTAAACGGTTTTTAAATTATACGCACCACAAAATATTCACTCTCAAACCATTTTACGAATAAATATTTTTTTTTGTTTTTGTTTAATCAAAAACATTTTTAAGGCCCGATAATTTGTCACAAATATAAATATTATGATTTTTTTTAATTGTTGTTGTATTAGTTTTACTTTTTAAATTTACCTTAGCACTTAGATGACAATTATTATGATGAACACAAATATTGATTTTTGAAGTTTTCACTTTAAAATGCAATAAAATTCACCAAATTTTTATTATTTATCATTTTGTTATTTTAGTTTTTTTAATTTTTGAAAAATTTCTGTAAATATGTACAACTTAGTTCTTACTTTTGTCATTTTAAATGTTGTTTATATTTAATTAGTTTTATAATAATTTGTTTTAAATTTTTTTCATTTTTGATTTATTCAGGCCATCAAAAAAACGAGTTTGGTGAACAAATTGATTCGAAATCAAATCAATGGTTTGGTGCTACAGTTGCCTCGGCTGGAATAGATGGACCCGTTGTGGTAAGTCAGTTTTATTAATTTACTAGCTGTTGCCCGTGACTTCGTTCGCGTGGCATTCAATATAATGCGATAATATATTTAATACGAGTACTCGGCATGTGTTACAATGCCACTTAAACAAAGAAAGTAAATTTTAATTCTGTTAATTGAATGGTTTTGGATGCGCAATATTATTAGTTTTTTGGTCTGGTACGTTCACGAATATCCTGTCCATATGAGAAGCATGGATTTGCTAAAAGTAACACCACACACTTGTAGCGATTCTCTGCAAACTGTAAAACTGTAAAAGTTAGAATTTGAACAGCATATCTGCCAGAGTCGGGTCCCATGTGAAACGCGATACATATTTTAAAACGCGAATTATCAAAACGCGATATTTTAAAAATCGATTTTTCAAAACGCGATACAGTACCTAACGCGATATTTCAAAACGCAATATTTCAAAAATATCAGCAGTTTGTAACGAAGCTCCAAATCTCGATTGTGTTCCATTTGTTTTAGGTACTGTTTATTAAACAAAGAAAAAAAAATTTATACTTACCACTCGGTTTACTTACCATTTTATTCCGACCAATTTGTACGGCGTACCCTACGTTCCATAATTCCAATATGACTACACCATAAAAAAATTAAAAAGAAAAGAAATCGATCCAATGTGATAACACCAGAATCGATCAGTTGGTGTTATATACTTGTCGTAAAAAAAGAAGAAGATAGAGAGAAACAAAACAAAAATGATTTGCAACCGAGCCGACGAGAAGGGAACAATGACGTGAAAGGGAGATAGAAAGTTTTGGATTCGTAACGAGCGGATCATTCTTAAGAAAATATTTGGTAATTGCCAACTAACTAAATAAAAAAAAAAAAAAAAGTAAAAAAAATAAATACATAGATATTAAAAAAATAGTCTTGTTATTATATAAGGTATAAATGTACTCTTAGTAAAGAATTTAAACATTGAGTGTGTAAATATATATATGTGCAATAATTATAAATCGAAGAGGCGAGTCAATTTTTATTCCATTACGTCATTCTTCGAAGGAAACAAAATTGTCTACAAAATAAAAATAATAAAAAAATAAAAAACCAATTGTTGGTGTCAAACAACTCGAGAAGCGTTTCTATTTTACGCCATTGTTTTGTTTTAATTATTTTTGTATTTGGTTCTCCAAACCACTCGCCAACAACATTTTTTTTGTGGACTACGCGTATCGAGTGGCGACATATTTTTATTCCTGCATTCTTCTGGAGGAAAAAAAAAAAAAGAAAGGAAGCTGTGCGATTAAAGTGAATTCAGGAAATAACAAGAATACCCATCCACTCATTTATAAACGGTGTGCATCGGCAAGCCGGGGTGTAATGTAAGTGAAATAACGAGACGCCAATACAAGCATCCCAGCAACAGTGGACATATTTGCAAACGGTGTGCATCGGCAAGCCGGTTGTAAATTACGTTTAGCCGCCAATACCAGCATCCCAGCAACAGTGGACATATTTGCAACGGTGTGCATCGGCAAGCCGGTTGTAAATTACGTTTAGCCGCGAGGACCATAGGAACGGGAGTCGACTCATCATTTAAAACATCAAGGTCATGTAAAGTATAGCATGTTACTATAGTTTTTTTTTGTTTCCTATTTAGTTTAAACTTTTTTTTTGCTATTGCACCCTTTAATTTTGGGAATTCTTACCGTAACTTTAACGTGAAATTAATAGGCAGTTCCCAGTAAACCATTTTCGATATTGGTAGTCCATATATTTCCCTAAGATCGCTTCCCCTACGAAATTTAATTTGACAATTTTTTTTTTTTTTGAAATGGCTCACGTGCCATCGATCGGTTTGTTATTCGCTTCTTCCGGCACGGTTGCAAGTGGCGTAGTAATGTGTTAATTAGGTGCGGTGCATAATGTACATGGTTGGAGGAGGGTGGAAAATGATGTTAACATAACTGCGCATTTTTACCTGGTATTACGTTGGTAGAGCATTCATTTGATTGTGTTTTTGGGTTTAAGGTTTTCTGTGCACACTTAAGTTTAACTTCTTGTAACATGGCAGCTGTGAAGGTGGTAAACCGAACCTCCCATTTCCGACTAAAGATCTATACCGCGTCAACGTGTGCGACCACTGACATAGCAGGAATAAGCCATGAGGTTACAAATGGCGCCGAAACAGGGACCTGAGGTCTTACTAGTTAACAGGTTTCAATTTTAACGTTATACCTATTTTGAGGTTATATAAGCAGGTGGCCCTAATAAGGCATCCAGGTAGCTTCACTACCCAACGGTAACCGGTAGATCATAATAGAACCGCTTAGTGTATCACGCGGTTGATTTATCTTTTTTTTATTACTTTGCCCTTCAGGTTTTCAACAAGCACGTTTAACTGTTAATTTGTAATTTTTTTTTTTGGGTACCATTTTGATTTCGACGATTTAGCTACACTCAAGCATACCCAATCTATTTTAAATTCCATGGTTGATGAATTGCATATTTGCTCATTGAATGATGACTCATTATTTGGATTTCCTCGATGAGCAGTGTGGCAGCTCCTAGTGGAACTTTTATATAGAATCAATTATTTTTTTTTGTAACTGTTCATAATTTTGTTAGATTCCAGTTAGTTTTTTTTTCAGATTTAAACGTATCATCGGTAGATCAATAACTCTTTGCTGATTGATGAAGCAGATTAGTGCTGGGTCGGTCGATAGTTCAGTGACTCTGAATTCCTCGCCCCACCTAAACGGTCTTTCTCAGTGATGGCTTATTCAATAGCCCAAACTTAAATATGTATTTGAAATCAAGATGGTCCCACATTCACCAGGAAACCCTTATTATTATTATTATTGTTAAAAATTTTATGCAGGTAAAAATGGCAGTATATCCCACCATTAGCAGCATACAATGTCAGAAAACATTTGTTTCATGAGCGACTAATGGTACAAACTATAACATTCATTGTTCACCATTCCTCCACCATTAATGAATTGAACTAAACTAGATTTGATTCTATTATCGTTAAATTAAATTTATTGAAGATAATTAATTTTAGTTTTTTTTTTTAAGTTATATTATAAAAGTCCTAGTGTCATTATTATAGCAGCAGCTGATCGATTCTGGGACGTGTTGTATTTGGATGAGATTTTTTTTTTCTTCCTTCCATTTCGTATTGTAATTTGGAGTAAGGGGTCCATAAACATACATGTTCGTAATACCTTTAACTATTTATATATTTATTTAATTACTAACTTTTGTAATAATTTAAAATTGATTATTTTTATTATCATAATTTATTTCTATACGTTCGGTATTTCTTATTGTTCATTTACTTTCATTAACTCTTTCGGTATTGGGGCTTCTTCCTTTTCGTATACACGATTAAGATTTGCATACACAAGATTTGAATTTCGTAACCGTAAATTAAGTGAAGTGTTAAATTCAGTTTTCATATTAAATTTTGATTTGGTGTTGTCCGTAACTAATAAAACATAATGGACGTGAAGCTGGTGTTCGAGAGTCTTAATGTTGACGAGCTCGAAGTAGAATATCTGGTACGCGAGTTGACCAGCACATCGATCGGAGTTGAGAAGAAATTCCTCGAAACTTTACAAAAAGAATATCAAAATCCAAATTTAAAACCAAAGAAATCGCATATCAAAGAAAACCCTGAAAAGGAGTTACAGATCATTAGCCAGCACACTTCCACCTTGGACAATGCATTGGACGAAGTGGAAACTAGTTCATTGGATGAAAAAAGGAAACTTCTGGTTCATATTACCCACTGGAGAGACAGAGCGCAACGCCTATACAATAGTTTTCCAGAATTAGCAGGTAGTGTGGTTATGATTAATTCTCTAGATAGACTTTCCAGGTTTATCAGTCGAGATATCAAGAAAAATGAAAAACCGCAGGCAACATTCAAGAAATGCGGTCGGAACAAAGCATCCAGTTCTAACACGAATAACCGAGGTGGATCAGATGGGGAAACAGGCGGTGCTCACACGGAAGCATCAAAATCTGAGATGGAGGAAACCTTGGAGAAACGATTTTCGAAACAACTGGATGATCTGTCGAGACGTCTTACCGAGAAACTAGAAACGTTCGCTCAACAAAACAAGGAAAAGCGTTCACGGGGGAAAAATCGATCGAAAATGAAACCTAATTACGAATCCAGTTCAGAATCAAGTGGTGATATGGAAAGGAGTTCCGATGCCTTTCATCAATCGAGAAATACGTCTAGGTCTTTTAATTTGGGTTATCGACGACGTACCGATCCAACTAAATGGAAATTATCGTTTTCCGGGCGTGAAGGTAAACGAGGAGAAGAAAACGTGCTGGATTTTGTGATGAGGTTGGAGGAGCTTGCCTTCCAAGATAACATACCGAAACCAGAGCTAGTGAATTTAATGCGTAACTTTGTTACGGAAAAAGCCGACAAATGGTATTTTAATTATATAAGAAAAAACAAACATGCCACATGGAAACAGCTTAAGGAATCGTTAATAGATCGCTTTGGAAGTATCGAAGGGGATCGCGAAACAAGGAGATATATTAGATGTAGGACTCAAGGCGTGAAGGAATCGTTTAACGATTTTCTATCAGAAATCGAATGTGCTAATTATCGTCTCATAAGTCCACTGTCAGATGAGGAGATATTCGATTTACTTTTAGAAAACATGAACCCAGCGTTGAAAAGTGCCACTCAACAAATGAAAATCGAAACTATACCATCATTAAGGAAAATCTGCGATAATTTGGAGAAGTTGTGGAACACCTCTGGTTTCGATCCTCGACGACTCATTGAAGCGCGGCCAAGACGACCACTGGCAGTGGCTGATTTATCGGATCAACGTAAAGACCATAATCGACAGTATTACCTTGGTGCCAGCGACACTAACAGCACGGAAAACGATTCACTCCATAACGAAGAAATTAGTGCTCTCAACCGACAACAGTTCCTTGTCTGCTGGAACTGCAAGGATTTAGGTCACAAGTTCAACCTCTGCAAAATGGAGAAGACTCATAACTTCTGCGAAGGTTGTGGTTTGGCAAACACTAGTTTGGCTGTTTGCGTCCGATGCGCAAACAAACGATGGCAGGGAAACATGAAACCGAACGCGACAGGCCCTGGGGAGTCACGTTTGGGAAAACCATCCAGTCCCAGATCATAGACGAATGCCAATCAAAACAGTTAAGCTCTTCGCCTGACCGAATGGACGATCAAAACAACCGACGGTGTATACGAGCAGAACGAGGGAGACATTATTGGAAAAATATAAAAAGATTTAAACAAGCTTGCAACATTTCCACAATTACGGAACGCATGCCGAACGACCCGCGGCCTTATGCTAAAATTTCGATTCTAGGTACTACAAAATTTGGTCTATTAGATAGTGGTGCAAGCGTGAGCATTCTGGGCAAGGATAGCGAACAATTTTTGAACTCTTTGCAGATACCGATTAAAAAAATGTATACCCATGTTCAAACAGCGGATGGGACAGCAAACGCAGTTGTTGGTTACATAAATTTACCGGTTCTGTATGCGAACCAAACCGAAACAATAAAATTTTGCGTGGTACCCTCATTACAGTCGGAAATTTACCTAGGAGTGGATTTTTGGAAGAAATTTAAGTTAGCACCTAACATCATCAGTGAAGTCACCCAAATTCCTACAAATACGGAACAGAGTAACAAACATAAATTAAGCGATGAACACGCCAAGCAACTCGAGGACATTATTAACTACTTCCCTTCTTTCAATAAGCAAGGACTAGGAAGAACGAATCTTGTGGTCCACAATATAGAGGTGATTAATTCAGAGCCTATCAAACAACGGCACTACCCCGTGTCTCCAATAAAACAAGACTTAATATACCAGGAGATCGATAGGATGATTGGTCTTGGAGTCATCGAAGAAAGCACCAGCCCATGGAGTTCGCCGGTTGTCTTGGTCACTAAGGCAAACGGAAAATCACGGTTGTGTTTGGATTCGCGTAAAATCAACGCGGTTACTAAACGAGACGCATATCCATTACCGAATATAGATGGATTACTGGGGAGATTACAGGAAACGAAATTCATTACTAGCATCGACCTCAAAGATGCATTTTGGCAGATACCTCTCTCCGAGAGTGCGAAAGAGATTACGGCCTTTACGGTTCCAGGCCGTCCTCTCTATCAGTTCTGCGTCATGCCGTTTGGGTTGTGTAACGCACCCCAAACCATGTGCAGACTGATGGATCGAGTGATACCTCATGTGCTTCGAGATCGAGTTTTCGTTTATTTAGACGATCTCTTAATCATCTCAGCCAGTATCGACGATCACTTGGAAATCGTAAAGGCCGTAGCGCATTTATTGTCCAAGGCAGGGCTGACAATAAATGTCGAAAAAAGTCATTTCGTACTCAAGGAGACGAGGTATCTGGGGTTCCTGATTGGTGAACGTGGCCTAAGGACGGATCCTTCCAAAATCGCAGCTATCACGAACTTTCCTGCTCCAAAATCGGTGAAACAGGCTAGACGGTTATTGGGAATGAGTGGCTGGTACCGTCGGTTTATCTGTAATTACTCTGAAATTACTGCGCCAATCACTAATTTATTAAAGAAGGGTGTCAAATTTCGATGGACGGAAGAAGCAGACGAAGCCCTAAACCAACTTAAAGAACTGCTATCAAAAGCACCGATATTACATAATCCCGACTTTAGCAAAACATTTTACATTCGATGCGACGCAAGCACGCAAGGGATAGGCAGCGTCCTTTTCCAAAAAGATAGCGACGGGAACGAACTTCCAATCTGCTTTATGTCTCAAAAACTTAATTCAGCTCAGCGCAACTATACGGTTACGGAACTGGAATGCCTGGCCGCCATAGTTAGTGTGAAAAAGTTTCGTCCATACATCGACGGATATAAGTTTACAATAATGACCGACCACGCCAGCCTGAAATGGCTGATGTCACAAAAAGAGTTATGTGGACGTCTGGCTAGATGGAGCCTGAAGCTGCAGGGCTTTGATTTCGAAATAGTGCACACAAAAGGGAAAGAGAACGTGGTTCCAGACACGTTATCACGGATATATTGCGACACAATAGCAGAAATCGAAGAAGAGTTAAAACATCACGATGATCAAACATTCGATGGCAACATTAAAGACCAGGTGTACCTCAAGCTCTATTCGAAAATACGACGCGATGCCTCAGCTTACCCTAATTTGCAAATTCTTCGAGATAGGATTTTCATTAGAATTGAGCCGAAGGCGAATGTTCAATTGACCGATGTTCCTTGCTGGAAGTTATGGATTCCAACAGAGTTTAGAGAAGAACTGATAATCAGAGAACATGATGTGCCAGCTGGGGCTCATGGAGGTATATCTAAAACCTTAGACCGTTTGAGACGACTCTATTATTGGCCGAAGATGGTAAGTGATGTACATCGTTATGTTACCCACTGCGACATTTGCAAGCAGTCCAAGGCGACCAATCAGTGTTTACGACCACCGCTAGGTAAACAAATCATATTCGAGAGGCCATGGCAGAAAATGTACGTCGATTTATTGGGACCATACCCCAGGACTGCAAACGGCAAAACTGTTATACTAATTGTAGTGGATTACTTAACAAAGTTTGTTTACCTGAAACCACTACCAAAAGCCACCGCTTCCAAAGTTGTCGAGGTTCTGCGAGACGAGGTGTTTACATTGTTCAGCGTACCGGAAACGATACACAGCGATAATGGGGTACAGTTCGTCGGAAAGGAGTTCGGTAAGCTCGTTCAAGATTTTGGAATTCATCACGTCAGGACGGCTTTCTACTCACCACAAAGCAATGCCTCCGAAAGAATAAATCGTTCCATCATTGCTGCATTACGAGCCTACGTTAATGAAAAACATACTACCTGGGATAAATTCCTTCCAGAAATCGGAAGTGCACTAAGAAACTCGATCCACCAGTCAACTAAGTATTCCCCACATTTTTTGCTTTTTGGGTATCACAAAGTCTTACATGCCAAGGACTATCAGCTTCTGCGTGATATGGAAATATTAAGCGGCAACAATCTTGATTGGATGGAGACTCCCGATAGATTGGCTATTATACATAACGAAGTAAAAAAATAATTTAGTCAAAGCTTACAATAAGTATTCGAACCAGTACAATTTACGGACCAAGGAACGTTCACTAGACATTGGTCAGAAGGTGTTTGTTAAGCAACACCCGCTTAGCGATGCAACGAAAAAATTTACAGCGAAGTTTGCGTACCCATATCGACTCGCATTCGTGAAGGAGAAAATCGGAGGGCTGTACTATCGCCTAGTCGATGAGAATCATCAACACTTAGGAGTTTTTCATCTTATGGATATCAAAACTTAAATAAATAACTTCCTTAGTAGTTACTAGTATAGAATCGTGTCGCGACTATTCAGATTCAAATTTATTTGAGAAATCAGATGAATTTTAATCTGCCCTGTAACGAAGCTCCAAATCTCGATTGTGTTCCATTTGTTTTAGGTACTGTTTATTAAACAAAGAAAAAAAAATTTATACTTACCACTCGGTTTACTTACCATTTTATTCCGACCAATTTGTACGGCGTACCCTACGTTCCATAATTCCAATATGACTACACCATAAAAAAATTAAAAAGAAAAGAAATCGATCCAATGTGATAACACCAGAATCGATCAGTTGGTGTTATATACTTGTCGTAAAAAAAGAAGAAGATAGAGAGAAACAAAACAAAAATGATTTGCAACCGAGCCGACGAGAAGGGAACAATGACGTGAAAGGGAGATAGAAAGTTTTGGATTCGTAACGAGCGGATCATTCTTAAGAAAATATTTGGTAATTGCCAACTAACTAAATAAAAAAAAAAAAAAAAGTAAAAAAAATAAATACATAGATATTAAAAAAATAGTCTTGTTATTATATAAGGTATAAATGTACTCTTAGTAAAGAATTTAAACATTGAGTGTGTAAATATATATATGTGCAATAATTATAAATCGAAGAGGCGAGTCAATTTTTATTCCATTACGTCATTCTTCGAAGGAAACAAAATTGTCTACAAAATAAAAATAATAAAAAAATAAAAAACCAATTGTTGGTGTCAAACAACTCGAGAAGCGTTTCTATTTTACGCCATTGTTTTGTTTTAATTATTTTTGTATTTGGTTCTCCAAACCACTCGCCAACAACATTTTTTTTGTGGACTACGCGTATCGAGTGGCGACATATTTTTATTCCTGCATTCTTCTGGAGGAAAAAAAAAAAAAGAAAGGAAGCTGTGCGATTAAAGTGAATTCAGGAAATAACAAGAATACCCATCCACTCATTTATAAACGGTGTGCATCGGCAAGCCGGGGTGTAATGTAAGTGAAATAACGAGACGCCAATACAAGCATCCCAGCAACAGTGGACATATTTGCAAACGGTGTGCATCGGCAAGCCGGTTGTAAATTACGTTTAGCCGCCAATACCAGCATCCCAGCAACAGTGGACATATTTGCAACGGTGTGCATCGGCAAGCCGGTTGTAAATTACGTTTAGCCGCGAGGACCATAGGAACGGGAGTCGACTCATCATTTAAAACATCAAGGTCATGTAAAGTATAGCATGTTACTATAGTTTTTTTTTGTTTCCTATTTAGTTTAAACTTTTTTTTTGCTATTGCACCCTTTAATTTTGGGAATTCTTACCGTAACTTTAACGTGAAATTAATAGGCAGTTCCCAGTAAACCATTTTCGATATTGGTAGTCCATATATTTCCCTAAGATCGCTTCCCCTACGAAATTTAATTTGACAATTTTTTTTTTTTTGAAATGGCTCACGTGCCATCGATCGGTTTGTTATTCGCTTCTTCCGGCACGGTTGCAAGTGGCGTAGTAATGTGTTAATTAGGTGCGGTGCATAATGTACATGGTTGGAGGAGGGTGGAAAATGATGTTAACATAACTGCGCATTTTTACCTGGTATTACGTTGGTAGAGCATTCATTTGATTGTGTTTTTGGGTTTAAGGTTTTCTGTGCACACTTAAGTTTAACTTCTTGTAACATGGCAGCTGTGAAGGTGGTAAACCGAACCTCCCATTTCCGACTAAAGATCTATACCGCGTCAACGTGTGCGACCACTGACATAGCAGGAATAAGCCATGAGGTTACAAGTTTAGGATCAGGTTATATCAGGTGGGTGAAGGGGAATTTTAATTTCAGTTTATAGGAATTTAAAAAATCGATAGGAGCTTCGCTCCCTAGTAGAAGAATTTTTTTTTTCGATTTATAGGAATTTAAAAATCGATAGGAGCGGGAGTATAGGACCAGGTCATATCACGACATTTAACAATTCACTAATGAAAAGCAACAATTCATGTGATACCTATTATCTAATGTCGACTGGTAATTGGTATTCACAAATCGATTAAATTCAATTCTGCCAATCGTGCGCATTTATACACTGAAAACTTACGAACTGCCGCTAAACATTATAAAATACACAGAAACGAATCAAGCACTATTATTATAAAATGATTATTATAAAGCTAGAACCTTCGCGTCCGCGCAACCAAAGTTTCATCGCAATCGGATGAATGATATAGAAACGCATAAGTGACAAAGTAAGTGACAGTTTCAATAGGAGCTAATTTGCAACAATACCGATCCAGATCACTTTTGCAAAATTTAAGCCATTTTTGACCAAATCTGTTTTTCAACAAAAATTCGGTGGACCGATTTCGGCCAAAAATCATTATAGTTTTTGTCGACGGTGGAACATGCACCATCTTTTAAATCTTAACTGTTCGGTGTCATGACTCGACATTTGTTCAATTATTATCAAAATAATTTCGGGTAACTTCATGCAATCATCGCTCAGTTCCTTCTACATTGGTACCGGCGATTTTAACATCAAAGTTAATATGAATTGTTTTACATTCGCTCTTGTTTCATGTATTCGTTTTTCAACGCTGATAAAACAAAAAATTAAAAGTAAATGAATTGTAAATTTGCTGAGATTTTGAATTTTCCAAGAGCTGAAGGGTTTAGATTTACAACTTTTATATAATTCTAGTAAATTGGGCTTATTAAAAAGTCTAAACAAATTAAAAATCAAAATCAAATGTTATTGATATTTAACTACAATAACTCCAATCGTATGAGGTTTTGGCGATTCGGGTTGCGGGAGCCATCACATATAAGAATTATAAGTGAGATTAATTGGGAAGATAGGGCACACATTTGGATGATGATAGCGTATTAATGAAACTAACTCAAACTATATGCAATTCAAGAATTTTGTAATATATTAAGTATTAACATAGTATAAATGTTATGTTCGAAACATAACTTTCATTTTTAATCCTTTGCTCATTGACTAAATGAAAACCAACCGGTCACACCTCGATTTTATCAACAAAAGTCTAGGCACAATTAACTTAAGCCGATTTTCACTGTATTTTGTAATGATATCAAGATGATAGCTATAAAACTTAGTAATCCGCCGGTATTCTGACTATTTATATTTTCAATATTTCGATTATATTTTCGCTTAAATCTAGAAGGTAAAAATTTGTCATTTTGTATTTCAAATATAGAAAAATGTACTGGCTCATGGGTAGACATTCTGAGCTCTCAATACACAACAAATTGCTTCTATACAGGCAAATGCTAAAACCAGTATGGACCTATGGTATCCAACTTTGGGGTTGTGCCAAGAAGACCAATGTACAAATGATACAATGCTTCCAAAATAAAGTGCTACGAGGGATTGTGAATGCTCCATGGTACATTAGGAATGTCAACCTCCATAGAGACTTGAAGATGGAATACGTCACCGATGAAATAAAGAACCAAGCAAGGAAACACGTACAGCGCTTATCTCTACACGAAAATGCAGATATCCGTCGTATGTTGGACACCACTAGCGGAGTGAGGAGACTCCAAAGGCAGAAACCGCTGGAGCTGGGCAGTTTGGTTTAGAATAAGAAAGTATTATAAAATGAGTAATCAATAGGTTACTCATCTGAATAAGAAAACTTAATCTAAGAAAGATAAATTACTAGATGATCCCTGAATCAGTTGTGATATTGTAAAATAAATAAATACATTTATTAAATAAAAAATAAAAAAATTGTATTTGGTCACGTCAATAAAAAGGGGTTTTAAATTTGGGATCTTGAAATTTTTACAACAATTTCTTTTGAACTGTTATCAATATCTTTTTAAATGCATATTGTATCATATATGATACAACCATTTCATATTACAAAAAAATACATGTATACGCATAAAGTTCCTATTAACGTCATATAAGAATCTTCGTATAACACATTTTGAAAACCTATATCAACACAAAATTTAATTTTCCCGCGTAATTTTATTGAATAATGATGGTTAAGTTAAGTGTCGCTTGCTGTGGTGATTAGTTTGTTGCAACCAACGTAGATTTTTGGTCGTGTTTTTCTAGGGTATTTATGTGAAACGATTTCACATAATAAAAATATTTTATTAAATATTTGTAATTATATCAAAAATGAGTTTGAATCTAAATAGGAGACGGAGTGGACGTGTTTTTGTGTTGCTCCTCATTTTCAAATAGAATAATTTTTTGTGTGTACTAAATAATATGTGTTGAAGTGATAATTTGTACATAGTTTTTTTAATATTAATTTGCGTAAGATGCACGTGGAATCGTTTAGAATATATACATAATTTATACTATTAATTTCGTATATATTTTGATACCATTGCATGAATACATACTTGCACCACAGACAATCAATTTAGATTTCTCATTTGAACTAAGAATTGAAAACAAAATATATTTCTGATAATTCCAATGTCATCGTTGTATCTGTGATTTTTCGTTAAACTGCGTATACGTATACGCAAAAAAACAAAATATTTTTCATTGTATGCGGCTATTTACAGAAAATGAACACGCAGTTTAAATTTTTACGTTTACATAGGATGAAATATCTCTTTTAGGTTGTCTCTGCTTGCACATTTTGGATCTAAATTACTATGTATATAAACAAAGTTTCACGTGAAACTAACGGATCCAAAAGAGAAGTTTTTTGATTTAATATTAATTTTTATATTATTATATTCTATTATATATTTCCTTGTGAGTGCTTATATACTTGAACATAGTATATAAACAAAACAATATATAGCACAAACAAGGATATCCAACATATATTTTGTTTGAACATACACGTGGTTTTATATAAAGTTGGAGTGAGAGAGTGGTTGGTGTATGTTTGTTCTATTTTATTTTGTTTTGCGTTCTCTTGAAATATACCGATCACAAATATACTTGTTTTATTTTGCTTGGGAGTAAATGAATTTGTGAATGAAACAGCAATTGATAATAACATTCTCTGTTGTCGATTTTTGATGTTGCGCTCGATATTATGTTCCACTTTGATTGCAATAATTTGTGTTTTATACGTACATGTACGTACGTTTTACTCATAAACACGGGATAATCATACGAGTGTTTATATGTAGGTTTATCTCTTTTCGTTTTCAATTTGTTTCAATATATTTACTCATTTTTCTCGTCAGCTTGTTTTCGTGTACATAGCTGGTTGGTGATGAAAATGATATAAACTTATGTATTTGTTGCGTGTGAATGGCCCGTTCCACACTGTGCTTCTTGGAAGTACTGCTTCTTGCTTCAGAGTGGGTTGTCCCTAGTCATAGATGGATGGATCTCTATTTATTTGTAGTTGTAGTTGTCAGGGAGGAGTCAGTTTTGAAATGTTTTCGCATAGTTCGCGTCGTAAGCGGTGTAGTTTATCGAAGCTGCTTAACATCGGTATATGTTAATAATTGTCAAAATGAACACAAAATATTTTACTGCTTCATTGCAAAAAAAAAGTTAAAATTACGCGCAATTGGATCAGGTTTTATAGGTAAACGGGGAAAGAGAACTACACAGTGTGGAACGGCTTAATGAATGAGTGGAGGTGCATTGAAATAATTTTGTTTAACAAAATAATAATAAAAAGAAAAAGAGTTTAGAAATCTGATGGTGTTATTGGACGCTATCAAGTTATTAGGAATCGTGACCTAAATATTTGGATCTGCAGACCATCGGATAAATATAATATGTTATACATGTTATATATTATATTGAAGCCTTTTCATTGAAATGTTAGTGTTTTCAACGTTCGGAACCATGAGATATTTGTCTTGGCTTATTAACTTCATATTTATTTCACTTTATGATTTTTTCAATTCAAATAAGCTAACCAAATACCTCCTGTAATAGAATGTTGTTCACGGTGGCCTTTCCAAATGAATTTATATTATAATTTTACTAAGTTTCAACATCTAGGTATCAGACTATTCTGTTCCAAATTAGATGAATAAATGAATATTTTAGGTAGGTTTACGAGATTATATTAAAATATAATTAATATTTGACCACGTGGACTAAATAAGTTTTTTAGGTCATCATATGTATAAATACATGCTGTCGAGTTTTTAGGAACAAGTATCTCGGGTTAAATGGTGTTGGGTTAGTTTTTAAGCGAACATACAATAACAGCATAAGATGAGATGACCCCTAGATGTCAATGGAAATAATTATTCCAGTCGTACTATGTATGACTGATGACGATAAATACGTATGATGAAAGTAAGAAGTTCCTATACCATTTCCCAATTAACACAAACTAATAAACTAACAAATTCTCTTCCAAGGTGTGATTTTTATTATGACTAACTTAACTAACCTATTAATATAGTTAGATAATAACTTTGCTGCGGTTACCGCCCTGGTTATTTCTGTGATTAACATCCTATCCCGATAAACCATTCATGTCGAGGATGCAGGCAGGGCCTGGGCCCGCATATTTTTGGAATATAGTAAGATGCAGGCTTTAATATTGTATCGCGCATATTCCAGGAATGTGCTATACATACCTAGGATCACCATTATGGTTGGCCTGTACGTCTCTATCATATCATATCATATTTGTAATTATATCAAAAATGATGGATTAAATAGATACGGAATTTCAATACGAAAAAAAATACCCATGTAGAAAGTAATTTAATTTTCTCAGCATTGTTGTTGCAATTAACGGCGAAAGAGAAGGTGTTATAATTCTACATCTTTCTAACTCGTGCATTTTATAAAACAAAATAAAAACTAGCCGATCATCTATTTATAAACCAATCCATCATTTTTCATTATATCATGTGTTTCAACCATTTTGACATATATATATCTATATTATCATTGTAAATATTGAAAAACATTGTTTGTATCATATATGATACGTCATGCAATTACGGCACAATTCTTGGTTGTATCATATATGATACAACCGTATAAATTGAAGATTAGGTGAAACTGTTCTTTAATAATAAATTTTATTTAACATTTTTGGTAGTTAAAAATGACAAAATTCGTCAGTTTCTTCATTTCAATCGCAATGAGAACAATGTGCCACACACAAATCCAAATCGCGATCGCCTGTTCAAAATACGACCCGTAAGAGATGCTCTCATTAAAAACTTCCAAAAGATTCCAATCGAGCAAAATATATCTATTGCTGAACAGATGTGCTCTGTAAGATAGAAGCAACTTGAAGCAGCCAATGAAGCCGCATAAATAGAGCTAAACATTTTTTGTTCTCAGTGAAAGTTCAGGATTTACGTACAATTTTGAAGAATTTTCGGGTCAAGAAAATGATAAACGTATTTTATCAGAAAAAAATTTGGGAAGCTCATCAAATGTGGTTATTCGACTACTACGAAATGTAGCAAGAAATGCGAACCACCATGATTATTATTACATGAGCTTACCATTGGTTATCGAACTAAATAAAGTTGGTATTCAATCAAATGGCACAGTACGTCGTGACAGACTACCTTCAAGCAAGTTACCAACCGAACGTGCTCTAAAGAATATATAGGTCGCCACAAAATAAAATTACGCTTCAAGAAATGGTGCACACGAATATTTCACCATATTTTAAATATCAAGGTGGTAAATTCATGGTTACTTTCAAAAAGAATCTCTGGTGATTTAGGATAGGAACATCTCGCTCTAATACATTTTAGATTTCAACTTGCTGAAAGCCTGTGAAGAGTCAATAATAAGTACAACTATTTAAAACGTGGCCGACTGGCCATCAACCATTAGTATTAGTCTTGAGATAGACGTTAAACGAAAAATGTTCAACGCTAGTCACATGGTGAGTGAGTGTACCGCATTTTCTCAACTGGACATCGGAAAGACAGCGGTCTAAGTTACGTTGAAGTTACAAACTCACTTTTAGTGTGAAAAATGCAACATATACCTTTCTTGCAACAAAGACAGAAATTGTGTTATGTCCTTATTATTTCATTTTTTATTATTAAATAGTTTTGTTAATTTAAAAAGCATAGGTTGTGAAAAACTATGTAACATTTTTAAATATTTAAACGAAACTTTCAAATTTATAAAAAAAAAAAATTGTGTGTGTTTTTTACTCATAAATGCATGTCGTATCATATATGATACAACCACGAAAATCAATTTTCCGCTTAAACTACAAATAATTAGAATTTCTTATTTTGATATTATAAATAAGGATTGCAGAAACTATAATGTAGAATTTTTTCGACAAAATAGAAAAAATCATGCATTGAAGGGTTAAAAAATTGTGAAAAAACTCGCCTTTTGACTTCAATACTTGTGAAGCAAAAATATTTTAAATAAGAGGGTAGTTTCTGTTACAGATTTAGGTAAACTTTACAGGAAAATTACGGTGCCGGCAGAATTAAAATTCTTCAAGAGATTACCTATGAAAGATGATATCAAAATTGTATATTTGTATGACAAATAATTCTTGCCTTAGAAGTAACGTTTCCTATGCAGCACGTTCCGTCTAGCAGAAACTAAGCATCAATTTAAGTCGCTCTCCCTAATTTTCAAATAAAAGTAAAAGTAACAAAAATTGCCATTTGGCAATCGTCGTAGCTTTCCATTTAATTTTATACAAACGACTGTTAAAGTTGGGAATGAGACACCTAGTGCATTAAAAATAAGCTCATTGAGTTTTTTTTCCATGAAATTTTAGCACGGCATATTTTATGAAAATAAAAATTAACATACAAAAATATACCCAATAAGTTTAATTTTTTTGCCGTCAGATCTACTTGTAGTTGTCTATTGTTATAAGCCGTATTTTGTTGAGTAATAAAATATTAGAGGCCAGTTTGGGAATTAGCAGTATTGTTTCTGAAACATCATTGCAAAAGAAAAGAAAGAATTTAATGATTACTGATAAATATGCCAACTATGATGAACAATTTTTTTTGTTATGAATAATTCAGAAACAAACACTCCCAATGGGAAAACCGCCTCTATTATTTTATTTCCCAACAAAATACCACTATAGAAAAGTACTACATTTTGTTTATCACTATTTGAAACTCACTTAGAAAATAAGCTTTGTTTTAAGAATATAATATAGTAAGGAACCCAAACGCGATTCTATCTAACTTGCTAAAAAACGGATAGTCTTTTTTTTTTTTATTTTCGAGTACAATTTTACGCATGTGTTCGTACTCGATCATTACTTGCCTGGTGTGATCTAACTTTCATTTCCCCATTTGCCCACAATAATTAAAAGTTTCTCCGCTGCGGACGTTAATATCAACAATAATCACTTCGTTTTCAATTTAAATGTTGCACGGTTTTTAACTTCAGGTTTGTTGTAAATATTTTTATCTTTATTTCTACGGCATTGACTAAAATTCAGATCTCTTCAATGTGTGCACAGATTGTCCATGGGCACAAGGCGTAACCACCTAAGTCAATTTTTGTGTTTTTTCAGAAGAGCGATTTTAAGTTTAAATGCTTTTTCTTAAAAATTTGTAATATTTTTATAGAACAATTTAAAAAGGAGTTTAGAGTACAACTTAAAAATATTTATATAAAAAAAAAGTCGTCGCTTAGGTCTATTTTTTCAAACTTAGTGCATGGACATTTAATTTATCAAAATTGAGTTAGGCGCCTAGGTAGTTTTTCCATTATGGTGTAGTTTTCGTTGTAACTATCGGAAAATTTTTATGTACAAACGTAACCGATTATGGTGAATCCCATGGTGTGCATAACTCAATTCTGTCTTAAATCAACTTAAGCGGTTACGCTTTGTGCCCACAGAATTATAACCAAATTACAGTCAAAGTTGGCCGGGTATAGTTCAATAATAGCGAACAATTGTTTAGATGGAACATTCAAAAGGCTTCATTTAAATCTTTAAGAATTTTTCACAGAAGTGAGCTTGGCGACTGCACGATACTAATATTTAAATTTACAATAGTCGAAGGAAAACAAATCAAGGCGCGGATTTTGTCACAAAACAATACACAAATTTTAAAATTCTTTGCAAATTTTATTTTATAAATGTTTAATTTAATTTATTTGTTTTTAGTTCATTTTTATTCAATTTTCTTATCTCAATTACATAAAAAATAAAACAAATATATTTAATAAGAAACGATTGTGTTCTTATCATGATTGTATGCATGTATTTTCTCCTTTAAGGCAAACCCATGTTTATAGCCATTTTTGTTTTCATTGCACAAATAAAGATCACATTAATCGATATTTTGTTTTCGTATTGTTTTGTTCTGGTAAATAAATTTACATTATCATCACATGCACTTTAGTACATTATCGTGCAGATTCGTCAGATAGTTTTAAGCCGTGGAGTCGTCTATGGTATTTGAGCAAAATCCATCCATTTGTATAATTGATCGCATATAGAAAAAAATGTTAAACGACGCAACAGCTATTTCCCAAAACGAAAATCGGAATTTCATGTATCGATTAGTAAACATGAGAGAGATCACAAAAGTAAAGCCGACGTTTGTCTGTTAGCGCGCTGGATGCCGTTTTTCTTTTATAACAAATTCGTTGCTTGTCTTTAATATGGCAAAGTAACAAAACGGAAAAAATTAAAATAACACAATCGTGTATTGTAAAAACTTTAGTTTTGTTGCACTATTGGATAGGTTTTGGTGCACACGAGAAAATGTTTATGTACTGCGGATTTGAATTTTAAAAAAAAATTCTGTTAAATTTATAGTCGTCGTTACACACTTATCCAGGAAATTGTTTGTATATAAACTATAAAGGCATTTTATTTTTGTCTTCCTTTTAAAGCTGGTCAAAGTTCAACATCACGAGATTTTTTAAATTTTCCTACATTATAAGAGAAGCAAGTTATGGAATTTATTATTTGCATGTACATACTTAAAGAAATAAAAGTGCCTTATAAAAGTATGCAACCATTGTTACGAATTCGTTTGTAGGTGCCGCTACTGCAGTGGTTGAGCCAGGATCTTGCTTTTATTCACAACAATACCAGTAAATTTATAAACCTTGTAATGTTGACTAAACGTTTAAAGTTACATTCAAATATTAAGTAAATTTCAGGAAACTTTAAACGAAAATCGATATTTTTCTTGAATACTAAATTCTAGTTAACAAAATTATATTAGCTTAATAAATAATTAGCATTTTATAAACAAACAAAAAAAATAATTTTCTGTTTAATAATAATGAATACTGATCTTTAAAATAAACAATTTATGAATCAAAGTAAGTAAAGCCCCAAATAATTGGTATATAGGTTGTTGATTTATATGGTTGTTGACCAAAATCTAAAATCAACGAAAAATCAGCAAAAAGAGTCCTTCGAGAGTCGCTTTATAGAACAAAGACTTGTCGGACGTTCTTTTTGCATAATCCAAATCGGACTTTGGTACTTGCAGGAAGACGTTATTTTCTCGCTGAATCTCGCTTTCATGCGACTAAGTTTTATTTTTTTTGTAACCAAATTTATTGCATTTATTGCACAAACCTCTTTTCGTATTTTACTTTTTTCAAGTTTAAGTTATCTTGAAGAAAAACTCCATACCAAAATGAAAATGAATATTAACCATACCAATATAAAAAATAAAATTAACAAAACACGAAAATGGAATACAGCCTTATCAATTTAGTAAAGTTCATAATTATAGTATATTCCAAAAAATATTCTCATTATTTTAAAATTGAGAAAACTCTTAACCCATATTAGCTCAGCGATCTATTTGTAGATCAATACAAAAAATCTCTTAAAAAGAGAATTGGATAAATTATAACGGTATATTTTTACTGCAATGTTCTGTTTAAATCAAAATCCTTTCGAAAACATATTTAGTATAGGTTTTGCAATCGCAGCTGTGCACAGGTGAATTATTCAAATTACCATAATTTTACAGAACACATTTGCAATTATATTTTGTTACATAATTTCAAGGACTTTAAAGGTAATTTGTTAAATATTTGTTATTAAATAATAAAATATTTATTTATTTTCTTAAAGTGATAATAATTTTTTATTTATTTTTAAAAAAGATTTTTTAAAAATAAATAAAAAAAAAAAAAATATTATCACTTTAAGAAAATAAATAAATATTTTATTATTTAATAATAAATATTAAACTCAGTGATAAAAGTGCACTAAAATATGGATACTCTCCAAAACAATGTAATTTGTTAGTTTTTGCAGTTTGTTATTTTCTTGCATTTCTGTTACCTAACGGTTGTGTTTTATTTTTCCAACAAGTTTTTGTTTTCCAAATTCATCATACGAAATATTTACTATATTTTATATTTTATTCAAAAAAAATTAATTTGGGCTAATATGGGTTAAGGAGGAGTGGATTTGCAATTCAGAATTCCGGCAATATTATTTTTCAATAACGTAGAATGCATGAATTGATTGATTTAGAATATAAAATATTTCTTAAAATGCAGTTTGAAAAGTTGCGAGGCATAATCTGTTTAGTTGGTTAGGGTGGCGCTGTATTTGAGTCTTACGCTTTTCATACTTTTCATTAATGATGTTTAAAATGGTTCGGTTATTCCGACATCCCCATCGATGTGGACGATACACAAATTTCTAAACATGTGGCAATACCGCAATGAACTTTAAATCTTCAAATCTCTCTCTTAAAGAATTTCAGTGATTGGTCTAGAGTTTGGAAGTTGAAGAATTTGAGAAACGTTAATAAACCAAAAGTACGAGGGTTTCAAGCAATCACACTCACAAGTTTCGTATAAGATTGTTGGAATATTGTCGACAGATTTGATCATCTATGCTTTCAAACTCGTATTGTCTTTATTCGCCGGATTTTAAATAATGCAATCTAATATACATTTATTGGCCTCTAAAATTGATGGTCCTAAGATCGGATGCTTCTAGTTTGAAAAATTTAAGAAGTTTGAAAACATTGAAATAAGTTTTTCGGTTTTTGGTGTACATGTTATAGAATGTTTACACAAATTCCATTCATATAAAGTTGATAATAAATAATTAATAAATAATTTTTAATGTGCCAACATAAGAATCACTATGTAGAGATTTGGCCCCATGTGTAGTAAACGGTAAAATTATTCTAACTTGGAAATAAACTTTTACAAAGTAACCAAAGTTGTAATTCCTGCCAAAATTTTCTGTATTTTCATGCAACTCCAAAAATTTTGCGAGAAATAGTCCTAATAGTTAATTGCATAGTTGCTACGGTTTGGGTCGAATGTTGTGACATTTAACAATATTCATAATCCCTTAATTGTGATCGCCACTATTTTTATTGTTCAAAACATATAAATCATGTAATTGTTTGATCCATCAAGGGATTAAGGAAACACAGCAATTTCCTAGTTTTCTGTAGAAGATGCACTGGCGGATCCATGTTAGAGCACTTACCAAAAAGCAATTTAAATACCAGAGTAAAAATGGCAAAACCTATGAGACGAAATCATTCTAGTTGAATAGTTAAAAAATGTCAAAACAAGCAATCTATAAATATATGACAGACATTTTAAATTTGGCATAATGAACAAATCTTTAATTGTATTCATGATGAACAAACATATAAAGAGGTGAAATATTCCCATGTTTCATTTTCGTCTTTTTGTGCGCATTACTTGTACTTGTATCCAACAAAACGGAAATTTACATTGAATTTGTCGATTTTTCAATTAATTATTTAAATAAATCTGCAATAAGCGTATTTTTTTAAACGACTTTTTTTAATTTTGATAATTACAGTTTAACTAAACACTTTTTTATGGTTTACCCTTTATGTTTCATTTTATGACCCAAATATTTGAGGAAATAATCCGTCGAGATATATTTTTCAAGCCGACGGAAAAATAATTATAGAATAATTTGGGGTCCCATTTGAAACGCGATATTTTAAAACGCGAATTATCAAAACGCGATATTTCAAAACGCGATATTTCAAAACGAGATACGGTACAAAACGCGATATGGTACGCGATACAGTACAAAACGGGATGTGGTACAAAACGCGATATTTCAAAATGCGATATTTCAAAACACGATATAGTACAAAACACGATATGGTACAAAACGGGAGTTTAGGATCGGGTTATATCAGGCGGGTGAAAGGGAAATTTAATTTCAGTTTATAGGAATTTAAAAGTCGATAGGAACGATGGTACATAGGATCGATATCAGGTGGGCAACGCATATTCTGTACCATATCGCGTTTTTAAATATCGCGTTTTGAAATATCTCGTTTTGTACCATATCGCATTTTTTACCATATCGCGTTTTGAAATATCGCATTTCAAAATATCGCATTTTGTACCATATCGCGTTCTGTACCATATCGCGTTTTGAAATATCGCATTTTGAAATATTTCGTTTTGTACCATATCTCGTTTTGTCATATCTCGTTTTGAAATATCGCGTTTTGAAATATCGCGTTTCGAGCGGATCCGAATAATTTGAGTATATAACATCAAATAAAAAACCTCTTAACGAGGTAAATGTTCGAGCGACTAAAGCCGAATTCAATTCACAAAATTTCTGATATCAAATTTGTGCCGATAAATTAGTGCATTCAGCGCTATTGACAGCTAGAAAGAAAAATGTAAACAAACGCGCCGAATGCATTAACATTCCGAAAAATCGTTGACAAATCGAATACAATTGTTTTTTTCGGCACAAATTTGATATCAGAAATTTTGTGAATTGAATTCGGCTTTCGTCACTCGAACATTTACCTCGTTAAGAGGTTTTTTATTTGATATCAATGATTTTGGCACGGCAAATTGAAAATGAATTGAATTGCAATTCGTTTTATTGTTTTCAGTCGTGTTGACTTCGACTTTGAGTTCGCACACACACGATAGCACACAAATGGCCGCTACGCGTTATTGTGCCTCATACACAGACGCCCGGCATTGAAATGACGAAAATAATATAATGCAACAAATACAGAAAAATCTACACCATAGATAGTTGTATTAGAATATATGTGTACATCGTATGAGCGCACTAGTTTAATAAGTAGTGGTACGAAAGAAAAAAATTAACATGGGATTGTTAGTGTAACCAATACAATATTCTGTAGTTTGTTCAGCCATGCTACACGATAATTTGGTTTCTGGATTCAAACTAAGTCGCAATAGATTTTAATTTTTAATTTAAACCCTTATTTTAAATTAAATCATTAAATTTTTTTGTCTTGTTTTATTCTGTTCTCTCGAAAATAAAATTTAAACAAAAATCTACATCTCAAAAATGTCCTTAAATTTTTTTATTATCATTTATATTTTTTCATTTCGGATTCACGGACAAAAATTTTGTGTCGCAGCTGCGACGTCCAGCATGTGTTTTTGGTAGAAATTTGATTGAGTAATTCAACAATTTTTTTTGCATGTTTCTTGTTTGATTCCTTAAACAATACAATAAAGTATGCATATTTTAGTGTGTTAGTTGGAAACAAAAGTTAATGGTAGCTAGCCTCTCGCTGATATTCCATCTTCATGCGATGGGAGGAGAGATAAGATTTATTTTTCAAAGAAATCATCATAATGATAAAAAAATATCGATTTTATGCAATGAGACTGTCAAATGTTCAATGTATTTGGTAATTTTTTCGATCACATCAATTTGTCAGTTTTTTCATTTTTTTTGTTATGAAAAAAGGGTCACTCACTGGTAAAAATTCTTTTAGCAATGATAATAATATGATGCATTTATATTTGTTTCATTGTAATACGTTGATTCACTATCATTGTGAACCGCAACGGACCAATATTAGAGTGCATTTAAGCCAAAAAACAAAATTTTGCAAAAAATTAGGGTGGCTTTTAAGCTATGGAGGTCAATATCTAAAATATACAAGTTTTCTGGGACAAACGGTTGATGTCATATTGTAGGTGAGGTTTGTGGCTAATAATCCTGAAAATATGAACCAAAAGTTTTGGGCTAATCTTTTAGCAATTTGGCCGATTTGCCATTTTTCAGTTTTTTGGCCAAAATGACCCTCCACCCTAATTTTTTGGAATTCTTTTATATGCTATTTGATAGCTGGCGTCAATACCTTTCCAACGATATGCATATGTCCGGGGTATGTCAAATAGGTTCAGCGCATTTGGCGTGGCCAAAATGCCCAAAAATGGCTGTTCAGAAGCCGGCCGCGGCCAACATGGTTGCCAAATCAAAAAGTTTTACAACAAAAGTTGCTTAGTTTTTTAAGTACTACAAACCCTGAAAATATGAGATGAAAGTGAAAAAAGTACGGACAAACATATATACCAAAGCAAGAATATTTGGTGACGTCATAGAAAAATTTAGAAATGTAATAACTTTAGTTAAAATAATCTGTTTTGCACGTTTGAGGTTTCGTTGAATTGGTATTGGCGTCTACAATCATAATTTGCTAGTTAATAAATAATTGGGGCACTTTTTGGGGCAGTTATAGCCGAAAAACCGATTTTTTGAGGCAATTTTAAGAAGGTCATATCGCCACTCAATGTTGGTAGAAATTCATGCTTTTATACAATATTTGGGTCTACTTTTCAAGACCTTTCCAATGATATATAACATGAACCTGGCGGCCTCAAAGGGAAAAAGTTCGAAACTAGCTGTATATATACGAGTTCGACGTCCAGCACAGTACGTGCTTTCGTCACTCGTTTGGACTGCCGTCCAAAGTGATAAAACTATAGAATTGTTAATACATATGTTTACTAACAAAATATTATGTACCTGTAGAGCTATTATGAAATAATTGTTAAGTCTAAATATCTGTTTAGTTGTGGTTTTGATTGTAACGAATTTATTTACTGTGAGCGTACCAATTAACAATTGAAATGAATTTCTTAGTTGATATGGATTTCGAGATGGTTGAATGATTTATTTAAGTTAAAATAATTTTGATTGTAACTGAAAATCAGAAAATAATTAAAAAATTTCTTCAGCTATACTTATCAAACTTAAATAAGCTTTTTATGTAGAAAAAAAATATTTATTATCCATTTATTTAAAAATAAAATAAAAAAAAACCGAAATCACATGTTTGGTGGATACAAGTGACGTCACATTAGCATGCGCAATATTCCACCTTGTTCTCTTTTCATCATGAATTGTACTATACTTAATTTTTAGTTTTAGAGGTCGTTTTAGGGGAGATATGACAAAACGAGATATGGTACAAAACGCAATATTTCGAAATGCGATATTTCAAAACACGATATGGTATACAAAACGCACTATGGTACAAAATGTGATAATTCAAAACGCGATATTTCAAAACGCGATCAGGTACATAATGTGCATTGTGAAGCGAGATGGGAGCTCAGCGACCCGCCTGATATAACTCTATACTCCCGCTCCTATCGATTTTTAAATTCCTATAAAATGAAATTAAATTTGCCTTTCACCTTCCTGATATAACCCGATCATAAACTCTCGCTCCTATCGATTTTAAAAATTTTAAAATATCGCGTTTTGTAACATATCGCGTTTTGTACCATATCATGTTTTGAAATATCGCGTTTTCAAATACCGCGTTTTGTCCCATATCGCGTTTTGTACCGTATCGTATTTTGAAATATCACGTTTTGAAATATTGCGTTTTGTACCATACTCGTATCGCGCTTTGTACCGTATCGCGGTTTGAAATATCGCGTTTTGGTAAATATCGCGTTTTGATAAGCTGTTTTGCTTTGGCAAAGTCCGCTTAGCTTTAAAAACTAAAATGTTCGCGGCCAATTTTGGTTTCAGCAATATTTCCTTTTGAATTTCGAGTAACGGAAAATAATTGTTCATCATAGTTGTCTTTCATGTCAGTAGTAATTGTAAGCTGAATCGGTTTTATTAAAGTCTTATTTTTTTTTGTTTTATTGAAAGCCAACTTTTCTTTAGTTACTACTGATAAATACGTCAACTATGATGATCCTTTATTTCCCGATATTGGAAATTCACCAGCAAATATTGCTGAAACCAAAATTGGCCACTAATAATTGATTATTTAAAGCTAAGCAAACTTTGCCAAAGCAAACCAGCTATAGTTCGCGTTAGAAACGTTATAGATAAAACTCAATTCAAGAAATCCTTCATGATAGTTCGATAAACATTGTGGCGATTACGCTTAAATTGGTAATACATATGATGAATTTTTCTAGCTTGGTTATTCGTTTTTAGATTTTTTAATAATTTTTTAAAAATTTTATTCAAAAGTTGTGTTCATATTTTGCAAAAATATGTTTTCATAAAAAATTGACTGAAATATGTTTTGCACTCTGGGAGTTCTTGGACAAAACATAGATGCTTGTATTACGCAAAAATAGCTTGTATGTTAGTTTGCCTTAAAACTTTTTTACTCGTATATAAAGAAACTATTAATTTACTATAAAATTTTACAATTTATTTGTTTTGTAATTTATTTTTTATTTAACAGTTTAGTTGTTTCCAATATTTTAAATGGGCGCAAAAGGTGTTGCTAAAAATTGCGAGACAATATTTTTATAAATAAAAATGTAATATGTAGTACCCACGAAAAAACGTTATATTCGTGCCATATCACAATAGATTGTACTATTTAAAAACTACCTACCGGGTGTTGCTGATTTTCAGTACAGTTCGCTTTATCATCAACTATACGTTTTGGACTTCTTATATTTCTTTTATTTTAATCAAATCCAGTTTTATAAAAGTGCTTGGAGACAATTGTCAGATCGAGCTGGTGTAAATTTTTTTAACGTTAATATTGTGTGACCAGAATAGAGACTAAAATTCTAAGAATCGTGATAAGAAGCATACTGTGTTCAAAATAAATTCTGATTCAATTTTTCAAAAAAACATGCCGACAATGACAAAATGCTTAATCCTGAACCACCAAAACCACTAATCCTAAACCGTCATAGCAACCTAAATCGAATAAGAAGTACTGAAACGGTTTTAATAACTATCCTTAAACAAAAGTGTTCATAAAATTATCTTGTTTTGACTTCAGTTTATGCCATAAGATACACCTTTCCTTAGGATACTTTTTCTGGCATATGATTAGTCTTATCAAACGGATATGTTGACAGATTCCAAGCTCATTATTGGGGGTAGGTAATTCATTTTATCTAACTTTGTACTATTGGCTAATTAAATTGGCTATATAACAATAGCTAAAACTAGTTACAACCCCTTCTCTGGTTTGGTTGTTTAACAAAAATCTACTTTTACTAAATTTTGGTCAAACTAAAATTAAATTGACATTATTTTCTCACAGTAACACCCTTGCGCACTACACTACACAAAATTTCGGTGAAATTCAGAAAATTGTTATTATTATTTGATTGTTTTGTTTGATGTTTCGTTGGCAAATTGTTGATAAATTAAAAAGAATTTAATATAAAAAACTGCATACAAACTTGGTTACAATTGATATATTGATGTAAGAATACAAATTGGTTATGGTTAATTTATTCTTTCTTGACTATATTTGGTTGTTGGTGGATGAAGAAAAAAATTATTTACTCGTATAGCAATTTTTTTTATTGATATTAAATTTCCGTTGAAAAATGCGCACCACAAAAAATATAACAGAAAATAAAATCCAAAATAGACGATGAATTTTTATCTGGTATACATATTATAAGTGCTAAGTTTGAAATTATATTTTTTTTTGTTAACCCTACTACGGATGCCATTCTTTTCAAATAATATAAATTATATAAAAACCTAGACAACATCTTTAGAGCTGTCCAAATCGAGGTTAACGCACCAAAATATTTAATTTCACTTTAAATAATAATGTCTGTGTGTAATATGGATAACATTTGTTAAACTTGTATTCATTCTATCGTTTAAATAAAAATTGTGTTATTTAATTAATTTGGCATTGAATTTTTTTTTTCATAAATAAAAATTTCATTTTCAATCATATACACTACGGAGGAGTTATCTCATCTCTATAATCTCTTTTGGGGTTCATAGTAATTCTAGCAATTCTGCTTCTGGTTATAATTACATATACGATATTCATAACATAATGATCTTAATTTAACAGGAACACCACGCATACAAACTGCTTGTGATGCTGGCATTGGATTTAATCATCTGAAACATGCGCTAATTAATTTATTAAAAATGTGAGATGCGGACATTATTTATCACTACCAGACAATATAAATGTACAACATCACTGATGAAAATCATCAAGCTACTGTGTGTGATTCAAAACGTCATTCCCTACACGTAAAATATTAATTCTTAAAATAAATGTAGAAGACGTCAAGTAAATCGAGTCGAGGAAATTAATAAACATAAAATAGAATAAGACGAATTAATATTCTTTCCAAAGGTGTGTTCTATTATCATATTTTTTTAAACGTTGGTAGATAAAATTAAAATAAACGATTTATAAAAATATTTTTATATATTTTTCAAATAGAAAACTATTAGCTTAGGTCAATCTTACCCACTGTCTCAGACACGCTTAACCGAACAAAACCAAAAATTTATTGTTATTTCGAAAAAAAAAAAATGTTGTTTTTAAATGAATCAAATTTCCTTTCAATTTCTTTGTGTGTCCCCGTTTAAATAAAATTTAATGCCTATAAAACAGAATTTTGATTGATTGATATCGAATTATGTTAGAATAAACATTCGGATCTAATGGGTATGTAGGTATAGCTTCTGCTAATTTGTTGACTACATTTTAGTTAGTACCATTATTAATCGTTATATTAGTATGAATTAATTGTAATTTCGGCAAAAGGTGGGTTACGTGGATCGAGGCGCCCTAGTACATAAATTTTGATTTTTTAACGGAAATGTTTTCTTTAACAACGATTAATAATAATTATTAGAAAGACAAAATAAATAAACGGAAATTAATTAAAATTATCAATGGAGTAACGTTTGGAATAAATTATACTGTTGAAAAATTATCTTTCAGTGTAAATAATGGAAAAGTGATTTATGATTTGTGGGACTGGTAAGATATTAAGTAAGGTGTGATCTTTAGTAGTTATTGATAGTTTAGATAACGATGTTTCGTTAAGTTGGGCTAATAAATTTAGGAATTCTTAATCTAAGTTTTTGTTCGCCCCCTAAACGTGTTTTTAAATTTTAGTATGGGGTGAAATAACTAAATTTTAGTGTTAAACAACCAAATGACTCCACCTATAAAAGTAAGACTGCAGACTAGTTGCATCCCAGAGCCAAATGTGGCAGACTGACGAAAACGATTAGATTCGAAGAGGTTCCAATTCTGGAGGTTTCTCAAAAAAACTTAAATATTAAAAAAAAACAAATTTTTGTTATTTCGGAACAAACATAAAGCGGTTCCTTCCATTTTCAATATTTACTGTAACACAGAGAGGTAAAGGATAGTAAGTAGCTCAAGATGGTACATTCGTTTCAAACTGCGGCGTTGTCTATCAGTACACTTTGCAATTATTTGGGTATTTTTGATGTATTTCACAATTGACTAATATAAATGAAGAAAAGAAGTTTGTGAAACATAAGAGCATGTGTCATTTAATTTTAATCTGTGTTATTCGAAGTTACCACCATAACACAATTATTAACAGTAATTAGAGCCATCTAAAAATAAAAATGTAAATTGATTTTCATCTGCCACATAACGAAAGCTAAGCGAACAATAGCGAAAGCTTCAACTTTAATTCTAGACAATCTAATTTTTTGATTACGGAACACCGCCTTAATTATTTTTAAAACACTATACCCATCAGAATAAAATAATAGCCATTACGCAAAAGGAAAAATATTTTCCATGGTTGCAGGCCATGGCGAACAATTTTATTTTTGTGTAACAGCTATATATTGAGCTGCCAGGAAGAAACTTAAGGAAGCTTTTATTTAAAAAATCTTAAACGAATTAATTAATACAAACGAATTTAAAAACTTCTTAATTATATGTGTTGGCTTAGTACACATACATAGTGAGAACTTCCAGAAGTTTTTGATTTGGTGATATAATTCGTTGTTGTACCATAGGTACAAAACAAGGGTTGAATTTTTGCAGTTTGGTCGTTACAACCTGGTAGGTAGACCAACTATTTATAACCAAGCTGCCAAGAAGAGACTTAAGGAAGTTCTCACTTTTACAAGAGTTGTATATCTTTACACAAGTACCCTGGGGTTAAAAATGGGAGGAAGGGGAGTGGGGGGCGGTGAATGAATGTTTTTACTTTTTGTGGTAGATAGAAAAAAATGTTTTGTGGTAGATAGAAAAAAGGAATATTAACCAGTTTTTATAAAAAAAAATATTTCGCAAAAACTCAGCATTTGCCACGGCAAATGGACTAATCGGGATGAAACTTCATACTTAAGTTTTTAATAAATTAAGAGATCCTTGCGAAATGTAATGGAAATTTTTAGAAGTACTAAAAGATTCTAATATGATTAAAAGTTAATTTAAGAGTAGGCCTTTTAGGTTTTCTGAAATTTAAGCGGGAATAACAATTGTTGACTGTAACGCCAGTTTTTAACCATAATATATTCACTCCTCCATTTTTATCAGACGTCAACAAAAATGTTATAAGATATGGGATTAATATTCACATATCCTTAGTTGATCGAGGTTTAGGTTTACCAGTCATCGTAGCACTGCAGATGAAAGCATGATAATGACTACGGAAATTGTGTCACTTGAATAAAAAAATCGAATAGTGTAATAAACGAACAAGCCATTAAATACAAAACTTTCCAAAGCTGATTTAACGCACTTCCAATCAATTTAATAAAGTGCTGATTTACGTTAACGAGTACGTCGAACAACTAATCTACGTATATGTAGGTAACGTAGGAAAAGTCAAACTCGCCCGGGAAACGTATTGTAAAATAATCAAAACACTTATTCCAAGAAACCAATGATCCAGTTATACCAGGAACAGCAAAACAAGTCATAAATAATGCAGTTCATCAAAGTCAACACCACGAAAAGTCACTGACTGAGATAACGCTAATAAAGCACCGCACGAGATAACAGTGCCAAACAACTAAAAATATTGAACACTTATTGAACTGAGGGTATTCGTTTTTTACGCTGCCTGGTTTTATAGTGTTTGCAGTAGGCCATCAACATTTCTTATTAGGCAGTCATCAATTAAATTTTCCATTTAAACACTAGTGCAGCATAATCTCACACAATGGTATGTATAGAAAAATTCAATACGGTTTGTATGCAGTTCCGTTTAAGGCGAACTAATTTGAACGGCGTGAGATTTGTCATGATACAAAAATTTCTCTTATAGATAGGCTCAATAGCTTGTATTTAAAATAAACCACAAAATTGGTGAAACCAATTTATTATAGTCTTATATACTCAAACATATTAAAAAACTTGAAACAGACAATGGTTGAATAAAATAAAATGTAATATTTATCAGATATAACCGAACTATAATTGTCTTAACCTGCGGCACTATTCCGGTAATTCCCCGGGAATAGAGAACTGGGGGAAAGAATTTATATGTAATTTCTGTTCAAATATTTTTTTCCGGCATACTGAGGTAAAAAGCTATAGCGTTAATTTTTTTGAAAACAAAATTAAATTGGGAATAATTTTCCCTCCCAATCTTTAGATATAGAAAAATTATTCCTAAGTTTATAAATATTTTCATAAAACTTTTCTCCTCAGTAGGCCGAAAAAAATATTAACAGAAATTACATATAAATTCTTTCCCCAGTGTTCCCTATTCCCGGGGAATTACCAGAATAGTGTCACTAGTAGCAGCTAGGTATTGAACTTTTAAATGTGTATTGAAAAAAGTGGTCTCACCAAAACACGCATATAGTAGCGACAACCGGTTTCTATTAAGCCTATCTGATAGCCACGAGTCACTAAGATTACGTTTTTCATACAAAATCGAAAACCGAAAACGAAACGGATTTGATGTGCCCTCTTGGAATAACGCGTATAAATTAATCTCACTTGACAAATGAAATTACTTAGTAAGTTGTTACTCCTACATTCCTGCATGCGTATGTCAAATTGTCCGTTGAATATTTGGAAACTAAATAATTCCTCAAACCGTCGGATAGAAAATATCTTATTCACGAGTAAATGGAAATAAAAATGACAGCGACGAAATTCATAATAATTTCATAGACATGGATTGGGGATTATGATACAAAATCGCTTTAGAAACAAAAATCAATTGTTGTCTAGTTAAAGTATTAAAAATTTACATTTATCAGATTCTTATAAAAAAAATTATATGCAAATATAATATTTCCATATATGTACGAGTAAAATACGTATATATGTGATCTGCCTGCAATAGAAATTCATAAAAAATTCATTTATTTATTGACCATTGGTAATTCGTATCATGACATGTTTATACGATAGATATTGTTCTCAGGTATCGTAATACAGACGTATTATAAATGTGCATAATAAGAATAAGCAACAAAAAATCGAACTTATTGTCCATCGAATAAATAAATCGGACAGATACAGATTTAAAAATAAATCGCTGTAAATCCGAAATGACTGATGATAATGCTGTGTATATACAAAATATTGTTGTTGCATTTCCCAACATTTATATCTACACGAACAATTTTCCGTGTAACGACAATAAATGTTATAAAAAATTTATTATTTTTACTTTTTTTTATAAATTCGTTTTTCTCGCAACTCACAGAAAAGCTCTCGGTATAAGTTCATGTCTCCACTTTCTCTTATACTAATGCACTATATCGTAAGCGAATCAAAGTTAAAAGGTCAAATTGGACAAAGATTTAGAATCGATTTTATTTGATCGCTCCTTTAATAAATGCACATAGTATACCATAAAATGTTAGTAAAATCATTGAAATGGAAAAATGCGATTTAACAGGGCATGACATTTTAAAAATTATTTATGTAATGTTTTATATACTGACATTGAAATTGGTGGTATGTATAATAATAACGTTTTATGTTCCAATTATGTTTATGTATTTTGAGTATCATATAACTAAACCACACTATATGAGTATGTTTATTTTATGACATGACATTATACATTATACCCTTAGTTAACCAATTTCCCACGAAATTTTTCACTTTCATTTTGCTATTATGGTAGATTGACCCAATTTTATATTTTCGCTTTTGCTGTTATTATATCCTGAAATTAACCTTTTTAAATGCCCCACTTTCATTATGTTAATATAGAAAACTGTTAAGCTGTCAACAAAAAATGCCAATATTTTAATCTAATTTTCAAATGATTTCGTTGTGACTATGTATGTATGGTCAAACTGGGATAGGTAAAGGATTCATGTTGTTATATTACAGAGAATGATAATGATGTGATAATGATTTCGAATCAATTTTATGAAATTGTTTTTTTTTTTTGCTTTCGCGCTTTTTATAGTGTTTTGGATAAATCAAAGTTCTAAAAATAAAACGTTTTATTTATTTAATGGGTATGAACACACCTTATTAAATTTATCTTGGCGTTAAAAAATGACAAATTAATTAGTATAGTAATAACCGGACAAGTGGTGCAGTGGTTAAAGCTTCGGCACTTGGACCGGGAGGCACTGGGTTCGAATCCCATCAGAGGCTATATGCAAATCGAATTTTCATCATCGATTACAATCCATGATAAACAATCCGTGATAAATAAACACAACTAACTTCCACCCTCTGATGGAGTGCAGAACTCAGCGCCGACCCACCGTCCATGTCAATGTACAGGTTGACATGGAGCCTGCAATGTGCAGGTGGTATACTGTAATTGTGTGAGTAGATGAACAGATGAATGGGTTAATGATGTGGCGTGAATGCGTGGTATCACAATGAGCCAAAAATGGCTTAAGTGTCAAACCACTAAAACCTAACCTAGTCAAATAATAATTTGAATTGGAAATGGTGTACATTTAAGCTTTGAAATCGTCTAACATAATCAACCATATTTATATTAAATCTTATGCTAATATCGTCAAATGCTTTTCACATCGAACATCTTTTATTCCAACTTCTTTTGGTATTTTTGCAAAGAAAACTCTAAAATACTTAAAATAAATAAATTATCGAAAAAAGTTATAAAACAAGACAAAATACATTTCATTCAGTAGCCAAAAAGTTTTTCCAAAATACACCGCCATCGAATATGTATATACAAGACAATTCGATTCAAAGAAATTTATTGTTTGAGTTTTGTAAACATTCATCAAAAGTTAATGTTATACGATTCACCAAAATTGATAACAATAATAACAATTATTTCTATTTAAGGAATTGGTGAAGAAGGTATAATATGAAGTAAAAGAATAGAAATGGGAATAGTGATTTTCGTCGTAAAATATCTTCTCAGATATATCATTTTTGTATAATGTCGCAATTTTATAAATATACTATAAATCATATTAAGTCCGAATCGCGGATATCAATACATATATCAAAACTCGGATCCACTCGAAACGCGATATTTCAAAATGCGATATTTCAAAACGAGATATGGTACAAAATGCAATATTTCAAAATGCGATATTTCAAAACGCGATATGGTACAAAATGTGGTATGGTACAAAACGCGATATTTCAAAATGCGAGATTTCAAAATGCGATATGATACAAAACGCGATATGGTACAAAACGCGATATTTCGAAACGCGATATTTCAAAACGCGATATGTTACTAAACGCGATACGGTACAAAATGCGATATTTCAAAACGCGATATTTCAAAACGAGATATGGTACAGAATATGCGTTGCGAAGAGACGGGAGCGCAGCGACCCATCTGATACCGATCCTATATACTGTCGCTCCTATCGATTTTTAAATTCCTATAAACTGAAATTAAATTTTCCTTTCACCCGAGTGATATAACCCGATCCTAAACTCCCGTTTTGTACCATATCCCGTTTTGTACCATATCCGTTTTGAAATATCGCGTTTTAAAATATCGCGTTTTGTACCATATCGCGTTTTGTACCATATCGCGTTTTGAAATATCGCATTTTGAAATATCGCGTTTTGTACAATATCGCGTTTTGTACTGTATCGCGTTTTGAAATATCGCATTTTGAAATATCGCGTTTTGTACCATATCGCGTTTTGTACCGTATCGCGTTTTGAAATATCTCGTTTTGAAATATCGCGTTTTGATAATTCGCGTTTTAAAATATCGCGTTTCAAATGGGACCCATCAAAACTGCAGAAGATTGTGTTGGTTACACAACAATGTTATGTTAATTTTTGCCTCTCGCACCATTACTTATTTAACTAGCGCACTGATATTAATGGCCTCATTTCTTTAAAAATTTTGGTTTATGATGTCAATTTATGTCGATGGTTTCAATATTTGGCTATAGATGGCAGTATAATCTAATAAATAATACTTTTTGTTTACTAAAAAACAGTATATTTTACAATAATATCAATTAAAAATTATGTTACGGGCTATTGGTAAGGATTAATTTATTATATTTTTATTAAAATAAGCATTAAGAGTGTTCTTTACTAAATTAAATTTGATGTTGACCCTAACCTAAAATTTCAATGTGTTAATTTATACATTTGCTCTTTACCATGCTACATAAGAGAAAAACTCTTTATTTGCATATCAAACAATCCCTTGGCTGTCATATTTTTTTTGGAAAATATGGGTAATCTATTTCTATTTAAATTTTTTATGATATAAAGTTAAAATATTTAAAAACAAGCACAACTAGGCACGATATTGTGGATTAAATTTTACTATTGCGAAAAAAATTAGAGTGTGTTGTTATTGTACATTCTGATTGAGCTTCCACAACTTTTCCAAGTTTGAGAGCTAATTACAAAATATTAAAAGTAAATTTCGTGAAAAGGGAAACCTAACCACGAGTTTTCCATAATAGCTATTAAATATCAAAAAACTATAGAAGAAAACGTTCCCACAGATGATTATCGAACTTGCACAACTTACGCTTACTTTATAGTAAAGAACACTCTTAAACATAATAGAATCTGTAGAGATAAATTTGATGGCACATCAAGCAGTACCGCCTGGTACTCTAGTTGCATTGGCTCATACAATGTTTACATATACTCTAACACAATTATCTGCAGTTTGGTTTCTTTTGTAACTGTTGTTTTATAATGGCTTTAAATTGTTGTGATAAATGGCATATAAATGTGTATGTATATTAAATTATTTATTGTTCTTTGCCTCATTTTTGCATTTAATATGGCCTGAGATAGCAAATAGAGGGATTGTGATAATTTGATATTGCTTTAATGTAAATAGTAAAAGGCGGTAAATAATTTATATCTATTTTACTATTTTTTTCTATATTTATTACTTAATCACAACTAACATAGACTAATAAACTAACAAATCATATCGACGACAGAAAATAATTAAATATTTAATAAATCGTATGAATATTTTATTATTAAAGTATTTAGATAATGACTCTGCTGCGTGGCGTCCTAGTCGTTTCTGTCACTAATCCTTTTCTTATATTACCTTTATTATGAGGGCACAAGTAGGGCCTGGGCTCGCATAATTATGGAGTAAGGTTCGTGTTTCAAATATGCTTTGGCATACATACAAACCTAGGGATCGCCGTTATGGTTGGTCTGTACGTCTCTTATTTTGCCATATACCAAACTTTCCGTTAATGGTGGGTTCGCGAAGCGAGATTCTTTTTTAACCAATTCTTTAGCTAATTAAATTTTTATATCCAATACCCGTCCATTTTAATCCAGGCTTATTTAAAAAATATATTTATCGTTTTTAAAAAATTAATCGCAGCAGTGTAATAACAAAAACTCAAATATGACCTCATAATAACCGTGTCCTTATATTTTTTTATTGTTGGTTAAGGTCGGTATCCAGCTCGTGCTAAGATAAATTTTACATACAAATTTGACGTAAAATTTAGCTAGCGAAATAAAAAAAAAATATTTAGCTCACGATTTCGCAGATCCGGTAGGTACGCAGCTGGCGTGAAAAGTTTGTAGTTGTCTCATTCACATATAGACTGTACTAGTGAAAACTCTACACACGTTTTCGCACGAGGTTTTTGCAGAATTATCATACGCTATATCGCCGAAGTAAAAGAAAATGTTTCGTCTGCGTCTGTGATCTACGCAGTTCGTGGTAAAGAAAGTCGAGTATTGCCATATAATCTTGACCTCACCGCATTTTTTATTTTAAATTCAGTTATTAAACATTCTTTATTTAGTGTACAGTAAGTGCAACGCTTTCTTACAATCTGATCAATATCCTATATTTTCTTTCTTTAATGCAGTGGTGTCCCTCATTTAACCAAAGAAAATTGCAAAATGCGGGGTTAAAAACAGGCTATTTGAATGGTGTTAGTTTTATACCCGTAGCACAACATAATTTATATTTTAAAATTATTAATTATTACATATTGTGATATATTTGTTTACTAACAATTTCAATTATTTATTTTAATGCTGTAGGTAGGTAAATTGCGGGCAACCGTAATTGACACCAATGAATGGTGGACTGCTTCATTTAACGACTAACTCATAGCAAACGGTGCTAGCAGAATGATGAAATAGATCGAAAAAGCAAATATATTTACTTTGGGTTATTTTACACCTAATCTCTTGTTTTAAAAAAATAAAAAAATGGCTAAATTAAAGTCCAAACCACGCAAAGGTGTGCGTAAAAAATCATAGTATGTAATGGCGTTTTCGATAACAAAATTTCGCTTGATTTGAAGTACAACCAACACAATTGTATGTATAGTTATAGTGTTTTTTTCGCACGAAATAAGTTTGAAAGGATTGCGCAAATGTGTAAGTTGGTTCAAAACACATACAAAAATAAATCTTTAACATGGTACTTTTGTCGTACTCGCACAATTGTGTTAGTAAATCACAAAAGGGGTATAGAACAAAATTTCGTGGTATAAACCGCATGACGCACATATGCGTCCTATGGTCGTCAACGTGTTAATTTCGAAAACTGTTAATTCTTTGCTTGCACTCTCGATAGGAGACAAATTCAAATTCGTTAACGGTTTATGCCAGAAAAAGTTGGCAATAGTATTGTATTTAGATATTCATATCATAATTGTCCGCTAAAAGTTGAGTTAAAATGAAAATATCTAGAAATAAATTGAGGAATTGATTCATAGCAAACTGCCTCACCAAATTAAAACAAAAATGTCTCACTTTTCGAAAAACCCTTCGGATTTAATTTCGATTGCCGTTTTTAACGATATGACATAAATGATACATCTATTCATTTGAACAATATGTACTCTTTAAAACGCGACCTTCTCACATTTTATTGTAGTGAACATTATTAATGTAAGTGCTCCTTTGGGTAGTAAAAAAATTGCATTTTGATTGTTAATCAAAATTTAATCGATAAAGCGTAATAAATGACATGGTTTTATATTACACTTATTACGAGTAGTTGTAATAAAAGCAATCATTATACAGTTCCCTTTTAATTATTAACGTTATGCCACCTCAAACGATCCATTTTTAGTTAACCGCTCCAACAACTAATCGAAATTGGTAATTTTAATATAATTGTTATTAAAATAGTTTTGTCTTCTGCTTACGAACCTCTATTAAACCCATTTGAACATTAAAACATGTTTTCGTATACTAACTATATTTATTTTTTAATAGTTTTTTGTTTTTATGGCAAAATCACTCTGCAAATTGGATCTACTGATTTATTTAGTTAGAACGAGAAAACTAAAAATTGTATCTCAATTCTATTAAACTTCTTTTGGCAAAACGGGAAAATAAGACAAACATTCTTATTTTATCTATAATGATGATAACATGATGGGGAATGTTTTTTATATCTTGAAGGTCAGTGATATTACAGTTGTTTCGCATATTTATTTTAGCTCGCCATTTATAATTTTGTAAAGTGATGATGATGATAGCGATAAAATGACCTAAAAAGGAAAAGTCAATCAAATTATAAAAAGCAGGTAAAAATTTCTATTTTTTTAATATATTTTAGATTTTCCTAAAATAGAAAATTGTATTAAATAGAAAAAAGAAACAATTTATTTATTTGACATGGTGGAAAATGATAATGAATTGATTACAATGTTAAGTTAGACGCTTTGCTATCTATTATGACCTACTAAACAAATGGGAAATGAAAAGAATGCGCGGGAAATATTATTTTCTAAAATTACATTCGAAATCAGATGAGGCACCACACCTTTTCTTTATAAAGTGCTATTACTTCACAATATTGTTTACTTCACAATATTGTTATTTTTGTAACCAACACCAATCCACTGTACTCACTCAACAAAATTTTTATTGATCCCCGCACATGTGTGGATAGCTCCCGAACCGAATGATGTGTTATAAAAATATGTACTATAAACAAACCGAACTAAAATTGCATCATTCATTTAATATTTTGTTTATATTTTCCAAGCCATGCTACAAAAAATAATGACCTAAATTTTCCAAACTGAATATTTCAAAATTGAATATCTAAAAATAATTGTTTGTTATAAAAAACACTTATTAATATTTTTATTAAATTTAATTAAATAAATTTTTTATTTTATACTTTTTTTTTTATTATAGGCATGTGCACCACGTTACGTGTTCTATTCAATGAAGCCGACAACAGTTGAACGCATTGAACCAGTTGGCACGTGTTATATTGCAAGGGATAATTTTAAAGATGTTTCGGAATATTCACCGTGTAGGACAAGTAAGTGAAATATTTTTTTTAATTCATTTGGTTTAACATCTAACGTTTAAGTTGAACAAATAGTTTTTGTTTGGTTAAAAATTTAAATTTCGGTTTGTGCTATGCAAATATTAGAATATCTCATTACGTTAGCGTAAACTAAAGGCTTATGACTAAATTGCTTATAGAATACAAATAAATCAAGTTATAACAAGTTATCTTTACAAGCTCATCAATATTTTAATGGTACTCGTAGTTATGCAATAACCTGTCATAATATTTGACCACAAATATCATGAATTTTTAAGATGATTGCCAAAAATGACGAGATTGCATGTGAGTGATAAATGTTAGATTTTTTTTATTAATAATTAAACTTACGAGTATACTAAATTAAACTTACCGCTGTTATGTTGCTCATCTTATACAGCTTTACGGGACCTCTCTTAAAATAATAATAATTCTTTTTGATATTCTTGGATTGTCAAGTCATTTTGATTAGAAAATTTTAACAATTTTTCAAATACTTTTAAATTTGCTGTTTTTATAAAACCATCCAGTTGTTTTTGTTCTACACTACCCAAATAGAGTAGAAGCTTTTGCAATTTTATTTTTAAAGTATTTTCCTTTAATATTTACAAGCAACTGCCTATTGGAGGCAGTTGCTTGTAAATATTTATTTCTACAAATCCACAAGATTTCGATTCAAAATGATTTACCATCTTAACGTCTAAAATATTGGATTGATGGTGCGTTAAGGCCAGATTGTTGCAAAGTATCAAGTAACTCGTCAATAATCAATAGAGAAATGTGTGGGAAGCGAAATATTAGCAGTGCTTTTCTAATATACGGATTGTTATTTGCGTGATTTTTAATAACAAATGCTGAAATCCCAACTAATAAATTTACCGAGCTTTTAACAGCTGACATGCCTTCGGAATATAGACATACCTAAACTCCTGATTCTGATCCACGATTATTATAAATACTCTCAAAACTGAAACTGTAAACTAAGGATACACTATATATATTTTCAGATATAAATTCCCCTTAAGTTTTGTTAGGTTAGTTCTCCAAACCTCTATGCGTGATATAGGAAGATAGGGGATCCCACTAAGAGATAATACAAACCCAAACAGTCAGTTCTAACTATGTGAAAGAGGTAATAAGGGAACACCAGGTTTTAGTGAATCTTTTTTGTAAACCACTGTCAAAAGACTTAGAGAGAAAGAGAATTCAATTTAAAAACAACACACATCCAATTAAAACAACTATTCTCGTAAAAAGAACAACAACCGTTTCTATATTATAGTGAATTTAAAATTTTAAAATACTCAATCAGTTACGATATAAATCTATGCTGTTTCTTGCCGCCGTTTCCAAGTTAAGGTTAAAAACCGCCTGGAAGTTAGAAAGTCACACCATCAAATTATCCTCATTGTTAGCTGCGTTATAACCGTAAATCATCAGATATTGGTTTAAAATACTTCGGATTTCTGAAAACTATCATAGTTCGACCGGCGTTGAAGGACCCTAGGAAATAATGGATTACAATTTTTAGTAGCAGCGACATCACATTGGTTATAAGAGTTGTCTTAACTATAATGAACGAGATGTTGCATAGAGTAACGAAACATTGCAACTCATGCATTTTTTTTGATGAACATATTTCCTCTGTTTCGTTACTCTTTATAACTAAATACATACTTATGCCATAATTCATAAGTTAAATATTGACGATTGAAGCATCACGGATTCCCCCTAGTGGATTTTCAATAAATTTCAATAACTACAATTTTTGACATCTACGCCTCATGGTAGCTTAGATTGGTTTAATTTTATTTAAAATTTTAAATTAAAACAAGATGAAAGTTTATATAATTATGCGATAGATCTTTCAAATGTCTACCCTATCAACTATTGATGGTAGTATCTAGGACTACCATGGTTGCAACGAGTAACGGGGAATCAGGGTTCGATTTAAAGTGTACTCATTCCAATTACAGGGCCTCAGTGACTTTGTAACATATATAATAAAAATACTTGCTTGAATTATTCTATAAATATCCTTGATTTTGTCGGCATATCGATCACATGTCAATTTTTTGTAGTGGTCTGTAAACACAAATGGTCTATAAACTGAAAAAGGGAAATATCGTAAAAATTTATCATTTAAATTTTTTTTTAAAGTGTTAGTTAATGTATTAGCACCAAAATTCCAGCTAGTGAAATATTTGCTGAGCTATTTTCTATTGAGAGCTGAGTAGGAAATTATCTATTTGACCTTTATCTATTACTATAGTATTATCGCTTTACTAATGAGTTTATAAGCAACTGCATCTAGCTCTAGCTTCATTTGATTATGTAATATTTCGGATTGTCATCTAAAGTTTTGTTTGAATTTTTGACTTATAGATGACAAATGTGTACGAATCACAACAATCAGTTTCGAACAGATGAGATTATTGATTTGAAAAAACCAGCCTTCTCATCAGGTCGCGACGACTGAAGTTGTATTATTTTACAGTGAAATATTGTCTATATATATATATATATATATATATTATATATATATATATATATATATATATATATATATATATATATATATATATATATATATATATATATCCCTTTTGTGTTTTAGTAACACAATTGTGTGGGTACGGCAAAAGTACTTACTATATGTCAAAAAAATTTTTTTATATGTGTTTTGAACCAACTTACATATTTGTATATTCCTTTCAAACTTATTTTCGTTCAAAAAAAATACAATAACTATATACACACAATTGTGTTGGTTGTACTTCAAAACAAGTGATTTTTTTTTTAAAAACACCATTACATACTATGATTTTTTACTCACACATTTGTGTGGTTTGGACTTTACTTGAGCCGTCTTTTTGGTTGAAAAAGGGATATAGAACAATACCATGTAGTCGTACTAAAAATAATGGATTCATTATTGCATTCATTACTAATGAATCCATTATTTTTGGTTGTACTACTAGCGAATTACTGAGTGCTCTTAACCTGCACCGACCATATTAGCCCGCCTCAATAAAACCTGTACTATAATTTGTTACACATTTATTACAATTGGGATCTGAAATCGAACTTTAAATTGGATGTTTGAACCCTTTACGGTTTGGAGCCAATTCCGTGTAACCTGACACAAAGATAATTTATTACACGCCAGGATAAGGTTGATCTGCCCTCCACAAGATCCAAGGAGTAACATTTGACTCAATATCTGGTGGCGGTCTGGTGTAATAAATTGTTGAAGGTGATAAAATCGAACTTTAAATTGGATGTTTGAACTCTTTTCGGTTTGGAGCCAATTTCGTGTAGCCTGATACAAAGATAATTTATTACACACTTGGATAAGGATGATCTGCCCTCCACAAGGTCCAAGGAGTAACATTTGACTCTATATCTGGTGGCGGTCTGGTGTAATAAATTGTTGAAGGTGATAAAATTGAACTTTAAATTGGATATTTGAACCCTTACGGTTTGGAGCCAATTCCGTGTAACCTGACACAAAGATAATTTATTACACACCTGGATAATGTTGATCTCCCCTCCACAAGGTCAAAGGAGTAACATTTGACTCAATATCTGGTGGCGGTCTGGTGTAATAAATTGTTGAAGGTGATAAAATCGAACTTTAAATTGGATGTTTGAACTCTTTTCGGTTTGGAGCCAATTTCGTGTAGCCTGATACAAAGATAATTTATTACACACTTGGATAAGGATGATCTGCCCTCCACAAGGTCCAAGGAGTAACATTTGACTCTATATCTGGTGGCGGTCTGGTGTAATAAATTGTTGAAGGTGATAAAATTGAACTTTAAATTGGATATTTGAACCCTTACGGTTTGGAGCCAATTCCGTGTAACCTGACACAAAGATAATTTATTACACACCTGGATAATGTTGATCTCCCCTCCACAAGGTCAAAGGAGTAACATTTGACTCAATATCTGGTGGCGGTCTGGTGTAATAAATTGTTGAAGATGATAAAATCGAACTTTAAATTGGATGTTTGAACCCTTTACGGCTTGGAGCCAATTCCGTGTAACCTGACACAAAGATAATTTATTACATACCTGGATAAATTTGATCTACTCTCCACAAGGTCCAAGGAGTAACATTTCACTCAATATCTGGTGGCGGTCTGGTGTAATAAATTGTTGAAGGTGAATAAATCGAACTTTAAATTAGATGTTTGAAAGTTTTACGGTTTGGAGCCAACTCCGTGTAACCTGACACAAAGATAATTTATTACACACCTGGATAAGGTTGATCTACCCTCCACAAGGTCCAAGGAGTAACTTTTGACTCTATATCTGGTGGCGGTCTGGTGTAATAAATTGTTGAAGAAAATAAAATCGAACTTTAAATTGGATGTTTGAACCCTTCACGGTTTGGAGCCAATTCCGTGTAACCTGATACAAGGATAATTTATTACACACCTGGATAAGGTTGATCTGCCCTCCACAAGGTCCAAGGAGTAACATTTTACTCAATATCTGGTGGCGGTCTGGTGTAATAAATTGTTGAAGGTGATAAAATCGAACTTTAAATTAGATGTTTGAACCCTTTACGGTTTGGAGCCAACTCCGTGTAACCTGACACAAAGATATTTTATTACACACCTGGATAAGGTTGACCTGCCCTCCACAAGGTCCAAGGAGTAACATTTGACTCAATATCTGGTGGCGGTCTGGTGTAATAAATTGTTGAAGGTGATAAAATCGAACTTTAAATTAGATGTTTGAACCCTTTACGGTTTGGAGACAATTCCGTGTAGCCTGATACAAATATAATTTATTACACACCAGGATAAGGTTGATCTACTCTCCACAAGGTCCAAGGAGTAAAATTTGACTTAATATCTGGTGGCGGTCTGGTGTAATAAATTGTTGAAGGTGATAAAATCGAACTTTAAATTAGATGTTTGAACCCTTTACGTTTTGGAGCCAATTCCGTGTAACCTGACACAAAGATAATTTATTACACACCTGGATAAGGTTGATCTGCTCTCCACAAGGTCCAAGGAGTAACATTTGACTCAATATCTGGTGGCGGTCTGGTGTAATAAATTGTTGAAGGTTATAAAATCGAACTTTAAATTGGATGTTTGAATCCTTCACGGTTTGGAGCCAATTCCGTGTAACCTGACACAAAGATAATTTATTACACACCTGGATAAGTTTGATCTACCCTCCACAAGGTCAAAGGAGTAACATTTGACTCAATATCTGGTGGCGGTCTGGTGTAATAAATTGTTGAAGGTGATAAAATCGAACTTTAAATTAGATGTTTGAACCCTTTACGGTTTGGAGACAATTCCGTGTAGCCTGATACAAAGATAATTTATTACACACCAGGATAAGGTTGATCTACTCTCCACAAGGTCCAAGGAGTAACATTTGACTCAATATCTGGTGGCGGTCTGGTGTAATAAATTGTTGAAGGTTATAAAATCGAACTTTAAATTGGATGTTTGAATCCTTCACGGTTTGGAGCCAATTCCGTGTAACCTGACACAAAGATAATTTATTACACACCTGGATAAGTTTGATCTACCCTCCACAAGGTCAAAGGAGTAACATTTGACTCAATATCTGGTGGCGGTCTGGTGTAATAAATTGTTGAAGATGATAAAATCGAACTTTAAATTAGATGTTTGAAACTTTTACGGTTTGGAGCCAACTCCGTGTAACCTGACACAAAGATAATTTATTACACACCTGGATAAGGTTGATCTACGCTCCACAAGGTCCAAGGAGTAACATTTTACTCAATATCTGGTGGCGGTCTGGTGTAATAAATTGTTGAAGGTTATAAAATCGAACTTTAAATTGGATGTTTGAACTCTTCAAGGTTTGGAGCCAATTCCGTGTAACCTGACACATAAATAATTTATTACATACCTGGATAAGATTGATCTGCCCTCCACAAGGCCCAAGGAGTAACATTTCACTCAATATCTGGTGGCGGTCTGGTTTAATAATTTATTAATATTGGTAAAATCGATGTTTTTGTCATAAATAATCGTTTGAGGCGAAATTGACCCTTATTCAAAATATAGGGTTGGTCTTGAACTATTTAATTAATGTAATTAATTTGTAATAAATTCTGGTCCAAGAACCATCCCGATATCACAGCTACATCAAAAGTTACAATTTTTGCGCTATATAGGTTTAATTACAAGCTAAACCGTTTCATTGAGGCGGGCTAATATGGTCGGTGCAGGTTAAGAGCACTGAATTACTGCGTGTCGTACGAAATTCGATTTTTTCCATCTATATTCTATTTCCATCACATACATTTTCCATCTATATTCTATTTTAACAACTAACTTTTCGTATTTACGAATATATATTATTTTTACTTTGATTTCTCAATTGTAATGGTGTATTGTGATTGTTCTGTATATTGGTCTATTTTCAGTACTCTCGAATTCAATTACACAATCGTGGGAAATCCTTCCATTTGCGTCACTATCTGTGTGACAATAATTATGATAATCGACACTTACTTATATACACAATGAACTTCCCAACCACCCCATATACTTTCCTTTCCGTTAACGCTGGATTGCGAGTAAATTTGAATTTTTGACTTATAGATGACAAATGAGTAAGAATCAAACATTAATTCGAGACTACTGAAAATAGACCCAATATACGGAACAATCACAATACACCATTACAATTGAAAAACCAAAGTAAAAATAAACTTTTGTGCTTGTCAACCTGACATTTTGAATGATCAACAAGGGATTCTGTCGATAAGAGATGTAACTGTTTCATACGTAAAATCTTAACGAAAGAATCGTATGACATTCATACATTTTCTAAAGATTGGGGAAAGTCCCGAACACTTCTAATTCAATTCTAATTGGACTAAGCGGGCTGTTAAATGATCTGAAATATCTAAATTGATTTGACGTTATAAACAACAGTTCAGCTTGCTACGTTTCCAATTTGTAAAATAAGAAAAAAATTTCCTTTTGAACTGGGAAATTTCAAAAAGAAATTTTTTTCTTAGTAGAGTAATAGAAATAAGCTCTCGATAGCGGCTCCGAATAAATATGTGGAATATCTATGAACTAATACAATTGTACAAGTACAATGGTTATGCAATTAACAGCTTATGTCGTATTGTTCCCATGGAATCAATTATAACGTCATTAAATAATATAAATATACATTTGAACTCGATTATCCGGGATCCGATTATCCGTGAACCTCGATTATTCGGGATTATCTGGGATTTTTTAGTCTCTTGGTTAATGCGAATTTCATCTGATTAACCGGGATTTTTTTAATTCTAATAAAAATAATTCGATTAACCGGGATTTTTGATTATCCGGGAAGTCCCACTCATCCCGGATAATCGAGGTTCAAGTGTACTATAAATCAATTATTTCCTATATTTAAGTACTAATAAAGCTAGATCGACTCTAAAATATCAAGTTTTAAGTTAGATGATAGATGATATAACTTTAGTTTAAATTTAAGATGCTTTTTTTCATCTATTTTTTGTAAAGATAGAAAATCAAAATAAGATTTTTCTATATAGTTAATCCGCCGTTCCACGCTTCGATTCTTTCGTCCTGATTATTTCCTCGTTTCCTTCCCCTTTACTAACCAACTAAAAACAGTTTGTAGGTAAAGGGGAAGGAAACGAGGAATGAATTACGACGGAAGAATCAAAGTGTGGAACCGCGAAATTTGTACACTTCTCTATTTTATTTGAGTTCAGTGAGTTTATTATATGAATACATCAGTATTTTATTTTAAAAATAGGAGCCAGCTTTCCATTCAATTTGTTGAAAATATTTCATTTTCTCATAGGCTTCTAATATTTGAGCTTTATCATTTTCAGAATGCGAAATATCCAAACAACTTCGTTTTAATCAACTATAAAGTCAGCGTTTTTCTGCTAAAATTTAAAATAACATAAAAAACAAAACATTGCTGGTCTCTTTGTTAGACAAACACATTTTGTTTGGAAAAATACGTTTTATTCAACAACATAATTTCCTTCTAGAGCGGTACAATAACCCCAACGCTTCCAACATTTCGATGGCTTTTTTGTAGCACGATTTATATTTGTCTTTAAAATAAACTTCAGTTTTTGCAAACACTTCTCCATTGGAGCCAAATCTCTTTCCCTGGAGCTTTTTTGAGGTCTGCAAACATGTAATAATCGTTGGCGGTTAAATCTGACGAATACGGTGGATGCGGAAGCAATTCAATGTGCAATTTTGTCATTGTTGTGATCGACTTGTGACATGGTGCATTATTTTGAAGAAAGAGATTTATTTTTTTTTTCATTTGAGGTCGTTTTTAGCGGATTCTTCCTTCAAACGCACCAATAACCCAATATAATATTTGCTATTGATCAGTTTTCCTTTTTCAAGGTAGTCAGCGAATATACACAATCAACTTCCATACCATGTACATCCCAAAATACAGTGGCTATAACCTTTCCAGCCGACTGTTGTGCGTTTGGTCGCTTCGGACGATGCTTCATCGACCTCTTGCCATTCAGCTGATTGCCGATTGGACTCTGGCGTATAGTGGTGGATCCATGTTTCATCCATTGTCGCATACCGATAAAAATCCTTTTTATTGCGCTTAAATGGATTCATCAACGCGTTATCGTTTATGATCCATTATGAGTAAACGTTCTGCTCACTTCGAACACAACTTTCTCATAGACAAATGTGTCAGCTATCTCACGCAACTTCACTTTACGGTCTTTCAAACCAATTTCGAGGATTTTTTTATGCTTTCTGGAGTCACCACGTTAAAATTCAGTATACCAATGATGCCAGAAATGATGGTTGATTTTCCTGGTGCAGAGTCCGGATAACACTTACCAAGCCGCTGATTTGCTTCAACGGTATTTTTTCCCATTAAAAAACAGTGTTTAATCAACACACAAAATTCTCTTTTTCCATTGTTTTGAAATTAATAAAATAGCGTCACTAAAACAACTGTAACTTGTAAACTTTAGCATAAAATTTTAACAGATATCATTTGAAGATTGGTACAATTTAAAAATCATATGGGTTTTAAATTTTTGGCACCATCTATATGTGTGACCGGAAACTTTTCAGGCGATGTAATATATCTCACTGTATTTATGAATATAGACTAAAGTCCTCTTCTTATCGTATTTTATTTTATAATAAACGAATTCTCCATAATTCGATTTACAAACCGCTTGTTAATTGTATTTTTAGTAAATTCAGAACCAAAAATTAAGAATTCATGAAGCATTAACTGGGCGATTCAATATACACGACCAATTTTGTAAATTATAGATAGCTACACATATATGAAAGTTAGAAGAATCTCAAAAACTTTGTTTTTAGCACCTCAAACTAAATTTAAACAAAAAGATGATTATTATCGTAAGGTAACATCTTGCCCATACGCGTGAATACCACAAAGTGTTATTGTTACTTCTTTATAAAAGAAACCTTTTTTGTATGCTAGATGATGATTTATATGTTTTGGTAATCTTATTTTCAAAAGTCAACATATGTAATTCCAAACACTTTGGAAACTCACAAAATTCTATTTTAACATAAAATCGAAACCCTATACAGAACCAATCAATTATTTAATCATATGGTAAGCAATACGAGATGCTCATCTCTCGAATTCGAATTGATCTTTTTTAATTCCCTGGTAGATTTTATTTTAGTTTTTCATTTTGTTTACCACCATAAACTACATAAAATTAGAATTTACTTATTATTATTGTTAGTTTAGTGTTTTTATTTCTTGGTTAATTGTGTCGATGATTTGTAGCCAAGATATGATAACAACCAGAACCTCGCTCGATACGAAAACATACAATTTATTGTACAGAGGAGAATCTGTGTTTGGTGTTGTGTATTTTGATTTGTTTTTTATACACAGACTTACAAGTTTGCTTCTTTTAGTTAAATGCTTTACATTTGACTATTTAAGATGATACCAAGAAGAACTAAGAAAACGAGGTTTTATATTTTATTTATTTTTTAAGCTTCCGGTATTTTTTGTTTCTTAGATTGTTATGTGTCGCAGTTAGTAACTTATAGTTTTGATATGTTAATCTAATTTTCTATTCATTTTATTCACTTCACTTGTCTTTATTTTATGAATTTATGTATATTTAAAATAGAAAAGAAAACTAAATTGAAGATGATTTTTTACATTTTTCTTATCTGTTAGTTATGCGTTTTGTAATGATGCAAGTGTTATAATTGAGTCGATTGAGACTTTATTTTGATTTAAATGTGATTATTAATGAAGATGAATGGGATTTTGTTGTCAAAATATTTGTATCATAAAAACGAATTTGATTAATTATAATACAGGGTCTTAAAATATTTGATAATATAAAATTTAAAATATGGTAGTGTATGGAAGTATTGTAATGAATTCAATTTAATTAATAGTTAACCTAATTTTAATGGTATATGATGCGGTAAAAACACATAGGAACATAGGTCTCGTTAATTATGTCCTCGGGCTTAATTAAGATTCGTGTGTGTTGATTATGACAATATTTATAATTTAGCTATTCAATTTTATTATTTAATTTTACCCAAGTCAAGTCAAAGCATTTGTCTAAATGCAGGTAGTCTTTATGATGAAAATGACCAAATATTTTGGTTGAAATACTTGTACAAATATAAATTTTAAAAATCTTCAACACTCATATATTTCTGGATGGTCAATAAGTAATCAAAATTTATTTTTACAATAAAATTTATAAATATTCTTCAAATTTGTGATTTAGTTGAATGTCGTAACTATGTTTAGACGATGACATAAATCGGTTAAATAATAGATGTGATTTCAATACACTGTAAAATGTTAGATGTAAAACCAGTTTTTTGTCAAAAAATCGTCATTTCCATTTTGGAAAGATAATGTGGACCAATATTGTTGCCAATTTAATATAGGTCGTAAAAGCCTTTGTCATAAATGCTATTATTTTCAAAATGACTGCAAAACAACGAAAATGTCCCTATAGAAGCTGCCACTTCTTGTGGTCCGATTTCGACCAAAATTCACTGGAACCTTCGAATTTTCTAACCAAGCATAGTCTCAACTGAAGTTCTACCCCATTAGTCGGTCCATCTGGGCTTTAGAAAGACGCGCAGATCACACATATACACACGGAGATTTTTTAAAAGTGACTTTTTTTACTTTGGTGATATAGCGAATGGTACATTAAATAGGAAAATTTTTAAATTAAAGCTGGAAAATATAGAAACTCAGAGGAAATTGACAAAAGTGCTCAATGAACAACGCCATTATTGGCAATCGTTAAAAACAAACAGTCCATACTAGAACAAATACTTAATAACCTAAAAGCAAAAGGGTTTAACATAACTTAAGCATCAAAAAGCTAAAAGTTAAGCAGCAGGATTATGTTGATATCCTCAAATGAGGATATCGAAAAATATACCAAATTAAGAACATCCTAAAGGTGCATAGTGATTATTCAGCTTCTAAGAAAATCTAAGCATACCATAAGTGTAGTATATATACCAAAAGTGTAATAATGCAATGAAGAGTCTACATAAAAATACTATAACATAAAACACAGGTGTGTCAAATGAGCAAGTAAACATCATGTCAGAAATTGTATTAAATCCTTAAAATTGATTTCTTCTTGAGGGGGAAGGGATCATAGAAGGATTTCATGAAATAAGGTTAAATCGCCCGAAACACCTCAAGGTGACATGAGGAGAAATACTTTTGCTCAATCTCGCTTGAAGAATGAGAATCAAGGACAACTTGGTCAAAATGACAGGAAGCATCAAACGCTATAACTGATATAATACCAACTTAATACTTTAGATAAGTGAAGTCCAAACATAAAAATGGCCAATTATCTTACAATTGTGTGCCTTCAATGCCAATCTACTCCTGCAACATCAACAAGAACAGCATATCGGCCTGGACACAGAAAACATTTATATATGTCACACTCACACATGGCCAAATTGCGGCTCGCGAGCTGCATGCGGCTTTTTGAAAGAGTGTAGTGAAGCACCTGGTATCTTTCTTAAATCACAAATACACTTTGTCATCAAATATTACACTAACCACCCCAGAAACTACTTCTAAATAGGATAGTGCTGTTATAATTAGAAATAGTATTCGTTATTGTGACGAAAACTTAAAAACGAGAGATGGTTATGTGAGTGTTGTTATACTTCCCATCAAAGCATCCAGTAAAAGAAAATGACTGTCTTGAATTTTTCAGCCGAATAGGAAGTAAATTCATAATTGGAGGCTCTAGCAATTAAATTGTAAAGAACTCAGACTAATTGGTCAATTTAACGATATAAAATAACTGATCTGATTGATTTCTTCATAATTAAGACCAGATTCGTAAATTATATACAGAAAGACAAAAGTTATGACATAAAATCGGACCATTCTCCGATATTCCTAACACTAAGTGAAAAAATCATACAAAAAGAAAATAACGCAACTCTAGTAAATACACACTCCAATTGGGAATTTTTTAGAAAAAGTCCTTAAACGAAAAAATTAACTTCTAATCCTGAAAAATTAGAAAACGATCTAAAAACAAAAAAAATAAGTAATTGAAAAATGAATAAAATTATCTATAAAATCTACAAAATTTAACTGATGGTCAAATCGATAAGTGCGTGTTTTGAAATATATCTTGTTTTAAAATATATCGTCACTTAATGGTATTAGCAAGATAATTTGTTTTTTATTGCAAGATTTATATCGCAACTGGGTCCCCCAAACAAAAACTAGATTTTAAATCAATCGAAAGACTTCGTTATCATTGTTGCTTCCAAATTTTGCTCGAAAAATAATTTTATTTCAAATCACAAAAATGGCTTCTTAATCATTATACCTATACAGTCACGCAAAACCTTAAGAAACCTATTTTTAACCGAGTTTGAAAAAAACAGAAAATTAAGATTTATAATCTTATTTTAAACACCTTTAATTACAACTTTCCATAAATCTGTGTCCACTGTGACAGAGCTTACTTAATTACTAAAGGTGTTTTAACATTAAATTATTCTCGATTATTATCTGATATGTCGTCATTGATTATATTGGTCTGGGTATCGTATTGATATACACCAACCACTGATCTAGACTTAAGTTTCAACTGTTAAAATATGTTAATTGAATGGCAATTTACCAAACCCTCTTAACAATATTTTTCTTTCCTTTCTTAACTTACATACATACATATATGCACGAGTTTGTTCCCATAACAAGTCGGTTCGTTTTGAAGTCGCGCGCTTGTCGTTAATAAAAAGAATTGAAATATAAATTAAATAAAAATCTCATAATTTATTGCATGACAATATTTTATTTACATTTATTCAATTGAGCGTAATTAAGAAAAGTATATTATACGATAGATGTAAACGAACATTCAATACTTAATTAAGATTTTAATTTTAATTTATCGATCTATTATTAAGAGCACATTTAAATTGCAGAAACAAATAAAACTTAGATTTACTTGATTATAGGTTATGCATGTATACATAATACATGGAATTAGTAAATTCGGAGACCGTATTGTGCATAACAATTTGTGTAAGTGTGAAAGTGCGACAAGAAAGTGCTCATCATTCAAAAAACAAATAAAAATTTATAAATTTCCGTTAAAAAGGAATCGCACTCAATTTGAATATATTTATGTTTTCTCGGTACTTATCGAAAATTAAGTCTTGTTTTCTAGAATAAATTTGCTTACTGTTTCGCTTTTCAGTTAGGCTTTTTCTTTTGCGATCGCATTCTACTAGAATAAATTTACTGGTTTTTCTTTTTTCTTTTACGATAAAATATCACTCACAAAACATCTATTATCACATTGTGCATACCACGCGAGAATAACGCAACACGAGCGAATTGGATTGAAATAAAAAAAAACAAAAATTTGGAAAAATTGTAACATTTTTCTGATGATGGTGAATATTTTACGACGAAATGCTTTATTTACGCCAACCGTATTATAAACAAAAATTATAATTGGTTTGAGTTTTATTAATTATGTTAAATTATTATATTAATGATTTCACGCTTAACTCTTAATAATGGCTTATTTTCGTAAATACCTAGTTGTGTAAATATTTTATTCTTTTCTATAATTTCAAGTTAATTTATTATAGAGACATCTGCAAACGGATTTTGAAATTACAGAAAGCTCGATTTTGCAATCGCATAAAATTGAAGTTTCTATATGTTGTTGTTTTTTGTAGTAATATTTAATTAAGAAAATCAACGATGTCAACGAAGTTGTATACATTTCCAGTAAATAAATTTTGATGAAAAATTTTTATTATATGAATAATAATTATTGTAAAAATATGAATAATAATTATTGTAAAGGTTCATAAAATCTCGTATCAGCTCACGTTTTCTCTTTAATTTTGTTATAAATGTGATCGTTTAGATTGCTATTAAATCCATCGTTCATCTCTAAAATTGTGATGTGCATTAGACCAGAATTTGCTAAAGAAGTTAAATTTTTATTAAACTAAATTTTAAATTGGATGTAAGAGGAATCTGCGGCAGCACCCTTTATTAACTTACTATACTAACCTACACAACCGAATGCTCATTTTTATAAAAATTAATAAATGTATGCTCCGCTTTAATTTATATTTATTAAATAAATACTACACACTATGATGGCTGATTTTCAATATGTGTTTTTTGAATATTTTATTACAAATTTAAAATTAAAATTTAGATGATTTGTTTAATTTTTTATCTATAAATTTATGTTCAAAAATGTTCCAATTACCACGGTTTCTTATAGTAACTCAATAAAAACGCTCTCATTTTAATATTACGGCTCTTTAAAATCATAGATGGCTCTGATATTATTCAAAGAAAATAGTAGAAGAGCTAGCTACTAAACACCTTGCGTTTTAAACAGAGCCATCAGCGTACAAATTTCTGAGCCTAAAGCCGCAGCCACACGAATGCAAATACACACTAACATTGGCGTATTTATCCAAATAGCAAATCGTGTAGCCACAAAACAAATGACAAATTCAAATCTAGGTTATATTTTTCATTGGCGCACATTCGCTGAATAGCCGATTTTTCAAAAAAGAACAAATGAAAAAATAAATACTACAAATCGTGCAGACAGTAGAGTTTGTCAATTGACATATTTTACCAATATTTGCCAAACATAAAATACACCAACGATGGTTGACATTTGAATTCGTGTGGCTGCGGCTTAAGTATAACATGCTGTTTTCTACGTTCAAATCATAAAAGTTTATTTTGTTGCCTTCTAAAGAAAAAAGTTTGACGTTAATTTTTATAAATTCGGAATAATTGTTTCATATTACAACTGGTTGGGAAAACTTTTTCCAAGATAATTTCGCTTGGTTTTGTTTTCAAAAATATTACCACTAACTTTTAACCGTAACAGAAAAAAGTAATTTAATCAGAATTTATTTGTACTTTCTTTTCCCAATTCCCTATTCCCAGGGGATTACCAGAATTGTACCACTGATGTAATGTTGAATGATTAAAATTTGACGAAATTAAATTATAGATTAAGGCCGAAATTAGACTATAAAAGATCGTGGACAACGGTACGTTTCAAACGGTTCCATCCAATTTAGTTAGTAAAACAACTTGTTTCTTTATTTTGCTAATCATACACTGTATCAAAGAATTTGCATTTTTCATCAAGTTTGCTTAAACGCGGAAGAACATCTTAATTTTTGAATTTTGATCAAAATCATTCAAATTGTGTTATTATAAGCATTAGCATTTGCAGAGTTGCTAGTTTTATACAAATACTAAAAATATTTACTTCTTTCATATCAAAATAATATTAAATTAATCGATATATGTATGTACAAATAAGCAAAATGCGAGAACAAATTTTTTTGCTAAAAATTCTGTTTTACGGATGCTGTATAAGATAGCGGAAATTTGACAGCGGAAAATAAGAGATTACGCTACTCGGCGCAAGTGGCATCACTTTCACTAAAGAGAATTTATTTTGTTTTGCAATTACCAGCGGAATTTTTTTATTCATTATTTATCATTTTTTTCACTAAATAAAACATATAAGGGGAATAAAATATTAAAAGTGATCCTTAAAATGACCAATTGATTGATCTCCTAAGTAAAGAAACTCGGTATATGAAATGTTGAAATTTAATAATATTCCGTCTTTCCGGCATTTCTTCCACTAGTAACCAATATTTTCGGTTGTTTTTCTAATAGCTTAGGCTATACTAAGACTATATGGAAAATTTGGAGAAAAATCATGGACTAGAATTTTTACTAGAATTTTTTGATTTTCTGAGGCCATATAAGTTATTTTCAGTTTTTGGCCAATATCTTAAAAACTTCCACTATAGTGAAATGATGATGGTGAATATTTTACGACGAAATGCTTTATTTACGCCAACCGTATTATAAACAAAAATTATAATTGGTTTGAGTTTTATTAATTATGTTAAATTATTATATTAATGATTTCACGCTTAACTCTTAATAATGGCTTATTTTCGTAAATACCTAGTTGTGTAAATATTTTATTCTTTTCTATAATTTCAAGTTAATTTATTATAGAGACATCTGCAAACGGATTTTGAAATTACAGAAAGCTCGATTTTGCAATCGCATAAAATTGAAGTTTCTATATGTTGTTGTTTTTTGTAGTAATATTTAATTAAGAAAATCAACGATGTCAACGAAGTTGTATACATTTCCAGTAAATAAATTTTGATGAAAAATTTTTATTATATGAATAATAATTATTGTAAAAATATGAATAATAATTATTGTAAAGGTTCATAAAATCTCGTATCAGCTCACGTTTTCTCTTTAATTTTGTTATAAATGTGATCGTTTAGATTGCTATTAAATCCATCGTTCATCTCTAAAATTGTGATGTGCATTAGACCAGAATTTGCTAAAGAAGTTAAATTTTTATTAAACTAAATTTTAAATTGGATGTAAGAGGAATCTGCGGCAGCACCCTTTATTAACTTACTATACTAACCTACACAACCGAATGCTCATTTTTATAAAAATTAATAAATGTATGCTCCGCTTTAATTTATATTTATTAAATAAATACTACACACTATGATGGCTGATTTTCAATATGTGTTTTTTGAATATTTTATTACAAATTTAAAATTAAAATTTAGATGATTTGTTTAATTTTTTATCTATAAATTTATGTTCAAAAATGTTCCAATTACCACGGTTTCTTATAGTAACTCAATAAAAACGCTCTCATTTTAATATTACGGCTCTTTAAAATCATAGATGGCTCTGATATTATTCAAAGAAAATAGTAGAAGAGCTAGCTACTAAACACCTTGCGTTTTAAACAGAGCCATCAGCGTACAAATTTCTGAGCCTAAAGCCGCAGCCACACGAATGCAAATACACACTAACATTGGCGTATTTATCCAAATAGCAAATCGTGTAGCCACAAAACAAATGACAAATTCAAATCTAGGTTATATTTTTCATTGGCGCACATTCGCTGAATAGCCGATTTTTCAAAAAAGAACAAATGAAAAAATAAATACTACAAATCGTGCAGACAGTAGAGTTTGTCAATTGACATATTTTACCAATATTTGCCAAAAATAAAATACACCAACGATGGTTGACATTTGCATTCGTGTGGCTGCGGCTTAAGTATAACATGCTGTTTTCTACGTTCAAATCATAAAAGTTTATTTTGTTGCCTTCTAAAGAAAAAAGTTTGACGTTAATTTTTATAAATTCGGAATAATTGTTTCATATTACAACTGGTTGGGAAAACTTTTTCCAAGATAATTTCGCTTGGTTTTGTTTTCAAAAATATTACCACTAACTTTTAACCGTAACAGAAAAAAGTAATTTAATCAGAATTTATTTGTACTTTCTTTTCCCAATTCCCTATTCCCAGGGGATTACCAGAATTGTACCACTGATGTAATGTTGAATGATTAAAATTTGATGAAATTAAATTATAGATTAAGGCCGAAATTAGACTATAAAAGATCGTGGACAACGGTACGTTTCAAACGGTTCCATCCAATTTAGTTAGTAAAACAACTTGTTTCTTTATTTTGCTAATCATACACTGTATCAAAGAATTTGCATTTTTCATCAAGTTTGCTTAAACGCGGAAGAACATCTTAATTTTTGAATTTTGATCAAAATCATTCAAATTGTGTTATTATAAGCATTAGCATTTGCAGAGTTGCTAGTTTTATACAAATACTAAAAATATTTACTTCTTTCATATCAAAATAATATTAAATTAATCGATATATGTATGTACAAATAAGCAAAATGCGAGAACAAATTTTTTTGCTAAAAATTCTGTTTTACGGATGCTGTATAAGATAGCGGAAATTTGACAGCGGAAAATAAGAGATTACGCTACTCGCCGCCAGTGGCATCACTTTCACTAAAGAGAATTTATTTTGTTTTGCAATTACCAGCGGAATTTTTTTATTCATTATTTATCATTTTTTTCACTAAATAAAACATATAAGGGGAATAAAATATTAAAAGTGATCCTTAAAATGACCAATTGATTGATCTCCTAAGTAAAGGAACTCGGTATATGAAATGTTGAAATTTAATAATATTCCGTCTTTCCGGCATTTCTTCCACTAGTAACCAATATTTTCGGTTGTTTTTCTAATAGCTTAGGCTATACTAAGACTATATGGAAAATTTGGAGAAAAATCATGGACTAGAATTTTTACTAGAATTTTTTGATTTTCTGAGGCCATATAAGTTATTTTCAGTTTTTGGCCAATATCTTAAAAACTTCCACTATAGTAACCAATACTTTCGGTTATTTTTCTAATAGCCTAGGTCATACTGAGACTATATGGAATATTTGAAGAAAATTCATGGACTAGAATTTTAACTAGAATTTTTTGATTTTCTGCGGCCATATAAGTTATTTTCAGTTTTTGGCCACTATCTCGAAAACTTCCGCTAGTAACCAATACTCTCAGTTGTTTTTCTAATAGCTTAGGTCATACAGAGACCATATGGGAAATTTGGGAAATATTCATGGACTAGAATTTTCACTAAAGTTTTTTGATTTTCTGCGGCCATATAAGTTATTTTCAGTTTTTGGCCATTATCTCAAAAACTTTCACTAGTAACCATTACTTTTGATTGTTTCTCTAATAGCTTAGGTCATACTGAGACTATGTATATGGACAATTTTGGGAAAATTCATGGACTAGAATTTTTTCTAGAAGTTTTTGATTTTCTGTGGCCATGTAGGTTTTTTTCAGTTTCTGGTCAATATCTCAAAAACTTCCAATAGTAACCAGTACTTTCGGTTGTTTTTCTAATAGATTAGATCATACTGATACTATATGGAGAAAATTCATGGACTAGAATTTTCACTAGAATTTTTTGATTTTCTGCAAATTGAATATCATAGCTAACGTTTAAGAGCCATGGACTATGATAATTCTCACTTAAAACTAATCCATATGCATTGGACAGGTTATCTTAATTATAACAAGGCAGGACTAGGTCTTAAATTCTCCTTAAAATTCAGAGCAGTTACTGAATTATTATTCGCAAAGCACCATTTGTATTCAGTTAGACGTAAAATGTAAATAAAGTAAATACTATCATGAATCTGCATTATGTGATTTTTTTATAAACAATTAAATGTTATTGTAATAATTATCCGAAGGTCCCGCTTTGCGTCGCTATTCGATTCCACGCGCAGAGACGCAAATTGAATTGTCCAGAAACAGAAAATAATTTATATGGCCGCAGAAAATTAAAAAATTCTAGGGAAAATTCAAGTACATGAATTTTCCTTAAATTTCCCATATACTCTCAGAATGACCTAAGCTATTAGAAAACCAACCGAAAGTATTGGTTACTAGTGGAAGTTTTTGAGATGTTGGCCAAAAACTGAAAATAACTTATTTGGCCGCAGAAAATCAAAAAATTCCAGTGAAAATTCTAGTCCATGAATTATCTCCAAATTTTCCACATAGTCTCAATACAATCTAAGCTATTAGATTAACAACCGAAAGTATTGGTTACTAAAGGAAGTTTTTGAGATATTGTCCAGAAACTGAAAATAACTTATATGGCCGCAGAAAATCAAAAAATTCCAGTGGAAATTCTAGTCCATGAATTATCTCCAAATTTGCCACATAGTCACAATATGATCTAAGCTATTAGAAAAACAACCGAAAGCATTGGTTACTAGTGGAAGTTTTTGAGGTTTTGTCCAGAAACTGAAAATAACTTATATGGCCACAGAAAATCAAAAAATTCTAGTGAAAATTCTAGTCCATAAATTTTCCCCAAATTTTTCAAATATTCTCAGTATGACCTAAGCTATTAGAAAAACAACCGAAAGTATTGGTTACTAGTGGAAGTTTTTGAGATATTGTCCAGAAACTGAAAATAACTTATATGGCCGCAGAAAATCAAAAAATTTTAGTGAAAATTCTATTCCATGAATTTTCCCATATAGTCTCAAAATGACCTAAGCTATTAGAAAACCAACCGAAACTATTGGTTACTAGTGGAAGAAATGCCGGAAAGACGGAATATTGTTAAATTTCAACATTTCATATACCGAGCTCCTTTACGTCGGAGATCAATCAATTTGCCATTTTAAGGATCACTTTTGATATTTTATTCCGCTGAGAGGTTTTATTGGCCGCCCCGGTGGCAAAGTGGTTAGCATGCTTGCTCCAGCGACCGGAGGTCCCGGGTTCGATTCCCGGTGGTGACAAGGAAAAAATTTCACGGCTGGTTTAGGATCAATGAATTAATCACTCATTATCCGAAATGAAAATATGATTATGAAACCTCATTTGAGGCGGCCAAATCCCTTGATGGGATATAATGCCAGAGAGAGAGAGAGAGAGAGGTTTTATTTAGTGAAAAAATATATACATAAGGAATAAACAATTTTCGCTGATAATAACATAACAAAAACATTTATCTTTAGTGATAGTGCTGCCACTTGCGGCGAGTAGCGTAATCTCTTATTTTCCGCTGTCAAAATTCCGCTATCTTATACAGCATGTTTTACGGGCGATTTAGTCTCATCCAATAAATTAATCACCTGCTCGATTATCCGATTTTTTTTTAAAGCCCAGTATGTGCTCGCGCGTTCTTGACGTTACGAAACTTGTTTCTGTGCGCTCGTAATATCATATCCACAAATTTTACTACCCGGCTGTAATACAGCGACAACAAAAAAAAATGAAAAGTGTAAGTCTTACGATAAATTGCCGGTAAATTTCGTATAGATGAATCAAATTTAGCCAAATTAATAGAAATTTGTAAAATTTTACCCAAAAGACCGGTTCATTGAAAGTTTCAAGTAAAGGAGTACGTAATATATTCCTCCAAAATATCTGGTTATCAAATTATAAATTTGTCCCACCTACATAAATTAAAACCAATGGTACAGTTGGCTAGAATTATTGCATTTCAAAAATATGGCTGCTCCGCCACAACTTAAAATCGATATGAAATTTAGAATTTAATATCTTAGCAAAACAATCAATTTGATTGGTCGCAAAACCGAGTTCCAAAAGAATCTTTGTTCATATCCTGGCAGTAAAGTCAAATCCTATAAGTTTGAGGTTTGAATAAATGTGGTTTTGTATGGTGGTATCATTTTAATCCATTCCAAACTTTAACTTGTCGAATGTATCTATGTGTATAGCGAGAAATATAAAGGCCGGAAACCATCATTATAATTTATTGATTGTGAACTATCATGATAATTTATTGATTCGGCAATCATTTAGTGCAAAAATCAATGTTTAGTAAAAAAAAATTGAAAAATTCACGAGTTATAAATAGATTGGACATTTTTCTCTGTTACAATAACTATTTATTTTTTTATTATTTAATCTTTGCATCTGTTCTAGGGCCGAAGCACTCCCAACTCTTTCGCAGTTCGCTTTTCACGTCATAGTTGTGTCCCTTCACGTCATAGTTGTGTCCCGTCATAGTTGTGTCCCATAGTTGTGTTCTAGGGCCGAAGCACTCCCAACTCTTTCGCAGTTCGCTTTTCACGTCTTAGTTGTGTCCCTTCCTGTTTCAGAAATTTCGATATCAAAGATGCACCACGCACTGAAAGGCCTTTCGTCGCCAATGTCCATCAAATCATGGAAAATATCGAAATAAACCTACATGCGAGCTGTCATAGCATTGCCCAAGAGCTGAAGATCGAACACAAAACAGTTTTGAACCATTTGCATAAGTTGACGCAAAAAAACTTGATGGACTGTGTTTCAATCTTCGAATCCATGTCAAACGGAACGAAATCGAGGCACTTTTGAAGCTGATGGTAGCTGGCTACGAGAAATGGGTCACATACGACAATGTCAAGCGGAAACAATCATGGTCGAAGGCTTGCGAAACGGCCCAAACGGTGGCCAAACCAGGATTGACCACCAGGAAAGTTTTGCTCTATGTTTGGTGGGATTGAAAAGGAATCATATACTATTAGCTGCTACCGAATAACCAAACGCTCAATTAGGACCTCCAGTCCTCCACTGCCAGCAATTGAACCGACTGAAGGCAGCAATTGGCCAGAATTAGCCAATAGTAGAGTCGTTGTGTTTCACCTAGACAACGTCAGGCCTCACACGTCGATGAGGACCCCCCAGAAGCTCCGGGAGCTTGGTTTCAAGGTTATTATGCATTCACCTTATATTCCTAGCCTGGCAAAAAGCGATTATCATCTCTTTTTGTCTATAGCAAACACTCTTGGTGGTGTAACAATGGCCTCAAGAGAGGCTTGTGAAAACTGGCCGTCTCAGTTTTTTGCTATTTTGAGATTAGCGCAAGCAACTCGTACGCCCTGACTTATTTAATTTCTTTGATTAAACCTGTGGAATAGAAACGTAATTCACGTCGCTCACTTTCTGAGCGATGTAAGCTATTTATTTACCTCGAAGGCAAAAATAAAACATCTATATATATATATTGCTTTACACGTTGATCCTGAGATTTGTCTACAATGTTTCTCTTACTTGAGTTTTGGAAGTTAAAACGGGAAGCCGTAAAATAAAAACATAGATCACGTCAGTCAAAAACATAGCTCAAGTGTGCAACGGCCTTAGGGTATTAAACTAAGTTTTCTAGATCTAAATTATAGTTTCAAATAAACAAGCTCAAGCAATTCTTAAGAAACTACAATTAGCTAATTCAAACTAATAATTATGTTGAACAATTACGACTTTATATCCAATTAACACTTTATGTCGTGTGAGCTGAAGAAAATTGTTATATTTTCTAATAAAATTAAAAAGTGATCATTTCGGATTGAATTCATATTAGAAATTTATAAAAAAAACAATTTTAATATTTACCAGAAATGGTTTATTCGCCTTACTACAAAATCTAGGGACAATGAATCGCCTAATGTCCAATTGTTACAGACAGATTTGTTTACGCGTGTCAGTTATTAGCGAAAATTTAGTTTTAAGGATAGAGCGCGAAGATCTAATCATATCTGGGCAAACAGGAAGAAGCAATTTAAATCAGTTATCACTAACCAATTTTATTTTCATAAAGTGCAGCCAGATTAAACTAGTTTTAGAAATAAATATTAATATTGGTTCATTAACTCGTTTTTGACCACCGGGCGTTAAAAATTATGTATTTTACTTACGGATATAGAACATACTCGAGAGTAGATAAGAAGCTATGAACGATACTGTTTAAACACAAGAAAAAAACATATGTTATAAATAAATTCTATACCTTTTGCTGTAATGCATTAAATCTCATAAACTGCTGTTTTTAGAAAACCATAATTATTATATTATGTACTTTTGTTTTACTAATCAAAAATGTCTTCAGTAAATTTTTTCATTAAAAGAATTGTATAAAAGCTCAAATTTAATAAATAAAAAGTTAGTATGAAGTTAAGCCTACTCTGTAATATTATTTGCTCAAACATTATTTCGGTATTAGCGCCACCAGTGGTCACCTCGGAATAAAGGTAAAAGAGTTGTTTAGGTCAAGCAGAGCCTGAACTAACTCATAAGACACAACACTAAGCACTATAAAATGTTCAAATAATTTAACCAAGGATTTTTAAATTTTTATTTAACCATTTTCGAAAAAAAATCAACCAAACTGACTGTAAATTTCAACCGCTACTTAATGCATAAATAAACAGATGAAGACGATATTTTATATTTGTCTACATATATCTTGAAATAAGATAAAGAGGAAATGTAGCTAATTAAGTGTTCCGATTATTTCAAAAGTATTATGGTCAAACCCCTCTCTGTTTGTATTCAATCCTAAAAATAACTTAAATTTTATTAAGATTAATTAGAGATTTGAAATCGCAACAAAATGTATGTACAATACACTAAGTGGTGTGTTTAACAATTATGTGAATATAGGAGTTGTTTGAACAATTTAAAATTTAACGATTTGTTAACATTTTATATGGGATATGAAACCAAGAGTAATCGATCTCGATAATATTTTTTAAATTCATTTCAATAATTATGAATGCATTTACTCTTAGCTTGACAAAGGTTTAACTTATACGTTATTTAAAGAAGTATGTATACCGCTGCTTGTACATTTTTAAATAAACAACAAATTAAATTTTGAAATCTTATTATAACTTTATTTTAACTATTTTTTCAAAAAGCATAAACTTAGCTAAAAGCTCGCATGCCTATCTGATACCCGAAGACGCCATTTCTTACTTAAAATTTTTTTAAATCCTGATAAATAGCGAACATGTAGACCAACAGTTTTGGAACCAATTGTAATTTTCAAATGTCAATCATATAATTTTCTTGTCTGCCTCTCATAATAAACACACAAAAAGCAAGATAATTTTACACCATTAAAAATCGAAATTTCCATAAAACTGAAGTCAATATTTTCCGTTATTATCTACTTTGGAAATGAAATATGATCCACATGTGTTTTTTGTTTGGGAATTATGTATGTAAAAAAATTGAGTTTTCACAATATAACATACGCGCATTGAAAATGTACAAAATATTGTTATTTTTCGTTAAAATATACATACTATATATTTATGAGAAAGGGTTCAATTAGATTGCGCGAGTGTTTTTTTGTGTTACTAATTTCCCAGTTTTAATGTGTCTAGCCAATCACGCTTGTTTATATAAATGCACACATTATCGGAAATGGGTCGAATAAATAAATTTTGTTTCATAATTACATAATTCGATTCTTCATAAAATACTTTAACAGACGTACGAGTAACTTGTTTAACACTACCTCGAAAGTATTTTGTCTAAACAATCTTGAGAGATTAAGGACGTCTGATTATTCATCGGAGAACCATTGATTTTGTAGGGCTATTTTCATATGTTGTATTTTCTCATGTATTTTCAAATTCGACATAGTTCAGTTCGACTCAGTTTACTGACGTTTTGATTCCGGAGTTAGCGGTGAATCCATGTTTCATCCAGTATCATATACCAATACAAAATGTCCTGTTTATTGCGGTATTATGGAGCTGTTAACCCATACAACACCAGCACATTGAACAGAGATTTCACATTGACAAGTGTTCATGCAAAATTTTGTGTAAATTGCTTTCTGATATCTTTAAGGTATCAGCTTTCACTAGACAACTTCACGTTACGGTCTTCCAAAATGATTTTGTGCATTTTTTATCTTTTCTTTAATAAATGCCGAATTCGGGCAACTGTAACACTCCTTACACCCCACCGAATGAACGTTACACAATAATTTTGTTGCCGTCTGCACATACTTCCCACGGAAACGCAATCATATGTTCACTCCGAGAGCGGTTAATCAAACTAACAACATCATCATATCGAAAAGACATTTCTCCAATATGAAAGATATCAAAGCAAACTGCGAAGTTAACATCGATTCTGAGATCACATCTTGGTTACAACATATGCTTTTCTTACCAATTACCGTTCTCACTACAAATATATCAGTAGGGTATTCTAAGAAACCAAATGATGCCTGATTTTGCGATAGATCATTAAAATGGGATCATGGACCTACTAGGATTTAAAACAACTGGTGGAACGCAATTCCCGAAAAACTCGAACACGAATGCGAAAACAATCGCAAAATACAAGACAATACATAACAACCACAAATTTGAGTATTAGATAAATACCGCAACATAAAGATGTAGCTACAAAGTTTCACATTCGTGCCAGCACTATTCGCAATGAGTTTGGAGACTTACAATTATCTCCTTGGCACCTGGCCGACATCAATTATGAAATAACTCCACAATCAAGGTACGCAACGTAATGCCAAAAACGAAAAACAACATAGCTGGTGAAAACGGAAATTAGCGAATGCTAATATACGGCAATCAAAAGTACTACTGGATATATTATCTGTATGGTCTACTGAGGAAATTCCAAAAGAATGGAAGATGACTCTCATTTACTCACTATATAAAAACTGAGATTGGTTAAATTATAATGACTACTAGTAACAGTGTGGATTTCGTCCAAACAGGTCAATAACCGATCAAACCGTCACTCTGAGGACTATATTGGAGACATATTACGAACAGGAAATTTCGAGAGCGTTCAGCATCATCGATGTTTGTACGGCCACGTTTAAACTCAGCAAACCAACACTCGGCGGTTGCTTTCGATGCAGCAGATCCCTATAACACTTATCAAAACTTTGCTTTGCTTGAACGGTGTTTTAATAATGCTGCTTTGGAGCTTTAATATAGTTTGTAAGAAATTTAAATTAATTCGAGAAAATTTATTACATAACAAAAAATGCTATTTCCGGGTAAACAACTCTTTATATTACTAAAATTTTTCGCTGGCTACTTTAATCATTTTTTAAACTTCTTATCTTTTTTTTAAATTAAGAAACATAATTTTTCCCCCCTACTAAGGGAAAAGTACCGACTGGGTAAATCGATACTTAATTATTCGCTTAGTAGGTAAATAAATAATAGAAAACTTGCACACAAATTTGAAAACATTATTAAAGTAGCCGGCGAAAAATTTAGTAATATAAAGAATTTCATAGCAAATTGTGTGATTACGGAAATTTCCACCGATTTCAAGAATAAGGTCCCTGGGCGCGTATTCTTGTACACGGTGGATATTTCCGTCTGCGGATTATAATTTGCTTTAAAATTCTTTATGTTATTCGAACTTTTCGCCGGCTACTTTAATCGTTTTTTCAAATTTGCTTGCAAGTCTTCTATTATTTATTTCACTACTACACAAAAATCAATGGAAATTCCCGACTGGGTAAATCAATGCGGATTTATTCCTCCAAATAATAGAAAACTTGCAAGCAAATTTGAAAAAACGATTAAAGCAGCCGAGAATAGACGCCCTGAAACCTTTCTGTATGAACGAAACCATAATTTTATTAATGATAAAGTTAATTATTCCTAAGATTGTCATGTGTTTTAAAGTCAAATGTCAAACTAATTGATCAATAAAGTGTCTGTAACAGAGTCGATTACCATGCTACTATACTAAACCTGTCCTATCCCCCTTTTGTTATGTGTAAAGGGGTGGAAAAACGAGTCCGTCGTCATCCGGAACACAAGTTTAGGCTTGACTATACATTCCGACCAATCAATCAATAAGTTTCTGTGATTTTTTTTATAGTCCCCTGTACAAACATGGCAGAAGTTGTTAATTTTACAATCTCTTGTTTTCGATTTCCGTTACATACACATATGATGCAATTCAGATTGCAGTCAGCTGGAAGTAATTGAAAAAATTATATAATGGTGGTGCACGATTTTTAAAAATATATTAAAAAGGATGCTTCCTTATAAGAACAGATGTATGTATGTATGGTAGGAAAGGGAAATGTATTTTTTATAAGTTTGTCATTCTTTAAGTGCCACGAATACTAATTGAAAATACAAATATACTTAATATTAGCTCTATATATGTCCCAACTAATAAGTTTACCGATATCGTACCACACACACATCTAACTAAATCCATCTGATCATATTATATACCATTTAACTAATTCTAATTCACTTTACCCCATTATAATCTTAATTTTGATCTGTAACACTCGCCTCGCATATATCTCACCTACGCTTTCCGTTTAAAAGAAGCAAGTAATCAAGAAATGGAAAAGAAATCAAAATTAATTCATTTTATGTAAATCTCAAGAGCTCAACATACAGTTCTAATATGCTTTAGAAAGATTAACAAAAATAAATGATATGAAATGTATATATACATATCTTATTAAAATCTTTAAATTTAATTTTATATTCACAGTGTATTATGGTTATCACAGACAAGGATCATGTCAAGCTGGTTTCAGTGCAGCAGTATCAAAGGTAAGAAAGTGTTTATTATATGTATTAAATATAATTTTTTCTTCGTATTTTTATTTTATAAATAAGAGATTGAGAACATATAAATATGTTTCGTTGAAAAGAGATGAGCAAAAATGTATGCATTTTACGTAAAATTAAAGTAAATAAAATACGAATAAACCGCGTGATTTCCTTTCTAATATTTTTTTATAATACGAGGAATCCATATGAATAATGAATTTTTTGCAAAAATTTATAAAATATAAAACACTTTGGTGGTCTTGATACAAAAACAAAATAAAAATATAAAATAATATAGCAAAATAGTAAGAAACATAATTAACCATATAAGTAATTGTTTTGATCTTTGATCTGCACCGATACGTCACTATGAAATATAAGCCTTAGTTTATAAGTTATGTGCGTTCTGACAATCATTTGTTTTATTAATGTTAAATAGTTTAATGTTGTCCAATTATGGACATGATTTTCTCAATATGTTGAAACAAAAATTATGTATGTACGAGTGCTTTTCTATTCTTATATTCGAGTATATATGTTTATAGATTCGTATGCTTGATTATTTTTCCACCTACACAATAATTGTCTCATGTCTCTTCAACGATTAATTTTCAATTATGTACACACTACAAAGATTTAGTTAGTTATTGAAATTGCTTCTACATATTTCAAATTTGTATATTTTACATGAGTCTCGTATAAAAAGTGATAATGAAATACTGTGATGAGAATAAATTAAAAAGGGTATTTGTAGCATTAAGTGTTAGTGTTACGAGTACTTCAAGTTAGTGTATTAACTTCCGTAGTGTCGTAAATCTTGACTTTAGCATTATAAAATTTGAATTTTTTAGTTCCTTATGGGGCATTTACATGTAGAAAATTGTTTTCTTCTACAAATTGTTGCAGGTAAATAAGAAGGATCCTATATAAAAATATTCTATATGCCAGAAAGAAATAAACATATGTAGTAATGGCGTAATTTTTTTATAGGATCATTATTAATTTATTTTTAATGAATTCTAATGCGAAATTTACATTTTTATCTATAACGCCTCCTCAACATTTATAAATACGAAATAATTTTTTTTCTTGTTAATTTTAAAAGTGTTGCAATAAAAATACTCGGATCGAATATATTTTATGGCAACATTTATTTTTATGGCAATATTTTATAGTGGTTTTTGCTTAAAAATCTTAATATGATCATTTGTTCGAAGAAATTCATGAAAATTTCAGCCAAAAACAAAACCTTTTGATATAGATATGTTGATGACGTCCAATTTAAGTAATTTTCTGCCACCCGGCTTGATTCGCTTAGCCATCAGGCTCACCGCTCTTAAGATAAAACGTAGCCAGCTTTGGACATTTGGACTTTTATTTGTTTTGTAGAAATCTATAGGCTTAATTCGGAAAATCATCGAATTGTGGATACAAGCAAATTTTGTTCACAATCACTGTAAATAATTGTAAGTTAACTACAAACTTATAAATTTAAATACCAAATAGTACCTTCTTCAGAATTTTTTAAAAAATGAAACTCAGACACGATTCGTTAAGCATTATAATATGCGTGCTACCATTAACTAAAAATTAATATGACCGACTATCTAGAACAAAAAACAGATTTTTCCACAGAAACAAACAGCACAAGACACTTCAAAGTGTAAAAGCTGACCCAGATAAGTGTTTCTACGGTTTGTGGATCATTCATACTTTCTTTCACTGCAAATGGTCAGTAAAAGTGAAAACTTTACACGCTGTTTTGTTTATGCGCGCAATGTAAAGTTATAAATACAATCATGACATTGGAATTATCAGAAGTTTTTTACTCAACTCATTTTTGTTTCTCGATTTATATAAATAAGAAATCTATGGTAAACTGATTTTTCTATGCTAATACCATAGAAAAATAAGTTTACCATATATTTCTCGTTTTTTATAAATCGAGAGATAAAAATGAGTTGAGGGAAATTCTGAAGTTTTTTACTCAATTCATTTTAATCTCTAGATTTATAAAAAAGAGATATCTATGGTAAAGTTATTTTTCTAATACTATAATATAAAAGTGGTTGCAATATATTCTCGCGAATTATGCGCTTGAGGCTTAGTTTCTTTGAGGAATTTATTAATTTTATTAACTTCTTATTGGAAGTTGTTGCAATGTGTCCGATTTCGTTAATTAAAAATGTCGACATGTCCCGAAGTTTCAAGGTCACTAGATTCCGAATTCATCGCTTTTAGATAGATGTATGTGTAGGCGTTTGTACGTACGCTCGTGAACTTTTATTTTAATTGACTCTTAAATGGGGTTTTTTGCGAGGCGCGATAAATTTCGCTTACATATCCTTATATACTTAAGGTTTTCTTACGATTTTTCAATTCCACAAACATAATTTATTCAAGTGCGTTTTCAGACTGTTTTCAATCCATATTTAAAAACTCTTCTTTCATAATTTCTGTATTTTCTAAAAATGTCAGATAAAGAGGGTATTATCTGACATTTTTATTATTATTTTATTTTTCTCCATTTTTGTTTTGTTTTGATTTTTTGTTTCGCTTTGGTTTGTGCAGCGCTAGTCTTGCGAATCAAGGTTTAGGTGTATGTTTATGTTTTTTTATAGATAGATTCTAAAAAAATTGAAGAACGTGTATCTTTCAGCTTCAACAGTTTGGACGACACTAAAAACTAAAAAAAAAAATAGGGAAAGAAAATATTTGTGTTTGCTTTGTAATTTTCAATGACGAAGTTTAATTTGGTTTTAAGAAAACCAGGCATCGAAACAGGGACTAGAAATCTCTCTCTCTCTCTTTCTCTCTCTTTCTCTCTCTCTCTCTATCTCTCTCTAGTTTTCACATCCCTAGAAGGGATTATACCGCCTTCACTATGATCCTCCATCCGTTGCAAACCATTGCTCTCGTCCTCCAGTTTCGATATCCTAATACATATACGTAGGTCTTGCTCGATGTCGTCAAGCCAGCGCAGTCGAGGTCTTCCTCTACGACGCACTCAGGCTGGTTGTTGATGTAACACTTTGTTGATCATTCGTTGTTGTGGAGACCTTGCAACGTGGCCGAGCCATCAAACTCGATTTGATTTGATGAATCCGATGATATTCCTACCTCCGAGAAATTTCTTTATTTCGTGGCTCTTACTTTAAAAACGTGCGTTCGTACTTTAAAAACTGCAAAACGAAAATAAAATACGAATAACCTTCCACTTCGGTGAAATAATTACAACTAAATATATTTTGTACTGTAATATTATTTTTAAAAACTTATCTGCTACCTGCATAATATATGGTGAACCGTCGACTTAGCGTTTCGTTATCAGTTTAGCTCGGAGGCCTGTAGCAAAGCTCCGTGTATAATGGCCTCACACAGTACACCTAGAATACCAAGCAGTGCTGTTTGCTATGTCATCAAATTTATGTCTACAGTTTACTTTTTGAACTGTAGACGGCAGTCATATTCATAAAAAAATTCAATAAACAAAATGGCATGAACAAATGTTAAAAACAAAATTAGTATGGTTCGAAAGATGACAGAGAATAGATGTCCTTTTTTATTTAAGAAACGAATTTTATGTGTGTTTTCACGTACATAATTGTTTAATGAATATGTTTGCAATAATGTAATAAATTATTTTTAACAAAGTTTCGAATTATAATTTTTTATTATTATTTTTTCCAAATTTACTGCTTTCTTTACCACGAATGACGTTTCACGAAAAACATACGAACAAAAATTGTATTTTCCTTAATTAACTAAACTGATATCTATAGTCAAAATTGGAACTGTCGCCTAAAAACGACGTCAAATAGTAAAATTTTTAAAGCTACACCTAGATGGCAGCATAATAATGTTATGATATTTACACTTTAGCCCCGCTTTACGTAGAAGGCAGTTTAAGCAACTAGAAGAAAATAAAAAATTAATCCGTGAAAATTAGGAAATGGGTTACTCAAGTTTTGAAAAATTTAAGTAATATAAACTGAAATATTTAAGTAACTTATTTATTTTATTATTTTATCAAAGATCAAAGTTTATTTTAGAACTAAATAGTATTTATTTATTATCTATATATAATCAATTAGAATTTCAATTTCTTTTATAGTTATAAATGACTGCGTAAATATAATTTTAGCTGTAATTTAATTCGATTTGTAGGAGGTTGTAGTTGTTTAATATTTATTAGGTTATGAATTTATCTGTTGCTTATGACAAAAATCTATAAATTGAAACGCGTATTTTAAATAACATTTTATAGCATGCATGAATCATTCAAGCTGTGAGAACTAAACATTACCATTTTCCGGTAACTTTAACATGTCGATCTTCCTATATTTAGCTTATATGGATGATCCATAAAAGACAAAACTATAAATTTCGTTTACATTTCATATCCGAATAAGGTTATCAAAAAAAGCTTAAACATTTTAAATGCAAATTATTATTTGTCGTATCGTTCGTTCTATACATACGTTTATAAAACATTTTACGAGTAATGTAAACATACAATATCCACACAATGGTCAAAATATAATAAAAAAAAAATTAAACAACATGAAATGAATAATTTAATTTTGTTGCGAGAAAGATCTTAAGATGCATGCAGCAAGAAGAAACAAAATAAAAACAAAATCGGAAAATGACATTACAATAGGATGATAAAGCAATAATACTTAAATTTTATACTTTTATACTATTTTTGGTATCATAAAAGTATTGTATAGTAGATTTTCTTGGTTTATCGATTTTCACAAGTAATGACAAATAAGGATGTTATGAATATATCTTAAGTAATTCCATATTAAATTTGATGCTATTGTTAAAATGTATTACATCGTGATGCCACATTTTAAAGAATATAAATTTGTAATGATATGAATCTATACACGAGTATATCACAATAATATCTAAACCTGACAACGTGGCTGAATGGTTCAAGCATACAATTTCTGCAAGTCAAGATTTTATATATCGTCCAACGAAAATATTATATTTAGTATTCACAGCTTGAAAACTGAAGATGAAGGTACATCGTTTTTATTCCATATACTGTTAGATAATTTTTCAAAAATAAAGTAAACAAATATTCACAAAGATAAAATTATGTAGATGAAAAAGACGCCTTGTACAGTACCTACTCGACTTGCGACTTAATAAAAAGAAAGTACACAAAACAGAACATTATCACCGAATATGTTAGCTAGTTAATCGTCTTTAGACTTCGTATTTATAAAGTATGTTTATTTATTTATATTTCTTGTATTATGTGTCGCTTGTTTTTTCACTTGAATAATAGAAAATTGTTTTATTTTTAGATGAGACAAAATATAAATTAAATAATAAATTAAAACAGAACCAATAAACTATTTGCGTATCGTACGGTTTATGCCGAGTATCTCAAGTTGATGCAATCGACTTATAGGTTTTACCAATACCAGTCTAATTCTTGGTGTACTAACGACAACCATTTATCTCCCACCAGCTAATCAGCGTAGAACTGGGTGTGAAGGGGTTTGTTTCCATTTAGCCCGATTTATTTTACCGTCTCAATAACAATTTGTAGACATCTTATATCCCAGTAAAGATGTTTTCTGTTTAAACTTATAAGACGTCTATGAATTACTATCTTATCTAGAATTAGGACATCAAAATTTTTTATATTAAAACTTAATCTTAATTAACGCTCCCGCTTATGATTAATGCTCTTCACTAAGGAAAAAATAAATTTTGTACCCAATTCTAAAAATCGGAATTTTTGTATAAAAATATCCAATTTCAAAAACGCTTTTTTATGATATGTATTGGCAAAAGAATTGCGCAATATAAAAAGAGCTCAACTCTATACAGAAAATGCATATTTTCAAACAACATAAATTTAGTAGATGAAATGAATTTAATAAGGGTAACCAATTCGGGCAAAATATTTATTCTACTTTTTGCAATAAAAGTATTGTTTTAGCACCGATTTCAATATTATTGGTTTCCATATGATGATAGCGTCTTCAAAAATATGAACACCGCAGATGTCGACCTAAAGTAGAACAATTCTTTTAAAAATGTATAGACTGAAAATTAGGGTTAGTACTAGAATAACCAACGATAAACTTTCATTCTCGTGAGAAAAATAAAGATATGCGCTTTAGACACGATAAACAAATATGCGAGTTTATTTCAAAACTTACGTATTCTCGAACAGTTTGAAAACTATAAGCCCATAAAAATGTATTAGGTAAAAGTTGCGGTCTGATTTGATTGATCGATTGATTGGACTGTAGGACCAAATACTGGACAAGCGTGCCGAATAACGCCGGTCCTATGTCTACAGCCTGTTTACACATAACAAGAGTGAAGGATAGAGAATGTATTCCTTTAGGACGGAATCACCTGGTTGCGTATACCTGCTGATTGTACTGCACAAGACAACACAATTCTAATCTACTAGAAAGTTCTACTAGAAAAGTTTAATAGGTTAAATGGTTAACAATTATTGTTAGTACCGTATAAATGAATGGAATTCATTATTATGTTTCGTTGCTTTTTGTTAATTTTATAATTTTAAGTTGTCTATTTTTTATATTTTTTAAACCTGGAATATTTATTTATTTTTATTTTAACCTATAGTTATTTTTAACTTATAATTATTTTAAAAATATGTAAAAAAAACAATATTCAATTTAAAAAACATTTAAAAACAGTAATTTTAAAAACTTTCTTTTTTAACAAATATTAAGAATTTATATAAATATTATAAATCAGGGATTTTCGGAAATTTCTGCCATCCCTCAGTTCCTTTTTCTTTTTTCCTACTACTTGTAGTATTGAAAAAGGAACTGAGGTTCTAGGTACAAAACTAGTCTTCTAATGTATACATTTTATATAAATTCATAATATTTCTTGAAAAAGAAAGTTTTTTTAAAATTACTGTTCTTTAAATATTTTTTAAATTGAATGTTGTTGTTTTTTTTAAATATTTTTATAATAATTATAAGTTAAAAATAATTATAACTTAAAATAATAATAAATAAATATTTTCAAGGTTTAAAAATAAAAAAAATAGACTCAATTGAAATGGAATTTCATCTACCATCTCCTTTAATTCAAGATTTTTTCAAACCCGCAGTTTTACGAGTAATATATTTTACGCGGTTTGACTAAATTATTTAAATCTAATTCCGTGTTGTTTTAAGTGTTAGATAATATTCAAAATATTTTTACTACCTAGTTCTAGAACCGAAACTCAATCAACAAATGTTATCCGATACCTTACATCCAAGATACTAATAGAATAGTTAAACGGTAGAATAATATTTTGTTCTTTTTCTGAAATATTATGGCTGCTCATGAGTGAAAATCGTTACAAAACAGTTTAGCTTTAATGAGCACTTCTTGGTGTACCTTTGCTAAACCGTATAAACGTGGCATAGTAACCTTATAAAGTATTAACTTTAGCACCACAGACCAATCGATTTTTTCGAAACCATCCGTATCTGAAGGGTTTAATTTTTTTTATGTTATCACAGTTGTATTATTCTCTAGACTTCCATGTATTTTGTTTCGATTTCTTTTTAGAAATATGTTAGCCCAATAATTTCCGTTACATTTTAGCATAGTATTTTCAGTTATTTGCAAAAAAAAATTTTAAAATATTAGATGGTGCAAAATTGCTTAAGAATGTTCATTTTGATAAAACGAATTTCGAAATATTTTTCTCAATCTCTTCTGATTCTTTATTTATCTGAGAAACGCCTACTGTTTAAAATTGTTTAAGATAATTGCAGAATGCAGATATCCTTTCACGCAGTATTAAGGAATCTTCATACACATGCTGTGTAGTATTTCATATACATTTTTACACATTATCCATTTTCCAGAATTTTAGTTACTTTTCGATTAATTTAATTGTTAATTTTATTTCAATTCTCTCAATTTGGTTTTTGTTTATTTCACTTAAAATTACTTGATTCTCTTAACCCCATTATGTATATATTTTCCAAAAATTGCACCCACTATTGCAAATTGTTTCAATTTATTTAGAAAACACATTGAATTTCACTAAAGATGATTATTTGTAATCATACGATAGGTGTACTAAAGTAAACTACAATACATATACATTGTGTCCCAGAATTGGACGATCAAACAAAGCGGGGTGATAGGGGGGCTCATTTTCAACAAAAATAACCAAATAAAGTTTTTTCCAATTGTTGATGGTGCCAAAGTGAAGTCACATGCGCACCCTCCAAAAAATGATGGTGATTTAAAAAAACCCAAGAGTTCTTTTGTTTAACTTTGTTTTTAATACGATCTTGAAAAGTGCGCCTTTCGAATAAAATCATTTCTATAAGCTGTATCATTATCTGTCAAATACAAGCAATGGTTTTGTAAAGTCCTTTTGTTTCTCAAAAATTTTAGTTGATGGAAGTGATGCCAGCAATTTCGGTGAAGCAGCTTCAAAACAAATAGAAATGTAATAAAAAAAATTTTAGACCATTTTTGAGATGTAGATTTTAGTTTAAATTTTATTTTCGAGAGAGCAGATTAAAACAACACAGAAAAATTTTGTTTTTAAATATATTTAACATAAGGTTTCAAATTAGCAATAAAAAATCTATTACGACTTATTTTGAAGCGTGAACCTGTGCTTCTTTGACATCCCATGTAGAACCTTGTATTTTGTAAGTACCTACGTTTGACATAATATACCCAACAAACACAAATTCATAAGGCATATTTTGATCAACACACCAATTATTTTCAACCCATAATACATAAACGATACATTTTCAACCTAACTTACATAATCAAATCCAACGAAACTGTGTGTGTGTTTTATGTGTTATTGTGGTCGTTGTCGCATTCGTGTATACAGAATCTTTTCAGACGTTTCGAAAAATGTTGATTTCTCTTAATGATGAAACTTAATGACGTGCAGTCATATATGTTTCGTCGTTTTTCCATTTGGTTTGAAGCGTCTCGTTTTAGACGCACCCGGATGCTTTGCATCCTTTAAATACACTGTCGAGCCAGCCCTGTTTGTCCTGTATATATGTATATTATGTTTCTATCAGTAAAGAAATATGCGATTATCTCTTCGAGTAAGCTGAGATCGCTGTTGAAACAATGTAATTGAAAAATGGGAACGCCAACAATTTTAGTTATGATGTGTCGTAAACTTTGATAGCAATATAGAAAAATGTGATGTTGCAGATGCTGTATAAGATAGCGGAATTTTGACAGCGGAAAATAAGAGATTACGCTACTGGCCGTAAGTGGCGGCACTATCACTAAAGAGAGTTTTTTTGTAATGTGATTACCAGCGGAAATTTTTTATTCATTATGTATATATTTTTTCACTAAATAAAACATCTCAGCGGAACAAAATATTAAAGTAGTAAAGGAACTCGGTATATGAAATGTTGAAATTTGACAATATTCCGTCTTTCCGGCATTTCTTCTACTAGTAACCAATGATTTCGGTTGTTTTTCTAATAGCTTAGGTTATACTAAGACTATATGGAAAATTTGGGTACAATTCATGGACTAGAATTTTCACTAGAATTTTTTGATTTTCTGCGGCCATATAAGTTATTTTCAGTTTTTGGCCAATATCTCAAAAACTTCCACTAGTAACCAATACTTTCGGTTGGTTTTCTAATAGCCTAGGTCATACTGAGACTATATGGAAGTTACTGAAAATGGTTATTTATTTATTTTAATTGCGCTACATCCCATGCCCGGATTTGGCCGCCTCATTAACAAAGTTACTTAATCAAATTATCTTTGGATTAATGGTTGATTTGGTGATCCATTGAATTCTACTGGAAAATGTTATTCAATAAAAACTAGAAAGATTTTACCAAAACACGTATTTTGAATTTAAACGATTGTTTTTCGGTATTCCAAATCGACAATTTTACACTTGTTTATTAATGGGTTAAAAAATCTGACATCCAGTTTTGCTGATGGCATACGGATAATTTTCTTTTAATCCTGCATAATCTAAAAAGAAAAAAAATGCAATCATGTAGTAAACTAACTGATAAAATTTGCATTCTTATCTCGTTTCTATAATCTAACATGTATTTATTTGCTTGTCATTTTGATATTCAATTTATTTTTTCATCGAGATAATTTATAAATAATATAAATTTCCTTTTACCGGCAAATAGACAATTATTCATTGTGTCCGCGACCACCTAGCATTGTAAAATTGGATAAATTAGATCCGAAATCTTGATTCCAGATAATATAATATCAGAATATCTATTCATTGGAGTTGTAATCTGATCAGTATTAGATTCATGATCACTTGCGTTTTGTTTTTATATTTCTTAACGGTTTATTAAATTTATGTATAGACAAATAAATTCAATTTTCATTAACAAGTCACTGAAAAACAGTTTTCGTTTTATTATATTTTTCCAAAAATTATGATCTTTTGTTATGTGACTTGTATGTTATACTAAAACCATTATGTAAATATTTTATTGCATGTCAGAATGTAATTATTCATGAATTTTATTTAAATAGAACATGCTTTAAGAAATAAACGAATCTGCCCATTCAAAAATAATTCAAATCGACAAGATGAATTAATAAAATTATTAAAACGATCGATGAAACATGCAATCAACATATTAACTATGGTGTAATATTGATCACCATCGTACATATTATGATGACTGATGATATAAATGTGATGTGCATATTATGAATAAATAAGATCATTTTGATTAATGAGGTCCACACGTCAAAAAAGATAGATCAAAGGTATATTTAGCCACTTTTCAATAGTTTGACCTTATCTAATAGGGGCAAATATTAGATAAACAAGTTTTCATTGCGACATTAGTGGTTTTAATTACTATTTAAAGATGATTAATGATGATGACTAAAGAATATATAAGTCCCTAAACTATTTAATAATTATTCAATGAGGCAGACAAGACATTTCGTCTCTTCGTAGGTTTACAGCCAGTAATCAAAAATAAATTAATTCGACGACGTTTCATAAAAGTTGTATTGTCTTCAGTCGAACAATCACAAAAACACTTAAGATTACGGATGTTTTTTTAAAAAAATGGGGTGAATACTTTGCAGCCAACACCCGATTCTATTTTACCTCGAATGTATATGTTACGGTTAAAGTGTATAATTTGTTTATTATATATGTTATAATTACCGGTCATTATATATAATTACCAACTGCGTCGGTTAATATGTATAATTTTTTAGAATTATTCACTTTTACCGGTGATCATATATAGTTACCAAACCCCTTTGGTAATTATATATAATTACCGGTAAAAGTGAATAATTCTAACTTCGGAAAGTTTAAAACTAATTTTACTTTACGTATACATCGAGAAAATCATGTAACGAGTTAAAATTTAGAAATTTTTAAATGTAGGATAGTTTATCAAAATTTTTCACTTTTTTATTTTTTCAAAATAAGGCAAGAGCGTATCTTACTTTTTAGAAAGTGCAAGATAAATTTTCCGAAAAAATGTTTCAATTTCCTCGATAATTTTACTTTTCCAAATTTTTTTTTTATAAAAATCATGTTTAGTCAATTTTCATGAAACATGAACATGCGGCCATTTGATATCCAGGCAACCTTCATAAAATTCCTGACAAGGATCACAACCTTAATACAAATGGAAATGAAGATGAAGAACAAATTGATTATAAATTCGATTTTGTATAAATTGAAATTTTGAATTAACAAACTACTTTTTATTTTATTTATTTTTATTAATAATAATAGCTTCGTCAACCCTGCAGACACCGATCAAAGAGTTTTTATCACTCTTATCGCTTCTTCTGATAGTGCCACAAATTTAAAAAAAAATGAACTTTAGTAAATATAAAAAATATATATTATTTTCTTGGGTTTTATTCTTGATTATTGTAATGTTTTCACGGCGTTGAACCCACTTTTGTTTCACTTCAAGTTAATAAAACATAATTTTTATTTACAATTTTATTCTTAATTAATTACCGACGTTTCGAAATGGTATCCATTTCATTTTCAAGGTGATTAAAAATTACAAGAGAAAAAAACAACAGTAATCACAGATATACAAAAATATAACAAAAAGGTTATTATAAAATAAATTAATTTATAAATCACTTACTTAAACTTAATTGTAAATATGTTTATCACAAAAACAATTATCACATACTTTTTTCAAATAATAAGGAACAATTAAACTTATTAAGACTAACAAAAAAAAACTGGCACTCAATTGTCAAAAAAACATTTTCATATAAAATCATGAGAGGTTTTTCGCGGGTACAGTACAAAAAATTATTGCCAAAATTAAATCTGTCAACATATACCTAGTATTGTCAGAGTTAATCGATAATATTGAAGTAGCTTACCGGTAAACATTGACACTCGGTTTGACGGTTCATAACATTCGGAAAAGACTTTATATGAATCATTTCTAGAATACTACGTTTTTTGAAAATGAAATGGATACCATTTAGAAACGTCGGTAATTAATTAAGAATAAAATTGTAAATAAAAATTATGTTTTATTAACTTGAAGTGAAACAAAAGTGGGTTCAACGCCGTGAAAACATTACAATAAATATAAAAAAAAAATATTGCAATTTTAATTCGTTGTATACCTTAGAGGATGGGGCCTGCCGTCCCCAAACCCCCGCTTTTCCAGAATTTATACAATTCTTAAAGTGTCAAATTTTAATCATAATTTTAAACTAAGTAAAAAAACTTTCATATTATTCCATATTAACCAAAGGGGTTTGATTATTACATATAATAACCGGTTAAAATGAAAAATTAAAGGAAAATCATTGATATTTCACAAATTAACCAAACGTACTGGTAATTATATATAATGACCGGTAATTATATGTATATAATCACCCGATTATACACTTTGACCATAACACATACATAGATTTCGAATTACACTTGATTTCTAAAGCGAAAATAAACTTACAGAATTTTTGGTGAAAACTGTCTTGTAAATCAAAAAATAGAGTCTCTGCTTAAATTTCAATACGAACCCTTGTTGGTTGAAAATTTAATATTTAAATTTATTCAAATGTTTTAATTTTTTGCTGAAGTTTTCAAAAATATTTCAAAAATCGTAAAGCGCATGGAAGTTGCCACTTACGGTACCCAGATTTCCACCAAATCTCGCAAGAATCTTCCAACTTATGGGAAAAGCTTAGGCCGAATTTTTATTGTTTTTACCTAAAATTTCCCGCTTAAATTTTGGAATGCTGATCTGGACCGATATTGTTGCAAAATTTGTAGAATTTATTTTTCTTTTCGTTGTAAATTATATATTTTTAAAAATATTGGCAAAAATCGAAAAAGCTCTTATAGAAACTGCCACTTGCGGTCGATCGATTTCGGCCAAAAATCACTGGGTTCTCAATTTATGGGAAAATGTTAATTAAGAAGTTTCACTTTGGCCAGTCAATCCGTCTGGGCTGTAGAGAAGATATAGACATTTAGTCTGCATGCCACCGCACACAGCCATACACACAGAGAACCTTTTGAAAACCACTTTTCGAACTTTAGCAGATTTGCCATTCGTTATAGGTAAATCTGCAAAAATGTCGAGGTTAAAATTTTGAATTTTTAATTACTAAATAGTATAGCAATACTATAATGGTCGTTGATATGTATTTTATACCAATTTATAAAGAATTAGTGAATTTAACGTAACACTTCATCCTTTATTTTCTTTTTGATGTTATTTTTTGGAAATAGCGTGGAAATTTTGTTCGAAACATTAATGGAACCGCACAGTATTGATATTGATTGATAAGCAGTGGGTGCAGCATGTTTTCGATAGATGTCTCAAACAATTATTTGTGTTGATTTGTTGAAGTGGGAAATCTAACTATAGAAAAAATAACAAAATTTTTAATTATTTATAATTCGTGTTTCGGAGCTATTAGCTTTATACAGTGCGATCCATAACTATATAACCACTCGTTTTTCCATTTTTTAATAAATAATAAGAAATTAATACCAAAAAATAAACGAAAGTATGTATGTATACCCCGGAAGGATTCAAGTATTTTGAGAAAAAACAGTATTTTCAAAATTGCTTAGTTCCATAACCACAGTAGCCAAGTACTGCATAAAAATGATACCACGAGGAAAATATTTAATGGCCGAGGAAAAGGCACAATTCAAGCCCTATTCGGAGAAGATTTTTCTTTTCAGAAGGAAGATATTCGAAAGATTAGGCCGCCATCATGTAACGGTTTCAAATTATTTAACAAATCGTAATGCTGATGGGCAAGAAAACCCGGAGGACCCAAAAAATATGACTTACCGACAAATACGAAGGCTGGTTAAAACCGCTCGCAATTCCACGAACACTTTTAAGCGCCTCAAAAGCGATTTCCAATTAAATGTGTCCCAAAACACGATCCGTCGGGCATCGCCAACACATCTTGGCTACCTCAATTACATAAAAATGGAACCGGTATCAAATAATTTGGCACGGCACAAAGCTGCACGACATGAAATTAAAAAAAATATATTTGAAGGATCTTAGAAAGGAACCAATGTCAAAAAAGCGAAATTTTGGTGGTTAATGTCTAATGGCATGGGGGGCTTTCTCTTCTGCGGGCACGCTCTCTTTAGTCTTAGCTCACTTAGCTCATCAACTAGAATGAACAGCGCGGAGTACATCGGCATTTCTAAGACCACAATTTACCTTTTCTGTACATTCATCAACCTAACAGGATTCTTCGGAAACGAAGAATTGAAGTGAATAGTTTTATTATTATTTACGTATATTTCATGGCTGTCCTCCATTTTGTATTATTATTATTATTATTTTATTTTGATATTTAAAAGAAAATCCGGAAAAACGAGTGGCTATATAGTTATGGATCGCACTGTAGGTCAAACAAGTTAGTCACATGTATTGGTTGTACAAATTAATTCGGTCCGTTTTTTTAACTTTAAAAATGAATTTATTTTAAAATAAAATGAATAAATAGATTAATTAAAATATTGTCCGACGCTACTTACGACTTTTTCCCACCTCTCAGGCAATTTTCGACAATTCGCCTTTTGGGGCGATACAAGCTTGAAGCCAATTTTCAATTTCTACGAAAGAAGTGAACCGGTGACCTGCCAAGTCGTGTTGCATTCGTCGGAACAACCAGTAATCAGAAGGAGCAATGTCCGGAGAATAAGGCGGATGCAGTTAAATATCCCACTTGAGCGTTTCCAAATTAGTTTCGTATTTTTTTACGACTTAACTTAAGAATAACTTTATCACTCCTTCACTCCTTTTCTCATATTCCGGTCGTTTTTCTTGTAATGCACGGCCCAAACGAAATAATTGTAGTAGGGAATCGCTCGCCTGTAATGCAATCGCCAGGTTGCAGCAGCTCGTAATACACAACGCCTTCGTATCCCACAAGATACACAGCACAATCTTCGAACCATGAATATTCGTCTTTGGTGTTGATGTTGAGGTCGATGGCAACGATTGCCCGGGCAAAGCGTAGTATTTTTTCCTCTTGAGGTTATCGTAGAAGATCCACTTTTCGTCACCAGTCACTATCCGATGTAAAAAACCGTTTCTTATTTGCCTTTGAAGCAGCTGCTCACAAGAAAAAAATCGCCTTTCCACGTCTCTTGGTTTCAATTCATAAGGGACCTTTATGAATTGAGTTGTCTTGTTTTTGAATCATATCCGTCCATAGATTTCAATTATATGGAAACTGTTTGTTGGGTCATCTCTAATGTATCGTCAAGCCCCTCTTGCGTTTGAGTCGGATCTTCATCGATCAATTTCGCTAATTCATAGACTACGAACTTTTTGGCTGTCCTAAGCGAGGCTTATCTTCAACACTGATATCATCATTTTTGGAGCCATTCTCTACATGATTTATATGTCACCGTAAACTTCCACAAGCATTCGATGTGCTTCAGCTTCAAATTAAAACAAAAAATTAACACTTCCCACAGATGCTGTTTGGTTATCACAAAATCTGACAAATTCAACACCGTAAAAATATTTTTGTAAGAAACTCAAAGTAATACAAACTGAATGTTAACGGCAGATGTCTAATCTGTCTGAAACAACGGAAACCAGCTGTCACTCTAAAAATTTTATTATACTCAGAGCCGATTTTTGAAAACGGACCGAATTAATTTGTAGTCCCAATACATAAAATTTTATCTTCTTATTAGAGTAGGCTGAATTCCAGGAGCAGTGGTCGTTTCATTTAAGAAATTAATTCAATTAAAATATTTACGATTACACGGATTGTTTATTCCTTTTAAGCCATATGAGCTATTTTGGATCACGTTTTTAAATCAAATTTCAAGAAAATGTAAATAATATACTGCAAAAAGAATTTCATTTGCCTAATCTCCAAAAGTGTTCAAAAACTTCTTTAAACATCTCGTGTTTGAAAAGTGATTCCCTACTTTTCTAAAAAAAAAATACAACGAAAACTTGAAAATTTATAAAAATAAGTGTTCAATTTTTAAGATTTAGGATCTGACGATGACCCTAATTCATGCAGAATAGTTTTTCATACCGTTTCTAAATTAAATTTATTTAAGAATTTTAAAGTTTCGAACGATTTAACCGGGTTTTCTTTTAAGAAATTTTAAATTCGTCTGTATTAATTACTTTAAAGATTTTCGGCTTTTTATAGACAAATATTATTTTCTATGACATTCACAATGTTTGAGACCTTTCGGGCCACCAAAAAAAAAGAGGTCATTTACTTACAATATCTCTACTAAAAAGAAGTAGAAAATTCACTCAACACCCCCATTAAGCCCAAGGGTACTTGTGTGTTCAGAGCCACACAACCCTTTACAAAAATGAGAACTTCCTCAAGTTTCCTCTTGCCAGTTTGGTTTCGTACCGATAAAAGTTGGTCTACTCATCAGGTTGCAACAACCAAATTGCAAAAATGTACCTCTTGCTTCTCTTACCTTCCCGAAAGGTCTTAAACATTGTGAATGTCATAGAAAATAATATGTGTCTATAAAAAAACCGAAAATCTATACATGTTTTCTTTTATTCATTATATGTAGAAAAAATAGATGGAATAGAAAATAGAATGACGGTCACGTGACTTTAGAATATTCTGCTTTAAATGTAATAAAAGAACACAAAAGAATATATGGAACACTTTTTTGACAGTGCCTTAGGGTTTTTGAGTTTTGACAGATAAGTTAAGGCGCCTTTATCGTTCGTTCCTTCGTTCATTCAAACATTTTTTTTCGACCAATTATCTCTTGTGAAAAAATGCAGAAGTAAAAATCGTCATTTTGGAGCAATATGATTGGTCGAAAAAAATTATTTGAATGATCGAACGAACGCAACCATAAAGGCGCCTTTAAACAATAAACGTGTCGTTGGGCTTTTTATGAAAAGATAGCCATCAATTGGTTAACTAATTAATGTGAAATTCTATTTACTTTTAAAAATCAATGTGAAATTTATGATTCAAATAGAACAAAATTGATATGTTTTAAGTATGTATTATAGAAATATTAAACAGGATGTTATTGTTTGTTTGAAGTTTAGAGATGACATGAAAAAACGTCATCAATTGTGCACTCCACTATACGAGATTTTGTGTTTATATTTCAGGGCGAATAATCGTCACATATTTATTAATGAAAGATTAAAATATATTTCAATTAAATTATTAACGCATGCTAAAATTTATTTATAATTTAACACACCAATTGACATTTCCAAAAAGTTGATGCTTCTTTTCGTGTTGGTATTAGTCCATCAAAAAAAAAAATACGAAAAAATGTACATAAAAAAATGATTTTTTCTGCCAAATAGAACAATTTTTTTGATGTACATCAATTTGTTTTGCCGGATTTTGGTAAATAGAATTTCACATGTCAATTTCGGAAACTTCGGAATGAATAAAAGAAAACAAGATAATTGTGTTGTCTAAAGCAAATTTACTAATTATCAAACCTATATAAACGTGGAGCAATGCTTTAGAGTTTTTCTTATTTGATTCATTAATTAAAAAAAAATCTTTAAAGTGCGAACTTTAATTTTTAATCATTGCAAAATCTTTATAACTTTCGATTCTACTGAATTTTATTCTCCCAAAATCGGATTTTCCCGACAGTGAACCTAGAAGTTCTATACAGCACATACTGATAAATCCATTTTAATGAATCAGTACGTGATTCCCTATACTCAGCAACAGATCAGGTAAAGAGTAGCTTTGATTTTCTCTATATGAACGATCAATGGTCATGTTTCTCGTGCTGTTCTCCTGTGGCACTATTCTTGTAATTCCCTGGGAATAGGGAATTCGGGGAATAGATTACAAATAATTACTGTTTAAATTATTGTTTCCAGGCATACTAATAATGCCAGTAGTAATTTAAAAAAAAAATTGATTAGGCATAATTTTCCCTGTCAGTTTTGATATGAAAAATTATTCCCAATTTATAAAAATTTACATCAAGCTTTTATCCTCAGTAGGCATGAAAATGCTGACCACTTTGCCGCCCCGGTGGCTTGCTCCAGCGACCGGAGGTCCCGGGTTCGATTCCCGGTGGTGACAAGGAAAAATTTCACGGCTGGTTTAGGATCAATGAATTAATCACTCATTATCCGAAATGAAATTATGATTATGAAACCTCGTTTGAGGCGGCCAAATCCCTTGATGGGATATAGTGCCAGAGAGAGAGAGAGAGGCATGAAAATAATAATAGAAAAAGAAATTATTTGTAAATTCTTTCCTAGATTCCCTATTTCCAGGGAAATACCACTGGCCCTATTCTGGTAATTTCCGCGGAGTAGAAGTTTTAAATTTTGTAGCAGTTTTATTTGTATTTATTTTTTTATTTATTTACAATGCAATCTGTTTTGGGGCTCAAGGCTTATCCTGCTCTTTCGTGGTTATATTTTTTACGGCCACGCTTTACGCCTAACCAGCCAACTCGAGAACGTACGGCTATATGGCCGATTTAAGACCAGCTGCAGATTGCAAGCTCCATGCCAGCCTATTCTAGCATGGAAGATGGGTCGGCCTATGGGTTTAGCACACTGACATGGGTCATAGATGTGTTACATTTCAGATCGTAATCTGTTAATGGAATTTCACTTTGCATCCTGCCTCTATCGGAATTAGAACGCGGTACCTCCCGAACCAAACGGTAAAGCTCTAACCACTGTGTCATTTGATCGGTTAGCACTTTTATTCTCTTTCCCCCAAAGAATATTCTGGCTTTTGGAAAAGAATGTTTCGTGGGAAAAAATTATTCACAATTACAGGACTTATGACGTTTATTATTCCACACTATTTTATGAAAGAATTAACTGGGAAAAAAAATGTCCAATGAAAATATATTATATTAACTATTAGCCATATTAGCCGTAAATATATACTGAATAATGTTAATATACATCAGAAATATCAATGTTCCAATGTTTTACCTTAATAAATAAAATTAACTTTTTAAGTAAAATTCCATTAAAATATCAGCAAAAATACCAATTAAATGCAGCAAACTGATGCATTCCTTTTCTTGTTTCAATGCGATCGCATGTTACTGGGGAATAGCTGCTACACAAAAGTACTCCCTATTCCGCTGAAATAGGACTACAGAATAGGACTACAGGACCGTTCCATGGGCAGGAACAGGAAGGATATTTTTGTAAATAGCTACGCATAATGTGCTGAGTATTTAATGAGTATTAATTGAGTGTTATGAGTATTAATTAATAACGAATTTAATTTTACGTGTGAGGAACTTTCGAACTATCATTAAATTTTCGAAAATAAGTCGCAGTTTCGGTATATTAAGTAACCGTACTCGTACATTAAAAATTAAATTCATATTCAAAACCAATTTTAAAAGGTAATTTAGGGCTAACTATTTTAAAAAAGATTGAATTGGCGAAATAGCATTTGTTTTCATAAATGACTTTTATTACTGGATCAAGTATCACGCTAATACAAACCAATTTTGATTTCACATTTGTAATCAGCGAACAAGCAGCTGAATTAGAACGCCGATTACAACAACCATTTGTGTTGAATTAATTTCCTCTTATTAGTATTTCTCATCGAAACCTGGTGAAATATAGAAAAGTTTTTAATGGTATACTCGATACCTTCCAAATAAATTCCAATGTACAATATAAAAACTGAACATTTTTATTATAGATAGTTATAAAGGAATAATTAAATAACACTTAAAATTTTAATTATAAAATTAAATTAAACAATATAATTTTTTTAATTCTTTCGCGGACACACAAGTGGTGTTTATTCGGAATGGGTACAAAGGGCCGAATGTCGAAGGGCCGAATGTCGAAGGGCCGAATGTCGAAGGGCCGAATGTCGAAGGGCCGAATGTGTCGAAGGGCCGAATGGGTCGAAGGGCCGAATGTCGAAGGGCCGAATGTCGAAGGGCCGAATGTCGAAGGGCCGAATGTGTCGAAGGGCCGAATGTATCGAAGGGCCGAATGTCAAAGGGCCGAATGGGTCGAAGGGCCGAATTTTTTTTTTTTTGCTTTTAGAAATATAATTTTTTAAATTTGTTGTTTTATTGAATATTTTGTAAATTTTTTTTATTAAACATAAATGAATTTTTTATGAATTTATGTATTTTACTATTTTTCATCACGTATCCAGTCAGCGGTACATTTTGGTGAAGGAAAATTTTGTCTTGCGCCACCAATAGGTATATACCTTTTCCTGTCCGTTAACACAATTGTGTGGGTACTCTAAAAGTACCATGACAAAAATTTATTTTTGTATGTGTTTTAACCCAACTTACGCATTTGTGTATTCCTTTTAAAATTATCTTAGTCCGAAAAAAACAATATAAATATATACACAATTGTGTTGGTTGTACTTCCACACAAGCGAATTTTTTGGCGTAATTTTCTAAAAAAAATTCATCTTACCCAAATTTTTTATCTAAAACGCCATTACATACTATTATTTTTTACCCACACATTTGTGTGGTTTGGACTTATATAGTGCAATTTTTTTTTATTTGAAAAAGGGATATGTAAAAAAATAAAAATATAAATAAATTAAATAAAAAAATATATTTCTATAAATAAAAATAAAAATTCGGCCCTTCGACCCATTCGGCTCTTCGACACATTCGGCCCTTCGACATTCGGCCCTTCGACATTCGGCCCTTCGAAACATTCGGACCTTCGACACATTCGGCCCTTCGACATTCGGCCCTTCGACATTCGGCCCTTCGACACATTCGGCCCTTTGAAATTCGGCCCTTCGACATTCGTCCCTTTGATATCATACCGTTTATTCCAGGACACAAAACAGAAACGCTTCCTCTGGGACACATAAAACCACATTCAATATTAATCATATGAAAACAACGTCGGTTATTACCGATATGTTTTTGATTGATATTTTGTTTGTGTCGGTATATACCGACGTGTCCCCCTGTAGGTCAATTGAAGCGTCGGTATATACCAACGTGTCCGCAAAAGGGTTAAATTAAGTTTTTAATTAAAATCGAACATTATGAGTTTTCTATTTCTTCAGCTGATTTAACTGCACATTTCAGATTGACAAAAACAACTATGTAATAAAAATATTTCATCTGGCCAAATATTACGAACCGTAATATTAATTTAAATTTTAACCCTCGTCCGGCGGCATAGTTTTACTAAGCTAAAAGGCGGCAGACGTACAATTCTACTTTCATATATTTTATATGAGAATCGTTACTGTAGTCATAATTTTTGTAAATAAATAATATTTGAAATTTCCACATTATTAAAATAAAGAGATCTCACAAAGCTTTAACTCTCTCCGGCTTCTACAAGAAGACTTATTAGGATTTAAAAACAGGAAAGGTACAATTGTACCTATGCCGCCTGACGAGGGTTAAATAATGAATATTGCCTCATAAAGATATGAGGAATCCATACACCACTTATTTTTATGGCATACATATCTAAAACTATTTTCAATTGTCTGAAAGTGATCTTAAATATTTTTTAAGCGATGATTTGTTAATGGATTACAAATAATGAGTAACTTTTAAAAATATAGAAAATATAATTTTAATTTATGTTATATTTAAAGAACTGCATTATAATGCATTTATGGAAATATACAAATCATTCTACCTCATCATAACACAACATTTTATAATACTATAAAAAAATACTCGTATTAAGATACTCAATCATATTTTATTGTATGAAGTCAATGCGTGATTTTCTAATTTCCTTTCGCGTACCTATAACAATAAAATAAAGTCTAATCATATTTTACAAATTAAAGATTATCATAATATGTACAATGAATCAACATATTTGCTATTTTTAATTTTTAATGAACAATTACTTTATTAAGAAATATATATTCCCTAATTCATCTGCCAGTTTTTTATGATGATTTAGGGAAATATTTTTAAGGTCAGTGGCAGTGCGCAGCTGATTAATCGACTAATTTATTTTTAAACTAGTTTATATTGAATAACCCTTTAAAAATTATTCATGAATCATGCAATCAATACACACGCCACACACACAAATTAAGCCAGAAAAAATCATTACCGCAGTAGAACAAGTAGGATCATGTTAAAATAAAATTAAAATTATGACTAAAATTATGTTCTAATTACAAATTAGCTCAATTTTTTGTTAATTGAAACGAAATAATAAAAATTGATTTAAAACATTTTTACACCATTCATGTTAATTGAAAGTAATAAAATAAGAACAATATACGCCATTAAGAATTAAATTGAAACATTACATAAAATAAGTAATAAGAAAAGGAATACGAACGAATATTTTATGAACAAAGGAGATAAATTGGAATTACTTGCATAATTCTTACCGACTTAGAGCCAACATAAAAAAAAATGAGTGAGTCCATTAGTACTCTCAAGGAGATGTGTAAACATGGCGCGTGTACAGTACGTGGGTACAGTTTACTTTGAAGGAAGAAGGAATGCAATTTTACTAACCAGAGTTTTTCATTTGTTTATTATCGTTTAATTGGTCTATTACTCTTTCGGTATAATCGACGCAATTGGATTTTGGTAGCTAAAATAAGATATATTATATACTGTCGACTCTAACTTTAAAAATTTTCATTGAAAAACTGCACAATATGGTCGTCCCATATCTAGTAGTAAATATATTTCGATCTGAGTTCATGTGCAAATCGAATTCGTCTCGCAGGAAGTTTATAAGTGGTTCAGCTTGAGGAACAGCAACATTAATATTGAAATCCCCGCTCATAATCACCGGCAAAAGATGATAGTCTCCTTGGAGAATTTTTGAAATTCTTTAGGATATGGGGCAAGGACGAAATGTATGAACTTCATTATGTCTTCGAAAGATTTATTCGGCGAGGTTAATACAACTACAAAAAGCATCTTATTCCCATTGAGAAACTGAAGTTCAGCCGTATACATATATCATCAATGAGTTGTGTTGTTACGCTCATACCAGTTGTTTGTCCAACGATGATTTCTTTATGAGTGGTGACTGTATGGTATGAGTATTCTATTTGAATTTTTATATATTGTTACTCCGGCAGCTCACTCACCGTCTCTCTTGAACTGAACGCAGATCTGGAAAAGCAAGAAAATTGAGCATCCTTGCGTGATTGTGTCAGTTAGGTCGAGGTGATGTGTATGACCTAAGACTCTAACAGTTCAATGTTAAAAACCAGACGTCATTATTATCTCGTACAAAATTCGCCATTACAACGGATAAAGCGGATTTGTAGTGAGGCGCGATAGCTAATTTTGATGAAGACTCATTCAGGTCCCATTTTTACGTCCATGGTAGACGACATGATCATCGATAGCCGACGTAATGAACAGTCCTTCGAGACTCGTTGCTCGTGCTAAAGCAATATACACAATTTATTAACTGTGTCTTTTATCGTAAGAGTATATACTGACTATCTCGTTGTAGGTACCACCGTGTGATGCATGAATTGTGGTGGCACATGAAGGTACGACGCTTTATATTAATTGTTGTTTATGCTTAACATTAATTGTTGTTTCGATTAATAGTTGAGCTTTTTCTAGAAATGGGCACCAAACATCGGTCGATATTCGTTTTCTGCGCCCATCCAGCTTCAAGCCACCTGACCTTCTTGCCAACTTGTGAATTTGAACCGAAATCCATCCAGAGTCGTTTGATATTTTTTACTGTCGACGTTTTCATCGTTCTCGTTGTCCTGGTTAGGATGCCTATGCATTCGATATACTTTAGACAGCCTATAGTTCCATTCGCCAGTCCATTTGTTACGTCAATATTGGTTTTGAAAAAGTACGGCAAATTATTTGTGTCCACTATGCTCATTTTATGGATCTTTTGATGGAATTGCTACTCCGGCAGCCCACTGACCATCTCTATTGAACTGAAAACAGCATTCAACCGTAGGAATATTAACAAGTTCGTCATTGCGCAGCCAGGTCTCGAAAACCAAATGAATTGAGCATACCTGCGTGACTGTGACCTGAGACTCTGGCAGTTCAATGTTGAAAACGAGATGTCATTATAACCCCATTCAGTAGAAGAAATGATCATTGATAGCCGACGTGATGAACAGCGACTAGAGATTCGTCACTCGTGATAAAGCAATATACAGCAGTTGATGACCGTGTTTTAAATCGTATGAGTATGCAATTTCGTAATCGTAATTCGTATTTTGTATCGTAATTTTTTTTTGATTTTTCTGATCGATGGAAATGTCGATGGTTTCTATTTCATTCATTAAATTAATTTTTTCATTTTCCCTACTATTATACATATACATAAAAGCATGCCATGTAAAGTAAAAATTGTTTTTGTTGAGTTTCTTGCTTTTTTTTCAAACGAAGTAGGTATACGTCATTTCCGTTCGTTTCATTTACAAGTTTACTCTAATACAAAAAAATTTGGTAGGCGCGCGCGTAAAGATGTTTACACATCAATAAGAAACAAGTTAATTTATCTCAAGATCATATAATAAATAGTTTATTTATTCGGATATTGAGCTATAATAACGTAATAGTAATTGCTCCAGGACGTGGATAATGCTTTTCTTATTTTAAAAAATTTTGTATACTGTAGAAGGTGATCTTTATATTAAAGGTTAGCGGATAAGCTTTTTAAGTTAATTCTTCTGAATATGTTGTATTTATTTTCAATTTTATGATGTTCTAAGCTATACATTGAAAATTTATTAATATCTTAGAAGGGTTATTGTACGAGTATTTCTTGAAAATACCCGAACTCTTCATTTTTGCTGACTTAGGATATTAAACAAGAGACACCGCAGTTGAGTAAATCATATTAAGCTATACCTACCCATCCTACGCCGCAGGAGCGTTTGCCATTTTCGCATACTTTTAAACCGCACGAAAATTAACATACAAAATACAATTTTTTCCAAAATGTAACTTTGAATAACTAATCCGATCTCTCCAATCGGCATTATGTATTACGAGGGAATACGCCTACATGAACCAAATTCACTGGTGGTATCATTTTAAATAATTTTTTAATGTCGCTGTAAATAAGAATTTTTCTGCAGTATCTGCAATATGTACTCTCATTCTCACAATAGTAAACTGGGAGTTAGTACTCCTCATATGATGACATATTTTCGTCGGTTGCACTAAAATTAATTACAAATACAGTATTGTAATGAAATTAAACATTTTTAGAATTATCTTTAACTCATACCAGGGCCTTATACAGTGCTGGGAAAAAAAATTGGGCAAACATATTTTATTGCAAATTGGATTCTTTTTTTGCTAAAATTCCAAACCTTTTGAAAGCAATTGGCTTATTGTTTCATTTTAAATACATATATGACGTAATTTTTTGAAAAAAGAATTACCGGCAATTTAGGGACAAAACTGCCAAAGTGTTCAAAATACGTTGATTGGAGTTAACTAATGGAATAAATTAAACACCTATTTTTTATTTTTTGTTTTGTTTTTTATTGATTTATAGAAGTTCTATCTTTAATATTAATATTTTGTTGGACCGCCTCTTGTTTTTATTACAGCAATACACCTCCAATTCATTGAATTTGTGAAATTTTTCAAAGCCGTATAGGAGGTATGGATTCTGGGCGCTTTCTTGCTACTTCTAGCTTCATTATAGACCAAATATTTTCAATGGGATTTAAGTCTGGAGTATACGGGGCCAGCTCAACACATCGATACTTGTTTCTTCGAAGTATTTTTACCTTTAAATTAAGACATAAGAAAAATAACAAGTTTTTAACAAATTATTTATGTTTATCTGAAAGCCAATTTTTCTATCTACAATTCAAAATTAATAACACACAACTTTGGCGGTATGCAGATAAACAGTTGCTGTAATGCTGGAACTAAAATCCAGTATTACAGCAACTATTTAACGAATGTCAATTATTTCCTAATGATACAGGATAAACGCTAGTAAATTCTGGTACCATGTGCTACAGTTTTTTAATTTAAAAATTTGATGTTTTAAGTAATGTTTTTGCGATAAGTGGAATCATATTATAATTGTTAGCATGTGCACCGTATTAAACGGTTGTGGTATTTGATTTAAAACTACATATTTTCAAATTTTATATTGCCAGTCTTAGAGACGTCCACAGGTTCTCGGATAAAAGAACGAGGTTCAATTGTGGTGTTATTTACTATGCAATACACGTTTCAGAAGTCCTTGTATTGAATGAATTTTCAAATTTTATTCAAATGATTATATAGAGATGTTTACGGAGTCTCATCTAATTGGACGTATGGAAATCTGAATCTTGTAATTCGATTACATTTTATTAATGTAGTAAAAATTAACCACATAACATGAAGTGTTTTACTTGTTTGTGTTTTCAAAATTGCTTCAAATGCTTCTTTTCTCGTATTTTGTCTTAATTAGAAATTTTAGTATGTTCGTCGATCGGAATTTACTTCATTTACATTCCCAAATAAGCAATAAACGGGATGTTTTTGAAAAACAAAAGAATTACTGAAATTTTAGAGATGATCGCAATATCACTTTTTTTATACTTTTGGGCTTTCGACTATCCCGCTGACGTTTTAACGGTGAAACTTTGAACGTGCCAGTTATTATGAAGTTTAGTGGGCCCACACGACTAAGAAGTTTCATAGATTTGAATAATTTTTCAAAATTTAATTCCACCAATCCTATGTTTACGGTAAATTTAAATTGCCTTAATTTTCCAAAACGAACCACCCTTTAGATAATTTTGTATCTTAAATTATACATTAAGATAAATGTTTTAATAGCATGATAATAATAATCTCATACACATTTTAAAATTGTCTGGTGTAAGCGCTGCTGAATTTTATGTAGCTTTCTTAATTTATTATACCTACAACTAAAAGCTTCAACGTATTTCTTCATATCTACATACTTTACCAGAATTTGTACCAAAACACAACTCAAATTTATCTGTAATCTCCATCACCGCCTACATAACCTCTGATTTTTCTTTCTTTCATGAAATTTATCGATATTTCCTTATAACTGTAAAAAAACCATATACAAAATCTTACAAAAAATATTATCAAAACCGAACCATTTATGATATATGGTTTATTTTTTACCTTTTAATTCAATTACTGATCGTGATCACGAAAAACAAATAAACAAATAAAATATCAATTTATAACAAACGATAAATAATATATTGTTTTTTAACGAAACAATAAATAAACCATTAATCATAATTATTTATATTCGATCAATTGATTAAAAATTTATTTATTTTCGTTTGAATTTTGTTTTCATTCTAGGATGGTCAACGAGTTTATGTTGGTGCACCGGGCAGTTGGTATTGGCAAGGTAAAAGAAATTGTAAAATTTAAATTATTTAATTTAATTTTTATGAAATTATTATTAAACTGATTTTATTTTTTAATAAAGTGTTATAAAATATATTTTAAATATACATACGTAAATTTAGGTGAACAAACTATAAATAAAATTATAAATAGTTTTATTACTTTTATGTTATTATGTGTATGGCGGTTACCCTAGATCCAGAAGTTTGCCTTATTTTAGATGAAACGATATAGTAATAAATAATATTTTGAATAATGTTACAATCGAAATTCTTCGTTAAATTGAAATTGAGGTTGTCTATTTCAATTAGGTTTTTATAATATGTAATGCTTTTCCTAAAGTTTCCCTAACACCTTTATAGGGAAGAATTAAATTTATAAATAAATGACCTTGAGATAAATTTCCTATTCCAGAATTTATCCTTAATATTCCAATTCTGTTTTAGGGTGCTGATACCTATAAGTGTATAGCCTACATATTGTAGTTTAGATTAATTCGCAAACTTATTTTAATTGATTTCCAGTTTTGATGGTAACATATTCATTTTATATTTACAAATAATTATATTATATACATATAATTATATATTGTACATACCTATAATTATATGCATATGATATAATTATTAAAGTTTACTATTTCATTAATTAGTATTTCTATTAACATTAAACACATATAATTTTATTTCCAAAGAAAACAAATTATTTATTAATTAAAATATGTTATATAAATTTCTTTAACTAATTATAAATAATTTTAGGGCAAGTCTATTCGATAAATACTAGTGCAGCTTATCCCTATAAACCAACAAGAGATGGAAAGTTTGGCGAAGGTAAAAATCATAACAAAAAAAAAATTTTGATTTTGTTCAAAATTCCTTTTTTTTCTATTTTTCGCTGCTACAAAACAAAAAAATATACATTTTAATTATTTTGTTTATTTTTTTTATTACTACATCGGTGCTTGAAGCTTAGATTTTGTTTCATTATTTTATTTTCGAATAAAACAGATTGGATTTGTTTTTATTATTATTTAATTTTTCCTTAATCATTATTAACTCATTGATTTTATTAATTAAAAAATCAATTAAATTATAAATTTTTTTTTCAGAAATTTAAGTTTAAAAGTACTAAATGAGATTTGATAAATTGAAATTAAAGCGGGGTTTTAAATGGAGTGTGTTGGAGTTTGGGGCAAATTACAATTTAATTAAAAATTTTAATAATTCGATAAAGTAATAGCCTATACTGTCATTAAGTGATACAGGAGTTATTCATCTTTATTGAGTTTTAAATTGAATAATATTTTAATCGAAATGTTATAAGTATAGTGTATTAAGGTTACGCGAAATTAATTAGGTCTCTGTTCTTAATATTTTTGTTATATTATTAGGGATAAATAACTAAGGATACACAATTTTTAATTATATAGTAATTCATATAATATTTAAAATAATATTTGTTTAATTTAATGTTGTGATGTGCAATTAATATTTAACCAGAGTTTTAACTTTGTAGATCAAGTAGAGTAGAAAAGATATTTGTTTAAATAATTCTATAGTAAGAATTAATGTAATTAAAACAAATTAAAAAATTATTAGAAGAATATAAAACAAATAATGGTTTAATTTTGGTTCGTAATTCTAATCGTATTATTTTAAATTAGACCGAAAGGTTGTAAATCAATTTATTGCTTAGTTCCTAGAAGTTAGAAAAATTTAAAATTGTTGAAAAAGAAACGAAGCGCAAATTTAGCAAACCATTTTAACTCTTATACAATTTTAGTAAGCTTTTGATTTCAATGGATGACTGCAGAACATTATTCGCCAAACAAAGTTTCTAAATTTGTTTTTTTTAACACAAAAGATTAAAAAAATTAAATTGTATATCAAATTTTTCTCCACAAAAAATTTTCGTTGTGTTCCTATACAATTTTCCCAGTATTTGATTGCGTCGTTCTGGTGTAAAAATACACAAACCAACTGAGTGCAAATTTTGTTTGAAAACTGAGACTTGAGAGTTGGCAGTTTTTCTGCCATTTTACAAAACTACTAGATGCATAAACATGATATTTTATTGTTGATCGAGGTAAATAATAATTAAATTTTATATTTACATCTAGTGTGCTGACGAAAAAACATAAAAACTCCCAACTCTCAATTCGCGAAATCCGCGACAAAATTCGTACACTGGAGTTAAAAATGGAACGGGTGCATTTTTATACTTTTTGTAGTAATGTTGTGAGTAAATGGCCTCTTTGTTTTCTACGACTGGAAAAGTCGTAATCATTGTATGGGGCATTAAAAATGATATTTTGTCCTAACAGCCGAAAGAAATCTCAAATAAATTAATATGACGGACCATTTTAAAATAACTTCTTAGTCTTTAAATAATGTAATGTTCACCGTTTAAACCTTTAACAAGCTGGAAAAACGGTTTGAAAGAATACGCGACGGAATATTTGTTTGGAACGAATTCATCTTTCCTGATGAGGAATTATTTTTACTACAACAGACGCACTATTTCCAGAACAATCTGAGTTAATGCGTAAGAATAGAAAAAAACCATTCCACGCCAACAGGTTGCTTGATATGTATCTCTGAATGTGTCTAGTTCGTGATTAGCTAAATGTATTTTGGATTTAATATAGTTAAACGGGTTTAGTGCACAAATCACTCAATATTTTTAAGTTTATCTCTTAATACTTTTTTCACTATTTGCCGTAGGCACTTGGCAAAACACACACTATCTCTTAAAAATCAGATTAGTGGAGATACCGTCATGCAAAGTTGATTTCTCATTATTTCTTCAATCCAAATAACCAAGGCTCTAATCGTATTTATGTATTGTTACTGATTTTGATAATTTTTAGATTGGTTTATTATGACTTGCTAAACGAGCTACTACATTAGTTAATCGCCAGTCTGTCAAGAGTATAAATCTAAGGTTCTATTTATTATTTCATTTGAGAGATTAATGCTATAGTGTAAAAAAGCAATCACATTTTTTTTATCATTAGTATACAGTGGTGTTCAATAAAATAGGAAAGTAGGTTATTTCCACATTAAATGCAAATTTCGGAAATTCCTTCTAAATATGTTCAATTACTGCTTGCTGGATAAAATTCTAATATAGCGGGCCTATTATGATTTTTTCGATAGTGCTTTTTTCGATAATATCGAGTCATATTATTTATGGTATCGAATAATTGATTAATAATACAACAAAGAAGTGAAGAGTTCAGTTCAATCAGTTTAAATCTAAACACTGTTTAAAAAAATTGTGAACAAATATTATTGTTTCCCGCAAACGGATTGCTCAAAACACGGCAGTATAAAACAGAAAAGGAAATTGCGACAAGTGGCCCTATCCTGATAATTCCTCGGGAATGTGAAACAGAGGAATGATTTTATATATAATTTCAGTTTAAATTATTTTCTTCTGGCCCCTTGAGGAAAAATAATTTAAAGTAAATTTTTGTAAAGTGGGAATAATATTTCCATAGGGAAACTGGCGGGGTAAATTATTACCAATTTTAGTTTATTTTCAAAAAATTCCCTCTAGCATTTTACCTTAGTATTCCAGAAAACAATAATTTAACAGAAATTATATGTAAAATCTTTCCGAAGTTCCCTATTCCCCAGGAATTACCAGAATAGAGGCACACACTAAAATCAGAAGAACGGGATTTGTTTCAGAAACTGCAAAAATTTTAGGGAGATCACGCAGTATGGTAACAAACGTTGTCATACCAATAAAGAAAATGAAGTTAAAAAGTGTCTAAACTTGAATATTTCCTGTGTACTGTTAAAAGAAGGTTAATTGATAAAATCTAAGTGGCGGTGCCGCACATCACATTCCACTCTCATCAAAAAAGAACGTGCAATCCAACATTAAATTTGCACACAACGAGTATTAAGTAAGTTGGGAAAAATGGAATAAAAGTGTATCTATTTGGTTCTGATGGCCGATTGACGCAGGAGTGTTAGATGATTGTAAGATGAATGCGGTTAAATTGCGCCGACAACTAAATAATATTATAGCAGGGTATGCTAAAAATACAACACTACCATGATGGTTTCCATCAAAATAATATAACCCTAAACACATATCGAAAAAAGCTGTAACGTGATTTAGACTAATAATATAGTATAAAAAAATACAAAAAAAAGAACTAATTTTGTAATGGAAATCCGCATAGAAACAAATCCCGGTTAGGAAGTGTTGAATAAAAAGGATCATACAAGTAACTATTAGATAGAGGGAGAATCTACTAGCCGAATTTTCGACTCATAAGACTAAATTGAGGATAGTTTTACATATTGGAATGAACTGTCTGATTTTTTTTTGAAAATACTTTTTTAAATAATATGTTTCATTAATTTTATTTTCATTTTGCAAAATACTTTAAAACAAATGGCAATTATTGATAAGTTGTATAATTATAATATATTATCTTAATAAAGCAACTCTAAGTGAAAAACAATGTGTAACTTTGAATTTATATAACACTTTTTAAAAAATCACCTTGTGTCCTATTTTACTGAACAACACTGTATGTTAATAACGAAAACTGAAATATTTTCTTTAATTCTGAGAGATTATAGAAAGAAACTTGCGAATTTAAAGCTACATTCTATAAATTAATTAAATTTTTATAAAAACTGTCACGGTCAAACCCGCTTAAGCTGTTGAATTTTATAATTTGTTTTTGGAAAGGAATTTAAGTATTAGATTTTTATGTATGGAGAAATATGAAATAGCTGATTTGCTCCAAAACATAGAAATGATTAAGAAATTCACAAAGTAACACCAAAAGAGAGGAATTGGGAAGAATTCAAATAACTAGCCTGTATTTTTATTTATTTTATCTAACAAAACATTCAACTACCTAGGCGCCGGATTTTTAGGTAAATACATATTTTTAGTCATCCAAAATGAAATTATAATATGTACATATATTTATACCTTATCAATAAATAGCACCGAATAAGCCATATTTTTACCACATCTTTTTACATATTGTGGCATAATTACGAATGTCTACACAATTTGAAGGATTATTCAAGTTTTTTGACGAAATGAAAGCACAAAATGAAATTTGAAAGCCTAAAACTACTTTAACATACGTTAAGGCACTACTTTTGTTCTCGTAAATTTCCAGTTTCCAAACTGAATACTCACAGCTTCCAAACTTATAAAAAAATAACTTATTATTGCTTAATATATTTTACCAATTATTTTCCAATTTTTTACGTACAATATTTTTTATCTTAAATATCGTAAATACCGAAATATTTTTTAACTAAATAAGAAAATTATAAATACATACATGTTGTTGGTAGATCTATAATAATTAAGAGCTTTCTACTACAAAAAAGAAAATTGTCAAGTAAAACTTTATTTTAGGGGATTCAAGAGAATTGCGTTGCAATTTTGTATCAGTTTTAAGAGATAAATTAATAGAATTAATAAAATCTATACCTCTCAAACGAAACGATGAAGATATAAGGCGACCGTTAAATCTTAAATAAAACGTAAGGAATTACCAGTTACTAAGTATAAGTTAAATTTCTCCGTATTAATTATGTTAAAAGTTATAATTCCATAATTATGTAAATTTTTGTTCTCGACAAAATTTTACAACATTCTGTAGAAATTGTCAAAATACCTAAAGAAACATATGTATTAGTTTAATAATACGCCTGCATTATTGGTTAAAACGTTCAATTCGAAGGCTTGTAAAAGAGGCTTGAGTTCGAAGGCTTGTAAAATCAAATTTTTGTTAAGTCGAACATTTAAATTTGTTAAAAGATATTTTCTTCGACACATTAACCCCCCGATTCCGACGATAAGACTATTAACACGTTCGCGGACGTGAATGCTATAGCATTCATACACCTTTTTCATTTTTTAACCCTTTCGCGCAAAACAGTCATTCAATGTTTCCCTTTTTTAAGAAATAAGATGACATATTTGTTAATTCTTAACAATACATTCCTTTCCGGGACGAAATATCATTGCAATTACAAAAGTTATCAAATTTGTGTTAAACACATTTTGAAAGTGTCCGCGAACGTGTTAAGACCATCTTAGCTAAGACTTTCTTGTGAAGACTTTTTTTAACACCCCGATTCTAAAGTACTGTCACAGACGTATTTTCAGTCTTAGCGAAAACATTTGTCTTAACGAAGACTAGATACTTTAGGTTCGTATTCTGCACTTAGTCTTTTTTGTCAGTAGTCTTAAAAAATTGTCTTTGTTAATATCGTAAAATAGGTGGTCTTAGGAATCACAATTTTGAGATTTAAACAAAAACAATAATTATATGTATGTGCAACAAGAGCGTGTACGGCAAAAACCTAAGTAAAAATAAAACTATGATTTTTTTTTTGTTTGTATTAAGAAAGTTTGTTATAATTTCTAGGGCGCTATCAACTAAAACATAGTAAAGTGACCATTACTGTTAATAATTGCCTGGCTCCTTTTGTCCATACTATCATACTATCACTGTGGTGATACAATTTTTCCGGACCACTCGTGCTAGAGCGCTCAAATTTTTTATGTGGTACATTTTCAGCTTAATCTTCATGAGTGTCCATAAATTTTGTTCGGATTTGAATTAGGTGCCTGAGATCGTTAATCTAATGTTATCGCAACAGCCCTTTTTGAGTTTAAATTTCGAACCGAGTAGGCTATGGTGTTTTGGATCGTTGTCTTCTTGCAAGATACAATTAGAGCTCCCCGCCCCAAAACATCGGTAACAAACCTCGTGAATAAATTTTATTCATGAAAAGTGCGATTTGGTTCCTTGTGGAAACGATTAATTTACAAAAACCTTGCTTGGTGAAGCAACCCCATACATGAAGCTAGGGCAGGTGCTCCACAGTTCGGACAATCCTTGTTCTTGCTTAGTTCGCCAAACACGCCTTTTAGCATTAAAACCCCATAAGGATGACCCATCGGTAAACACAATATTCGTAAAATCTTTGTTTTTATGATCAATCACCCACTGTAGTCGCTTTTCTATGTATTTTTGTGTTGCCAGTGGTTTGACCAAAGTATTTCCATAGGCGTAGCCATGTTCTTTCGTATGGCTATTTTTGGTAAAATAGTATTCTTTTCCGCCAATTTTGCCATGGCTGCAGCCAGCGTAAGGGACGGATTTTCATCAAACAACTGTGCGGTGCCCTCATCCTCCTTTTTTTGTAGTGGTTCGGATTTCGCCTCTATCTGGCAAATCGTCAACATTTTTATACATTGAATAATGTGTAATCCTCGTCTGTACCAATGTTTTCGACTTTTTATTATAATTAGCTGCACTTGCAACCGACATTTTAGGTTCTTTCGGTTGTGCACTTAAAAACACCGCTTCAAACCGTTTTTTATAAATCGCACTCATTTCTTTCATATATGTTATCCGTTAAACAGTTGAAGGTAAACTGATATTTGTTTTAGAGCGTCCAAAAGGAATCAATAGAAACCCGCCCATATTTGTTCCTATAGTTTTAAGTACAGTTATACCGTACAGTCTCTTGTTGAACATACTGTATTTGACTAGTTGAACATACTGTATTTGAAAACAGAAACGTTTTTCAAAATATAATATTATGTACTATTATTGGTATAATACACTCTCAGCCTATAACATAAATTTGAGTTTTTTTTAACAATTTCGAGTTGAACTGTCGCTTTTCGTTCATAAATTTGAAACAATATGGTAAAAATTTGGTTTTGACAGCTCTACAAAAGTCTGTGGAGAGTTTCTAATATATTATTTAAGACTACTGTCTTCAGAATTTCAATGAAGGCTGTAGTCTTAAAAAAGGGTTCTCAAGAAAGTCTTAGCTAAGATAGTCTTAGTAGTCGTAGCGTCAGAATCGGGGGGTAAGACTCAAGTCTTCATTGAAATTTTGAAGGCAGTGTAGTCTTAAATAATTGTGTCGATTCAATCTGAACCTTCTATTTTTCTTTCCTTCTATTCTGCTATTTTTACTAGGAAAACTCGATACATTTATGCAAGCAAGTTTAAAAATTAAATAAAAATTTTGAAATAAATATCGAGTGGCTTTGAAATAATAGAAGAGTAGAAGAAAAGATAAATAGAAGATGTACAAGGAATCGAGACCAATATATTAGAAACATCTCCAAACACTTTTGTAGAGCTATCAAAACCAAATTTTCACCATATTGTTTGAAATCTATGAACGAAATGGGATAAATCAATTCAAAATTGTTAAAAAAAATACTCAAATTTATGGTGCAATATATTTTAAATATTAATAATTTTTCTGTTTTTAATAATTAATTATAATTATTGTCTCTGCTTGACAATTTTGACATTTAAAATTACTAACTGGAACCACCCCCCCTGAGACCACCTATTTCGCAGATATTAACGAAGACAATTTTTAAGACCACTGACAGATAAGTGAAGAATAAGGATTTTAAGTTTATAGTCTTCTAAGACAAAAGTTTTAGCTAAGCAAAAAATACGTATGTGACTGTACCTCAGTATCCGAGGGTAATTCGATATCAAAAGTTTATGAGATTCCACTATGACATCTACAAAAACAAAATGCTTTAAAATCTGAGCTAAATTTGATATTGTTATATCAAAGTAACATTCATTTTTTTCTGAAGGCGTATCCATAGATAGAATAGACTGTAGCACAAAACAGTTTTAACTCATCGCACCAACATCAGAGAACAGGGTGGCATTATATTTTCAAATTAATTTCAACTACACACTAAATTGATTCAAACTTGAGTTAAAAATGGGTCGTTAATAGTCAAAATAACTAAGGCCAAATAAATGAGACATTAAATCAAATATGATCTGGAATTTGTTATGCCTGCCTTTGTCTTTGGTTCGAACGATTCGTAAAATTGTACTGACTTCAACCACCACAAAGTATGATCGGCAAAATGATCGTCATAGTTTCCGACAATATATAAAATGTGAAAAGAAAGAGAACATTATTGATTGTAATGTCATACTACTTCTGCTTACGCGAAATATTTTATTTCTGGGAGGTTTTTTATCTTCTTTTACAAAAATGCTTTGAACTGCATACCACGTAGGAAACTTTTGTTAGATTAATTGAAAAAGGTGAAAAAATAATTTAAATCGTTGTTCAGGGTTGTATTCCTCTCATTAAACTAAATACAAAACGGGCCAATCTAATAATTTAATTATTTAAAACTCATTAAAAAATTGTCGAGAAGCTTTGTTTTTATGCTGAGTCTAAATCCGTTTTGCTTGGCAGAGTTAGCTTAGCTTTAAATAGTCAATTATTAGTGGCCAATTTTTATTTCAGCAATATTTGCTGGTGAATTTCCAGTATCGGAAAATAATGGTTCATCATAGTTGGCGTATTTATCAGTAGTAATTAAAGGAGAGTTGGCTTTAAATAAAACCAAAAAAATAAGACTTTCATAAAACCGATTCAGCTTACAATTACTACTGACATGAAAGCCAACTATGATGAAAAATTATTTTCCGTTATTGGAAATTCACAAGGAAATATTGGTGAAACCAAAATTGGTCGCTAATATTTTTTTTAAAGCTAAGCGGGCTTTGCCAGAGCAAAACAGCTTAATTCTTTTTTCAATTTCTTTCGAAAGTAGGAAGGCATAATATTTAGCAAACATTAGGGTATGTTACACTAAATAAACGGTTGCTGGTCACAAGTGCAAGTAAGGTGGAACAGACACTATATTTCTTTCTGAATAAACACTTATCAAATAATATAAAACGAATCTTGTACACCATCTAAGGTTTAGTTTTAGTACTAAACAGTAGCAAGCTGCAACGTGCAAGTAGTTTCTACGGGGTCAAATTAACGTTACCAAGAAATAACCTCCAATGCAGGTTTAATTCGTTGTTTATTAAGTCTCCGTTGGAATTCTAATCGGTTTAATTTAATTTATCAAATTTCATGGTGAATTATTGTAAAATTATCTAGAAACCAAGTTTCATTCATTACCAAGAATTCATATCACATAATCAGCTTAACTCATTTCATCGCGAATACATGATTCATATAACATTATCAGTTTCATAAACCAATCTCTGTAATTAAAAAGTATTGTAATTTAGTTAGCTTACAAATAGATAATCATTACAAAAACAAATATTTCATTATATTATATAAATACATACACATGCATTTTGATCCTTCAAGCCACCACCCACCCGCCAAAGCCATAAACTACTGGATAAAATAACTTTACCATCAAGAAAACAAACTTTTCCTTATTTGGAGATGGATAACTTCTTCTGAACGAAAAAACTATAACTAATATAACTATATCTATAAAATTCCAAAAGGACGGAATAAATTTTATATAATAATAAAATTATTATTTACCTATTAACAAAACAATTATTTAATTATTTATATATAAATATTTTATTTTTAGATATTTTTTTAAACACAACTACATTTTTTGGTGATAGATTTTCTTTTTTGCTTTACAAAATTAATAAAAGAATTAAATTTAAATTTTTTAAATTAATTTTTGATTGAACTGATTTATTATTCATTTTTTTAAGTTTTCAGTTTTACTTTTATTGGCTTAAGCATATTTATTAAATTATTATTGAAATGCAAAATTAACATAAAATCAAAAATTAATATTAAAAAAATTTAATGGTTACTAGTCATAATTAAATTTAGTGATGATGCTGTCTGATATTACGTTAATGATTAAATGGAATTCATATTAACCGGTTTACTAATTTTACCCCAATTTTATGCCATTCGATAGGTCAATTATTTTCACAAGGCACGCTCCATAGTCAATTGCATCCAAGAAGCCGGGTGTATGAAACAAAAGAAAGCTCAGCGGCCGAAGATGATTCGTATTTAGGATATTCAACCATAACGGGTGATTTTAACGGTGATGGAAATCAAGGAGTTGCCGTTGGTATGCCACGTGGAGGTGGTTTATTAGGCAAAATTATAATTTTATCGTGGGACTTACACATTCAACGAAATATAACCGGGGAACAAATTGGTGCTTACTTTGGATATGCCATGTGCACGGTTGATGTTGATGGCGATGGTTTACAAGATTTAATTGTTGGCGCTCCAATGTACACAGACTATAGTAATATTGTTGGTGACTATGAAAATGGACGAGTCTATATTATTTATCAAGGAAAGGATGTAATTAAACCCCCATTTAATTAATAAAGGGTATAAACTAAATATTTTATTTTACTTTCTTAGCATAAATTCAAGGAACTCGAAACTAGGGAAGGCTTAAAGTCGAAAGCTCGATTTGGTCTTTCACTGACAACGTTAGGAGATATCAATCAAGATGGTTTTGGGGATTTTGCTGTTGGTGCTCCCTATGACGGACCTAAAGGCAGAGGTGCTGTTTATATTTTCCATGGATCTGCAGCCGGTGTGCTTACGAAGCATTCACAAGTTATTTACGCCGAACAAGTGAATAAACCTACAACATTTGGGTTTGCAATCTCCGGTGGTATCGATCTTGATGGAAATGGATATCCGGACTTAGTGGTTGGAGCCTATGAAAGTAGTCGCGCAATTGTTTTTAAGTAAGTAAGCCACTATAAAATAATATATATATATATATATATATATATATATATATATATATATATATATATATATATATATATATATATATATATATATATATATATATATATATATATATATATATATATATATATATATATATATATATATATATATATATATATATATATATATATATATATATATATATATATATATATATATATATATATATATATATATATATATATATATATATATAATATATATATATATATATATAATATATATATATATAATTATATATATATATATATATATATATATATATATATATATATATATATATATATATATATATATATATATATATATATATATATATAAATATATATATATATATATATATATATATATATATATATATATATATATATATATATATATATATATATATATATATATATATATATATATATATATATATATATATATATATATATATAATATATATATATATATATATATATATATATATATATATATATATATATATATATATATTATATATATATATATATATATATATTATATATATATATATATATATATATATATATATATATATATATATATATATATATATATATATATAATATATATATATATATATATATATATAATATATATATATATATATATATATATATATATATATATATAATATATATATATATATATATATATATATATATATATATATATATATATATATATATATATATATTATATATATATATATATATAATATATATATATATATATATATATATATATATATATATATATATATATATATATATATATATATATATATATATATATATATATATATATATATATATATATATATATATATATATATATATATTTATATATATATATATATATATATATATATATATATATATATATATATATAATATATATATATATATATATAT
>OW052220.1:138150656-138345294 GCA_932526605.1 Nephrotoma flavescens
ATATATATATATATATATATATATATATATATATATATATATATATATATATATATATATATATATATATATATATATATATATATATATATATATATATATATATATATATATATATATATATATATATATATATATATATATATATATATATATATATATATATATATATATATATATATATATATATATATATATATATATATATATATATTATATATATATATATATATATATATATATATATATATATATATATATATATATATATATATATATATATATATATATATATATATATTTATATATATATATATATATATATATATATATATATATATATATATATATATATATATATATATATATATATATATATATATATATATATATATATATATATATATATATATATATTTATATATATATATATATATATATATATATATATATATATATATATATATATATATATATATATATATATATATATATATATATATATATATATATATATATATATATATATATATATATGTATATATATATATATATATATATATATATATATATATATATATATATATATATATATATATATATATATATATATATATATATATATATATATATATATATATATATATATATATATATATATTTATATTTATATATATATATATATATATATATATATATATATATATATATATATATATATATACATATATATACATATATATATATATATATATATATATATATATATATATATATATATATATATATATATATATATATATATATATATATATATATATATATATATATATATATATATATATATATATATATATATATATATATATATATATATATATATATATATATATATATATATATATATATATATATATATATATATATATATATATATATTTATATATATATATATATATATATATATATATATATATATATATATATATATATATATATATATATATATATATGTATATATATATATATATATATATATATATATATATATATATATATATATATATATATATATATATATATATATATATATATATAACCGATAATTTTTTTTCAGATCACGATCTGTAGTACAAATGCAAGCTCGAGTCACTTTTGAATCAACATCCAAACTTATTTCACTTGAACAAGACGAGGTAAACAGCTGTATCTTACCACGTGAGAATAAATCTGTGCCATGTACAAACGTCACCTACTGTTTAAACTATGCCGGCAAAGTAGTACCAAATTACATCGATTATGATCTATCACTTGTTTTGGATTCAAAGAATTTGCGGTCACCCCGCCTATTCTTCTTGACCGATCAAGATAGAAATATTAAAAATTTTACCGTTACATTATATAAAGGCCGGGAAGCATGCCAAACCCAAAAAGTTTATGTTGCTCCTAATATTCGCGACAAGTTAACGCCATTGGAAGTTGAGTTACGGTATGATATCCGTTCACCTGAATTGCCAAAAGTACGATCGAAACGTGACATTTTAGGACCAATCCTAGATCAAAATCGGGGCACCGTACAACGTGATTCGATCAATATTCAAAAGAATTGCGGACCGGATAATGTTTGCATTCCAGATTTACGATTGGATGTACAAACTGTCGAGAAATATTTATTGGGTTCGGTAGATCCACTCGAAATTGAAGTACTAATATCGAATTTAGGCGAAGATGCGTTTGAAGCAGCATTTTACATGAATATACCACTAGGCCTCTCATTCAAAAACTCCGATAATATTGGCGACGTTACAGACTCGACTGTTTCATGCAAACCAAAGACAAATCGTATTTTAAAATGTGACGTTGGTAATCCATTGAATCATAAGAAAATTGCCAATTTCAAAGTTTTATTAAACTATCAACCACAGAAAAATATGGTCGAACCAAAATTTGCGTTCCGTATGAATGTCAATTCTACGAATCCAGAAAATCCGGCATCTACTCTAGATAATGTGTTTGCAAAAAATATTACTATTTGGTTGGAATCTGTTCTTAAAATTCAAGGTGCTTCTGATCCAGCAGAGTTCCATTACAATTCCTCTCATTTCTTAGATATGAAAAATGCGACTCGCGAACAAGAAATTGGTGAACAGGTTGTGCATATGTATAATATTCGAAATCAAGGATTGTCAGAAATTGAAGAAGCCGAAGTATTTATTTTATGGTCAATCGAAACAAATGATGGCGAAGAACTTATGTACTTGTTAGACCAAGCTGAGGAGCACGGTAATGTCCAATGCTCATATAGTTATGACGTAAATCCAAAAAAATTATTTATTGACCCTCAACTCTCACGAAAAAGTTACTTTAGTACGTATGATGCTAAGCGGTCATCAATTACAAATCAATATAAACATTTTTCCGGGCAATTTAGTGGATCAGCCTCTGGAACTGATTCAAGCGCCAGCTCAAGCTCAGCTTCAAGCTCGAGCTCTTCTACCCACACGTCGTTTTCTGGATCATCAGGCAGTGGAGCTACATCTGGCACACGCATTTCGGGTGGTCAAGCAGTTGGAGGTTCTTCAAATGGTTCTACAATAATTGTGTCAGGTAGTGGAGCAGCTGGCGGTGTAACTTCTGGAACAATAACGAGCAGCACAAGTGGTGGATCTTCTCAAGGTGGTTCAACTTCTTATGGAACCGGTCGTGTCTATACTGAAGAAGAAAGAACGAGAATGATAGAAGAAGAAGAAACACGTAGTTCATCTGGTGATGCATCCTTTGTGCATCGGCAAAGGTCTCAGCAAGCTGCCGCCGCCGCAGCCGCCGCTGCAGCAGCTGCAGGCCATGGAAGTGGCACTCATACGACTTTCACACAAACGTCCCACCAAGGAAAACCTATTGTGACATATACCTCTCATTGGAACAGCAGCACACAATATGATCCAATAACAGGTGAAAAGAAAACGGTTGAATTCAGTACCGAGCATTATGGAGGATTACGAGAGGGTGCCTCATTCGATAGCCGATTAAACGAACTTAGACATGGTGGTCAACAATCCGGGATCCAAGCATCAAGAGGTACACAGTCAACTGGTTTTACTAGAGGCGGGAATGCTACACATGTAGCTCAATCCGGCCATACATCCCATTCAGGTCATACTGGTCAATCAACTCAACCAGCCCATATAAGTCGTACTTCTGGTCGTTCATCCCAATCAGGACAAGCAGGTCATACACAATCTGGCAATCAAGGTTCAATTACTTATGGAGGTTTTTATGCCGCCCCGTCTGGAAACCGCTACCAACAAAATTCTTCGTATGGCGCTATAGATCGCCAAAATATACAGCACAATGTTAACCAAGATATATCTGGTTTAGATTCACGCACACGATCTGGAACATCTGCCACGGTATCTGGGTCTGAGCAATCATCTCACTCATACAGTACAGCAAGTGGTCGCCGAAGAATGCAAAGTCAACAAGATGACGAGGAACCCAGACCGGATTTGGTTGCTATTTCTGGTGGTTTTGAAAAAATGGCACAAGGTGGATCTGGATTTCAATCATCAACGTTTGATGTAGCAATAAACCGTGGAAGTGTTGATGGTGAAGTACACCAACATGGAAACGCACACATTAACCAAGGTAGACAACAAGGTGGAACAAGTAGTTACGAAGTCAAATATTCGCAAAGTGATTCAAGCGGTGGAACGTCTGGAAGTAGTAGTAGCTCCCGTCATTCGAGCGGTAGTAGTGATGGATCTACAATGCAAACGTCTTCAAAATTTTCACAATCATCGGGCGGCGGTAGTAACAACATCTATACTAAACAAGATCCTTTAATTACAGACCACTATTATGAAAATGCAGAGCAAAGTTTAAATCCCAACGAACCAGACATCAACAGTCGATTCAAACATTATCAACGTTTTCGGCGAGATGCCGTAGATGACGCCGTTTTAGATTCGATTCAATGTAATACCACTAAATGTGCGGCACTTCGTTGTGTTGTAAAACAATTAACAAAAAATCAAGATGCATGGATTGCATTGAGAATGCGTTTGGTGGCAAAAACAATGAAAAAAATTTCTGGGCATAGTCCATTAACACTATCGACAATGGCAGTAGCTCGTGTAACAAAATTACCGTATATTGGTAAGCCGACTGATTCAGAAATTCAAACACATGAACTATTTGTCACGGCAATACCAGAGCCAATTATTAAACCTGAAGTTGTGCCGCTATGGATTGTTATACTTGCCGCCGTTATTGGTACATTAATTTTACTATTCCTTATCTTCTTGTTGTATATGGTAAGCTGTTATTTAGATTAAGCGCCTGGAATGAAACTAAAATTTAACCCTCTACTATTTTACTATTTTCAGTGTGGATTCTTCAATCGCAAACGACCAAGTGACTCCCAAGAAAGGCAACCTTTAAATCGAAATGGTGGATATCACGGAGACGAGCATCTATAAGAAATGATATAAATTTATTTTTAGTATTTTCAAATTTTAATTACAAAAATAATTTTAAAAATTAATTAAATTATGTGTATTATTAAATTCATTTCAATAACGGAAATACTAGTCAAACCGATTTGTTTTTATTTACTTTTCTAAATTACTCTATTAACCTATAAAATTTTTTTAAAACTATGAAAAATTTAGAAATAAAAAATCTAAAAGCAATAATTAATTAAATTAATGTAGTATAAATATAAATATAGAAATTTTAAATTTAAAGAAAATTTAAAAAAACAGAAATTCTAACGCTTATTGTAATTTTAATTTAATTTTAAAATTAACTGCCATTTATAATTTTTAATAATTTATTGTTTAGTTAATTTTTATATTTTAATTTGTTCTGGCTTACTATAGTTAATATGTATGTAATTATAATTAATACACCAAAACCCTTTGGATACTACTATACGATGTTTAGTTTTGTTGTTTTATTCAAAATTGTGTGCCTTAAAATTTGGAGAATTTACACAAGCCTTAAATAAAAAAGCCATATCGGATTTAAAACTAATTAATTAAAAATTAAAACCAAAAAAAATGTGTAAAATTAAATAACTATTAATTCATTTAATTTTAGTTTTGTAAATTATTAATTTGTAGTTTGTTTATTTTTTATTAATATAAATTAATTTTATATTGTTATATAATTTAATTTAAAAACATTTATCGAATTTTATTCGTTACGTTTTTAATTATGTAATTTGTATATTTATAAACATCTGATACAAACAATAAGAGGATCATTATTGTTTCCCTCTTTTTTATTAAGAAAATTTGTAAATTTTGATTAAACATAATTTATCAATGTTGAACTATAATTTGTATTATTTTGTTTGATAAATAATCAATTGAGCCACACAAAATGCGAGATATTCGATTAAATGTATAGAGAAAATGTGAACATTTAAATTTTTGAATAAAAATCGAATTAAATCATAACGATTGTTTTGAATAGTTACTTACACTTATGATACTGCATAAACCCTCCTAATGAAGAAATATGATAGGCTGGGCAATGCTTCGGTTTTATCGTAAATCATTGTTTAAACAATACAATCAACAATATTTATCTGGAAGAGACATACAACTTATTAGTAGATCGTAATTAATAAAGTAAAAGAAATGTAGCGGAATTCAAGTCCTTTTCAGGCGTTTAAATGCAAGAATGTGGGGCATCTCTTGAAGGGAATAGTTGAAAAAGTAAGATGCGACAGAATATTAACGTACCAAATCAGATATCAAAACCAACACTTCGTTAACTCAAAACAAACACCAAACATAGGGTTTGGTCATAGAAAAATCAAGTAGTGCAAATTGTATAAGCTAATTTCTCCGAGATTAATCTTATTTTATAGTTTTGGTGCTTTTCAGGCAACTTCTTTCAGGCAGGGCATTTGTCCTGTTATTAGATCGTAGCCAGGAGCTTTTTTGGCATTTATGTTCTAAAATTACCGGGCAAGTGGTACAGGGTTAAAGCTTTGGCATTCAGACCGGGAAATACTGGGTTCGAAACCCAGCAGAGGCAAGATGCAAAGCGAATTTTCGTCATCGGTTACGATCGGTGATGTTAATAAACACAACTAAGACCCTCTGTTGGAGTGTAGAATTGAGCGCCGACCCACAGTCCATGTCAATAGTGTACAGGTAGACATGGAGTTTGCAATGTGCAGGTGATATACTGTAATTGTGTGATTGGGTGATGTGCTCGTAAATGAAAAGGGGGTATTAATTGATCTTAAAGGGACATAAATCCACTGGGCAATTAATACTTTCTTAAAAAAAAAAAATAGTTTTTAGTTCTTTCAATGTTACAGTCCTGATATCTTCGAAATCAGATATTCTGGGCGTCCAGCAGTGTTTTCGAAACTAGTCTGCCAACCTATAGGTTGAAATGTTTCTTCAAGATGTTCAGCAAACAGGTCAGCTTTATCTTTTGCACTTTTAGGCCATTTCCCATCGTTTGTTTTGATTGAGGGGATCTGCGTTTTTGGTCGCTTTAACCCTTTTATTCCCAGAGTGAATAGTCGGTATCTTAAGTTGGAGCTAGAGAACAAAGGTATTTTCCAATTGTTTAATTTTTCACTGTTTTTATGAGTGCTTTAAGTTTGATGCACAAATTGTTTAAGGTGGTTTTATCTTGCGGCGCACGCCTATTCTACCATTTCTTTCGGGCTTTTCGTTTTTCCTGCACTAGTTCTTACTTATTGGGTAAATAACGGAGTTTTCTTTCCTGGATGATAATTTGGGGGTGCATTCCCAAGCCCGACCATTGTATGACATCAAGGAGCCTGTCTAGTTTCTCTTCTATTTCATTTTCACTTTTCATTGGCTCTTGAATTTCTATTTTGTCTTCTACTATCTGATTAAACAATTCCCAGTTTGTTTTGTTGTTTGTGAGCTGTGGTGAATTTGTTTTTTCTATTACATTTTCACTACTGTTGGTCTCATTTTATTTCGAATTTGAAGAGGCCTGTGCATATGTATAATTCTCCCTACGTATAGATGTTTCATTTCTTGCTCGACCCTTGTATGGATGACTTAGAGGTGGTTTGTTTGCCTGGTCCCTCATTTTCTGTAGCTGCTTGGCAACCTCACATCCTCGGTAGCTGGCTGGATGCTGCCCATTAAAATTTATACATTTTGCTGGTTCTTCTTTAGATAGTTTGTGTTGGGTGCTTTCCAGCACATTTGACACATCTTGGCTCGCGCGCGCAATATCGTTGCGTATGGTTATAGCCTAGGCATTTTTTACATTTGACTATTCTTGTACTTCCTCTTTTAACAGCTTCGATCTTTACTCGCATGTTGAGTATGCCACGGTTTATCAAACGTTAGCATAGACAGGGGAAACCCTCTTTTTGAAAAGGTTTCTAGTCTGTTCTCCCCGCTATGTCTCTCTTTTTTAATAATGTTCCCGGCATCAAAAACTTTATTTTCTAGATCCTCTATTATTGAATTACTTTCACAGGTTGTATGTAGTGTGCATACCACCCTGTATGGCATATACAATACTTTACATAAAATCATAACATTTCCCAATCAGCCATGCTACACACAATTTTGGTTTCTGGATTCAAACTACTGCGCAATAGATTTTAATTTTTAATTTAAACCCTTATTTTAAATTAAATCATTAATTTTTTTTGTCTTGTTTTATTCTGCTCTCTCAAAAATAAAATTTAAACAAAAATCTACATCTCAAAAATGTCCTTAAATTTTTTTATTTTCATTTCAATTTTTAAAAATAAATAAAATAAATAATGTCTGCAATACCTAGTTCAACTCATAATTGCGGAACAGAAACCAGACATCAAAACTACTCATTAAGAATAGCCATATGGAATGCAAACGGATTAACACAACACCTAGAAGAATTAGAACTCTTTCTAAATACAGAGAAAATTGATATATGCTTAATATCAGAAACACATTTTACCAGCAGCTCCTATGTATCAATCCGGAGATATACTTGTTACCATACCACACACCCTGCAGAACGAGCAAGAGGAGGGTCAGCTATATTTATTAGGGATAATATCAAACATCATGAAGAATTAAAAATAGAAAAAGAATCCATGCAAGTAACCACCGTGACGGTTAAATTTGGTCATCACAACACCTGTAATATATCTGCAATATATTGCCCCCCACGGTATAACCTAAAAAAAGAAGACTACATTAATCTGTTCCAGAAATTAGGAAGTAACTTCATTGTCGGAGGTGATTTTAATGCAAAAAATACCTTCTGGGGTTCAAGATTAACCTCTCCAAAAGGCAAGGAATTACTTGCAGCTGGCCAATACTCAAACTGTGAATTTTACTCAGGAGGGAAACCAACGTACTGGCCAACAGATCCTAACAAAATCCCAGACCTAATAGATTTCTACATCACTAAAGGCATATCGGAACGCTACATCTTCTTAGAAAATGATGAAAGTCTAATATCTGATCATTCTCCTGTTATTATGACGGTTAGTGAAAATGTAATAGAAAAAACAAATTCACCACAACTAACAAACAACAAAACAAATTGGGAATTGTTTAAGCAGTTAGTGGAGGAAAAAATAGAACTTCAAGTGCCAATCAAAAGTGAATATGAAATAGAAGAGGAACTAGACCGGCTCCTTGATGTCATACAATGGTCTGCTTGGGAATGCACCCCCAAATTATCATCCAGGAAAGAAAACACCATTATTTACCCAATAGAAGTAAGAGAATTAGTGCAGGAAAAACGAAAAGCCCGAAAGAAATGGCAGAATACACGTGCGCCGCAAGATAAAACCACCTTAAACAACTTGTGCATCAAACTTAAGGTACTCATAAAAGCAGTGAAAAATGAAACAATTGGAAAATATCTCTGTTCTCTAGCCCCAACTAAAGATACCGACTATTCCCTCTGGAAAGCACCAAAAGGGTTAAAACGACCAAAAACGCAGATCCCCCCAATCAAAACAAACGATGGGAACTGGGCTAGAAGTGCGAAAGATAAAGCTGACCTGTTTGCTGAACATCTTGAAGAAACATTTCAACCTCTAGGTCGGCAGACCAGTTACGAAAACACTACTGATACGCCCAGAATATCTGATTTCGAAGATATCAGGCCTGTAACATTGAAAGAACTAAAAGCTGAAATTAAGAACATAAAAACAAAGAAAGCTCCTGGTTACGATCTGATAACAGGGCAAATAATAAAGGAGCTGCCTGAAAAAGGAACCCGTAAATTACTGCACATAATCAATGCGATCATCAGGAAAAAACATGTGAAAATGCAGTGGAAAGTAGCAGAAGTAATAATGATTCCGAAACCGGGCAAGCCACCGAATGATAGAAAATCTTATCGGCCAATTTCACTTCTACCAACACTAGCGAAATTGTTTGAGAGGCTGCTGCTCAAAAGATTGAAAATAACCATAGAACAACGAAACCTTATCCCAGAATATCAGTTTGGTTTCAGAGAGAAACACTCAACTATTGAGCAGGTTCACAGGCTTACAGATGTCATTGAGAATACATTAGAAAGGAAAAAGGTTTGCTCTGGTATCTTCTTAGATGTGGCACAGGCCTTCGATAAGGTATGGCACAGAGGTTTACTCTTTAAACTACATAGAGATTTACCAAAACAATATTACATGATTTTAAAATCATATATAGAGAATCGCCACTTTCGGGTGAAATATGAAGATGAATACTCCGAGCTAAAAAAGATCTCGGCAGGAGTCCCTCAGGGTAGTGTTTTGGGACCAATTCTTTACCTACTCTACACCAGAGATTTACCTCATTTAAACGATGTTACCGTTGCAACATTTGCTGATGACACTGCAGTTCTCTCAGTAGGAGACACTATCGAGGAATCGACAACGAAACTTCAAGAAGCATGTGACAAAATCATAAAATGGACAAAAAAGTGGCGAATCGGGCTCAATGAATCGAAATCCACGCATGTGAATTTTACTAATCTAAAAGTCAGTTACAAACCTGTAATCATTAACGGTCAGCAGATTCCGTATGCAAATAAGGCTAAATATCTAGGGATGACCTTAGATACCAGGCTCAGATGGAAAGAGCACGTTAAAAAGAAAAAAGAAGAACTTAATATCAAATATCGAAAAATGTATTGGCTGCTCGGGAAAAACTCGGAATTGTCAACCGAAAATAAATTGCTATTATATCAACAGGTGCTAAAGCCTGTATGGACTTACGGAATACAGCTCTGGGGCTGTACAAAGAAAACCAACACTAAAATAATACAAACTTTTCAAAACAAAGTGCTACGTGGTATAGTTAACGCTCCGTGGTACATTAGGAATGATGACCTTCATCGGGATCTAAATATCCCGACGGTCCAAGAAGAAATAAAAAAACTTGCAGTAATACATGGACAACGTATTTATCAACACGTAAATGAAGAGCTTCGTGGTATGTTGGACACCTCCCATGCAGTAAGACGATTGCAGAGAACGAAACCAATTGATTTAATGGATTAAGGACACCAAAGCAAAGACTACTACTACAGTAAATAACCTATAAATGGAGCCGGCCAATGGGCGTCTTCTCATTCACAAGTGACTAAATTAAGAAAGAAAAATTACTAGATGAATTGTATTCAGTTGTAATAATTTAAATAAATAAAAAAAAAAAAAAAAATTTCAATTTTTTTCATTTCGGATTCACGGACAACAATTTTATTACGCAGCTGCGACATAAAATTTTTTTATTCTAATAATGGATGTTTGGCTGTTTGGCACAGTTTTAGAATCCCCAGGTGAATCGGTTATTTCCGAAACGATACCAATAGACGGTTCGAATCTCATCTCTGTGAAACCGCTACTATTTACCAAGCGATCTATCGCTAACATCACTAATCAACAAAATGTATGCTTTACGTAATGAATCCTTGACAAGATTATAAACGTATCGTGGTAATCCTATAGACCAAAATTTGAGCGTACGCCCGATCATCCTAAAATTTCAAAACTGGTTGCGCTCCCGCGAATTTGACGGCACACTTCAACTAAAAAATCTATAATAATCAGGAAAGAGACTAATTTTGATATACAAATCTAAACGTATCCCTTTTCCGGCCAGAAAAAAATGTTTACTTCAATTTAAGTCCACTGTATACAAGGACTAAAAGCGGAACCAGTCAGAAATAAGAACTTAACAAAAAAAATACGAATTTTACCGAACCCCGTTTTTCTTTTTTTTGGTATTCCAACCAGCCAAAAATAATAAATTACAGTTACAGCTGTTCGTTCACAAACAGCTGTTTTTTATTGTGAAATGTCTTTTAAAGAAATTTCATATTTGTTCATGTTGTTATAAATTTTTATATATAAATTTCGAGTTTGAAAATGTACACATACAGGAGATGCTTTTACATCACAATGAAAAAAGGAAATAAACTAAAATTAAAATAGTAGTAAAGTAGTAAAATAGCGTTTACACTACGACTATAATTTCATACCATTAACAAATTAATTTTTAACAAAATTCACTAAAACACCATTTTTACTTTATCACACATTATTAAAACTAATCACATAATATGAAAAAATATTAAAATAGTTTTATTTAATAAATAAAATAGTAAACAAAAAAATTTGATTGATTGATTGGACTGTAAGACCAAGTACTTGACAAGTGTCCCAGTTAACGCCGAGCCTATTCCTACAGCCTGTTTACACATAACAATAGGAAGGATAGGAAGAGTTTTTTTTTTTGGGACGGAACGATCCGGTTTCAGACACCTAGCGATCGTACGGCACAACACAATTCTAATCTACTTCTAATCTACTAGAGGAAGGATTAAGGCTTAATAGGTTTAATGGATAACGATGGTATTGGTCTTCAACAATTGCTTCTCTAAATCAGCAACCTGAGGGTAAAATTTTATTATTTCACGTACATCTGTGCCTGAAATTTAATTCTAAATTAATGCTTTCCGGCTTCCAAAACAAAATTGCTTAATTGAATCAGACCGGTTACAGACACCTAGATAAAATCGATAGTTAGTAACAATGACAGCACAATTCTAATCTACACAATAAAAAATTGGATGCTTCATTTGCCAAAATGATTAACTCCATAAAACCAGAAGTTGAGAAAAATGAGAGAATACAAAAATGGGTTTTTTAAAGATTAGTTGTAAATTCCAACTTTAGTTCCTTTTAATATTGTCATCTAGTGGTGTTAACACTTTTTGTTATAGAAATTGGTTTGAATATATACAGTTAGGAGCCAATCAAGTGCGTTGATATTAAAATTTAAAGAGAAAAAAAATATAAAATAAAAAAATTCCAAAAAATAGAGTTAATCGGTTTGGCTTGTGAACCATCCAATTAATATTTCAAACAAAATATTATTTCATATACATCTGTAGATTTCTTGAAAATTAATTCTCAATTAATATTTTCCAGCTTCCTAAATAATATAAATATTTATTAATTTAATCCTACTGCAATTCCACAACTTACAGTAGAATTTCCTGAAATCATAATTATTATCATAATTACAAAAAATATTTCAGGCATCCCAAAGGCAATGGTTGACAAAGTATCCCCGACAAAGTATCAAAGTTATTCAATGCCAGATTAAGTATCGGATTGGATATTTCAAATAAACTATTTGAACAATACAACCAATCACTGACAAATATGGTATGCAGAATTGGATTGGCACTCTAACATTATGCTCAATGGAACTAGGCCATCTCTCGACAAATGATGGCCAAACTCGGTGTGCAAAGCTGAATTTGACAAAATTTTGGGATTCGGATATAATGAATGAATTGCTGCTACAGCCCTATTCCTGAATACGATACGAAAACGAAAGTATAAGATTCCTATTCAATTTTAAATAAAGAATCGTACGAATCTGATTCAATTCAAATATGAATTTTGCATTTTCGTTTTCGTATCGTATTCAGGAATAGGGGGGCAGGTCGTTTCCCAACTGACAACTTTAAAATTCATTTTGTAGAGCTGGGCTAGGATTCTAATAAGAAAGGTGAGCTTATATTGGGTTTTTAACGTATCTTTTTGATGAAGTTCTACAATTCGACCATTCTGAATAGAACTTAGGAACCATATCCCAAAAATATATATTGTCAAATCAGGTATTCAGAATTGGGTGGCGATCTAAAAATGACTTTAGAGAAGTTCTGGAGCTCGGCCGTGCTAGCCACTTTCTTAACCAATCATGTTCGAATCTGGTATGCCAAGCTAAATCGAGGCTCCAACATAAACCCTGGATGAAGTTCTGGATTTTTCTACAAAACAAATCTGAAAACAACCAGCCAAGGAACTATCCAGTTCCTCCATTCTCCATAGTCGAAACAAACTTGGCCTTAATCCGAGTCAAATCCAGTTTCCCAAAACTAAAGTTTACTAGAATTCCAATCTAGCACAATTCATACCCAAAAATTAATTTATTCATCTTCCGCGGTATACTTTCTAGAAACAGATTACTGAGACAATTCCACACATGTCAGCCAATCAAAAACAGAGGTGAGCTGATGGCACGAACGGAAGATAAAACCACGCGGAAGCTTCTTATATAATTGGTGCATGGCCAAGCCGCTGAATAGGATTTAGAACTCAAATCAATCGATATTCGTGTCTGATGTTCCCATGTAATTGCCAACCTTTTTCGAGAAATGTTGTTGAGCCAGATAAATTCTATCATAAAAAATGTTTGCACTTTGGCTGATGACACAGCTATATTATTTTCACACAAAAATCCTCAAACAGCATCGAGAGAATTACAAGAACATCTACATAAAATAGAAGATTGGTTAAAAACTTGGCGGATAAGGACGAATGAATGTAAATCATCACACATGTAACATTCACATCACACATGTAACATTCACACTAAATAAACGTACATGTCCAGCAGTAAAATTAAACAATATCACAATTCCTCAACAAACAAACGTCAAATATCTCGGTCTTCATCTCGATAGAAGATTGACATGGAAAAAGCACATTGAGACGAAATGCAATCAATTAAAAATAAATATTTCTAAAATGTACTGGATGATCGGAAGAAAATCGAAACTCTCTCTAGACTGCAAGGTTCTATTATACAAAGCGATCCTAATCCCCATATGGACATATGGTATCCAACTATGGGGCTCAACTAGTGCATCAAATATAGATATCGTACAAAGAACGCAAGCAAAGATACTTCGTAGCATTACAAATGCCCCATGGTATATTCGAAACAGCAAAATCCATTGAGACCTAGGAATCAAAACTGTTAAAGAGACAATTAAATCATGCAGTCTAAAATACCAACTGAAACTGGAATCACACCCTAACGAATTAGCTAGAGAACTATAAGGCAACCGAAATATGGACGGCTTCGCAGAACAGATCCTCTAGGTTTAATTAACTGAGAAATATAATCTAATAATTTCGCGCATGTTGGCCTAACACTCTAAAATTAAGTAATTAATAATAATTTAATAATAATAATAATGCATAATGATATTAAGTATTAACATAGGTTAAGGCTTAAGTTAAAATTTTCTTTTATACTTTTTAAGAATTTCACACTTCTTGTTAGTTTCGTATAAAGAAAGATTCAAGAATAAAGCCTTTGGCAATAGTTACCAAAAAAAAAAAATTATATATATATATATAATATATAATATATATATATATATATATATATATATATATATATATATATATATATATATATATATATATATATATATATATATATATATATATATAATATATATATATATATATATAATATATATATATATATATATATAATATATAATATATATATAATATATATATATATATAATATATATATATATATATATATATATATAATATATATATATATATATATATATATATATATATATAATATATATATATATAATATATAATATATATATATATATATATATATATATATATATATATATATATATATATATATATATATATATATATATATATATATATATATTTATGGTGAAAAATTCCTGAAATCACATATTTTTGGAAGTCATGTTTGAATTTCATGTTTTTTATATTTTCTATGTATAGTCTTGATTAAAATAAAAAGTTTGTGGAAAAAAATTTTTTGTTGTTGTTGTTAAAGATACAGGATGTCAAATTTTGATAAAATTGATGAACATGATGTTGTATATATGGCTATAAAACAAAAACTAACTATCCGATACTTATAAATGAGGGCTCATTTTAAAGATAAATGAATAGGGATTCTAAAAAAATTATAAAATTGGTACCATGTTTCAACTCTTCCTATTCAAAATGGCCGCCAAAATACTATTTTAGAATTTTCTCAAAAACCTATTTTTTTTTTTTTTTTTTTTTTTTAAATTTTTCCTCATTTAATTCTATTGAACACACCAAAAAATTGTACTTGTGTTATTTTTTGTTTTCTTGCAAAAGGCGTTTGAGTATGAAGATCTACCCATTTTTTGTATATAAAATCAAAGTCATTGAGCTATTTTTTATTTTTAACTATTTTTACGATCAACTTGATAAAGTAACTGTATAAAATTATTCAGTTCACAAATCGTTCATAAATTACATCACCCTAGGTTTGATCATTTTTAACTTCCTTTCAGTGTTTTGCGTCTACGCGTGTTTATTTAGTAAAATTATTCCATTGGTGACAGTTTCCATCCGAAGTTTAACTTTTTCAATAGTTATACAATCGTTTTTCCCAGGCATTATACGACTAACATCATCATCATTATAATATTCTATCACTGAGTCTCTGAGTTCATCACTTATTCGTTTGCCAGCTGGAAGGCTCAGTGACCCATTCTTGTTTTGAATATTTTTCGCTGTTCGTACCATATACTGCGTTGTGTTAAATTCTTCCTGGATTTCTTGTATTGTTAGTGATTTCGGCAATGTAGACAGCAACTGTATTTTATCACAATTTTTCTCCAACTGTTGAAATTTGGCTTTTAGTTGATCCATGAATTCATCATAAAGGCGTGCCTTATGATGATTTTCCGCTGAGTGAGTCAAAAGAGGCTCGATACCAGATACCGAAAATGTTGATGATGGCGTCACTGAGGTAGTTAAATTTAGTATTTTTGCTGCTCATTATATTGCCTGGATTCCAACTTACTCGGATATATAGGAGACATGCCAATGTCTATTAATATTTTATTAAGTTTTTCACGAGCGATAGCACTTTTTATTTGGTACTCCTGACTTTCACTCCTACTCTAAATATTCTCGTCACTGCGTGTTGATAATGTCTCCTGGGTAACAGGTGAATTTGATGAATCAGTAACGGGTTACACTTCGCTTTCAATTTTCTGACGTTTAGAAGATACCAGGTAACACGTTGTACAAGTCGATGATTCTTCATTTACTTCAGTCGAGCGCGGCAAAGGACTTTTAATATAATCAGAAACGTTTCTTAAATTTTTCGAACATTTCGTCTCAGGAAACGGCTTACAACACTTTTTGAGCCCAGACATTATTACACTTATTAATTGAACTACTTTAAATTAATTTTTTGTTATTTAAACAAGCAAATGCTTCAAATAGAACGTCACAAGTTAAACTAACTGAAATATTATTTTAAACTCTAATTTATACAAAAATGTTAACAAAAGCCACTGGTTATGTTATTTTACAGGCCTACTCCCCCAGAAAATACGCTTAATCCTAACAATATAAATGACTCATGGCAAAATTTTATTGTTCTACTAATTGCTTTAGGGGCTATCCATAAACTATCTCACATTTTTACGAGGGAAGGAGTATCGATTGTTGTGACGTGTGTCGCTGGAGGAGGAACAGTTTTATAAAATGACAAATTGTGACGTGACGTCACGTGACAACGTGTCTAATTATAATTACAGCAGTCACTTTGATAGGATAAATATCCAATATAACAATTTGCAATCAGAAGCTATTGCTCCATCTTTTGAACAAGATAGCGTTGAAAATCGCAAAAAATTTTAATCAAATGGAATAATTGTCGCCCTCGTTAGCTTAGTAAGTAGAGTGCTTGCTCTGTTATTCGGGGGTCCCGGGTTTGATTCCTGGTGGTGACCAGTAAAACAGTTGCGATTTTGTGTTTTTAACGTGTCATATGTTATTTATATATGTTCGTCCACTTTCAAATTTTCAGATTTACAGCCATAGTAGTTACGGCTTTGTCCTTAATATTTAATTTTGCTAAATAAACACGCGTAGACGCAAAACACTGAAAGGAAGTTAAAAATGATCAAACCTAGGGTGATGTAATTTATGAACGATTTGTGAACTGAATAATTCTAAACAGTTACTTTATCAAGTTGATCGTAAAAATAGTTGAAAATAAAAAATACCACATTGACATTGATTTTATATATGATTTTATATACAAAAAATGGGTAGATCTTCATACTCAAACGTCTTTTGCAAGAAAACAAAAAATAACACAAGTACAATTTTTTGGTGTGTTCAATAGAATTAAATGAGGAAAAATTTAAAAAAAAAAAAAAAAAAAAAAAAAAAAATAGGTTTTTGAGAAAATTCTAAAATAGTATTTTGGCGGCCATTTTGAATAGGAAGAGTTGAAACATGGTTCCAATTTTATAATTTTTTAGAATCCCTATTCATTTATCTTTAAAATGAGCCCTCATTTATAAGTATCGGATAGTTAGTTTTTTTTTTATAGCCATATATACAACATCATGTTCATCATTTTTATCAAACTTTGACACCCTGTAACTTTAACAACAACAACCACAAAAATTTTTTTTGTTCTACAGTTTTTTTTTTTTTAACAATTACTACATATTTAAAACATAAACAGTAAAAAATTTAAACACGACTTCCGGTCCTATATACCAAATTTGTGATTTGACGTATTTTTCGTCATATATATATATATATATATATATATATATATATATATATATATATATATATATATATATATATATATATATATATATATATATATATATATATATATATATATATATATATATATATATATATATATATATATATATATATATATATATATATATATATATATATATATATATATATATATATATATATATATATATATATATATATATATATATATATATATATATATATATATATATATATATATATATATATATATATATATATATATATATATATATATATATATATATACACATATATATATATATATATATATATATACACATATATATATATATATATATATATATATACACATATATATATATATATATATATATATACACATATATATATATATATATATATATATATATATATATATATATATATATATATATATATATATATATATATATATATATATATATATATATATATATATATATATATATATATATATATATATATATATATATATATATATATATATATATATATATATATATATATATATATATATATATATATATATATATATATATATATATATATATATATATATATATATATATATATATATATATATATATATATATATATATATATATATATATATATATATATATATATATATATATATATATATATATATATATATATATATATATATATATATATATATATATATATATATATATATATATATATATATATATATATATATATATATATATATATATATATATATATATATATATATATATATATATATATATATATATATATATATATATATATATATATATATATATATATATCAGGACTGGCAAAAGCGTCGACCGCGATCGACTGGTCAACCGATTAACTATCGAAAGTCGCCCGCGAGCAATATGAGAAAATGCATATTTAAAAACCTTTTTGACTGTTACGTAATCTCTTTATAAACATATTTAAAAAACAGTTCAGATTTATATGGTAACAAATGTCTAATAAAATAAAGAAATAAACATTTTTCATTTCTCTTTTAATGCTGTTTTTATTTCTTTCGACTTTTTCATACAAATTTTTTACATGCGATTTTTTTAATTCAAATTGCAGTTAAATTTTTTAGTAAAAGGGGATTACCCATTTTATTTGAACATGTGTTTTTATTAGGAACGCATCCATACATATGCAATTTTGAATGTGATTTATTTACGAGTATTGATAATGTTTTAATTTTCATGTAACAAAAATAAACCACATAGCTGCAAAACCAAAAATTCCGTGTCTGTTTCTAAATATAAAGTTTGAAGTGTTGAAGTTTTGAATAATAGAATATAAATTTCAATAATTTTGTTTACGACCGAACGTTTTCATTATCTGAGTAGTGAATAAGATTAATTTTGATAAGGAATTTATTGCAACTTTAATTATTTTCATCTTAAAAAATAAAGTAAGTATAATAATCGCAATTTTTTGGGTTTTTTTGTTTGTTAATAATTCTAAATATATGTATTTTTTCTTAGCCACAATGACACAACCGAGCAAAAAAACTAAAACGTACCACTATCATGCTGAATGGGAACAGGAATTTTTTTTCATCATGATGAAAGATAAGTGTCTTTGTCTTATTTGTAATTCAAACGTAGCACTACCTTAAAAAGCTAACGTTAAACGACATTTTCGAACAGTGCACCATAATTATGAAATTGACTTTCCATTAAACTCTGAGGTACGGAAAGAGAAAGTGAAGCAGTTAAAGTCACAATTAGGTGCACAACAAACTTTTTTTACTAAATTTAGCTCAAAGTCTAAAACAGCTACCGTAGCATCATTTAAGGTAGCTAATATTTTAATCAAACATAAAAAACCTTTTGGAGATGGCGAAATATGGAAAGAGGCATTTGTAAAAGCTGGTGAAGTGTTATTCAAAGATTTTAAAAATAAATCTGAAATTCTGGAATCTATTAGCAATATGTCATTGACGCGCAATACTATCATGCAAAGAACGGTGGATATAAGTAAAAATTTGGAAGATATTTTATAGCAAGATATTCAAAAATGCTGTTTTCTCTCTTTGCAATTTGATGAATCTACAGATATCACAGACACTGCACAACTCTGCATTTTCATTCGAATGGTTTTCGAAGATATGTCTAAAACATAAGAATTATTGACTATTCTACCAATGAAAGGACACACAAGAGGTCAAGACATTTACAATTTATTCGAATCATTTATAAGCCGCACTGATTTCCCGATTCACAAATTGGTATCAATTACCACCGATGGAGCTCCGTCTATGATTGGAAAACATGTGGGATTCGTAACGCTTTGCAAGAAAGATGAAAAAATTCCGAGTTTTCATTCGTACCATTGCATTATCCATCAACAAACCTTGTGTTCAAAAGTGTTAAACTCTAATTATGTAATGAATATTGCATTTAAAATAGTAAATTCGATACGTGCAAGAAGTCTACAACGACGTCAGTTTCGGACATTGCTGGAACAATGTGAAATTGAAAATACCGAATTATTATTACATACGGATGTAAGATGGCTTAGTCGTGCAAAATTTTTAAAACGATTTAGAGATCTGTTGCCGGAAATAAAGCAGTTTTTGACTGGAAGAGAAGAATTATATCCCGAATTGGAGGATAAAAGTTGGCTGATGGCTCTTGCTTTTCTTTGCGATATGACAGAGCACTTAAATAAATTAAACTTACAGCTACAGGGGAAACATAAATCTATTCTCGATATGATAACGGCAGTAAAAACGTTTAAAGAAAAGCTGTCCATGTTTATTCGTCAACTAGAACTGGGTGATTTAAAACATTTCCAAAATATGGAAGAAGAATCCAATGATGAGCCAGGAATTCTTTACAACGAATATGCTAATCAAATCAGTACCCTTTTAAATGAATTTACCACACGTTTTGCTGATTTTACTAAAATTGAAAATATTGCTACGTTCATGTCATTTCCGTTTAACGATTGTATTAATACTGAGGAGATCGCTACTCAGATTAATGAATTTCTGGACTCAAATTCAGCTTGCTTAGAAGATGAGATAATAGCATTGAAATGCGACATATTCATCAAATCAAGAGCTACAACCGAAGACCAGTTTTGGAATCTTCTTTCAGAAGAAAAATATCCAATTTTGCGGAGAGTGGCTGGATATATGTCCGCATTTTTTGGATCCACCTATCTTTGCGAATCAGCTTTTCCTTCAATGAATGGCATTAAGACAAAACATCGATCTTGTTTAACGGATGATCATTTGGCATCACGCTTGCGAATCGCCATAAGCTCATATGATTCAAAACATGAAGAACTTGCTGATAAGATGCAGTGCCACGTATCAGGTGCAAGTAGTGTAGCAGTAGTAAATAAACTTATATTTAATATTTTTAAAACTCTTGTATTATAAGTGATATAAAACTTTCTAATTTTGTCTTGAATTTAAACAAATAAATGAAATACAGTTAACAATTAAATATAGTTTCTCTGGTAGACCTCCAGATTTAATTTAGTCAAAAGTCGCCCGCAAGACTTGAAAGTTTTGCCACCCCTGATATATATATATATATATATATATATATATATATATATATATATATATATATATATATATATATATATATATATATATATATATATATATATATATATATATATATATATATATATATATATATATATATATATATATATATATATATATATATATATATATTGTATATATATATATATTATATACCAGATTACCACTTTTCCTAAAAAAACAAAGAGAAAAAAAAAGTCTGCTGGTATTTTGTTTAATGCGAAATACGAGTATAACACATTTCAGTAGAGGACAAATTTATTGCGTTTACAAAATACATACGTTTCCAATAAACGATCTGAGTATTTTTCTCTGTTACTACGGCTGAATAGTTCATTTCGGAGCATATTGTTACGAATTTTGGCGACTAGACTCGATGGCACAAACCTTTTGGAAACGTGTACACCTTAACCGATCATCAACTGTTGCATCATTGTTTAGGGAAATTCTTTACAATGTACTGACCACACCGTATATTGCAAGGCAAAATGCAAATATGTATTTACGAAATCGCGTAAACGCTCCGTGGGTTTTAGTTATGTAAGGTTGCTAGTGATGAAATATCTGCTAATAATATTCTATTTCACCAAACCCCTGTAATAAAACACTAAATGGGGTTATTATATATTGTATATTAAATTTATTAATGACGACGAGTTATCGTTAGTATAGTTACTCATTTTATTTTGCAAAAGAGGATATTTTTGCATAATTGCCCCCTCCTTTTGAACGAAAGGTAAAATAAAAGCAAATTATCTTATACATATTACATTTATACAAAACAAACCCGCTTTATGTCGTAATTGCCATCAATATTTTATAAAAGCGTAATTATGATAATTATGGAAATTTCCATTCTTTTAGGTGAGTAAATACCACATTATCCTCATATCTAGATCGCATATATAAAAGCCAAATTTCAAATCAAATCAGTTACATTTAGAGACCACTTTCGTTATCAATTTCCAAAGAAAACGAATCGTGTTAGCAGTTAGAAAAGTATCCGAGATTAAATAAAAAGGATACATAGCAAACATTTTTAACTTTAACAATAAAACAGGTTTTTGACAACACTGCGAGGGCGATCACTAATTATTTTAACATGGTTCATCAATCGGACACATTAAATGCCATAAAAAGCGTTGAACCTATTCTAAATGTTTGGTTCTATCTTGGACTGTATCGAAAAGATCATGTCAACCAAACTAAATATTGGATATTTTCTCTTATGTTACATTTACCGTTCACTTATTTGTATAACATGTCAATTTTATTTACATCATTTGACATGAGTGATTTAAAAGTGATTACAAATTTACTTTATACCAATATAACTACGGTAATTTATAGTGTTAAAGTGGCTATAATAATGATAAAGTATCGTGAATTGCACAGTATGATTAACTATTTGAAAACGAACATTGGACAATATGATTTAAGTGATTTAATCGAGACATTGATAATAACCAAAAAACTTAAGGCATCTAAACAAATTTTTCGCTGCTGGTGTAGCATTTATATAACAACAGCTTTGTTATTTACAATAAATACTCTTGTCAATTCACAAGAACTGATATTTAAAGCAAATCTTCCATATGATTGGAATAACTCAGCAATTGTCTTTTGGTTTACATTTGGTTGCCAATTTGTTGGCCTAATATTTCAGGTGGTTGTAAATTCGGCTATAGATAGCTTTTTGCCTTCTGTATTGTGTATGTTAGGCGGATATTGTGATGCCTTAGGATATACATTTTCGAAAATCGGCCGTTTCGTTACCAGTGAGGAGCAATTTTTAAAGGAAATGGCAATTAAGTATTCCCATATCTGCAAGTAAGTTTTACCAAAAACACAATTTATTTCCGTAAATTAAATTTTTAATCACAAACTGTGTATAGGGTGGCTAAAATGATCGAAAATGTATACTCAATTATTATTGTGTGTCAATTTTCAATGAGCTTTGGGGTTTTATGTACAACTCTATTTCAAATATCGTTGGCACCTCCGCAAAATATAATAAATTATCTTGCTAAGTGGCTCTATATGCTATCAGTATTTATTGAAATTGCAATACCATGCTATTATGGCGATGAACTTTATTCAAAAAGCGGCAATCTTCTGTACAGCTTATATAAATGCAATTGGTTAAGTTTAAGGCCTAAATTGAAGAGAAATGTTATAATTTTAATGCAGTTTTTTAATCGACCTGTACAAATATCAGCAGGTTCTTTGATACTATTAAAAATTGAGACAGTTAATTCGGTATACAAATTAACAATATACTATAAAAAAAAAATAATCTATTAATTATGTGATACCATTTCAGATAATACACAAGGCATATTCATTCTATGCCGTTTTGCGGGGCATGTCTGGGAAAGTTAACTAATCGAATTGCCGTTTCGGCCTTCGGCCCTCTTATTAAACGTAACATATCTCAATAGCATCAATGGACAAACTTACATAAAATTTAGCATTGCGTTAATGTCACAGCATCAGCCTTTATCATCATCTTCTTCTGATCAAAGGCCAGACAGCAAAATAGTTAATTCTAATCACATGAACTTAGTGTTAGACGTTTTTATCAAAATTTTAATTAATGTATTCAAATTAAAATAAATTTATTTGTACATATTTATTTGAACACAGATTCAACTTTATTTTCTACAACAAATAATAAAAGAATCATAAACAATTGCAAATGATGATTTCGGTAAGTATTTTTTATTAGATTGGAATAAAAATAAATTTCGAATATAATTTTGAAAGTGAGATTAGAAAGAATAATCCTATGACCGAAACGAAAGTTTTGAACTTGAGATTCACGGACAACAAATGTATTGTTGTAAGTTTAATTTAGTATCTTTTTGTTCTGAATTAGTTTTTTCGTAAATACTACACTTATCGTAATATTTGCAAAGAAAAAAGCTGCCACTTCCGGAGGCCCAGGTTCTCCAATTGAAAAGGGTAGGGTTATAAAGAGATTACAAACATTTAGTAGATATCGCACACACAACACACACACACAATCACACACAGACACGCACATGCGCACACAAACACACACACAGCCGGCGAATGGGATATGATGCGATGATATCTGGTACTTTCACTACTAGACGTAGCCTCTCCAAGCGGAGTAGGCTCCGCTTGATTACGTCCACGCTCGTGTCGGTGGTAACTCGGTTCTAGGAAGCTAGGCCGAGGCAGAAGTCAGAGGGGAGTCACATAGGTCACTTGCAGATGATGCGTTTAAGAGTTATGTGACTTAAACCCTGGAACGTCTGTCTCACATTGAGCGGCTTCCCGGTCAGCGGTCGAGATCCAGTGGCGAACTTGGCCGGTGTGACAGATATGTCTACAAGCGAAGAGAGAGGAAGCATTACATCCGTGCATGGGGATAAAACACCCCCGGTAACCCCTTCGGAAAGAGTGCGTTAATGCAGAGGTCAACTAAGAAGGGAGCAATGACCAGTACATTGGAGAGATGTTTTTCATCGCCTTCGTTAATGAGTTACAAAGAAGAAACCCAAGAAATAAGGCTAGCCAGGCTTGGGGAAAAAATTGGGGAACTGGTGGAGTTTGTAAGACCGCGAAATAATATTCATAGCGAGATAAAAAAAATGATAAGCACCATTAGCACGCTTTATGGCTCAGCTATAGGGAAGATGAGTGTTTCGGAAAAGCAGTGCCAAACTTCACCAGTCAATAATGACGAGAAGGGGTCGACTACCGAAGATATACCACTTGTGGAGCCCAGTAAGAGGAAGTTGTCCACGCCACCTAAGAGTGATGAAAGAAGGCAAATTAAGAGAAGGAATACTAAGGCTTAGAAGGTTAGAATCGGCTGGATTTCCTGTCGAATCCGGGAAAAAATAGTGCTGATTAGATGCTTTAAATGTCACGGTTATGGGCATCGGTCTTGGAACTGTAGAAGCGAAGCCGATAGATCAAAGCTCTGCAGGAGATGTGGTGAAGAAGCGCACTTTGCTAAGACATGCCAAAAAGATTCAAAATGCATGCTATGCGACGAATCGGAAAAAAGCTGTAGCAAACACGTAACTGGTAGCGGTAAATGTCCGATTTTCCAGAAAGCGCTGCAAAAAGAACGTTGGAAATGAAAATTATCCAAGTCAATCTTAACCACTGTGAGGCTGCTCAGGACCTGCTGCAGCAATCCATACAGGAAGTGGAAGCGGACATTGTAATTGTATGTGAGCAATATAGGAACTTTGATAGAAGGTGTTGGGTATCAGATAGATCGAATCGAGCTGCTGTATGGGTTTGTGGTACCTACCCCTTACAGGAAATTGGTGTGAATACTGTTCCCGGGTTTGTCAGAGCCAAAGTGGATGGCGTTCATATTTATAGTTGCTAAGCACCTCCTACACTCAAAAAAATAATCGATGCGATTTTTACTTAACCTGTTAAGTAAATTTAAAATTGTAAAACTAACATAATATTTTAGATTTACCCATGCTCAGTACAAATTTTATAAGTTCCTTTTACTCAGCCTAGGTCAAAATAACATTTTTTGAAATGTGAAAATAATTTGTCAAAATAAAACGACACAAAACCTTTTAAATAGTTAAAAGAACTTAATCATATGTAAAAAATCATGTACATCAAAAAATCGTCATTATATTCTTATACTTATTGTTAACAAGTAAAATTTACTTGGACAATGTAAAATACATTTTCAACCAAAATTTACATTTGCAAGGTAAAGGTTGCAAACTGGTGTGTTAAATTTACATCGACGATATTTAACAATTATTATTGCATTTTTAATATAATTCGCTAGGTCAGTTGATGTAAACATCATTTAAATTGATGAAGTTTGAAACGTTATGTTCGTAGTTTGATAACTACATAATCTGATCTGATGATGAGGATATCGAATCTTTTAATTAAAAGATTCAAAATTTGTATCTCACTGATTTTGAAAATGTGAGACCTCATCTCGATGTGATAACAAGTATTTTGTTATCATTCTAAAAAAATCACGATTTTATTTTTTATTAAGCAAAATGTAAATTTTACTTAAGGCTGTATGGTACTCATTTTATCAAAATAAGGGTTACGCGCAAATCACCTAGTGGCTACAAAAATTTAGCTAATGGCATAATTTTTGTTTTAACGCATAGCTAAAGGTATTTTTGAGGGATTAATACATGATTATTTTAAAATTCCGTATATTTAATCCACAATTATTATTTAAAGTTGACGAATTTTTAAAAATGTTGCCATCTTACGAATCGTTTTATTCTATTTTTTTCCACCAAATTATGTTTGTTTTTTATATTGGCATGTACAGAATGATATTTTCGAGGGATTAATTCATGATTATAAAGATTAACATAAAAATAACAAACGATCAACATCACTATATTTATCGATTGATAACGATAGGATAATTTTGTCATGTACAATGTCTCGGCTGAAACTTAATTGCTAAATTATAATATAGATGGCTCACTCAAAAATTCTTAATATTACAACAAAAAATTAGCGGAGACACGATTTGAAACTTATCGTTTGGTGGATAATAAGAAAACAGATGTTGAATTTTTGTTTTATTTGAGGTACATTGTACATAACACATTCAAATTTAAAATATTATTGTGATAATTCTATAATTAATCATAAATAATGTTATATAATTTAAGAAAAAGTACGTTTTGTAAAACATTTGCGTTTAGTGCCTTATTGTATATAAGTATATTATATCAGTGCACCTAGATACTAATGGCCTCATTGCTTTAAAAATTTTGCTATATGACGTCATTTTATGTCGACGATTTCAATCTTTGGTATGGCATTAAAGTCAAATAAATGATCCGAGTTTTTTATATTTGGTAAAAAATAATTTACATATTATATTATTATCAAAATATGCATTAAATATTTCGTTAAACCCTTAAATGTTATGTATTTATTTAGACATAAATTTGATGACGTAACAAGCAGTATTGCCTTGTCTTCTAGGTGCATTGATTATATGTATATTATATGTGTATATAAATATACATATATAAATCCTTGAATCGTCTTTTCCTACTTTTGTATATCGTTTTTTAAAAAATGTGTGTAGCCGGGCAGATATGGTAGTAGTATTTGTGTTGCTTGAATTGCTTTACTGCACATGCAAGTCACGTGTCATTGTTTTTGTTTATTCATAAAACGAGATATTTTTGTGTTGTTTATAAGACAGTGTTACTTTTTAAATAATTTATGTACATATTTTCGATTTTTTTTTATATTTAGTAATTAACATTTTATTTTTAAAATTTAAAGTAAATTTATTTATAAAATTTTACTAATAAATATAAAATTAATTTATGAGTTTAGCCGATACATTATTTTAAATTGGAATACCTCATTTTTGAAATACTTACAATATAGAAACAGCTGTACCGACGAAACTAGGTCTTGTACAAATTCAAAGTTAATATCTAGAAAGGTACAACCTTCACCTTACGAACGGTGGGTCACACTTCTTTATAGAATTCAGTTGCGCCCCCTACACGTCATAACATTTGGCTACATTCATTTCACAAAAGCTCTTAAAATAATGGTACTTTCATGAAATTGTTTATTGAATTTTTTAACACCATCTAAGGTCTTTCTAAAATTGTACTAATTTTAACCATTTCTTCAGTAACCGGAAATACATCAGTTCAATTTAACTGGTAAATAAAATTATTAAAAATTGGAAAAACCGACGAATTCCCTAACCGTATAACGGGATAACTGAAGGTCACAAGCCAACAAAAATATACGTGTCTGTTTTTCTTGTCAAAATAGCACTCGATAATGTACGGAATAAATTTCTTACGTCATTGTTTGTTTATCTACTGGTATATCTGTGACTAAATTGTAGTAAAAGAGTGTCAAAAATTAAATTATTTCAAGTTTGGAGGCTCTAATGTAGGCTCGAAATAAACATTTTATGTTTCAAAAGCTTACCCATTTTAAAGAAAGGTCACCGGACAAGTGGTGCAGTGGTTAAAGCTTCGGCACTTGCCGGGAGGTACTGGGTTCGAATCCCATCAGAGGCTAGATGCAAATCGAATTTTCATCATCGATTACAATCGGTGATGTTAATAAACAAGACTAAGACCCTCTGATGGAGTTCAGAATTCAGCGCCGACCCACCGTCTACGTCAATGTACAGGTTAACATGGAGCTTTCAATGTGCAGGTGGTATACTGTAGTTGTGAGAGTGGGTGAATAGGCGAATGGGTTAATGAAGTGGTGTGAATGCGTGGTATCATCATAATGGGTCAAAATTGGCCTAAGTGTCAAACCACTGAAACCTAACCTCAAATAAAGGTCAATTATCTACCAATATCTATGTCAATAGGCCCAAATTTAGAAAGTTTTTCTCTTTTTACTCTGGTTTTATAATAAAATCGAAGATAAAAGGAATAGATTTTCAATTTAAAACGTTGTACTGGGTAAATTAGGCCTTATATATAAGTATATATCAATAGAAAGGTGCAAACATTTTTCTTGATAAGGCAACCACCTTGAATGCCATTTATGTATGAAAAACAATATCGGTCATACGCCCTCCTCGGCTTCGTCTACAGCCTCGCATCCAAATATCATATTTTTCGATGACCTTTTCCAATAAAAGTGGATTAATGACCTCAACTTCAGCTCGAGTGTTGTTTTTAAGTTGTTGAATTGTTTGTGGGTGATTAGCATACATTTTACTTTTGGTTTTCGATAGTAATGGTGTTTGTGATTGTTCCGTATATTGGTCTGTTTTTAATATTCTCGAATTAGCATACACCTTAACTTTTAAATAACCCCACAAAAAATAATCAAGTGGTGTTAAATCCGGGCTACTTGGTAGCCAAGCACCTTCACAATTTCTTGAAATTATGCGTGCAGTAAATTTTGTTAACAATAAATGGATTGTTGCACCACTTGCGTGACATGTCGCTCCGTCTTGTTGAAACCAAAGGTCGTTGACACGCAATTTATTCAATTTCGGCACAAAAGCCCCATAACCACACCAAACAGTGACTCTTGGAGGATTAACTTCTGCTTCCTGAATAACATGAGGATTTTCCGCTTCCCAAATTCGACAGTTTTGACTTATACCCATTATTTTTGATTAAAAACCTTCATTTCGTTCAAGCATCCAATTAACAAAACGACGACGGTTTAAATGGTCCTTGCTTCAATTTTTGAGTTAGTTGAATTTTTATGGATGCAAATGAAGACCAACATGCAAAATGCGTCGTAATGTGGTTCGTGAAATGTTTAGTTCTTGTGAACATTGCCTGGTTGATGGGCTTGGATTACAAACACTTTGAGTAACAGCTGGCACTGCATCAAGAGTAGGAACTAGATGAACAAGCTGATACGGTCTACCACCTTCCACTGAACCAGTTTTTTCAAAACGATCCATAGTTTTGCCAATGGCACGCTCAGTAAGAAGTTCATATCGACCAAAACTCTCACGTAATTTACGAAATGTTGTTGTTTTTGAACGAAATAAATTTGGATAATCAAAACGCGTTGTTGTGTTGTTAGTGACTCTAGGATGATAAATGACATATTTTTGACTTTTCATGTGTCAAAGAATTCTGTAGCACATGCTATCTGTATTAAGTACTAAATTTTATTTTTTATATTTTTCGAAACAAATTAAAACTAAGGTTACCTCATTCACCTGGGTCCTACAGTCTACACTATGCAAATTCACTGATATTTTCTGTCAGCGTCAAAATTTATATAAAATACCCATCGATACCCTGATAGAAAATATCAGTGAATTTGCATAGTGTAGACTCTGTCAATGATAACTCCATACAACCTTATATTTATTTTGTTATATACTGATGGTACAATCAGAGCCTGTACAATTGTATATAATAAGAGTAAGTGAAATAACAGTCGTAACATTTCAAAATAATATTTTTTATGTAATAAAATGTTGATATACAATACAAATGCAAGTTTTATAGAGAAAAAACAACAACAATTATTAAAACAATTTTATTAAATTGTTCCGTTTTTATGTTGCTAGAAAGAAAAAACCACTCTCGCACAACTATGCCTCTATCTAAAGGGTGTCTCTACAAGAGCGTCGGATTTAAATTTCCCGCCATTTTGTTAATACGAGTTGTACGGTGATTTATTTTGACAATTGTCACGTACAGACCACGCGATTTAAGAATATGGAGAAGTAGTCAAACCAACAACGTTTAATTATTGTAAAAACAAATTACAAAAATGGTGAAAGTTTTACGTCAAGTTTTCGGTCGCAATAATGCGCCAAATGAATCGACAGTGAGGCGTTTAATTACAAAATTTGCGACCAAAATTACGTTGATGGATCAAAAAATCATTGTTCGTCATCGTCCTTGTTGGTCACTTGAAAATATAGCCACAGTAAGGGAATCTGTGGCCGAGAATCCATGGACTTCCACTCGGCAACGTGGTCAATAATTAAACATTTCCAGAAGCGTTGTGCAACGAATTTTGTTAAAAGATCTGCATTTGCACGCGTATAAGGTGAAATAAAAATGTTTGTTTAATTGAAAAATAAATGTGTTTTTCTTTAAAATTAAATCCTGCGCTCTTGTTGGAACATCCTATACATGTGACTAGTAGAGACATTAACCAAACGTAGCGACAGAACTCAGTATTCAAAAAACGATTCTACTAACTTCTGGGTAGCTTCCGGTGAAATTTTACCCAATCCTTTCATTATTACTTAATAAACACATTTTTATTAATCACTTGTTTTTGTTTCGCAGAATATTTTTCAAAAAGTTTAAAAAATCACTCGATCGATTTCGACTTGTTAGGTCATCATCAGGAGTATCTACTGTAGATACTCCTGATGATGACCTAACAAGTCGAAATCGATCGAGTGATTTTTTAAACTTTTTGAAAAATATTCTGCGAAACAAAAACAAGTGATTAATAAAAATGTGTTTATTAAGTATAAGTGTGTTTCGCCAAGTGCCTACGGCAAATAGCGTAAAAAGCCTTTCATTATTGTTTCTTACAAAATTTTTTGCTGGTGATCCTGTATTTTCTAACTTGGCGTTCCAGGTGATCCCATAAATGTTCACTGGAGTTCAGGTCAGGCGATTGAGGTGGCAAATGTAATTGGTTTGGGACGTTATTCAGAATCCATTTTTTCCGTATTTTTGTACGGTATTTGTACCGTATGCTTAGGATTGTTGTCTTGCTAGAAGATTCATGATGGCATTGGCTTCAATTGTTCCACGGATGGTTTCCAATTGTCCTTTAGAATACCATGTATTTCCAGCGATCCAAATTTTAATTTATAAAAACAAGTTTACCTACCCCACTCGCCGAGATTGAACCCCTTAGCATAACTGAACCACCATCATGTTTAATAGTTGGGGTTTTCTCCGAATTGTACCTCATTCATCGGCTTTGAAAATCGGCTCCGTAAAAAAAACGTCTTCCAGAAGTTGAAGTCTTCTATTTTTAATTTTTCTGCAAATTCAATTCTTTTTTAGAATTAACATTCGAAATGAATGGCCATGATATCCATGTTTCCACAAAACCCTTGTAATATTTTGGGGGCGGGTAGCTTTATTAAGTACCTTCTCCATTTCTTAAGCTAGTTTTGGAGCGCTTGAATTTGGATTTTCTCTCACCAAATCCAAAATATTTCATTCGTCCCGATTAGAAAATGTTGCTTTTCGCTGCCCGTTCACTGCCCGTTTTCAGCCGATTGTGTGACTTTGAATCTGGATATTATTTATGCCCCCGTAGAATAATTTCGGCCAAATAATTTGCCAATTTCGTACATAGATTTTCCAGTACGTTTCATATTAATTACTATTTGGCGTTCTCCGTTTGTAGTTTGATTTCTAACACCGGCCAAACAACTCGCAATCATTACATTTTCATTCATTATTTATGTAAATGATTTAAAAAAAAAATCAAGGATCATATAATAAGTGTATGATAATTTTCGTTCCAAAAAATCTTGATTTTTTATTGTTTTTTTATTATAAACGGTAAATGACATTTTATTTTGTATTTTTGGATTTAATTTGTAAAATTTAATTAATAAAAACTTCAAAATAAGTTCCTTAATCCTTATATTTTGTAAAATTTTCTCAAAAATCAGTGTGTATATCATTTTCGTACTGACTGTATGTTGGTAATACTTAAACTTTGGTTCGATGTGCACTTTTTTAAGCCAAACTTCTAGGAGGTCCTACACGGTGGACCGGTCGACTCGTTTCCGTTACATTGAGTTGGTTGCTGTGTTTAATTAAACAAATACAGCACCATAGAGTAAATTGAATCAAAATAAATCCAGGTTTGTTAAAAAATTATATTTTAAGGACAACCATGCGCTTCGATCGTTTTAAATTAGATTTGAAGTTCACAATAAGTGTTGCTTTAATAAAAATATATAGCTCGTCTTCGATATTAATGACAAAGGTATAGTTGATACAATGATTCATGAATTATTATTCAAATAAATATTTAAAAAGCCACATGACCAAGTGGAAAATGTAGTAAGTGCAGTAACTCTTATTTCATCACTAATGACGGTAACTCGTTGTATTTTGAAAAACTTACTGACCAATACAATAATGAGTAAAGCGATCTTCGACAATATCTGTAGCAAGTATATTCTGTCAACACAGTTGGCTTTTGAATAATTATCTTATTATAAAACCTTCTGAAGTTAAATTGGTTGTTATGTCAAATTCAATTAATCGGGCACTAATTTAATTTTCATATTTCAATCATATTGTCTAAATTCATCGAGAGAGTTTATGATACGATTTAAAATAAGAATAAGCTACCGTGAATTTTTGCTCTCTATTCTAGCGTAATTCTTTAGTGTAATTTGGCCAAATATGAGTTCCAAATCTCTCATCAAAACATGTTTTGAGGAGTAGTCGGTAGTATTAGAGATATGTTTAGAACAAATGAGTATTATTTATTATTACTAGTTCAGCTTATTAATAACTTATAGGTGTCTAGTTTAATTTTCTGTCATAGATGAAACCCAGACACTTCGGTCTATTTGTACTGGTGAAGCTGGTTCCATTTCATTGCATCCCATTCAAGCTTGCCTTGTTTCAAATTCGACCATACAGGGATTAACAATTAATTTGGTTTGAAAATAGCTCAAAATAAGTTAGTAATGTAAAATCATAATCAAGACCATTTTCATATTGCTGTGTTTATTTCACAGCTATGATAAATATAGCTCCCATATAACCGCTACATCATCAGAGTTAGATTATATTACTATTATTATAAACAGTAAACTTTAATGTGTGACTGTTTGACAAAATTGAAAATAAATTTAAAATTTCATTTCGAGATTTAAAATATCAAAAATATATATAAAAGCCAAGCACCATTGTTTAAAATATGTATACATATTTTACTACTAAATGAAATTTGAATTATTTTCTTGCAATTGCTTCGCTTTTAGTTTCTCGTTCATAAAATTTCGTCCCGTTTATGTACGCAAAACTAATACTATCAGAGCTTCATAGTAATCAATACAATACACAAAGAGCACAATAACAAAATAAAACAAAAACAAGTATGTATATAATAATATATCGTTTAGATGAAAAAGAACAAAAAAAAATGTTTAGTTTGGACACATTCTTGGGTATTTAAATATCGACATCAAAACAGATTTTTTTTCTGAGTACCATACAGCCTTATTTTACGTATTCTATATTTTCGTTTTCTTTCATCCAATAAGTTGAACCAACAAAATGCGAAGTAAATATTACATACAACGACATAATTTTATTATAAAATATTCTTACATAGCATGAAGTTAATTTCACATTTCAAAATTTGTGAAATCTACTTTGCGCTACTTAGGCAATTTCAACAGCGGTTTTAGGTTAAATTTACTTATATTTTTTGTAGACTTCACCCTATTATTTTTTTCAGTGTAGTGCATCAATTGAGGAATTTAAAACATTTCTCGATCAATTAACGGATGATGCTCGGAGCCACAACCTGGTGCTCATAGCCGGGGATTTTAATGCATGGGCCGTAGAGTGGGGAAGTAGAGAAACCAGTAGCAGAGGTACCGCATTGTTAGAGTCCTTCGCATCATTACCGGGAATTCGCATCAGGAAATGCCACTTCGATAGTTGACCTAACGTTAATGAGCCATTGTCTTGCCGAGAGAGGAGTAGCATGGAGAGTGACTGATCTATATACGCATAGTGATCATCAAGCTATTGTGTATGAACTGGCGGATAGTGAATCCCAAAGGACTATAATTAGACACAGGAAGAGAATAGGATGGAAGTCAGCAGCGTTTGATGAGAACATCTTCCGTCTCATGATGGAGGACCTTACCCTATCTGGTCCCGCAAACAAAGCCGTCCGCAGCTTATGAGATATGTTAGAAGAGCCTGTGATGCAGCAATGCCAAGAAGAATGGTGGATAATCGTAGAAACCCGGTCTTCTGGTGGAACGACGATATCGGAATTGCGTAAAAGGTGCCTGAACGCAAGAAGGCGATACCAGCGTACTAGACATGTCGAAAACTCTCCCCTTCGACAACAGTACTGTAAAGCTCGATCGGAACTCAAACATGCCATTAAATTAAGTAAACGAAAGTGCTTTCGCGAACTGTGCGAGGAGGTCGACCGCGATCCCTGGGGTAGATCCTACCGATTGGTGATGAAAAAATTCAGAAGCAATTACGCCACTGTTCCCACATGGAATACTGCACATGTTCCCGCAGCAACCCGATTGTATATTAGAAGTACTAGGCAACGAGGAGGATCATGTACCACCGGTTACTGAGGAGGAGGTTCTGAAGGTATGTGGCAGAGTGGGTAACAATAAAGCTCCTGGCCCAGATAACATTCCGAATATTGCATTGAAGTCGGTGGTTAAAGCATACCCAAACTTATTCACGGAAGTATATAGTGCATGCTTAGTTAAGGGCATGTTCCCTAGTAAGTGGAAGGAACAGAGGCTGGTATTGTTGCCAAAAGGAGATAACCCACCAGGTGAGCCGCCCTCTTGGCATCCAGTCTGTCTGTTGGATACGGCTGGCAAAACAATAGAGAGAGTTGTATGTGACCGGTTACAAGAGGCTATAGCTACAGCAGGAAACCTAGCAGAGCATCAGTATCGCTTTCAAAAGGCGCGCTCAACAGTGGATGCGGTTAAAGAAGTTGTAGATACGGCGCAGCAGGCGATATCCGGTTCTCGATGGCTACGTGGTAGTAAAAAATACTGTGCCATAGTTACATTGGACGTGAAAAACGCATTCAACACGGCAAACTGGAGCCGCATATTTAATACACTTACACGGATGAAGATACCGAAGTACCTGCTGAGACTAGTTTTCAGCTACTTTAGCGAGAGGATCTTAATTTACGATACTGAGGAGGGAAAGAAAACTTACGAAGTGACTGGTGGAGTTCCTCAAGGATCAGTGTTAGGTCCTACACCATGGAATGTGATGTACGATGGTGTACTTCAACTGCCCATACAAAGTGATGCACAGGTGATTGGATTTACGGACGACATCGCAATTGTAGTTGTCGGAAAACACAGAGAGGAAGTTGTGGAGATCTGTAATAGGACGGTTAGACTTATTAGACAGTGGTTAACGCCTGCTGAGGTGCAACTAGCAGAACATAAAACAGAAGCTGTTCTTATTACTAGCAGAAAAGTAATGGAGAGCGTAACCTTAGAGATTGGAACCCAACAAATTGTTAGCCAACCATCCATCAGGTACCTAGGGGTAATGATCGATGCCAGATTGTCATATAAGACACTCATTACATCCAGCGAGCGAGCAATGAGAGTTAATGCGGCACTAGCACGAATAATGCCTAATACAAGAGGGGCGCGGATAACCAGCAGAGTTCACCTCGCCAATGTCTTTACATCGATAATGATGTATGGGGCACCAATTTGGGTCAACTCGTTGGAGAAGGATACCTATAGGCAAAGAGTAGCATCAGTTCAGAAGCTAAGCGCTCGGAGAGTATTATGCGCATTTCGGACGGTGTCAGAAGACACTGCGTGTGTTCTTGCGGAAATGCCCCCAATAGATCTTCTGGCCAAGGAGCGCCAAACCACTTACCTGCGTCGTGGTCAAGGAACAAAAGCAGAGAACCACCGATTCAGTCCGACGAGCTGAGACGATCACTGTATGGCAGAGAAGATGGAGTGAGTCGACGAATGGTAGATGGACCTATCGCCTGATCCCTTACATCGAGGCGTGGCTAAACATTCGACACGGAGAAGTGGATTACCATCTTACGCAGCTTCTGACGGGTCATGGTTGCTTTATATCATACCTGTTCAGATTCAAACACGAAGAGTCACCAGATTGCCCTTTATGCATCAGAGTAACAGAGAATGTAGAGCCCGTAGTATTCGAGTGTCCACGACTCAGTGAGAAGAGAAGCAGTATATGTGCACGTGGGGTCCAACTAACACCGGAAAATATACTGGAGTGTATGCTGGCATCTGAAGATGGGTGGAACGCCGTAAGTGGAAGCGTCTCACGGATAATGGAAGAGTTGAGACGCATCGAAAGAAGCAGAAATTCAGTGAGGAGTTAATCCTAGCCGAGCAGCGAAAGCTGAGCCTGCCTCGCGAAGTAATACCTAACGGTAGCTCCACGGGGAGAACGGCATGGTTTACCGAGGGTGGTGGTTTAGTCGGTAAGAATCCGACACTATCACGTGTTTGATATATGGGTTCATACGTGAAGCCTATCGAAGATTCCCCTCCTCCGCCCATAAAAAAGAAAAAAAAACACACACACACAACAAAATCGGCGCGTTGTGTGTAACAATGGGCAGTGAGTATTGCATTTTGTGAGTATTGCATAATCGAAGAATTCAAACTCACTTATTCACAAATTTGTTCATACAGATAACGTTTTACGTGGTAAAACGATTGTTCTTTAGTCATACATAGATCGTGTTTTTATTGTTGTCGAAATAAACAGAGAATCTTATATATTAATACGCTTAATTTTTAGTTTGTACACCCTTTTTAACCTATTTCCCGTGCGCGAATCTTAATGAAACATATATCAGGTGAAAGGTATTTTTTCATAGATGTGCAGAATATATGTTTTATTAAGGTACGTGGACGGGAAATAGGTGTAAAAGCCAAGAAACGTTTTTCCTATACTGTACCTCTTATAAATTAATCAGGACGCCAGAATGCCATGACAAAATATGTTTGTATTGAACCGTCATTACACCGTGACAATACAGAACAAAACAGAAAACATAAAATGATTCTACATACATACAAACATTTTGGTGTTCTGTCAGTGTAAAAAGACAATTTTGTCATGGCACTCTATCGTCATGACAAAATGTTGCGACCATAGTACTTACACAAACATTATATCTATGGAAAGTTTGGAATAATCATTTTCGTCCGATTTCAGGCAAAAGTCATTGGATCTCTTAATTTATGCGAAAAAGGTTAAGCGGGAAGTTTCGTCCCGATATGCGGTTGATTTGTGTCCAAAGTATATTTCGTAACCGGATAATTTATTAAGCTCTTAATTTCATGCTTGAACTAGCGTGAAGTGTTTCTGCTTTTTGTGTGGTGGTTAATCGACTATCGACTATATAATCTACATAAGTACATTAGTTTAGTACGTCACAATTATTCATATACAAATGAAAATAACACACAAATACAGCGGTCCTTTTGTACATTTCTTATTAAATATTTAGATTAAAGTTGCGCGCTACGGCAATTGTGTGCTTTTCCCTTTTGAGATTTTAATATTTAGCAATGGTGCTTTCGACAACATGTATGCGAGTGCAAATGAAGACCTGTCAGCAAAGGTCTTTTACGTTGACGCTCCCGATGGGTGTGGCAAGACATTTGTATTGCAATCACTCATTGCATTTGCCAAGGGGCGTGGCTTGGAGTCCATTTGCTCCGTCTTCACTGGATTCGCCACGAGCTTGATGGAAGGTGGACGTACGCTACACAACATTTTCAAACTGCCGGTTCCAATATTTTTCCAATATTTCCAACATTTTCAAACTGCCGGTTCATCAATGAAGCCAAACTTCTCTCACGCTACCAAGTTGAGAAGCGCGCGACTCATCATGATAGATGAGGCCAGCATCATGCCAGGGGTCGCGCTCATAATCAAAGACAGACGTGTAATCGATTTCGTGTATGGTGACATCAACACAACACTAGCCGAGGGCATCATCGAGGAGCACGCCACCCTTGCACCCAAGAATGATGATTGTACGCTAATCAATCAGCAGGTGCTTGACCTCCTGCCCGGCGGACAAGAAGTCAAACTTAGTGTTGATAAAGTTGAGAGTGACGACATGAATGAGGAACTCCGCCTACATGTCGAGTTTCTCAACAAGATTGAAGGATCCGGACATCCGCGCCATGTTATCCCGCTAAAGGTAAACGCCATCGTTCTTTTGATGAGGAATTTAAACACTAGCAAGGGTCTTATCAATAGAACACGCAAGCGAGTCGCAAAAATAAACCGTTAGAGTCTGGAACGTGATTTGCAGACGGGCTTCTCAAAAGGCGAGCGCGTTCTCTTGCCACATATAAAGCTCTCACCCTCGGAAGGCACCTTCTCATTTAAAATGTCTCGCCTCCAATTTCCCGTCCATCTCGCGTTCGCCATAACCATGAACAAGAGTTAGGGCCAAAGCTTGAAGAAGGTAGAAGTGTACTTTCCGGACCCGTATTTGTGGCCTTTTCACGATGCCGCTCATTTGACGGACTCAAAGTGTTTATGGTTGAGACAAGCGATCAATCAGCTGATCGGGACGAGCGCATTACAACAAAGAATGTTGTTTTATAGAGATTCTACGCATGTAAATTCATATTTTAATATCCTTTTGTACATTTCTTATTAAATATTTAATAGCGTATATGGATTTACTTTATTTTTGATAAAAGTGCACCAAATTTACATCTTAATAAATCTTCTTAATCATTTCTTAACCAAAAATTTAATAAAATGTAATCACGTGACTGATTATTCAGTCACAGGCCCGCTAGTATATTTTATTGTTAAAATTCAATTTTTTCTTGTTAGCTATTTACCGATCTTAATTAAACTTGGAGATTTTTTTTTTTTTCAAAATCTCTTCTTTTGAAAATTGTTACAGAAAGTTGTCTTCTAAATAAAACATTCAGATTATGGTTCTATGTAATTTTACTATTTTGTCTGTGATCTCTCCGATATTGCAGATACCAAATAACTTATCCAATTTGTACGTATTATCAATAGAGGCCCTATATTCCTGAATACGATACGTAAACGAAAATACAAGATTCATATTTGAATTGAATCAGATTCGTACGATTCTTATTTAAAATTGAATAGGAATCTTGTACTTTCATTTTCATGTCACCACAGGTTTCCGGTGTTCAGGTGTTATTTTATGACCATTGCAACAAGTGTATTGCAATCTTCGCATGCATCTGCCATACAACCACAATAAATTACAAGGACTACCTAGTACTAGCTTCAAGGAGATATATATTTACTGAATCCGCTCGAAACGCGATATTTTAAAATGCGATATTTCAAAACGAGATATGACAAAACGAGATATGGTACAAAACGCGATATTTCAAAATGCGATATTTCAAAACGCGATATGGTACAAAATATGATATGGTACAAAACGCGATATTTCAAAATGCGATATTTCAAAACGCGATACAGTACAAAACGCGATACGGTACAAAACGCGATATTTCAAAATGCGATATTTCAAAACGCGATATGGTACAAAACGCAATACGATACAAAACGCGATATTTCAAAACGCGATATTTCAAAATGCGATATGGTACAAAATATGCGCTGCGAAGCGGCGGGAGCGCAGCGACCCACCTGATACCGATCCTATACATACTATCGTTCCTATCGATTTTTAATTTCTATAAACTGAAATTAAATTTCCCCTTCACCGGCCTGATATAACTCTCGTTTTGTACCATATCCCGTTTTGTACCATATCGCGTTTTGAAATATCGTGTTTTGAAATATCGCGTTTTGTACCATATCGCGTTTTGTACCATATCGCGTTTTGAAATATCGCATTTTGAAATATCGTGTTTTGTACCATATCGCGTTTTGTACTGTATCGCGTTTTGAAATATCGCATTTTGAAATATCGCGTTTTGTACCATATCGCGTTTTGTACCGTAACGCGTTTTGAAATATCGCGTTTTGAAATATCGCATTTTGATAATTCGCGTTTTAAAATATCGCCAAATACCCATACATCGGTAAAACACCTCAATGTAATACTTTCTAAATCTGTACTTTGATTACTCGTTTCTAAATATTGCTCTTGTGTTAAGCGAAAGTAAGCATATCTTAAGTGTATGTCCATATTACTTAATTGGTTTACTGTTAATAAAAAAGAAAAAGTAATGAAGATGAATGCATGATGAATGACTGAAACCTTTGGCATCAATGCCAAGAACTGTTTGATCTTCTTTTTGGAATATCTTGGGAACCAAAACGAATTTCATTATGTTTTCATTACGATGTTGACGATACCCTAATGCGTGATTGTTTACAGATGAGCTACCCAATCATCAGAGAAACTTCTTTTAGCTGGTAAATGAACGACTTCTTTTAAGTTTTACAATTTCATGCTGCAATTATTACAAAATCAGTTATTTGTTTTTGCACAATTGCGCAATCCAAATTGTTATTATAAATATTTAAATGAATTACTGAAACCTGTGACGAAAAGTAATAACTCTAACTATTTCGCTACCGTGCATTTTCGATAGAATTATGATACTTTATAAGTAACAATATTATCGTTGATGTAAATTTGAAAATTATCATCAGACCCGAGCTGAGAAAACCGTGATTTCCGTCGAAGCGAGAAAAATGATATACAACATGTCGACCCTATTGAATGCAATGTAGTAACAATTTAATATTCTACTTTATGATTTCTTTTCATTTATTTGTACCAAGCTGTGCTTTATCCTGTGGAATTGTTGTTGTAATCGTGCCAAGAAAATACGCCAGTTGTATTTATGTAGTACGAAAGAGTATTTAATGTTATAAAGAGTAATGCCTTAACCAGTCAGACTTAAGAGCTTAAGTTACACGCCGATTGCACCACTTTGGTTAGTGCTACAATCACCAAAATTCTATGGGCTTCTCGTCACAAATAAACAATTGACCTCTAAAATTTTGGTGGTCGTACCGCTCTCCTAAGTGGTCCAAAACGGAGCACAACTTAAGAACTTAAGTCCGACTGGTTGAGGCATAACGAAACAAAGGAAAAATTGTCATAAAAAAATGCATGATTTAAGGCCCTATTCCATGGGAAAAATTTGCTGACAGGAAAAATAAAAGCGGAAAAAATAGATTTTTATGGGGGTCGATTTTTTCCAAAATTCGACAAGTTGACGAAACAGCCGCAAGTATATACATAATAGTGGTACGTGTGTTTGTGTTAGTACGCATGTGCGCCATTTAATTTTTTTGGATGACATTTCTATGCTTTTAATAAAAAATTAAATTTATAATCAAATATGCTTTAAATAAAATAAAATTTATTTAATTTTAGTTTTAAAAGAATTTCTAATCCTGTGTTTCTGTGAAAACAAAACATTTATTCGACATCACATTGAAAAAAAAGTTAAAATATATGTTTAAAATATTTTCTCTTACCACATTGACGCACACTTTCTAAATGTGTGTGCTGCTCAGGAACACATTTGATAACTTTTGTAGTTGCAATGATATTTCGTCGCGGAAAGGAATGTATTGTGAGAATTGAAAAATATGTCGTAACTCACCACTCAAAAAGTGGAACCAGTCAAGAATAAAAACTTAACTTAATAAAAAAATTAAGAATACGACAAACGGCATGTCAATGTTATTACCCAGCCAAACTTAATTTCCATGTAAGAAACTCAACTGTCACTTAATAAAAAAATAGTGCACGCGATTTCTCGCCCAAAAATGCATAATTTAGATATATGTCTTATATTAGATATCCATTAGCCAAAACTTCATTCTGTAAAATAAAAAGAATATAATTGCTACCATGCAGAGAACTACCATACACATCCAGAGAACAAAGCTAGAGGTGGATCAGCAGATTCAAAGTGCTGCGTGGGAAAGCACTCCTAATAATAGTGTTGTGAACCGAGCGGTTAGTTTTTAGGATTTAATAAATTTGGATATAGTTTTAAGTATTTTTATTTATTTAGGATATAGTTTCATGTATTTTTATTTAGAACTTTTATTATTTATAATTTATTACACTTTTATGAGAATAAGTTTACAATTTCAACTTTAAAATGACTAATTATAATTTTTTAATGTTTATCGTTTGATGGTCACAACAGTAATTAATCTTTTTCTCCTATTCTAAATACAATTTTGGTACAATATGATTTTACTACATAAGCATTTGGTTTTATAAGTATACATATAATATATAATATACAAAATTATTAATAAATACAGGGATGTACAACATTATAATAAGTAAGCAAAGGGTGTACACAGTACATAAAACACACAGCTTAAAACGAAAGTTATCCAATGGATAATCTTTTGTGAGTATCTGTAACGGAATTTTATCATATTCCGTTACCAACTCATTCCCAATTATCTGTTCGTTGATCAGAATAATTTCATCATGGCTTTGAAGATATTTTTCCTTCTCAACATTTTCTCAAACACTTAGTCATGCTGGAATTATCTATTTTTCTTTATGTTTGTTGTTGCATTCATATACACGAAAATGGTATAAGATGCAATACGACAAACATAAAATTATTTCTAGTTTACGTTATCCAGTTGCAGCTTTATGTGGTTCCGAGGTCTTTATAATGTAGTTATTATAAATACTAATGAATGTACGTAAAGATAAGATTTGTAATTGGATGGTGTATCCATAGTGTTGTGTTGTGCCCACGAAAAAAGTAAACGTTCTGAATATAGTTTATTTAAATGATCTATAAATGGACTTTTTAAAACGTTGCAATTTTCGTGGCACATATAATATAGTTTCCCATGAGTGAACATAAATTAGATTTACGTCACGTTGTCAGTAATGTGCGGTGTTTGTACCAAAATTTCGATGATTTTGGAAAAATTGAATTTCCTGGTTAAGAGAGAAGAACATTTCCCACAACAAATTTTCCCCCTCCTTCTCTGTCAGTCAGTTAATTTTGTATAAATACCGCGACATTGTTTTGGATCGTGGTAGTCAGGTTTTGGGAAAAAGACGCGCAACTTAATTAATCACAGAGCTTAAGCCGTGGTAATTAAGTCGCAGTAATAAATAAATTTTGTTATAAGTAAATAAATAATTTCTTCTTTTTTTTAAATAAATTATTTTTTTTTTAAATATAAAAATACCAGGTTTTTATTTGTTGTCCAAAATACGGAGTGGTTCGAGGAGTGAAACCTGTGTTGGTAAGTATGTTTATACTAAATAATAATAGTCAACAACTAACTAAACTGGCCCATTTGGTAAAGGGTCCTTCAGCTGCTTCATTAAAAGCGGAAATCTCACAAGTGCGTCAGCACGCGGGTTTGCTTCAGCTGGAACGCTTTACCAAATTATTACTTACTAACATTTGGGGCCTTCAGCCTATGATAAATAATAATTTTTTTATGGTTAATTTATAGAGTAGCTATGTTACTCTAAATTTTTATATTTCACAACCACGGTGGACCTGCTTGATGTGAGGTATGAGACCCACCGATGCAGTCTTTCACCATCCTCACATTTTCGAACTCCCCATTTGATGGCATACCATCTTTCTTTCCTTTTTTATATATATATGCGGTAATCTAGGCCGTGATCTGTGTACCCAAAACCCACGCCGTTCCCTCGACCGGCTTGAGCTACGGGAACCAACGCCGCATAAGGTACAAGGCAGGTTACGGCAAATTCTATGTGATAGGGGTGCTTCTACGCAAGTAGCGGTGCTCTCATTACATATCTTAAAGTATAATAGGTAACAATTATATTTTTCATGTTAAAATTTGTTATTAAATATAATTACATTTTAGTTTCATTAATTTTTTTTTTTTTTTTAATTTAAATTTTCAGGATTTTATTAATATCTTATTTATTTAAATTTATAATTTACAATATTTTTATTCATTCAGAAAGCTATAAATTTTAATAATTATAATATTAAACAATATGCTATCAATATCTAAGTTTACTATAAAGTTTTATTATTTGAATTCAAAAGTATGGAACTATGTGGGGTAGTGTTGTAACAGAATGTAACATAAGGCAATAAACTATCCCAGTTTAAAGTATTTGATTCAGCAAAATTTCGTAAATATTCGGCTAAGGTTTTATGAAACCTCTCTAGTGCACCGCTCCTTTGAGGGTGATAAGCCGTGGTAGAAAGTTTTTTTATTTTAAGAAGTTTACATATATTTTTAAACAGCTCATAAATTCGGAGCCTTGATCCGTAAGGATTTATCAGGAATACCATAAATTCAAATAAATTTTTCAACGAAGGGTTAGGTTAGGTTAGGTTAGAGTGGCTGCTATCGCACACTTAGGCCAATAATGGCCCATTGTGATACCACAGGATCCAATCTCCCCTTACTCCAGCTGAAACCAACCAGAGCTACTGATGTAGCGTAAAATATCTCGCACCCCAAAGTCCGCGAGTTCAGAAAGGCTGTCCATGTTGTACACACCCAAGTACTTACGTCTTTTGTATGATAGTGCTGGACACGAGCATAGGAAGTGAACTAACGTCTCTTCCTCCTCTTCGTCCATACAACTTCTACAAAAGTCATTCGTCTCTAGACCCAGCCTTGTCGCATGTTAACCAAAAAGGCAGTGTCCTGTCAGTATCCCTACGACCAATCCTAAATCTCGTTTTCCCAGAGATACAAGTGCCTTGGAGCGCCGCAGGTCCAGTTTTGGCCAAACCTCTTTTGCTACCCTGCACGTGAGAGTGTTGGTCCACCTCTCATCTGTCAAGGCGATTGCCTTTTTACTGAGCGTCAATTTGAGCGCTGCTATAGGCCTCTCCAGATCTGCCCTTTCCGGTTGCATCTAGAGAGTCGTACCGTGCCTAGCTAGTTCGTCTGCCCTGCAGTTTCCCGTGATGTCCGAGTGACCAGGGACCCAGATTATCTGGATACTGAAATACTCGCTCATCTCATTAAGAGATGATCGGCAATCCAGCGCCACCCGTGACTTCAGAGAAACCGCCTCTAGTGCTGAGTGCCGCTTGACTGTCCACATAAATCGCGATATCCCTAACAGATACCACGTTATGCTTCAACCATGTCACAACTTCCCCTATCGCCACCACTTCAGCCTGGTACACGCTGCAGTAGTCAGGGAGACGAACAGAAATATTAACATTGAGCTTCTCACAGAAGACTCCGGCTCCTACTTTGCCGTCTAGCTTAGAGCCGTCCGTGAAAAATTTCAGTGCCTCGTTTTCCAGTATTGATCCATTCCTCCAGGATTCCCTAGAAGGACAGATGATCCGGAAACCTATATCGAAGCACAACGTTGGTTTAATATAATCTAGATTCACCAGTTCCTCCCCTAGTGATCTAACTATCGTCGAGTGTCCCGCCTGAAGACACTTCCACTGAGAGACAGCCGAGAGCCTTGTAGCCACATTGGCTGCCATCTGCTTACCAAAAAATTCGATTGGAATAAGATGGAACATAACCTCTAAAGCGCGTGTAGGTGTTGTCCTAAGCGCCCCGCTTATAAGCATACAGGCCGTTCTTTGCACCTTCTTCAACATCCGTGTAGGTTACCTTTTCCAGAGCTGGCCACCACACGCCCACCCCGTACATCAGCACAGGCCTTACCACTGCGGTATAGAGCCAGTGTACCAGCTCTGGTTTCAAACCCTATTTCTTACCTATGGCGTTTCTACACGAGTAAATGGCTACATTAGCCTTATTTACCCTTTCTACAATGTTAGGCTTCCAGCTGAGCTTACCGTCCAAGATTATGCTCAAAAATCTCGCTCTGTCAGCAAAAGCCAGTCTAATGCCGTTCACGGTAGGAGGGCTAAGTACCGGAAATTTATATTTCTTAGTAAATAGTACCAGCTCTGTCTTGGACGGGTTGATCCCTAATCCACATTTGCTGGCCCATTTCGTATCGATCAGGAGTGCATTCTGCATAACATCCCTAATCGTATCCAGATATTTGCCTGAGACAGCTATCGCTACATCATCCGCATACGCTACAACCCCTATTCCCTCTTTCTCCAGTTCCAACAGCAATCTATTCACCACTGCACTCCAGAGAAAGGGGGACATTACTCCTCCCTGCGGAGTTCCTCTAACCACCCGCCTTCTAATGGTGGACTCTCCCAGTTCCGAGATAATAATCCTGCTTACCAGCATCTGATTTATCAACCTACTTATAGGATAATCCACCTTCAAAAATGACAATCCTTCCATGATCGCCTCCGTTTTTACATTATTAAAGGCACTCTCAATGTCGAGAAATGCTACCATACAATACTCTTGCGAGTAAATTGACTTCTCAATCAAGCGTACTAGATCGTGCAGAGCTGTGTCCACCGACTTTCCCTTACAGTACGCATGCTGCGACATTGCCCAATTCCTTGGCTCAACTTTTGTTCGAATAAGTACGTCTATCAATCTTTCCAAGGTTTTCAACAGAAAGGATGATAGAGTTATAGGCCTCAGGTCCTTTGGATAAGCCTGTGAGCTTTTTCCCGATTTCGGGATAAAAACCACTCTGACCTCCGTCCATTTCCTGGGAATATAGACCAATTGCAGACATCCCCTGAAGATAACCTCCAGCCAGGGGAGGATAACTGCAGAGTTCCTTTGGATCTCTGCCGGTATAATCCGATCCGGGCCCGCCGATTTATAAGGCTTTTTCAACGAAACATTGAGCAACAATCTCTGCTTCATGATTAGGTAATGGATGGGCAACCGAAAATTTACTTAAATCGTCCTGCATTGTTAGTATGAATTTATTATTATTATATGAGGATGATAATGGTCCCACAATATCAAGAAAAATTCTTTGGAATGATTTTTTAGAAGTTGAAGTAATTTTCATCGGTTTCTTGGTATTCTTCCCGTGTTTGTTTATTTGGCAAGACGAACATGTTGTTATAAAGTTTTTTATCCTTGAATACATATTTGGAAAATTATAGTATTTTTGCATTCGTAAGAAGATCCTGTATACGCCTTGGTGTCCACCTAATGGTGACACATGGAACTCATTTAATAATTGCTCAATTTCCGATTCGTCAGTAATATATTTTATTGTATTTGGATGATTTTCATCGGAGTTTAAAATTTGGAAGAAGCCTTCATCCTCCAAAGGATTTGAACTAGTATGATTTGAAGTTGTTTCGGTTAATTGAGTTTGATCGTTTGATTTATTTAAATGTTGATCAGAATCGGAATGATTCACGTTTGAATTTTCGGATGAGTTTATAGTGAGCCGTTGTTGTTCGAGTAATTTTTTAGAACCTGACCGAGTAAGTATAAAACAGTCAGTTAATTTGATACGACTTAATGCGTCAGCATTTTTTATTAAATTTCCAGGTTTATGAAGTATTGTAAAGTCATAATCTCCAAGGCAAAGTTGCCAGCGGATTTGTCGAGCGGTTGGTGTCTCTAATTTATACAGCCATAAAAGCGCTCGATGATCTGTTATTAAAACAAATTTATGTCCATATAAATAAGGTCGAAAGTGTGACATGGACCAAATTGCGGCTACCCGTGTTTTTAATTCATTATGAAAATGATTTAAGAAAAGTTGATAGAAATGAAATAATAAAAGTTGACTTAATATGTGCACTTCTTAATTCATTTTCAAAATATTTTAAGAAAAGTAAAAAAACTGAAATAAAATATGTTTTTTTTTAAATTATTTAGGAAATCATTTTAGAAAAGTATTCAAAAAATATGTAATTAAATTTTTCCCGGAAAATTTTGAAATTTTTTCATTTCTTTTTACTTAGTTTAAAATTATAAATAAGCCATTTTGAAAATGAAATAAAATGCGTATATAAAATCGAAATAAAACGTAAAAATGTACTACAGTAAAAACCCGATTATCCGGCATACAATTAACCGAAACACTTAGTTAACCGGATTTTTAATTTTGAGGAAGTTTTTTTTGCTTTTTTCAATTTCTTTTCTCTTTCATATTCATTTTGAAAGTTGCAATTGTCTTTTGCACATTTTTATTAATGAAAGCATTAGTTGAAAATTTTGAATGGCTTTAATTTTCAGGTTACAGTAAAAGCCCGATTATCCGGCATCCAATTATCCGGAACATTAGTTAACCGGAATTTTAATTTTGAGGAAGTTTTTTCTTACTTTTTTCTCTTGCTTTTCTCTTACCCATTTTTTAATTCATTTTCAAATTTGCAATTATTTTTTGCACATTTTCTTTAATGAAAGCATTAGTTGAAAATTTTGCAAAGGTTTAATTTTCATATTACAGTAAAAGCCAGATTATCCGGCATCCAATTAACCGGAATACCCATTTTTTAATTCATTTTCAAATTTGCAATTATTTTTTGCACATTTTCTTTAATGAAAGCATTAGTTGAAAATTTTGCAAAGGTTTAATTTTCATATACTTGAATTTTAATTTTGAGGAAGTTTTTTTTGTTCTTTTGTCTTTCATATGCATTTTTTAATTGATTTTCAAATTTGCAATTGTTTTTTGCACATTTTCATTAATGAAAGTATTAGTTGAAAATTTTGAAAGGCTTTAATATTCATATTACAGTAAAAGCCCGATTAACCGGAACACTAACCGGAATTTTAATTTTTAGAATTTTTTTTTTGCTTTTTCTCTTTCACAAGGGGAATTATTATTTTCATTATTCGGGGATTCACAGGAAATACACTTCACTTTACTTTTTTTTCTGTTTTGTGCATTATTCTATTTGAATTGAATGTGTAAAGTCGTATTACAGTTAGGTTAATGAAATATTGAATATATTATTAAATTTTGGTTACTCTCGTATGGATGTACTCATTCATATACATAATATGTATGTATTTATTATTTGCAATAAATTCAATGAACTGATGTATAAAGAAATGTTTTCTGGTACATAATTTGAAAATAAATAAACGAGAATGAAACCAAGCGAAATTCTTGTAAAATTTCTAGTTTTAATGAAACATCCAATTATCCTGAATGCTCTCATCCCCAAGCATTCCGGATGACAGAGCTCTTAGTAAAGTATATTTTCTGAAAATTCCCGAATAATAAACAAAATAATTTCCCTTGTAAAAGAGAATTTTCCCTTGCAAACAGATTTCTAAAAATTAAAATTCCAGTTAACTGAGTGTTCCGAATAATTGTATGCCGGATAACCGGGCTTGTACTGTAATATGAAATTAAAACCATTCAAAATTTTCAACTAATCCTTTCATTAATGAAAATGTGCAAAAAACAATTGCACATTTGAAAATGAATTAAAAAATGTATATGAAAGACAAAAAAAGAGAGAAAAGAATAAACATTATAAACATTCCTAAAAATTAAAACTCCAGTTATAACTGAGTGTTCCGAATAATTGTATGCCGGATAACCGGGCTTGTACTGTAATATGAAATTAAAACCATTCAAAATTTTCAACTAATCCTTTCATTAATGAAAATGTGCAAAAAACAATTGCACATTTGAAAATGAATTAAAAAATGCATATGAAAGACAAAAGAAAGGGAGAAAAGCAAAAAATTCCAAAAAATTAAAACTCCAGTTATAACTGAGTGTTCCGATTAATTGTATGCCGGATAATCGGGCTTTTACTGTAATATGAAATTAAAGCCATTCAAAATTTTCAACTAATCCTTTGATTAATGAAAATGTGCAAAAAACAATTGCACATTTGAAAATGAATTAAAAAATGTATATGAAAGACAAAAAAAGAGAGAAAAGCATAAAAATTCCTAAAAATTAAAAGACCAGTTATAACTGAGTGTTCCGAATAATTGTATGCCGGATAACCGGGCTTTTTCTGTAATATGAAATTAAAACCATTCAAAATTTTCAACTAATTCTTTCATTAATGAAAATGTGGAAAAAACAATTGCACATTTGAAAATGAATTAAAAAATGCATATGAAAGACAAAAAAAAAGAGAAAAGCATAAAAATTCCAAAAAATTAAAACTCCAGTTATAACTGAGTGTTCCGATTAATTGTATGCCGGATAATCGGGCTTTTACTGTAATATGAAATTAAAGCCATTCAAAATTTTCAACTAATCCTTTCATTAATGAAAATGTGCAAAAAACAATTGCACATTTGAAAATGAATTAAAAAATGCAAATGAAAGACAAAAAAAGAGAGAAAAGCATAAAAATTCCTAAAAATTAAAACTCCAGTTATAACTGAGTGTTCCAAATAATTGTATGCCGGACAACCGGGCTTTTACTGTAATATGAAATTAAAACCATTCAAAATTTTCAACTAATCCTTTCATTAATAAAATGTGAAAAAACGAAAATTTCCAAATGAATTCAAAAATGTTATTTTAATTCACAATTAATACACAAATAATAATTCACAAATGAAATTTATTTATTTAATTTTTTATGTTTTTTATCTTTCTCTACAATACAACAAAAATACTGTAAGAAGAAACATTTTCTTAAAAACACTAAATTTGGCATGCATTTCTTTGTTATTAAAAACAAATGAAATTTTTTTGTTTATAATGTGAAATAAAATACACCCAAACCTTTTTTTACACTGCGATACGTGCCAACCGTGTAAAAAATCAACATTCATAGAAACACCACTTTTTTTAATTCTCTTTTCTTAATTCATCTTTTCTTAATTTAGGGAGCGTGACGAAACCATTATTATTAACAAAAATAAATAAAACAAAAAAAAAATATTGAAAAATAAAAAAAAAACTTTTCCCGGAAAATCAAAAATTTTTCCGGAAAAATTTAGCTTTTCTCTCCTAATAACTATTAATAAACAATCCTGCATTTAAAAATTTTAAAAGTGTATACTCCTTACCTGATTTTATCGATGTATACGTAAATTAAACTTTAGCCTAATAATCTTCCATTCATTTTGAAAATGAATTAAGAAAAGTGGGCAAAACATGAAATAAAATAAACTTATTTTAAATCAATTTGAAAATGAATTAAGATAATTTTTCTAAAACATGAAACAAGATGTGCATTTTTAATTCATTTTGAATTGAGTTTTTTTTTTGTTGTAATTACTTTTTTAAATTCAGGAAATTTGTTCAAAATACGAATTAAAATAAGTGGAAATTTTTCATACAAATACCACTTTTTTTAATTCACTTTTCTTAATTCAACTTTTCTTAATTCGGGTAGCCTCAAATTGCAGCAAGAAGTTCCTTTTCAGTGCATCCATATCCATAATTTGCTTCAGCTGAGTTAAGCACACGGCTAGCATAAGCGATAGGTAGATCAAATCCATCTACGTCTTGTGAAAGCACTGATCCTAAGCCAATATTACTGGCATCGCATGTCAACTTAAAAGGTTTTGTGAAATCAGGCATTCGCAGAATAGGGAAATTAATGAGCGAATCTTTCAATGATTCAAAAGCGGTCTGAGAATCTAAGGTCCAATTAAATGGTGAATTTTTTTTTAATAAGTTCGTAAGTGGTTTAGTAATGCTAGAAAAGTGTGGTATAAATTTACGGTAGTATCCCGCTAATCCAAGAAAAGATTTTATTTTAGATTGATTTTTTGGAATTGGGAATTTCTTTACTGCTGTTATTTTCCCTTCATCCGGCATAATTCCATTCGGTGTAACCACATGTCTGAGATATTATATTTCTTGCCTTAAAAATTGGCATTTATAGGGATTTATTTTTAAATTGTATTCCCGAAATCGTTTAAATACATCTCTTAGTCGGTTGTTATGTTCTAAAAGTGTGGTGCCAAAAACAACGACATCGTCTAAATAAGCAAGGCATTTTATATTATTTAAACCGCTAAGGTACGCTATTAATCATTCGTTGGAATGTAGCAGGAGCACTCTTGAGCCCAAACGGCATACAAACAAATTCGTAATGACCTTCGTCAGTGCTGAAGGCGGTTTTTGGGGAATCTGAAGGAGAGATACTTTTTACGCTATTTGCCGTAGGCACTTGGCGAAACACACTTATACTTAATAAACACATTTTTATTAATCACTTGTTTTTGTTTCGCAGAATATTTTTCAAAAAGTTTAAAAAAGTTTAAAAAATCACTCGATCGATTTCGACTTGTTAGGTCATCATCAGGAGTATCTACTGAATTGTATTAGTAAAAATTCGCGCAGGTAGGCGATGAGTCATAGGTTGAGTAACAAAATTCAAGGTATATTATTGCGTACGTGAGAATAGAAAAGGGCGGGGTCTGTAATTGGTGAGAACCGGATTTCTCTCTGCTCGTTAAGGATATTTTGGTTAAGAAATATTGATTTTCGAATTTCGTAAGATTCTAAGGTATCTAAACGTCTGCCTTTGGGTTGTATATGTAATATGTCTAAATTATTCAAGCTAGCTGTATGATTTTCTGAAGTTAAATGGTTATGGAAAGTTGATTGATTGCAACCAGATAAATGTTCTTTAGCTCTAACTCCAAAATTGCGCCCAGTCTGACCAATATAGGAGAAACTACAATCATTGCAATTAATCCTATAAACGCCAGATTTGGAAAGGTGATCAACTCTAGGTTTATTGTTAAAAATCATTTTCTTTATTGTGTTATTATTATAAAAAGCAAAACTAATATTGGTATAATTGGACACGATGTTGCTAATCCGTTGGCTCGTTTTTCCTATATACTCTAAGCGACACCAATTTTCCCGCGTTGGACTGTCCGGTGGATAAATACCCGTTAGAGTTTTACGCTTTAGCTTTTTATTTAATAACTTTAATATAGTCCTAGTTGCATATCCGTTATTTGTTGCTATTTGAAGAATTATGTTAAGCTCAGTGTTATAATTTGAATTTGACAGAGGGATGTTTATTAGTCTATCTATGAGTGAGTGGAAAGCTGACATTTTAATATTATGGGGATGGTTTGAAGAACTAGGGATAACAGCGTCTGTATACGTGGGTTTCCGATAAATTTTGAAGTCTAAAGTAGAATTAATCCTGGTTATTGTTATATCTAGAAAATTAATACATTTATTTTCTTCTTTTTCTAACGTAAAATCAATGGTGGGATATTGAGAATTTAACCAAGTAAGGAAAGAGTCTAACAGTCTATCAGTTCCATTCCATAGACATAATATGTCATCAACATATCTATACCAAAAGATTATATGACGAAAATAGGGATTGTTATTTGATATGATCATTTGTTCGAAGAAATTCATGAAAATTTCAGCCAACAAAGGTGACAGAGGGGAGCCCATGGGTAGACCATCAGCGAATTTGAAATATTTATTATCAAAACAGAAACAATTTTGTTTAATACAAGTCTCAAAAACTAACTTCAGTTCACGACGTAAGCTCTCATCTACAACATCCCTATCTAAGTAATTACAAACTATTTGGGACAAAGTATTAATTGGAATAGAAGTGAAAAGACTGGCAACGTCAAATGAAACTAGTTTTGAATGTAACGGAATGTCGACGTCTTGAATTTTGTTAATCAATTCTACCGAGTTCTTAACCGAGTAAGCCGAAAAGAAATTAGTATGACAATTGAAAAAATTTATGAAACCCTTACATAGCTTGTAGGCAGGAGCATTGCAATACGCTACTATTGGTCTAATCGGAATGCCTTCCTTATGGATTTTTGGTAAACCATAAAGGATCGGGGCAGATGGATTCATGACAGAGTACTTCCAACCAGTTCCATCAAATAACTTCTGGCATTGGTTGATACACTTACTAACCGAAGTCTTAAAAGACTTAGTTGGATCTCTGCCAAGCTCTATTGCTTTACTTTCTGTAATAAAATCAGAAATTTTATTGCAGTAATCGACTTTTGTGAGCACGGTAATTGTATTGCCTTTGTCCGCTTTACACGCTATAAGGTCATGGTCACGTAGTTTTTTCTTTATCGCACCAATCACTTTGAAGTTAGTATTATTAGAAGCAGCAGAAGAAGAGAATGGTGGAGTAGAAGAGTTATCAATACCTTTCTTTATTTGTAACGCACACACTGATTTTATTTGGGTTATCTGGCCAGATAAGGCTGTTTCGGCATCTACAGCCAGATTTTCGAATGATCGAAGGTCGATTTTGTTTGGCGTAGGGGCAAAATTCAGCTTAGCAACGGAGTGAATTTTGCCCCTACGCCAAACAAAATCGACCTTCGATCATTCGAAAATCTGGCTGTAGATGCCGAAACAGCCTTATCTGGCCAGATAACCCAAATAAAATCAGTGTGTGCGTTACAAATAAAGAAAGGTATTGATAACTCTTCTACTCCACCATTCTCTTCTTCTGCTGCTTCTAATAATACTAACTTCAAAGTGATTGGTGCGATAAAGAAAAAACTACGTGACCATGACCTTATAGCGTGTAAAGCGGACAAAGGCAATACAATTACCGTGCTCACAAAAGTCGATTACTGCAATAAAATTTCTGATTTTATTACAGAAAGTAAAGCAATAGAGCTTGGCAGAGATCCAACTAAGTCTTTTAAGACTTCGGTTAGTAAGTGTATCAACCAATGCCAGAAGTTATTTGATGGAACTGGTTGGAAGTACTCTGTCATGAATCCATCTGCCCCGATCCTTTATGGTTTACCAAAAATCCATAAGGAAGGCATTCCGATTAGACCAATAGTAGCGTATTGCAATGCTCCTGCCTACAAGCTATGTAAGGGTTTCATAAATTTTTTCAATTGTCATACTAATTTCTTTTCGGCTTACTCGGTTAAGAACTCGGTAGAATTGATTAACAAAATTCAAGACGTCGACATTCCGTTACATTCAAAACTAGTTTCATTTGACGTTGCCAGTCTTTTCACTTCTATTCCAATTAATACTTTGTCCCAAATAGTTTGTAATTACTTAGATAGGGATGTTGTAGATGAGAGCTTACGTCTTGAACTGAAGTTAGTTTTTGAGACTTGTATTAAACAAAATTATTTCTGTTTTGATAATAAATATTTCAAATTCGCTGATGGTCTACCCATGGGCTCCCCTCTGTCACCTTTGTTGGCTGAAATTTTCATGAATTTCTTCGAACAAATGATCATATCAAATAACAATCCCTATTTTCGTCATATAATCTTTTGGTATAGATATGTTGATGACATATTATGTCTATGGAATGGAACTGATAGACTGTTAGACTCTTTCCTTACTTGGTTAAATTCTCAATATCCCACCATTGAATTTACGTTAGAAAAAGAAGAAAATAAATGTATTAATTTTCTAGATATAACAATAACCAGGATTAATTCTACTTTAGACTTCAAAATTTATCGGAAACCCACGTATACAGACGCTGTTATCCCTAGTTCTTCAAACCATCCCCATAATATTAAAATGTCAGCTTTCCACTCACTCATAGATAGACTAATAAACATCCCTCTGTCAAATTCAAATTATAACACTGAGCTTAACATAATTCTTCAAATAGCAACAAATAACGGATATGCAACTAGGACTATATTAAAGTTATTAAATAAAAAGCTAAAGCGTAAAACTCTAACGGGTATTTATCCACCGGACAGTCCAACGCGGGAAAATTGGCGTCGCTTAGAGTATATAGGAAAAACGAGCCAACGGATTAGCAACATCGTGTCCAATTATACCAATATTAGTTTTGCTTTTTATAATAATAACACAATAAAGAAAATGATTTTTAACAATAAACCTAGAGTTGATCGCCTTTCCAAATCTGGCGTTTATAGGATTAATTGCAATGATTGTAGTTTCTCCTATATTGGTCAGACTGGGCGCAATTTTGGAGTTAGAGCTAAAGAACATTTATCTGGTTGCAATCAATCAACTTTCCATAACCATTTAACTTCAGAAAATCATACAGCTAGCTTGAACAATTTAGACATATTACATATACAACCCAAAGGCAGACGTTTAGATACCTTAGAATCTTACGAAATTCGAAAATCAATATTTCTTAACCAAAATATCCTTAACGAGCAGAGAGAAATCCGGTTCTCACCAATTACAGACCCCGCCCTTTTCTATTCTCACGTACGCAATAATATACCTTGAATTTTGTTACTCAACCTATGACTCATCGCCTACCTGCGCGATCCGTAGATTAATTTTTATTGCTTATTTTTTCCCCCTCCTTCTTTTATTTTTTTTATTTATATTTTGCTTTTTTCTACTATATAACAAAAAATTTTTACTAATACAATTCAGTAGATACTCCTGATGATGACCTAACAAGTCGAAATCGATCGAGTGATTTTTTAAACTTTTTGAAAAATATTCTGCGAAACAAAAACAAGTGATTAATAAAAATGTGTTTATTAAGCTGAAGGAGAGAGTTTTATTTGGTGATATCCACTTTGGAGATAGGGAGATAGAGAGTGGAGAAGTATTGGGCTTTTCCGAGTTTATCTAATATATCAGAAATATTAGGTAGAGGAAAAATGTCATCAGCTGTGATTTGATTAAGACGACGGTAATCAATTACTACCCTCGATTTTTTATCATTAGTGGTTGATTTCTTTGGCACTAATAATAAGGGAAAGTTCCAAGGGCTTTTACTGTCTTTCACGATTCCTTCATCTACCATTTCGTTTACTTGCCGTTGTATCTCGGCCTTTGTAGAATGAGCTTGCCGAAAAGGGCAAACATGAATCGGAGGTGTATTTGGTAGAGTGTGTATATTATGTCTCAATAACTCGGTCGTACTTAAGGTATCTCCTTCTAGATAAAATATGTCATTAAAATTGTTTAAAATTGGCACAAGTGAACTTAATTCCTCATTATTCAAATGGTCGAAGTTAAGGCCCCGATTCACGTTTTTTGCAACAACACGACTTTTCGTGGTACCATAGCATAAAAACTAACCAAACGATCGCCAACATTTATGTCTTAAAATTTTAATTGAAGTTTTTTAGGAAAATTGACGGTGGCTTTTTCCTTTTTCCCTCTAGTTTTTCCGCTATGGCATTACAAAGTAAACAATAGCTGCATTTCATGACACCACCATGATCCAGATCAGATCAAATTTTACATGTGAAACAACAACAACACGTGATCGTGTTGTTGTTGTTTCACATGTAAAATTTGATCTGATCTGGATCATGGTGGTGTCATGAAATGCAGCTAATATTCTAAAAATCGAAAAAGTTTTGGTACCATTGCGATGCTGTATAAGATAGCAAAAAATTTCCAGCAGAAAAAACGTGTTTTGCTATTCACCGCTAAAGGCATCATGATCACAAAAAAGAAATTTTTTCTGCTGATATTTTTCGAAACCAGCAGAAAATTTTTGGAATTTTCATGAAAATTAATAATTATCAGCAGAAAGTTTTATGAAAAATCAAAGAATTTATGAAAAAGAAGAGAAAATTTTTGTTTAAACGTTTTGAAGCAAAGAACGTTAATTTTCTTTGAAAAACGATTTGCGTATGTATAGTGTAAGGACTCTCAAAATATACAAAAATTACCATAATCATCATTATGCAAATACAGGGCAACATAAAAAAAACGACATCATTGATAGCACTCCTTACATTTTTGAAGTCATTTTAAAGTGAAATGTTTTCAGTTTTTTAACAAAAGTGTTAGAAAAACCTCCCTGTAACTACCCTGGGTGTATGTTTTTATGGTAGTCTAGATCATATTCTATATACATGAGCAACATAAGATTCACACCTGGCGTCAGTAACCTTCCATACATTTTTGAAGTCATTTTAATGTGAAATGTTTTCAGTTTTTTAACAAAAGTGTTAGAAAAACCCCCCTGTAACTACTGTAACATGTCTTGTCCTAGGGACTGACAGTTAACAGAAATTTTCCCCACTCAGAGGCTTAAGGGCGGTCATGTTTAGCCGGCTAAGGCTCAGGGTAATGGGGTGGGCTTTCCTAAAGCATGAGTGGGACGTGCTAGACCGCAGGGATAACGGTAGGATCAGAAAAAGGAAAAGAAAACAGGGATGCAAACGGGATCTACTCACCTAACTTACCTAGGCCTCATCCTTAGTTATAGCTAATTTAGCCTCTCATTCTGAAAAGCAAACAACACTTTTCGAACAGCAAAATATTACAAAAGTGTAATAAGTTAAGGTAGCCCCAAAGAAATATAATACTAATATCAGAAAAACACAAACTTTAAATGAACAACCAATACCCATAACGTTAATATTTTTCTTTTAATGAATAAACCAATCATAAATACTATTTAATCACTAAATTACACAAAAAAAACCGGAATAATTACATCTAAAAAATTACGGCTAGGATGACGTCATCAAATCGTGATGATAGCTAATAATGTCAGTGGGAAATCTAACGGATACGCGTAGAGAATCATTCCAAAGCCGCGGAAAGTAATCATTAGCTGTCATACGAGAAACTTAACTAACTTAATAAAATTAATAATTATCAAAATAAAAAAAAAAAATAGTAACTAACTTAATTAAGGTGTTACTTAAGAATTCAACATTAGATAGAAAGAACAAAATTCTTTATAATAAATTGATCGAAAATTAATATTTTGTTCGAGAATATAATAATATAAAAGATACGATAAATATAGAAATATTAAATAAAAATTAAATTCAAAAACTTGCGCAAGTTGACGGTGAAGATGCCGATGACGGTGGTTGAGGTAGTATATCCAAATGATGAACGATGGCCATGACAGTATCCTTGTACAGTATATGCTGTGTTGACGTTGACTTTCAAGAATTCCGTTAAACGGAATAATTTTGTTTTTGTTGGAAAACGAAACACGTGATTTTTTTTTTCTCTTCTTCGAATTACTCAACTTGGTCTTAACCCCACTATTAAACTACACAGTTCAAATATCTAGGAAGGGTGTAATTTCTTCACACAACACGGATTAAGACCTTATTTTCACCACGCACCATGCGTTCGTATTTAGGTGGAGTTCGCACGGTATTTTGTATTCCCTTGCCCGATTTATAACAAGAGCATACACACTAGTATTTTGTTGATTTTTTTTTTCTTCACGTTTTAGTTTATTTAACCGGGAATTAAATTCTGCGGATTTATTTGGCGCACAATAAAGTCCCATTCACCATAGATTATTATCACATATAATAAGTTTTCGGACTTATGAATTATTAGTATACGAATTATTATAGAGTTTATTATTTGTACTTAGCTTAACTTATTATTATTATTTTATTTTATTATTTGGTTTTTATTCACTACCACACCCAATTTTTTTATTGAGAAAAAGTTTTTATCGGAGGTAACAGTTTTTTTTTTTCTACTTAGTTGCACCCACCAACGGTATTATAATTGGTTATTAACTAAAATTGGTTATTATACTTAATGAATTTAACTTTAACAAAATTTTACAAAGTTATTTAAATTTTGTGTATTATTAGTATTAATATACAAAGTAAAATTTATTATTTTCTTTGTTTAACTAACATATTTGCCAACCCGGCAGTGATTAATTAATATGCAAAAGCACTGATCCAACTTGATCTATCTTTTATTTAGAAAAAAAAACTGACTGACCGACGATGATCGACTCATCAAAATTATTCAAAAACTGAACCCCGTTTTTATGAATGTTTACCAATTTATAGGTTTTCACGAAAAAAAACAATATCCCACCAAAACGCAAATAGCGGGATAATCAAGTTGCATAAACAATTTCCCCTAAGTAAATTTATGGTAATACATGGTTGGTAACCAACCTTAATAATAGTCGTACTAGACAGGGGTATTTAACTATATCATCTTGGAACGATAAATGCGTAGCGGACGATCGTTACAAATCGTGGGGACGACTCACCCCTGTTGATAGTCTCAAAGCCGGGCAAAAAAAAATAAATTGATCCGATTTTAGTTAAATATTGGGAAAATGAATACTATATTTTAACGTCCTTAAGATGATACACTCCTAAAGATTTATTGTGTTCATCCACCACTTCACAAGCTAAATTTCCTACTAACCTAAGGACTTTGCCTTTAATGTATTTCGGCGCTAGTTTTGCAGCAAACAGATCAGAAGCTTTGCTTTGCGTAAAATTCCTTATGTAAATAGTCTGGCCAATCGTCAATCGGGGAATCCTATAACGGAAATTAGTATTTGTTTGAATTTTATTTCGAGCGGTACACAGATGTTTTTGAGCCTCTTGATAGATTTTCCACACCGCTTCTGGTTTGTGAGCTAGGTTGACATGGGTTCCCGTAAATTGAGAAACCTCCCGAAGAAGCGGGTAGACAGAGCCATGAAGAATAGCATGCTGTCCAAACACCATGAAATGCGGCGAGAAAGTGGTTGAGTCATGTATGCAATTTCTTAAAGCATGAGATATAGCACTAAGATTTTCATCCCAAACCCTCTGGTCGGATTTAATATAGGCTCGTAGGGAGGCGAGTAATGTCCGGTTAACACGCTCAGAAGCATTCGCCTGTGGCGAGTACTTTGCTGTGAATAGATGATTTACGCCATACTTCGAGCAGAGAACTTTCATAACCTGGGACTCAAATTGCCGCCCGTTATCGGTGACAATGACCTCCGGAACCCCGAACATCAAAAATATCTGATTCTCTAGGAACCTGCAAACTTCAGTCGAAGTTGCTTGTCGAACTGGTTTAGTCAAGACGAATTTTGTAAAATGATCAACCGCTATGAGAATTGAAGTGTTACCAGTCTTTGTTCTAGGATAAGGTCCTAGAAAATCTAGATAAATTCGCTGCCATGGTCGAAAGGTCATAGGAAGAGATCCAAATGGAGGGCGGGATTGGTAGTTTACGGCCTTGTTAGACTTACATATAGTGCAAGCACCAACAAAAGCTTTTACATCATTGTGAAGGTTTGGCCAAAAGTAGTACCGCTTAATCAGGTCTGATGTTTTATGGATTCCCAAGTGGGCAGATGTGGGAGGGCAATGTGCGGACGCAAGTACGGCAGATCTCAAGGTTTCGGGAATGATTAATTTCCAGTTTGAAATATCAAAGCTTGATTCCTCAGCTTCATAAGGTCTAACGTTTATATAAGCATGATTTCCCAGAGTTTTAAGATTTGTTTTGGTGCGAGACTGTTCAATATTCCGGATCAGGGCTTGATATTCGACGGATTTAAAAGCAGGCGAATTTAGGTCGACGTGTATCGGAGTGTCATCATCAGGTGATACAGAAATCTCGAGAGATTCCATTTCCATTCGCGATAATGCATCCGGAACGGCATTTTGAGTACCTTTGCGGTATTCAATCTCGAAGTTATAGCCTTGTAATTTGAGGCTCCAACGTGCTAGTCGACCAGATGCATCTTTCAGTGACATGAGCCACGTTAGACTCGAGTGGTCTGTAATGACAGTAAACGGCATGCCTTCCACATATGCCCGAAACTTCCTGATGGCGAGAACAGCGGCAAGACACTCCTGCTCTGTGACGCTATAGTTGCGTTGAGCTGGGTTCAATTTGTGGGACATAAAAGCAATCGGCCTATCGTGCCCATCATCATCTTTTTGAAATAGCACTGCGCCAACGCCTACACTACTGGCATCGCACTGGATATAGAAGCGTTTGTCATAATTAGGCGTCACCAGAACCGGAGCGGAAGTCAACGCAGATTTAAGCGATTCGAATGACCGCTGTACCTCGTTGGACCACACAAATTTTTGATTCTTTTTCAACAGGCTAGTTAGAGGTGCGGATAATGCAGAATAACTGTTAATAAATCGGCGGTACCATCCGGTGATCCCTAAAAATCTCCTGACCTGCCGAACGTTCTTAGGCGTGGGGAACCTAACAATGGCCTCTACCTTTTCCAGGTTAGGCCGCAGACCTCCCTCACCAACTACATAACCGAGGTAGTCTATCCGTTTTAACAAGAATTTGCTTTTGTCGACATTTATCGTTAAGCCAGCTTTCGTTAACCTTTCAGCAATGTCAGCTAGCAACGACAAATGTTCGTCAAAGTCAGAAGAGGTGACTAACAGATCGTCAAGATAGACAAACACTCGGTCATGCAGGTGATGGGGGACGACTTTATGCATTAACCTGCACAAGGTTTGTGGCGCGTTGCAAAGCCCAAAGGGCATAACACGAAACTGATATACAGGGCGTCCGGGGATTGTAAAGGCGGTCTTTTCTTTCGAGTTAGAATCCAAAGGAATCTGCCAAAAAGCGTCCTTTAAATCCAAACTAGAAATAAATTTGGTCCTATCCAGTCGGCTGATCAACCCATCTATAAGAGGTAAGGGATATGCATCTTTTTTGGTTGCAAGATTCAGTTTTCTCGCATCAAGACACAGTCTGGTTTTCCCATTAGTCTTCCTCACGACCGCCATAGGAGAGCTCCAGGCGCTTGAACTTTCCTCAATGACTTTTAATTCCAGCATACGATCAATCTCTTTGTACATTTCCTGCTGCACAGCCGGAGAAACCGCATAGTGACGTTGCTTGATTGGGAGGGCGTCACCTACTTCGATCGTATGGAAGAGAAGATTGGTTCGGCCTAATCCGTGTTTCTCACAACTCGGAAATTTATCGATGACATTCTGCAGTTGGTGGCGGTGGTTATCAGAAAGTTCATGTTGGTCATTATATGGCTTGGTATTAATAACATTTGAAGACGAGGCAATTTCAGATACAACCATTGGCTTTAGTCCAAAAATATCCCAAAAATCGCATCCGAGATATAATGTTTGGTTTAACGACGGCACTACAAATAACCGCATGAAATAAGTTTTATTAATATAACTCACTTCGACATGAACATAACCTATAACTTTTTGGTGAGAGCCGCCGGCCGTTTGGATGGACGCATTGACAGGATTGAGATGTAACTTGTGATCATTAATAAATTTCTCTGAATTTTTGCCTAGAGCGCTTATGTTGGCACCGCTGTCAAGTAGCCCAGAAATTTCTGTTCCGTCAATTTTTACTAGAGCATACGGCCTAATATCTTCTGGAGTAGGAGGTTCGCTAATAATAGATCGTGTTAATAACGAACTAATGCTTCTTCGGGTTCTAAAATATTTCGAAGGGCGTGACGCCGTTGAGCGAGAGCTGATAAATAGCGATGGAGGTAATAAAGTTGATATTCTTATGGGGTTGGTGTTGATGGGCTCTGGTGATTCGTTGAGCTGGTAGGAGGCCGGACTAGACTCTGTCGAGAATGAGGGGCCTCGGGGGTATTCATTCTCGAGCTCCGGTTTACCTGGAATCTAGCGCAATAAGTACAATGTGGTTTAAGCACATCTGGCGTCCCACATCCGTAACAAAAATCTCGAGTTTTCGGGATATCGCAGTCCATATATGGATGACCTGGGTGGCCGCAATTCCAGCACTTCATATTAGGTAAGGGTTGTACCGGTTTTGTCAAGGTACATGACCGCAGCGCATTAACCTGAGGGTGTTGTTCTTCTGTTGGTTTCGTATTAAATACTGTATGTCTAGGGTGACCACAATTCAAGCACTTAATATTAGGTAGGGATGGTCCCGGATTAGACAAGGGACCCGAACGTAGCGCATCAACCTGAGGGTATTCTTCTATTGGATTGGTATTAAATACTGTATGGGCTGGCATGTTTTGGGAAATCTCATGGATCCGGGGAAAACTTGGAGGTTTATAGAACGACGTTGCTTCCGGACAATACCCCACACTACTCCAAGCATCCTCTGTTGCTATGCACGTGCTTACCAAATCGGGAATCGTGTTAATTACGCGCCCCGCTAAGTGTACGCGTAACCCATAACGCATATTTTTCATTAATATTTCCAACATTTGACTATCTTTCAGTGGTTCTTTCAGAGGGAGAACCAGTGATAAAATATCGTAGTAGAAGTCCGAAAATGACTCTTTAGGTTTCTGTTTACGACTACCGACCAATCGCATTATGTCGACGTCTGTTCGGCGGTCTTGAAAACGATGAATAAATGCATTACGTAAAAAGTTCCAATCACATCCCGGATTCCGACGTAACGTAAGCCAGTAGTGTTCGTTTGCTGTACCAGTAAGTATAAAAGCTACGTCATTGACCAGCTGTGCCAACGGAATGGCATTAGTGTGAGCCAGATGTTCCACTCGATAAAAAAAATTCTCAACCGCAGTACCTCCTAATGATCCATCATAAGATAATCTCCACTTATGCACTGGAGTCGATGGTGCTTTGGCTTGGGGAGTTCGATGTTGGTTAAGATTATCATAGCAGGTCGATTCGTGGAAGATTGGCCTAGAATCTGGCGGTGCGTTTGGAGGAACAGTAAAGGTAGGCCTCTCGTTCGGTGGATGAGGGTAGTGTGCCGTTTGACTTGATGCCCAATAATACTGTGGTATAATAGATCCGTTGTCTCGATTAATTGGCAGCGGCACGCTTGGCTGTGGTGGTGGCAATGGTCTTATTGGTATATTATCGTTGTTAAAGGGTTGTGAAATGTACGGTGTGATAGCATTGTTGGATATATTTTGGTTGAAGTGTTGCGGGAGGGGTACCATATTGCTATTCTCAGAGATTATGTTTGGTGAGGTAAATCTGACCTGTGATTGCTCGACCACACCAGGTGGTGTCGCAGATGTATGGCCAATTACGTTTACCTTGGAGTTGGTTGGGGTTGATGATGTTCCGGGAATTTGAATGTCCGAATTTGGTTGGGGTGCTGATATCATAAGCTCTAAAAGTTCGGTGGCATCTAACTGAACTAAGCTTAGTTCAGCTACGGACTCATTAATCTGGTTTTCGGTTGTAAATCGGTTGATAACTTCAAGTAAAGTATCACTAAACTGGATGAGTTTTAAAGCAGCCTTACGAACGGGATCTAAAAGGGATACCCGGTTCATCCGCCCCTTTAAATGAAGAATTTTGTGAGTAATAGCATCAAATTCGTTTTGATTAAAATTCGTATTTTGAATACAGTTAAGCAGGCGGAACTGTAAATTTTGCAGTTTGAAGCTGCACACCGTCACTTCATTATGCGGGGCAATAAGGGCTTGTCGATGAGGTTGTCTCGGTGACAGTGTATCGTCTTTCGCCTCTTTCTCTAACTGTTCTTGTAAAATTTTCGAATTGTCAACATTTCTGATTTCTAATTCAACTTGTAACTCGTCGGCCGCCAGCAACTCGAAGCGTAATATGAGAGGCGTCATGATTGTGAAATAACAGAAAATTATAAACAAAATTAATTAACGGTTTAACCTACAATTACGTATTGAAAAAAAAACAAAAAAAAAATTGCGTAATAAAACTAAATTGGATAGAAAGAAAAAAAAATGAAAATTAAATTTTACCGACTTATACAATTAAGCTGTTGGATCAAGCTTGTCATAAATCATCACAAGTCGTATTAATAGTTTAAGTAAAATAATTCAATTTTATAAATAAGGATGAGGCTAAGATAGGTTCTTAGTAGAGGTATGTTCCCGTTTGCAAGAAGGAAAGGGTTTAGGGACCAAAATTAAAGAATAAGATGAACCATGTCGTACTAAATGATTCAACGATCCATTTGGAATCTTGAATCGGATTCATTCGTAATGGTTCATTAAATTGACATTTCGATTTATATTTATAGTTTGTTAGCTAACACCGTTGCCAACACTGAACTTTAATACGGTGCGAAACCACAAATATACGGGTAAAATCCAATTAAATCAGGTTGAGGCTAACATTAAGGTCAATAGTCGATGGCTAGAATTAACGCGAAACCCCCAAAATTATAAAATAGGACTACACAATTAATGAAAATTACATAAAAATGTTTAGTTATCATACGATACTAACAGCTGATTCAATTAAATACTAAGCTACGAGCTGCGCGTATGATAAGAAAATTAAGAAAGTGAACTGTTGTTTGGCAGAAGGCCGGAGGTAAGCTGTAAACCGAGTTTGGGCGCCACTGTAACATGTCTTGTCCTAGGGACTGACAGTTAACAGAAATTTTCCCCACTCAGAGGCTTAAGGGCGGTCATGTTTAGCCGGCTAAGGCTCAGGGTAATGGGGTGGGCTTTCCTAAAGCATGAGTGGGACGTGCTAGACCGCAGGGATAACGGTAGGATCAGAAAAAGGAAAAGAAAACAGGGATGCAAACGGGATCTACTCACCTAACTTACCTAGGCCTCATCCTTAGTTATAGCTAATTTAGCCTCTCATTCTGAAAAGCAAACAACACTTTTCGAACAGCAAAATATTACAAAAGTGTAATAAGTTAAGGTAGCCCCAAAGAAATATAATACTAATATCAGAAAAACACAAACTTTAAATGAACAACCAATACCCATAACGTTAATATTTTTCTTTTAATGAATAAACCAATCATAAATACTATTTAATCACTAAATTACACAAAAAAAAACCGGAATAATTACATCTAAAAAATTACGGCTAGGATGACGTCATCAAATCGTGATGATAGCTAATAATGTCATTGGGAAATCTAACGGATACGCGTAGAGAATCATTCCAAAGCCGCGGAAAGTAATCATTAGCTGTCATACGAGAAACTTAACTAACTTAATAAAATTAATAATTATCAAAATAAAAAAAAAAAATAGTAACTAACTTAATTAAGGTGTTACTTAAGAATTCAACATTAGATAGAAAGAACAAAATTCTTTATAATAAATTGATCGAAAATTAATATTTTGTTCGAGAATATAATAATATAAAAGATACGATAAATATAGAAATATTAAATAAAAATTAAATTCAAAAACTTGCGCAAGTTGACGGTGAAGATGCCGATGACGGTGGTTGAGGTAGTATATCCAAATGATGAACGATGGCCATGACAGTATCCTTGTACAGTATATGCTGTGTTGACGTTGACTTTCAAGAATTCCGTTAAACGGAATAATTTTGTTTTTGTTGGAAAACGAAACACGTGATTTTTTTTTTCTCTTCTTCGAATTACTCAACTTGGTCTTAACCCCACTATTAAACTACACAGTTCAAATATCTAGGAAGGGTGTAATTTCTTCACACAACACGGATTAAGACCTTATTTTCACCACGCACCATGCGTTCGTATTTAGGTGGAGTTCGCACGGTATTTTGTATTCCCTTGCCCGATTTATAACAAGAGCATACACACTAGTATTTTGTTGATTTTTTTTTTCTTCACGTTTTAGTTTATTTAACCGGGAATTAAATTCTGCGGATTTATTTGGCGCACAATAAAGTCCCATTCACCATAGATTATTATCACATATAATAAGTTTTCGGACTTATGAATTATTAGTATACGAATTATTATAGAGTTTATTATTTGTACTTAGCTTAACTTATTATTATTATTTTATTTTATTATTTGGTTTTTATTCACTACCACACCCAATTTTTTTATTGAGAAAAAGTTTTTATCGGAGGTAACAGTTTTTTTTTTTCTACTTAGTTGCACCCACCAACGGTATTATAATTGGTTATTAACTAAAATTGGTTATTATACTTAATGAATTTAACTTTAACAAAATTTTACAAAGTTATTTAAATTTTGTGTATTATTAGTATTAATATACAAAGTAAAATTTATTATTTTCTTTGTTTAACTAACATATTTGCCAACCCGGCAGTGATTAATTAATATGCAAAAGCACTGATCCAACTTGATCTATCTTTTATTTAGAAAAAAAAACTGACTGACCGACGATGATCGACTCATCAAAATTATTCAAAAACTGAACCCCGTTTTTATGAATGTTTACCAATTTATAGGTTTTCACGAAAAAAAACAATATCCCACCAAAACGCAAATAGCGGGATAATCAAGTTGCATAAACAATTTCCCCTAAGTAAATTTATGGTAATACATGGTTGGTAACCAACCTTAATAATAGTCGTACTAGACAGGGGTATTTAACTATATCATCTTGGAACGATAAATGCGTAGCGGACGATCGTTACACTACCCTGGGTGTATGTTTTTATGGTAGCCTAGATCATATTCTAAATATATACATGAGCAACATAAGATTCACACTTGCCGTCAGTAACCTTCCATACATTTTTGAAGTCATTTTATTGTAAAATGTTTTCAGTTTTTTAACAAAAGTGTTAGAAAAACCCCCCTGTAACTACCCTGGGTGTATGTTTTTATGGTAGCCTAAATCATAATCTATATACATGAGCAACATAAGATTCACACCTGCCGTCAGTAACCTTCTATACATTTTTGAAGTCATTTTAATGTGAAATGTTTTCAGTTTTTTAACAAAAGTGTTAGAAAAACCCCCCTGTAACTACCCTGGGTGTATGTTTTTATGGTAGCCTAGATCATAATCTATATGCATGAGCAACATAAGATTCACACCTGCCGTCAGTAACCTTCCATACATTTTTGAAGTCACTTTATTGTAAAATGTTTTCAGTTTTTTAAAAAAAGTGTTAAAAAAACCCCCCTGTAACTACCCTGGGTGTATGTTTTTATGGTAGCCTTTTATGGACGCCAGGTGTGAATCTTATGTTGCTCATGTACATAGAATATGATTTAGGCTACCATAAAACCATACACCCTGGGTAGTTACAGGGGGGTTTTTCTAACACTTTTGTTAAAAAACTGAAAACATTTTACAATAAATGACTTCAAAAATGTATGGAAGGTTACTGACGGCAGGTGTGAATCTTATGTTGCTCATGCATATAGATTATGATCTAGGCTACCATAAAAACATACACCCAGGGTAGTTACAGGGGGGTTTTCCTAACACTTTTGTTAAAAAACTGAAAACATTTCACATTAAAATGACTTCAAAAATGTATGGAAGGTTACTGACGGCAAGTGTGAATCTTATGTTGCTCATGCATATAGAATATGATTTAGGTTACCATAAAAACATACACCCAGGGTAGTCACAGGGGGGTTTTTCTAACACTTTTGTTAAAAAACTGAAAACATTTCACATTAAAATGACTTCAAAAATGTATGGAAGGTTACTGACGGCAAGTGTGAATCTTATGTTGCTCATGCATATAGAATATGATTTAGGTTACCATAAAAACATACACCCAGGGTAGTTACAGGGGGGTTTTTCTAACACTTTTGTTAAAAAACTGAAAACATTTTACAATAAATGACTTCAAAAATGTATGGAAGGTTACTGACGGCAGGTGTGAATCTTATGTTGCTCATGCATATAGATTATGATCTAGGCTACCATAAAAACATACACCCAGGGTAGTTACAGGGGGGTTTTTCTAACACTTTTGTTAAAAAACTGAAAACATTTCACATTAAAATGACTTCAAAAATGTATGGAAGGTTACTGACGGCAAGTGTGAGTCTTATGTTGCTCATGCATATAGATTATGATTTAGGCTACCATAAAAACATACACCCAGGGTAGTTACAGGGGGGTTTTTCTAACACTTTTGTTAAAAAACTGAAAACATTTTACAATAAAATGACTTCAAAAATGTATGGAAGGCTACTGACGCCAGGTGTGAATCTTATGTTGCTCATGTATATAGAATATGATCTAGGCTACCATAAAAACATACACCCAGGGTAGTTACAGGGGGGTTTTTCTAACACTTTTGTTAAAAAACTGAAAACATTTCACATTAAAATGACTTCAAAAATGTATGGAAGGCTACTGACGCCAGGTGTGAATCTTATGTTGGTCATGTACATAGAATATGATCTAGGCTACCATATAAACATACACCTAGGGTAGTTACAGGGGGGTTTTTCTAACACTTTTGTTAAAAAACTGAAAACATTTCACATTAAAATGACTTCAAAAATGTATGGAGGGTTACTGACGGCAAGTGTGAATCTTATGTTGCTCATGCATATAGATTATGTTCTAGGCTACCATAAAAACATACACCTAGGGTAGTTACAGGGGGGTTTTTCTAACACTTTTGTTAAAAAACTGAAAACATTTTACAATAAAATGACTTCAAAAATGTATAGAAGGTTACTGACGGCAAGTGTGAATCTTATGTTGCTCATGCATATAGATTATAATCTAGGCTACCATAAAAACATACACCCAGGGTAGTTACAGGGGGGTTTTTCTAACACTTTTGTTAAAAAACTGAAAACATTTTACAATAAAATGACTTCAAGAATGTATGGAAGGTTACTGACCGCAAGTGAGTATCTTATGTTGCTCATGCATATAGATTATGATCTAGGCTACCATAAAAACATACACCCAGGGTAGTTACAGGGGGGTTTTCCTAACACTTTTTTTAAAAAACTGAAAACATTTTACAATTAAATGACTTCAAAAATGTATGGAAGGTTACTGACGGCAGGTGTGAATCTTATGTTGCTCATGCATAAAGATTATGATCTAGGCTACCATAAAAACATACACCCAGGGTAGTTACAGGGGGGTTTTTCTAACACTTTTGTTAAAAAACTGAAAACATTTCACATTAAAATGACTTCAAAAATGTATGGAAGGCTACTGACGCCAGGTGTGAATCTTATGTTGCTCATGTACATAGAATATGATCTAGGCTACCATATAAACATACACCCAGGGTAGTTACAGGGGGGTTTTTCTAACACTTTTGTTAAAAAACTGAAAACATTTTACAATAAAATGACTTCAAAAATGTATGGAAGGTTACGGACGGCAAGTGTGAATCTTATGTTGCTCATGCATATAGATTATGATCTAGGCTACCATAAAAACATACACCCAGGGTAGTTACAGGGGGGTTTTTCTAACACTTTTGTTAAAAAACTGAAAACATTTCACATTAAAATGACTTCAAAAATGTATGGAAGGCTACTGACGCCAGGTGTGAATCTTATGTTGCTCATGTATATAGAATATGATCTAGGCTAGCATAAAAACATACACCCAGGGTAGTTACAGGGGGGTTTTTCTAACACTTTTGTTAAAAAACTGAAAACATTTCACATTAAAATGACTTCAAAAATGTATGGAAGGTACTGACGGCAGGTGTGAATCTTATGTTGCTCATGCATATAGATTATGATCTAGACTACCATAAAAACATACACCCAGGGTAGTTACAGGGAGGTTTTTCTAACACTTTTGTTAAAAAACTGAAAACATTTCACTTTAAAATGACTTAAAAAATGTAAGGAGTGCTATCAATGATGTCGTTTTTTTTATGTTGCCCTGTATTTGCATAATGATGATTATGGTAGTTTTTGTATATTTTGAGAGTCCTTACACTATACATACGCAATTCGTTTTTCAAAGAAAATTAACGTTCTTTGCTTCAAAACGTTTAAACAAAAATTTTCTCTTCTTTTTCATAAATTCTTTGATTTTTCATAAAACTTTCTGCTGATAATTATTAATTTTCATAAAAATTCCAAAAATTTTCTGCTGGTTTCGAAAAATATCAGCAGAAAAAATTTCTTTTTTGTGATCATGATGCCTCTAGCGGTGAATAGCAAAACACGTTTTTTCTGCTGGAAATTTTCTGCTATCTTATACAGCATACCATTGCGACGATATCAGTAAACAAAACTTAGATTATGATATATCAAAAGACGCAGAAATAAAATCTGAGATGATTGACGGTGATTTGCTAAATTGTAAATATTAACCGAAAAATTAGCAAAAAACCAAATTCCTTGTAAAAAAAAGAAAGCAAAGTAAAGAACCAATCGTAAAATTTATTAATTGTATCATAAAAAAAGAACAATTTCTTTTTTCGATGATTGTATTCCTAATTAGTTTTACCAGAATACAACAGATGTAGTTAGTTTCTATGGCTTGTTTCGATGTATATCTATGTACATATGTATGTATATGCAAAAATCAAAAAGGTATATGGAAGATAAAAGCAAAAGGACGTTATCGATGTACAGCTGTGAAACCATAAATCAAAAAGAGAAAGATATGTCATGTAGAAGAAATCTCTTCATTGACACCAGCACTCGTGTCTATTTTTTGAACCCAAATAAAGAACGTGTGTTTGTGTTTGTTCACGTAAAATTGAAGATCGGCGCATTTGTTTTTATTTTATTCGTAAACCTAAACACATGTGTCGACGCGACGGTGTGACGAAATACGAAACGAAATGGAGAAATATTATTTTGTTTAGTAAAAATATGGAAAGGAGAATTGAAGGACGAACAAATATGTATGTTAAGGCCCCGATTCAAGGTAACACGTGGTCGATTTTCAAAGCTAAGACACAAAACACTGGTTTATTTTTTCTAGTAGATGGAGCGTACAGTACCATTTTGAAATCTTCATCAAATTTTGTATTTTCGTAATTTTTCATTTTTTATCTTTTGGAGACATGTGCATCGAAAATAAACATAAAACGAAAGAATGATTTTTTGTCCAAATACCTAATGGTTTAGTTACAACAACAAACATATTTATATATTGATTTTTGTTAATTTTCAGTTCTTATTATGAGGCGTTCGGGTATTTGTTGTTTGTTTTTACAATATTACAATCATAATGAAATAATTTAACTTTTTTATAAAGAAATCTGGCACAACGAGAAGAGAAGCAAAGTAGATGGTCACCTAAACTCAGGGACTGACCTCATTGAGCTCGATTTAACGTAATGATTTAAATTATTAATATTTCGGGTGCATTTTCACATAAGTTTTTTAGTCACTCAAATATCTAAAGACAGATCTAAAGAGACTGATCGTATCCCCTAGGGGGATATTAAAACTGTATTGCTCATTTTCCACGAATGATTAAATTATTTGTATGTATGTATATATGTATGTAATACATAATAGGAAGTCTGGTAAATTTCAGTCAGTTCTATACATTCCATTAAATGAGTTTTAACTTGCTGGCACCAGAATTTAATGAATTTTCAAAGACTCCAATTCAACATATCTACTTTTCCGAGATGGGGTCGTATCTCGTAATTCAATCATAATTCCGAATTACGAATGAATGGTAATTTTTCAACCGCTCAAGTACAACAAGCCTCTGGAAGTCTCTTAACCGTATACGGTTAGCGTGAATCACTCGCAATTAACATAGCGACCACTGATGTAACCAGCGCAATGTTCAGATGTTAATTTTAGAATGCCTTCATAAATGTGTAAAAGACAATCCCGATTATTAAAAATCGCGCGTTATACCGTTGACAGACACAAACTAGATAACCTCGTTATTTAGAATATTAAGTTATTTCTGCCTGTCTGTCTGTACTCGATTTTTTCAAAACAGAATTATTAAGTTTTCATAACTAGATAAATGTAATCCATCCCGATAAATTAGGCACACTCGCAAAAATCGCGTTTCTATTATGTAGTCACAACAATTTATTTATTACGATTATTATAATTTAATTTTCAATCTAGATAAATGAAAATCGCGATAAATTTTGTGTTTGTCTACGGCATTGCACATCAAGTGAATGACGCGTTATGATAAAAATATCTTCAATCATGGAGAAGATTTACGGAAATTGTTTGCAAATTACGAGTCAACAAAACCAATGCCTTCTAAACTACTGGCCGCTTACACCAAATAATGACGACACGCTAAGTCGACGTTGTTGTTGCTTTCTCTAGTTGCTTTGTTAGTGTAAATATCCTAAAATTATTATTGCGCAGTCTCGGTATAGACTTAAATTGACGTCATGTGCGAAAAATGAGAGTAGTAAAAGGCCAGTAGTATAGAAGGCATTGACAAAACGCAGCGAATCCTTTAACAGTTTGCAAATAAATATTTTTGTTTTGAAACTAGTTCAGTTGAATAAAAAATTATGCCCATTGCGAAACACTTTCCTATATATACATATTTATTTTAACACAAGAACAAGAGCTTGACAACAAGATCGTGGCAGATCTTTGATTTATGTTTTAATTGATACTTAATCGGAAACTATAATATAATAAACATTTTAAATCGTTTTTTAAACCCTTTTACCTTCTCGTGTCGCGTGTCTCCCCAAATAAATTGTTAACATTTCATTCTTGTTGGTTCACTTGTAGATCGATTTAATGAGCTGGGAAGTATAATGGCAGAGTATTTGTCTCAGGAGAACAACGTTGCGACTTAAACCCCAAATGTCATTAACATATGCTAATGTCAGTTGCTCTAGCCTATATTGAGCTCACGTATGACGTTTTATAAGAATAAATTGAAAAGCATTTGGCCGATAGGATCATCTTACTTCTTTCTCATACTCACGATGCAATTTTAAATGTTGCCGAAAGTTTATCTTTGCTGTATACCTTGAATTAAGAGTCCTCAGTAATTTGCACATAGATATCAGATGCTGTTGCACGCCTATTGAAAGTTTTTCAATAAACTACAAAATTACGATTTGGTCGGTAGTCCATAATGGTACTCGTGGCTAAGATTCAATCGCTGTAAACAACTTTGCTGGTCACTATGTTTTCTAAGCCAACCAGTGTTTAACAAAGCTACGATATAGATGCTACAATTTAATCGATCTCTTTAATAAACAAATTGAAATGTAACAAGCTTAAAATATCGAATGGAATTTGAAAATGCCTGAACCAATTCTAATCAACTAATTCAGTATTTTACTTTGGTTTTAGCAATTGTAATGGTGTTATTGTGATTGTTCTGTATATTGGTATATTTCAGCACTCTCGAATTTAATTCACAAATCGTAGGAAATTCTTCCATTTAGCGTCACTATCTGTGTGACAAACGAATATGATAATCGACACTTACTTATACACAATCAACTTCCCAACCACCACCCCATACTTTCTTTCCTTTAACGCTGGATCGCGGATAAATTTGAATTTTTGACTTATAGATGGCTAATGTGTAAGAATCACAACAATCAGTTTCGAACAAATGATGACTATTGATTTGAAAAAATCAGTCTTCTCATCAGGTCGCGACGACTGATGTTGCATTATTACATTGGAATATTGTCTATATATATAGAACATACCATGTAGTTGTACTACTAGCGAATTACTGCATAGCGTACGAAATTTGATTCTTTCATATTTCCATCTATATTCTATTTTAACAACTAACTTTTCGCATTCACGAATTTTATTATATATTTTACTTTGGTTTTAGCAATTGTAATGGTGTTATTGTGATTGTTCTGTATATTGGTATATTTCAGCACTCTCGAATTTAATTCACAAATCGTAGGAAATTCTTCCATTTAGCGTCACTATCTGTGTGACAAACGAATATGATAATCGACACTTACTTATACACAATCAACTTCCCAACCACCACCCCATACTTTCTTTCCTTTAACGCTGGATCGCGGATAAATTTGAATTTTTGACTTATAGATGGCTAATGTGTAAGAATCACAACAATCAGTTTCGAACAAATGATGACTATTGATTTGAAAAAATCAGTCTTCTCATCAGGTCGCGACGACTGATGTTGCATTATTACATTGGAATATTGTCTATATATATAGAACATACCATGTAGTTGTACTACTAGCGAATTACTGCATAGCGTACGAAATTTGATTCTTTCATATTTCCATCTATATTCTATTTTAACAACTAACTTTTCGCATTCACGAATTTTATTATATATTTTACTTTGGTTTTAGCAATTGTAATGGTGTTATTGTGATTGTTCTGTATATTGGTATATTTCAGCACTCTCGAATTTAATTCACAAATCGTAGGAAATTCTTCCATTTAGCGTCACTATCTGTGTGACAAACGAATATGATAATCGACACTTACTTATACACAATCAACTTCCCAACCACCACCCCATACTTTCTTTCCTTTAACGCTGGATCGCGGATAAATTTGAATTTTTGACTTATAGATGGCTAATGTGTAAGAATCACAACAATCAGTTTCGAACAAATGATGACTATTGATTTGAAAAAATCAGTCTTCTCATCAGGTCGCGACGACTGATGTTGCATTATTACATTGGAATATTGTCTATATATATAGAACATACCATGTAGTTGTACTACTAGCGAATTACTGCATAGCGTACGAAATTTGATTCTTTCATATTTCCATCTATATTCTATTTTAACAACTAACTTTTCGCATTCACGAATTTTATTATATATTTTACTTTGGTTTTAGCAATTGTAATGGTGTTATTGTGATTGTTCTGTATATTGGTATATTTCAGCACTCTCGAATTTAATTCACAAATCGTAGGAAATTCTTCCATTTAGCGTCACTATCTGTGTGACAAACGAATATGATAATCGACACTTACTTATACACAATCAACTTCCCAACCACCACCCCATACTTTCTTTCCTTTAACGCTGGATCGCGGATAAATTTGAATTTTTGACTTATAGATGGCTAATGTGTAAGAATCACAACAATCAGTTTCGAACAAATGATGACTATTGATTTGAAAAAATCAGTCTTCTCATCAGGTCGCGACGACTGATGTTGCATTATTACATTGGAATATTGTCTATATATATAGAACATACCATGTAGTTGTACTACTAGCGAATTACTGCATAGCGTACGAAATTTGATTCTTTCATATTTCCATCTATATTCTATTTTAACAACTAACTTTTCGCATTCACGAATTTTATTATATATTTTACTTTGGTTTTAGCAATTGTAATGGTGTTATTGTGATTGTTCTGTATATTGGTATATTTCAGCACTCTCGAATTTAATTCACAAATCGTAGGAAATTCTTCCATTTAGCGTCACTATCTGTGTGACAAACGAATATGATAATCGACACTTACTTATACACAATCAACTTCCCAACCACCACCCCATACTTTCTTTCCTTTAACGCTGGATCGCGGATAAATTTGAATTTTTGACTTATAGATGGCTAATGTGTAAGAATCACAACAATCAGTTTCGAACAAATGATGACTATTGATTTGAAAAAATCAGTCTTCTCATCAGGTCGCGACGACTGATGTTGCATTATTACATTGGAATATTGTCTATATATATAGAACATACCATGTAGTTGTACTACTAGCGAATTACTGCATAGCGTACGAAATTTGATTCTTTCATATTTCCATCTATATTCTATTTTAACAACTAACTTTTCGCATTCACGAATTTTATTATATATTTTACTTTGGTTTTAGCAATTGTAATGGTGTTATTGTGATTGTTCTGTATATTGGTATATTTCAGCACTCTCGAATTTAATTCACAAATCGTAGGAAATTCTTCCATTTAGCGTCACTATCTGTGTGACAAACGAATATGATAATCGACACTTACTTATACACAATCAACTTCCCAACCACCACCCCATACTTACTTTCCTTTAACGCTGGATCGCGGATAAATTTGAATTTTTGACTTATAGATGGCTAATGTGTAAGAATCACAACAATCAGTTTCGAACAAATGATGACTATTGATTTGAAAAAATCAGTCTTCTCATCAGGTCGCGACGACTGATGTTGCATTATTACATTGGAATATTGTCTATATATATATATAGAACATACCATGTAGTTGTACTACTAGCGAATTACTGCATAGCGTACGAAATTTGATTCTTTCATATTTCCATCTATATTCTATTTTAACAACTAACTTTTCGCATTCACGAATTTTATTATATATTTTACTTTGGTTTTAGCAATTGTAATGGTGTTATTGTGATTGTTCTGTATATTGGTATATTTCAGCACTCTCGAATTTAATTCACAAATCGTAGGAAATTCTTCCATTTAGCGTCACTATCTGTGTGACAAACGAATATGATAATCGACACTTACTTATACACAATCAACTTCCCAACCACCACCCCATACTTTCTTTCCTTTAACGCTGGATCGCGGATAAATTTGAATTTTTGACTTATAGATGGCTAATGTGTAAGAATCACAACAATCAGTTTCGAACAAATGATGACTATTGATTTGAAAAAATCAGTCTTCTCATCAGGTCGCGACGACTGATGTTGCATTATTACATTGGAATATTGTCTATATATATAGAACATACCATGTAGTTGTACTACTAGCGAATTACTGCATAGCGTACGAAATTTGATTCTTTCATATTTCCATCTATATTCTATTTTAACAACTAACTTTTCGCATTCACGAATTTTATTATAGCCATCTATAAGTCAAAAATTCAAATTTATCCGCGATCCAGCGTTAAAGGAAAGAAAGTATGGGGTGGTGGTTGGGAAGTTGATTGTGTATAAGTAAGTGTCGATTATCATATTCGTTTGTCACACAGATAGTGACGCTAAATGGAAGAATTTCCTACGATTTGTGAATTAAATTCGAGAGTGCTGAAATATACCAATATACAGAACAATCACAATAACACCATTACAATTGCTAAAACCAAAGTAAAATATATAATAAAATTCGTGAATGCGAAAAGTTAGTTGTTAAAATAGAATATAGATGGAAATATGAAAGAATCAAATTTCGTACGCTATGCAGTAATTCGCTAGTAGTACAACTACATGGTATGTTCTATATATATAGACAATATTCCAATGTAATAATGCAACATCAGTCGTCGCGACCTGATGAGAAGACTGATTTTTTCAAATCAATAGTCATCATTTGTTCGAAACTGATTGTTGTGATTCTTACACATTAGCCATCTATAAGTCAAAAATTCAAATTTATCCGCGATCCAGCGTTAAAGGAAAGAAAGTATGGGGTGGTGGTTGGGAAGTTGATTGTGTATAAGTAAGTGTCGATTATCATATTCGTTTGTCACACAGATAGTGACGCTAAATGGAAGAATTTCCTACGATTTGTGAATTAAATTCGAGAGTGCTGAAATATACCAATATACAGAACAATCACAATAACACCATTACAATTGCTAAAACCAAAGTAAAATATATAATAAAATTCGTGAATGCGAAAAGTTAGTTGTTAAAATAGAATATAGATGGAAATATGAAAGAATCAAATTTCGTACGCTATGCAGTAATTCGCTAGTAGTACAACTACATGGTATGTTCTATATATATAGACAATATTCCAATGTAATAATGCAACATCAGTCGTCGCGACCTGATGAGAAGACTGATTTTTTCAAATCAATAGTCATCATTTGTTCGAAACTGATTGTTGTGATTCTTACACATTAGCCATCTATAAGTCAAAAATTCAAATTTATCCGCGATCCAGCGTTAAAGGAAAGAAAGTATGGGGTGGTGGTTGGGAAGTTGATTGTGTATAAGTAAGTGTCGATATTATCATATTCGTTTGTCACACAGATAGTGACGCTAAATGGAAGAATTTCCTACGATTTGTGAATTAAATTCGAGAGTGCTGAAATATACCAATATACAGAACAATCACAATAACACCATTACAATTGCTAAAACCAAAGTAAAATATATAATAAAATTCGTGAATGCGAAAAGTTAGTTGTTAAAATAGAATATAGATGGAAATATGAAAGAATCAAATTTCGTACGCTATGCAGTAATTCGCTAGTAGTACAACTACATGGTATGTTCTATATATATAGACAATATTCCAATGTAATAATGCAACATCAGTCGTCGCGACCTGATGAGAAGACTGATTTTTTCAAATCAATAGTCATCATTTGTTCGAAACTGATTGTTGTGATTCTTACACATTAGCCATCTATAAGTCAAAAATTCAAATTTATCCGCGATCCAGCGTTAAAGGAAAGAAAGTATGGGGTGGTGGTTGGGAAGTTGATTGTGTATAAGTAAGTGTCGATTATCATATTCGTTTGTCACACAGATAGTGACGCTAAATGGAAGAATTTCCTACGATTTGTGAATTAAATTCGAGAGTGCTGAAATATACCAATATACAGAACAATCACAATAACACCATTACAATTGCTAAAACCAAAGTAAAATATATAATAAAATTCGTGAATGCGAAAAGTTAGTTGTTAAAATAGAATATAGATGGAAATATGAAAGAATCAAATTTCGTACGCTATGCAGTAATTCGCTAGTAGTACAACTACATGGTATGTTCTATATATATAGACAATATTCCAATGTAATAATGCAACATCAGTCGTCGCGACCTGATGAGAAGACTGATTTTTTCAAATCAATAGTCATCATTTGTTCGAAACTGATTGTTGTGATTCTTACACATTAGCCATCTATAAGTCAAAAATTCAAATTTATCCGCGATCCAGCGTTAAAGGAAAGAAAGTATGGGGTGGTGGTTGGGAAGTTGATTGTGTATAAGTAAGTGTCGATTATCATATTCGTTTGTCACACAGATAGTGACGCTAAATGGAAGAATTTCCTACGATTTGTGAATTAAATTCGAGAGTGCTGAAATATACCAATATACAGAACAATCACAATAACACCATTACAATTGCTAAAACCAAAGTAAAATATATAATAAAATTCGTGAATGCGAAAAGTTAGTTGTTAAAATAGAATATAGATGGAAATATGAAAGAATCAAATTTCGTACGCTATGCAGTAATTCGCTAGTAGTACAACTACATGGTATGTTCTATATATATAGACAATATTCCAATGTAATAATGCAACATCAGTCGTCGCGACCTGATGAGAAGACTGATTTTTTCAAATCAATAGTCATCATTTGTTCGAAACTGATTGTTGTGATTCTTACACATTAGCCATCTATAAGTCAAAAATTCAAACTAATTCAGTTTTATAGTGGGATTATAAGCCCATCTTAAAATAAACATAAGGTACTTAAATGGATGAGATTGGTTAGGCTGAACGAAACCCTTTATTCATTAATAAACTATTAGTAACACCCCACACTCCATTTTAAATGAAGATGCCCATTCGTAAGGAGGGAAATTCCAAATATCAATGCAGTTCCCATTTTTTGATATAGGATCTCGACTTTTTTTATTACAATAAAATCTTCTGATATACTTTTTAAGGGGTATGAGGCTTCTAAAATAACATAATGTTCGGCAATGAAATCAAATAGCTAAAACTTTTTCATCCTGTCATTAGAGAATATCATTCGACAGAACATAGAGTAGCGCAACTCCTTATATTATAGATCAAGTTAGTTCGTTTTCGAAACCGTCCAAAAAATGAGCTTCATCTCAGCGTTGTGAACAAGAAAATATCAGTCAGCAAGCACACGGCAAATGAGAAGCATGAGAAAGTTCGATTACTTATAATTGATGATATACGATCAAAATATAATCTCTATATAGAGCAAGAATCATCGCATGGATAAATTACATAACCAGATTAAGCAAATTTCATTAAAATTGTTAATGTTTCACCAAAAACTAAACTACAAAGAACTACAAAGCGCTGATAACGCCATATTTCACTACGAGTCTGTTGATACGAATCAAATTTTTATGGAAGTACCGACTGATTCAACTCTTTAGAATACGAGAGGATTGCGAAGGTAAGATAGCTTATGATAGCCGATAGTTTATATAAGATCTATCCTGAAGTTTACATCTTTTGTCTGTCAAGGTGGCTGTTCTTGATTTATCTGTATATTACTAATTTTATAGCAATAAATATTGACCCGCTTGTATTCACTGCTAGTAATCTGGTAATTGCTGTACTTGTTACATTTCCATAAGTAATTTTTTGTTACAAAATGTTAATTGATGTTGACTTACCATAGACGAGGTTGGTTACCAACTTCTGGTGGTTGGTCTCTTCATTTCATGGCCGGTTGGGGACCAACTTAAAATGAGAGATGGAATCCCTCGTTCATTCGTTCCTCGTTCAAATTTCGGGTATTTGCGCCTTTTTTGGATCAATCATTTTTTGGATCATATACACTCCAACGTCGCTAAAACCAATGAGAGGAAATGGAATATGTCGATTGAACATTTAAATACGTCGATAATGTGGCCATAATATTTATGAGACTTCAACTTGTGTCAGGTTCCAAATTCCTCCAATATGAATTTGATGGATGGATGGATGGATCCTGGCACACCAGGATTGGAGGTTTATTGACAAGTTCCGGAGAATTGGAGTTGCAAATTAAGAAGCCAATATCATTATTATTGATTCACCATTATTTAGAGTGTGCGATTAAGACTAACGGTTTTACAAATAACCAGATACAGGGACAGGACATGTTTGTAATAATTATAGAATTTGCCCGGTTCCAGATGTCTAGTAGTCAGAAGTAGTTAGAAAATTTGTTATATTTATATAAAACTAGCTGTACCCTGCCCGCTTTGCTCTTTGGTATAGAACATATTTTGTTGTTCCTTCAGGTGCGGTCACATATAATGATGACGGTTTTTCACAAGTGAGCGTCTAATTGGCAAAGTCAGAAGCATTGATATTCCAAATTTAAACCACAAACTTCTAGTGTGATTTGACACTTGAACTGACCTTGTGATTTGTTAATGGCCATATCAAAAGCTAGACGAATTGGGCATTGTATTCTTTTAAAATTAAATGGCATATCTGACGGAATTATAATAGGAATGTTTGGGATTAAAACTTCTTCTCGTTTGTATTTGCCAGTTAATATGGTTGCTCCAATTAAATATGTCATTCATTTTTTAACCGCAAGTCGGCATTACAAAGTTTTGGTTGGTTAATATTTCGTATTAAAATGATAGTACACCAATTTTTAATTGAAGAATATGTGGTGGTACTCCAGACAAATCTAATAAATTTAAAAATTCTGTAGGATAGTTTACCACTTCGTCTTGATCTATACCACAATCAATTGGTTTGTATGAAAATGTTTCACCAACATTTTTATTTTGAATGGCAGTATTTATATCATTAACGTCCTTGTTTTATGATGTCAATATTGGGCGATCACTTAACCAATTATGATTTAAGTTATTGTACAATATTTGGGTATACGCTTTCAATTAATTCTTCTTTTTAGTCTTTTAAAATACTAAAGTTTTGTGGAAATGGAATTGAATCAGTTGCACAATCAATTTGAATTTTTCCATTTCCTAATGTCTAATAATGATTTTGGAAATGTTATAGCCGATTCATCGTTTTGCAATTGAAAACGCATATATATTGTTAAATATAAATTTTTAAATGTTTCTCCAGAAATTATATGGGTTTAAACATTCGTTTGATTCACCAGCTGGAGTTGATCGGGTTATAACAGGTACCTATGTTAGTGTCTGTCTAAAATCACCTGATAATTATATTGTTCTACCATTAAATATCTGTTGGTTGTTGCATAAATCTTGTAACGTTTTATCTAATGCTCCTAATGATTTTTGATGTGCCATTGTGCATTCGTCCCAAATTATTGTTTTGCATTGTTCCAATACCTTTCCTGATGTTTTTGGTATGTTACATGTTGGTGTTTAAATTATTTGCATATTTAATGGGAGTTTTAGTACTGAATGAGGTGTTCTATTGCCATCTAATAATGTTTCTGCTATTCCTGAAAAAGCAATTGCTAATGCTATGTATGTTGATTTGCGATCTTATCAATGTAATTAATAAATCGAAAAAAACTCCCATAGAACCTGCCACTTCCAGTGGCTTACGACCCATAGAACATATATATATATATATAAATTTTTATTACGGTCCATACAGTAGTTTTTGAGTTTATCGACCGAAAATGCTCCTACGGAAGCTGCAAATTCCGGTGGGCCATTTTCAGCTAAAAACCATTCTCATGACCCATACAACATATACACCAATTTTTATCAACATTGGTACAGCAGTTCTTAATGTTACAAACACACACGTCATTATTATATACATTTGATCGTCTTGTGAACGGCAAAATGACCGGTAACTTAATCAAGAATTACAAACCCAAATTTATTTGATTTTTTTGATAGTTTGATGGTTTTTTTAGATCTGGCAACCCGCCATCAAATTCAATTGGTTTTTGAAATTTGGAATCGGGGGTATTATTATGCAAACATAAAGTCATTACGTTATTTAAAGTGTTTTGGATTGTCGGTTCTAAATGTGAAACACAAATCCTAATGATTGATCTTTTTGTTTTCAATAAAAACTCAAAATTAGTTTGAGTCGATAATCGTAAATCGTACTGAAGACTGCCGCATGAAAATTGTCTACGAGCTAAGTGCAACCAGTGCAACATAATAAAGTTAAAAATGTGTATATTGTAATTGTTGTTGTAATGCACTTGTTGTTGCACCGTTTCGAGATCACACTTAACTTTGTGATTTTGTACCCTAGTATACATCTTGAATATATAGAAAAAAAAAATGAGCTTGAGGTGTAATTTTAACCAACAAACGATCAGATCTGCTTGTATAAAATTATGTATCGTGAATTACGAGATGTAAATTCAAGATAAACAAAATAAAATCAATTCCTCGTGAAAATTTTGATAAATGGGTTTATTATTGTAAATCACTACATCAACAACAACAACACAAAGTTTAATTTTCAATCTCATCATTTTTGTGTTTATCACCTCACCAACTATTGTTATAGGACATTCATACTACTCCAAATGTACACACATCTGTACAGAATTGCTACGTACATAATATATATGTATTCATATCTCATTAAAATACTTATCTTTTCATTCTCTATAAGTAGATAAAATACAAATACAATTTACTATGGTATTTATTAGCGATTGAAAGCAAACCATCTCATTTTCATACACACCACTAAAAAATATTGTTAGTTTCACAGCTGTTCATTGATAACGCCCTTTTGCTTTTATCTTCCATATACATACATATGTACATAGATATACATCGAAACAAGGCATAGAAACTAACTACATCTGTTGTATTCTGGTAAAACTAATTAGGAATAAAATCAATAAATTTTACGAGTGGTTCTTTACTTTGCTTTCTTTTCTTTTACCAAAGGAATTTGGTTTTTTGCTAATTTTTCGGTTAATATTGTTACGGTGACACCTAGATTAGAGTAGAATATGTTAATTTCATTAATAGTTCAATTGCATTTATGATTTACTCAACATTTAGGCGTTATTTCTATACTAACATATTTGCTCGATGCGCATTTAGGATTATTCTGGAAACAAATATTTTGGTATATAAAGGCGCGCGTTGACGTGAAATGCTGAGTCTTATTTTAAACGTGATACAGTGAAGGTTAAATAGAAAGATTATTAAAGTGATTATTAAAGCGATTATTAAAGTGATAATTAAAAAGTGTGTTATAATTATAATAATTAATTGGGAATTTTGTGTTGTATAATAAATTGTGTTGTATAATAAATTGTGTTGTGTAAATAAATTGTGTGAGTTCAAATTTGAAGCAGTTGTATTTATTCACAATCCAGTGATTCGAACCTTGAGTGACAAGGCAAAATCGTAGCAATTGGTGACAGCGGTGGGATTGTGAATAATAAAGAAAATGATACTCTACGAATTAAAGCTTGCGCAATTAAAGGAGCAGCTGAAACAGCGAGGTTTGGCCAGTGAAGGCACAAAAGCTAGTTTGGTGGAGCGACTACGTGAGGTCATGGAGAAGGAAGGTTTAAATCCAGACGTGTATGATTTCGAGGAGGAAAAAACGGACGAGATCAGTATGGATAAGAAAGAAAAGGACGTACAAACGGTGGTCGAAACAACACAAAACCCATCTGGAAGTTTTGATTTATCGCAGTTGATGGCTGCTATGAATATGATGGGACAACAGTTGGGTGGAATTAAACAATCGATGGAGCAACAAGGAGCAGACATTAAACAATCGAACGCGGACATTAAACAATCGAACGCGGACATTAAACACCAAATAGAAGATTGCCAAAATAAAATAGACGAGAAGTTTCTGGAGTTATCATCTACGCTACACGGTAAAGTGGAAAAACTGCAAACAGAAGTACACGCAGAAATTCAAAATGTTAAAGGGACGGTTCAACAAAAATTTGAATCGGTTAAACAAGATTTTCAACGTCTCGAGAAGGAGCTCCAAGATGTCAAGGCGAATGGAACGACACAACAAGTGATCCAGACGGTTAATGCAGTTAAGATAAAACCACCAACATTTGATGGAACAACATCCTTCAGCATTTTTAAGTTCCAATTCGAAACGGCGATTAAGCAAAATCAGTGGACTGAAGAACAATGTGTTGCAGCGTTAATTGTGGCTCTTAAAGGCGAAGCGGCAGAAACACTACAAATCATTCCCGAGCAGGAACGGAACATTTATACGGGAATCATGAAGGCGTTAGATCGGAAATACGGAAGTGACCACAAACGAGAAATCTATCGCATGGAATTGAAAGGTCGATACCAAAGAGGAGGAGAATCGCTTCAGGAATTTTCATCGACAATTGAGCGGCTCGCGCATTTAGCCCATTCAAATATGTCGGCCGATTACATGGAGCGAATTAAAATAGATGCATTCATTGACGGTATTCGAGATCCTGAGACGCGCAGAGCGGTGATGTTGTCACCTAAGGCAACTTTCACGGAAACCATCGCTTGTGCGTTAACAAACGAAACTGCGCAAACCATCATCAAACCAGCAATGAAAATTCGTAAAGTGGAGATTGATTCCAGAATAGACACCGCGCGGGCTACGCCAAGGTTCAGAGATGGAAGTGGCAGGATTAAATGCTGGGTATGTGATAGAATGGGTCACATCTCACGGGACTGTTGGGAGATTAAGAAGAAACGAGCACGGTCGCCATCTCCTATGAAGCGTAGATCAAACGAGGAGCAGATAGAATCCAGAAGGGCTGGTCAGACTACAGCGGAGTCGTTAAACTAAAAAGAGTCAGTTTGCAGGGGCAGAAGCTGACTCCCACAACCGATTGCCCCATAACCTCCATCCATGTTTCGAGAATAGCAAGGAGCGGTGACAGCTTAACAATTGAAGCCGATATTGATGGGAAGAAATGCATGATCACGCTAGATACGGGAGCAACTCATACGATTGTTCGTGAGGATATTATCGATGGAATTATGGAACCAGCTAATGGAATGAAGTTACGAACGGCGACTGGAGAAAATTCAGCAATAAAAGGGAAAAAGGTTGTAAAAATAAGGATTGGGCGAAATCACTTTCAACACGAGGTGCTGGTTGCAGATATTGTAGACGCGAAGTCATCTTGGGGATGGACTTTATGAGAACGAATGGCTTCGTGGTGGATGTTGGACGGGGTGTATTAACCTACGATAATATCGAGTTGCCACTTCACGTTAGCGCCGCTATAGGAGAAACGAGCAGGCAAATTATAATGGACCATCGGGAGAAGCTGCCACCGAACTCGGAAACAATAGTATGGGCAAGATTGGAGGGAGATTCTGGGTCACCCAGGTTGTGGGTTGTGGAAGCCAATGAAGCGGAGAGCGGAGCCAGAGAAATTATGATCGGGAAAGTCCTGGTGAAACCAGACAGCGATAATAGAGTACCAATTAGGACTCTAAATCTCTCGGATAAGACGAAAACCATCAAGAAAGGGACAGTAATCGGAAAATGCGAAGAAATATCTGCGATTGTGAAGTGCGAGCAGAAAAATCCGATTAATACGACTAACTTGCAAGGGCAGAAAGAGGTTGTAGAACAACTCATGGAGAAATGGACCGAAGATCTTACCATGGAACAGAAAAATTTGGCAAAACAATTGCTCGAGCGGTACATGCCAATATTCTGCAGTACATCGGACAATAATGGGAGAACCACAATGGTAAAACATCGAATAGATACAGTAGCAGAAATGCCGATACGCCAACCACCCAGGAGATTACCATTGGCAAAGCAAGGAGAAGTGGATCGAATGGTAAAAGATATGCAAGCAGCAGGGGTAATCGAAACATCAAGCAGTCCATGGAGTTCACCAGTGGTTTTAGTCGAGAAAAAGGATGGTAGTATGAGATTCTGCGTGGATTACCGAAAATTAAATGCTGTGACGAAAAAGGATAGTTACCCCTTGCCAAGGATCGATGACACGTTAGACACATTATCGGGTGCTCGAATATTTTCGACGTTAGATCTGCAAAGCGGCTATTGGCAAGTGGAAGTCCAGGAGGCCGCCTGCACAATGGCCCTCCATCCATCCCGATCCGTTGCTCTCGTCCTCCAGTTTCGACATCCTAATGCTTGCAGATCTTGTTCAATGTCGTCACGCCAGCGTAGTCGGGGTCTTCCTCTACGACGTACTCCGGCTGGTTGTTGGTGAAACACTTTATATATCATCCGTTGTTGTGGGGACCTTGTAACGTGGCCGAGCCATCTCACTCGATTGGATTTAATGAATCCGATGATATCGCTGCCTCCGAGGAGTTGCTTTATTTCGTGATTCATACGAATCCGATATTCGTTGTTCGCAACTTTAATTGGACCAAAAATTGAACGGATGACCTTCCTTTCGAATGTAGATAACAATCTACAATCATTAGAGGTCATGGTCCAGCTCTCGCTTCCGAAAGTCAGCACAGGTCTTATTAGTGCTTTATAAAGTGCGAGCTTGCACGACTGCGACAGATGATTCGAACGCAATAATCTTGATTGGGCGTAGAAAACTCGTTGTCCGGCAGCGATTCGGGCTTTTATTTCTGCCTGCATTTCATTCAGTGATGTTATAACTGACCCGAGGTATTTAAAGTTTTCGACACCATCAAAATTGTGGTCGCCAATTCCGAGATTTGCACTAGAGATGTTCCTGGGTGTTGTTAGATATTTGGTTTTACTGCTGTTCACCTCCAAACCAAGTCTTCTTGCGCAGCGATCGAGCGGTATGAAACTGTCTTTGATATCGCTAGGTCTTCGGCCAAGAAGCACGATATCATCTGCATATCCAAGAATTTGGCCGGATTTATTAAATATACAGCGCGAAGTTTCGATGTTGCTTTTTCTGACTACGTACTCAAGCGCCAAATTGAACAGCAAAGGCGCGAGTGCATCACCTTGTCGAACGCCAGATGTTATTTCAAAGGAGTCTGACACAGTTCCTTCAATTACGATTCTACATACAGACCCATACGTTGTTAATTTACACAGCGAAACGAGTTTCTCTGGGATACCTAGGCATATGAGCGCGGCCCATAAGCTGTCGCGGTTTATACTGTCATATGCCTGCCGGAAGTCTATATATAGTTGATGTATGGTTATGTTGTACTCCCAACATTTTTCCAAGATCATCCTCATGGTAAAACACTGGTCCGTGGTTGATCGGTTGGGTCGAAAACCACATTGATAGTCGCCAATGATGTTTTCGCGAAAGGGATGAGTCTGGCAAGTACAACATTAGCCAACACTTTGTAAGCAGCGTTCAATAGAGCTATGCCACGATAGTTTTCACATTTAAGACGGTCGCCTTTTTTATGCAGCGGACATATGAGCGCGGTCTTCCAATTCTCAGGCAGCTCTTCTTGGTCCCAAATACAGACGACGAGATCGTATAGACTTGTTGCAAGAGTAGCGCCTCCGAGTTTAATCAATTCTGCGGGGATTCCATCGAGACCGGGTGCCTTGCCGTTTTTCAATCGACTAATAGCTGCGTCTACTTCCTCCACTGTGGGATATTCGACAAAGACCTCGTCACCTGGAGGAGCTATTGCTCTAATGGAAGTCACGTCGTCATTCCGATTTAGCAGATTTTGAAAGTAGGTTTGCCATACTGAGAGAACATCAGCCACGTTTGTTCTCAACTCTCCATTCCCGTCTTTGATGGCTGTACTTCTTGGGTGGAAGTCTTTAGTGAGATTCCTGGCGTTGGCAAAACAGTCCCTTGAGTTTCCCAGTTCCGCTTGGAAGCTTTCCCAGTTCCGCTTGGAGGCTGATGTGTGGGTAACGGATTATGGCAATTTAATGTTATGCCATTCGGATTATGTAACGCCCCTGCGACTTTTGAACGGCTAATGGAGCGCGTATTAAAGGGATTACATTGGAAGACGTGCCTCGTATATTTAGATGACATCATCGTTATGGGCAAGGATTTCGACGAGCATTTTATGCCTCAACCAGTCAGACTTAAGGCTTAAGTTACACGCCGATTGCACCATTCCGGTTAGTGCTACAATCACCAAAATTTTATAGGCTTCTCGTCACAAATAAACAACTGACCTCTAAAATTTTGGTGGTCGTACGGCTCTTCTAAGTGGTCCAAAACGGAGCACAACTTAAGAACTTAAGAGTGACTGGTTGAGGCATAAGGAATTTGGCAGAGGTTTTGGATCGAATACAGGCCGCCGGATTGAAGCTAAGCCCGAAGAAATGCAAACTATTTAGAACGGAAGTAAAATATTTGGGTCATAAGGTAACAACCAATGGAATCCATACCGATGAAGACAAGATCGCAGCAGTGAAGGAATGGCCACGACCTAAAAACTTACATGAATTACGGAGCTTCCTTGGATTGTGCACCTATTATAGACGATTCGTGCCAGGATTCGCCAGTATCGCCAAGAGTTTACACGAGTTAACCAGGAAGAACAAGGCATTTGAATGGAAGGATGATCAGGAAGAGGCATTTGTGGAACTAAGACGACGATTATGCGAAGCACCAATCCTCGCATACCCTATAACCAACGTTAAATTCATTTTGGACACCGATGCAAGTAATGATGGTATAGGAGGAGTATTATCACAGGCAACAAATGGTGAGGAGCGAGTTATTGCATATTACTCCAAGATGTTATCAAAACCGGAACGAAATTATTGTGTGACACGGAAAGAGTTGTTGGCTATAGTCGAATGTGTTAAGCACTTCCATAAGTACCTCTATGGCCAAAAATTTCTTCTACGGACGGATCATGGAGCTTTGCGCTGGTTGTTACAATTCAAAAATCCAGAGGGACAAGTAGCACGTTGGATCGAACGTTTGCAAAGCTACGATTTCCAAATTGAACATCGGAAGGGAAGCGCACATGGAAATGCCGACGCATTATCGAGAAGGCCATGTCCCGTGGAATGCAAGCATTGTGGGCGTGTGGAGGGTAAGGAAAACATCATCGATATTCGGCTTATGCAAGTGCTACCTGATGAGGAATGGACTGATGAAATGATCAAGAAGGAGCAATTACGGGATGCTGACCTATCATTCATCATGGAACATAAGGAAAAGGAACACCGGCCCACATGGAGTGAGATAGCTGACAAAACTCCCATTGTAAAAGCATATTGGGCTCAATGGGATAGCCTCCACATAGAAAATGGATGTTTAAAACGAAAGTGGGAAAGTACGGATGGCAAAGTAAAACAATTGTTGGTAGTGGTGCCAAAAGATCGGATAGCAGAAGTCCTCAAGGAGTATCATGGAGGAGCAAGTGGAGGTCACCTAGGGATTAATAAAACATTAGCCAAAATTCGCCAACGTTTCTACTGGTCCGGATGTAGACAGTCAGTAGTAGAGTGGTGTCGAAGATGTGACCAATGTGCGGCAGTAAAGGGACCAGCACGAAAAAGCCGTGGAACCATGAAACAATATAATGTCGGAGCACCATTTGAGAGAATTGCAATGGATGTGGCGGGGCCATTTCCAACTACCGAGAGCGGAAATAAATATGTGCTAGTAATAATGGATTATTTCAGCAAATGGCCGGAAGTGTACCCGATACCTAATCAGGAGACAACAACAATAGCTGATGCCGTGGTCAACAACTGGATTAGCAGATTTGGTGTACCGATGGAAATTCACACGGATCAAGGAAGGAATTTCGAATCGGTGGTATTTCAGGAGATATGTCAGATGCTTGGAATCAATAAAACAAGAACAACGCCTTTACATCAACAGTCGGACGGTATGGTGGAAAGATTCAATGGCACATTGGAGGAATATCTAGCAAAGGTTGTGGAAAAGAACCAACGCAACTGGGATCGACATATACCGATGTTCCTGATGGCCTACCGATCAGCGGTACATGACACAACAGGAGTGACACCAGCTAAAACCATATTTGGGAACAATCTGCGATTACCAGGAGATTTAAAGTTTGGGGCTGTTCCATCAGCAGCTCTATGCGGACAGGATTACGTCGACCGGATGAAAGAGGAACTTAATGAAATACATCAATTTGTACGGGAGAAAATTCGAATATCAAGTGATCGAATGAAAGCTCGATATGACATACGAGCAAATAATCAAGGCTTCGAGGAAGGGCAATTGGTATGGCTTCACAACCCGCAACGGCAGAAAGGATTATCACCGAAGTTGCAACCCACATGGGAAGGACCTTACACTGTCATTAAAAAGTTGAACGACGTGGTTTATCGCATACAGAAAGGACGGAAAGGTAAACCAAAGGTGGTGCATTTAGAACGTTTGGCGCTCTACAGAGGAGGTGATCTGGATCCTGTTCGGGACGAACAGGCTTAGGTGGGGGGTAGTGTTACGGTGACACCTAGATTAGAGTAGAATAAGTTAATTTCATTAATAGTTCAATTGCATTTATGATTTACTCAACATTTAGGCGTTATTTCTATACTAACATATTTGCTCGATGCGCATTTAGGATTATTCTGGAAACAAATATTTTGGTATATATAAAGGCGCGCGTTGACGTGAAATGCTGAGTCTTATTTTAAACGTGATACAGTGAAGGTTAAATAGAAAGATTATTAAAGTGATTATTAAAGCGATTATTAAAGTGATAATTAAAAAGTGTGTTATAATTATAATAATTAATTGGGAATTTTGTGTTGTATAATAAATTGTGTTGTATAATAAATTGTGTTGTATAATAAATTGTGTTGTGTAAATAAATTGTGTGAGTTCAAATTTGAAGCAGTTGTATTTATTCACAATCCAGTGATTCGAACCTTGAGTGACAAGGCAAAATCGTAACAATATTTACAATTTAGCAAATCGCCACCGTCAATCATCTCAGATTTTTTTTCTGCGTCTTTTGATATATCATAATCTAAGTTTTGTTGACTGATATCGTCGCAATGGTACCAAAACTTTTTCGATTTTTGCGAATATTGTTTACTTTGTAATGCGATAGCGGAAAAACTAGAAGGAAAAATGGAAAAAGCCACCGTCAATTTTCCTAAAAAAATTCAATTAAAATTTTAAGACATAAATATTGGCGATCGGTTGGTTAGTATTTATAGCATAAAAACTAACCAACCGATCGCCAACAATTATGTCTTAAAATTTTAATTGAAGTTTTTAGGAAAATTGACGGTGGCTTTTTCCATTTTTCCTTCTAGTTTTTCCGCTATCGCATTACAAAGTAAACAATATTCGCAACAATCGAAAAAGTTTTGGTACCATTGCGACGATATCAGTCAACAAAACTTAGATTATGATATATCAAAAGACGCAGAAAAAAAATCTGAGATGGTTGACGGTGGCGATTTGTTAAATTTTAAGTATTAACCGAAAAATTAGTAAAAAACCAATTCCTTTGATAATTTTTCCAAAGACGCAATCGTAAAATTTATTAATTTTATTCCAAATTAGTTTTACCAGAATACTACAGATGTAGCTAGCTTCCATCATTACAGTAGTACAACTCAGTAATGGGACGCAACACAAATATAATAATAACTTTTGTAATTAATTAATGTGGTTTTACAGCTAGTAGAAACAATAAATTAATATTTTAACATAAACTAAAATTATGTATAAAACAAATACAGTATATTATAAGTAAATTTAAGTAATTCCGTTGTTTGTTCTTCGTTTTCCATCTGTATCATTATTATTTTTTCACACTGTTTCGATGTATAGCTAAGTACATATGTATGTATATGGAAGATAAAAGCAAAAGGACGTTATCGATGAACAGCTGTGAAAATAACAATATTTTTTAGTGGTGTGTATGAAAATGAGACGGTTTACTTTCAATCGCTAATAAATACAATAGTAAATTGTATTTGTATTTTATCTACTTATAGAGAATGAAAAGATAAGTATTTTAATGAGATATGAATACATATATATTATGTACGTAGCAATTCTGTACAGATGTGTGTACATTTGGAGTAGTATGAATGTCCTATAACAATAGTTGGTGATAAACACAAAACTGATGGGATTGAAAATTAAACTATGTGTTGTTGTTGTTAATGTAGTGATTTACATCGTTTTCACTGGCACAAAAATCCACATTTTTTTCTGATTGGAATCAATTGGAAATGGATTTTTTTAGATTTTTTGTCTTTTTTTTTTTTTGAAAAAAAATCCAAAAAATTTGTTGGATTTTTTTTTACGTTTACTCACACATATACTAAACGTCATGTCAATTGTCAAAAAAGACGTCGCGCCATTTATATTTTATTATATTTGTGATAATTGTTTAAGCAATTTGTGTTTTTATTAAATTAAATTTTGTTTAATTCAAAGTGTTGTTTTATAAAGATTATTGCGTGTGCACCGATAACAATGTTACAACAAATAACTTTACAACTTTTGCATTTCATCCGCTGTAAATTATAGTAAATAGCGCAAACTTGAAAGCCGTGTTTTTTTCTTGTTTTTATTATAGATTTTACTATATTTTATTAAATAATTTATTTATAATAATGTCTGACGAATCAAATGAAAGTGAATGTGGTTAAAATGGATAATAATCGAACTAAAATTATCAACAAGCCTCGAAGAATATGAAAGTTTGCAAAAATTATTTAGACGGGCTCTTCGTGACTACTACAGCACGGATATTGATATCGAATATGCTAAATTAACCGTTTTATGGGATAACGATGAAATTGGGATAACGATGAAACGATTTTATTTCGATTATTATCCATTTTAACCACATTCACTTTCATTTGATTCGTCAGACATTATTATAAATAAATTATTTAATAAAATATAGTAAAAACAAGAAAAAAACACGGCTTTCAAGTTTGCGCTATTTACTATAATTTACAGCGGATGAAATGCAAAAGTTGTAAAGTTATTTGTTGTAACATTGTTATCGGTGCACACGCAATAATCTTTATAAAACAACACTTTGAATTAAACAAAATTTAATTTAATAAAAACACAAATTGCTTAAACAATTATCACAAATATAATAAAATATAAATGGCGCGACGTCTTTTTTGACAATTGACATGACGTTTAGTATATGTGTGAGTAAACGTAAAAAAAAATCCAAAATCGTGTTCTGTGGCAAAAAATAAAAAATCCAAAAATTTGGATGTGGATCGTTTGTTGGTTAAAATTACACCTCAAGCTCATATCTTTTCTATATATTCAAGATGTATACTAGGGGCTAATTATATAAGCAGAATGAAGGCTACCATATGAAAATTGTCTACGAGCTAGGTACAAAATAACAAAGTTAAAAATGTGTGATCTCGAAACGGTGGTACAACAACAAGTGCATTACAACAACACTTAGACAATTTCCATGCGGCAGCCTTCAGTACGATATACGATTTTCGAATCAAACTAATTTTGACAACTTTTTAATGGAAACAAAAAGATCAATCATTAGGACTTGTGTCTCGCATTTATAACCGACAATCCAAAACACTAAATAACGTAATGACTTTATGTTTGCTTAATAATACTCCAGATTCCAAATTTCAAAAACCAATTGAATTTGATGGCGGGTTGCCAGATCTAAAAAAACCATCAAACTATCAAAAAAATCAAATAAATTTGGGTTTGTAATTCTTGATTAAGTTACCGGTCATTTTGCCGTTCACAAGACGATCAAATTTTATATCCAGAATCTCTATGTATGTATAGAATAATGACGTGTGTGTTTGTAACATTAAGAACTGCTGTACCAATGTTGATAAAAATTGGTGTATATGTTGTATGGGTCATGAGAACGGTTTTTAGCTGAAAATGGTCCACCGGAATTTGCAGCTTCCGTAGGAGCATTTTCGGTCGATAAACTCAAAAACTACTGTATGAACTGTAATAAAAATGTATATATATGTTCTATGAATCGTGAGCAGTGTGAAGTGGCAGCTTCTATGGGAGTTTTTTTTTCGATTTAATAATTACATTGATAAGATCGCAAATCAACATACATAGCAATAGCAATTGCTTTTTCAGGAATAGCAGAAACATTATTAGATGGCAATAGAACACCTCATTCAGTACTAAAACTCCCATTAAATATGCAAATAATTTAAACACCAACATGTAACATACCAAAAACATCAGGAAAGGTATTGGAACAATGCAAAACAATAATTTGGGACGAATGCACAATGGCACATCAAAAACCATTAGAAGCGTTAGATAAAACGTTACAAGATTTATGCAACAACCAACAGATATTTGATGGTACAACAATATAATTATCAGGTGATTTTAGACAGACACTAACATAGGTACCTGTTATAACCCGATCAACTCCAGCTGGTGAATCAAACGAATGTTTAAAACCATATAATTTCTGGAGAAACATTTAAAAATTTATATTTAACAATATATATGCGTTTTCAATTGCAAAACGATGAATCGGCTATAACATTTCCAAAATCATTATTAGACATTAGGAAATGGAAAAATTCAAATTGATTGTGCAACTGATTCAATTCCATTTCCACAAAACTTTAGTATTTTAAAAGACTAAAAAGAAGAATTAATTGAAACCGTATACCCAAATATTGTACAACAATTCAAATCATAATTGGTTAAGTGATCGCTCAATATTGACATCATAAAACAAGGACGTTAATGATATAAATACTGTCATTCAAAATAAAAATGTTGGTGAAACATTTTCATACAAACCAATTGATTGTGGTATAGATCAAGACGAAGTGGTAAACTATCCTACAGAATTTTTAAATTTATTAGATTTGCCTGGAGTACCACCACATATTCTTCAATTAAAAATTGGTGTACTATCATTTTAATACGAAATATTAACCTACCAAAATTTTGTAATGCCGACTTGCTGTTAAAAAATGAATGACATATTTAATTGGAGCAACCATATTAATTGACAAATACAAAGGAGAAGAAGTTTTAATCCCAAACATTCCTATTGAGCGTGTCAAAGCGTCCCAAACATTCCTATTGAGCGTGTCATCTGACGGAATTATGTCAGATATGCCTTTTAATTTTAAAATAATACAATGCCCCCTTCGTCTAGCTTTTGATATGACCATTAACAAATCACAAGGTCAGTCACTTGAAGTGGATGTCACCCAAAATCCAAAAAAAAAATCCAAAAGGGACAAAATCCAAATTTTTTTAAAAATCCAAAAGGTAAAATCCAAATAGGATAAAATCCAAATGTGAAAAATCCAAAAGGTACAAAATCCAAATGTCAAAAATCCAATAGGGGCAAAATCCAAAATTTTTATAGATATTTAAAACTCTTTCAACTCAATTTTTTTTTTACCATTTCTTAACCGATTTTTTTGGATTTTCGACATGTGTGATCTAGGGTTTCTAGATCGAATATTGTATTATTCAAATATTTCGAGCGCAGCGAATTCCCGGGTGTCCGTGAGAGTTATCGAAGCCGTTAGCCTCTACAATTATTATTAATAATTATTATTTACAAAATATTGCTTTTTTATTAGTCTTGCAACTACAAAATGTTGGAAGTACCAAATCTTGCAATTAAAAAACTTTATTTATTATTTTGTGCAATTAGAACTAGAAGAAAAGAAAACCGGGATTTTGAAAACCGGGATTTTGAAAACCGGGATTTCGAAAAACGGGATTTTGAAAACAGAGATTTTGAAACCGGGATTTTGAAAATCGAGATTTTGAAAACCGAGATTTGGTAGTACAAAAGCAAAGAAACTCATGTACATTACAACTAAAATATATTCAAATTAATTTAAATATTTGTACTTTTGTATTTTTTAATATTCAACCTTTTAAAGATAGATTTTAAACAATAAATCCTAAAAAAAATCCAAACTTTTTGAAAATATTTTCCGCGCGGGCGGAAAATATTTTCAAAAAGTTTGGATTTTTTTTTGGATTTTTTTTTTGGATTTTGTCTTTTTGGATTTTGTCCCTTTTGGATTTTGTAAGTTTGGATTTTGTCTCTTTTGGATTTTGGATGTTTGGATTTTGGCTTTTGGATTATGTCTTTTGGATTTTGTTTTTTTGGATTCCGATACACATCCCTTGAAGTTTGTGGTTTAAATTTGGAATATCCATGCTTCTGACTTTGCCAATTAGATGGTACACGCTCACTTGTGGGAAAACCGTCATCATTATATGTGACCGCACCTGAAGGAACAACAAAATATGTTCTATACCAAAGAGCATTGGAGTAAATTAATCAATCTTTATATAAATAAAATATTTTTGATTTCATCTTAATTTTAATTTAATATTACAAAAAATAAAAATAATTTTTCATTTAAAATCATAAGACCGGCAAAGCGGGCTGGGTACAGCTAGTTTTATATAAATATAACAAATTCTCTAACTACTTCTTACTACTAGATATCTGGAACCGGGTCAATTCTATAATTATTATAAACATGTCCTGTCCCTATATCTGGTTATTTGTAAAACCGTTAGTCTTAATCGTACACTCTAAATAATGGTGAATCAACAATAATGATATTGGGTTCTTAATTTGCAACTCCAATTCTCCGGAACTTGTCAATAAACCTTCAATCCTGTTGTGCCAGGATCCATCCATCAAATTCATATTGGAGGAATTTGGAACCTGACACAAGTCGAAGTCTCATAAATATTATATCCACATTATCGACGTGTTTAAATGTTCAATCGACATATTCCATTTCCTCTCATTGGTTTTGGCGACGTTGGCGTGTATATGATCCAAAAAATGATTGATCCAAAAAAGGCGCAAATACCTGAAATCTGAACGAGGAACGAATGAACGAGGGATTCCATCTCTCATTTTAAGTTGGTCCTCAACCGTCCATGAAATGAAGAGACCAACCACCAGAAGTTGGTAATCAACCTCGTCTATGGTAAGTCAACATCAATTAACATTTTGTAATAAAAAATTAATTTTGGAAATGTAACAAGTACAGCAATTACCAGATTACCAGCAGTGAATACAAGCGGGTCAATATTTATTGCTATAAAATTAGTAATATACAGATAAATCAAGAACAGCCACCTTGACAGACAAAAGATGTAAACTTCAGGATAGATCTTATATAAACTATCGGCTATCATAAGCTATCTTACCTTCGCAATCCTCTCGTATTCTAAAGAGTTGAATCAGTCGGTATTTCCATAAAAATTTGATTCGTATCAACAGACTCGTAGTGAAATATGGCGTTATCAGCGCTTTGTAGTTCTTTGTAGTTTAGTTTTTGGTGAAACATTAACAATTTTAATGAAATTTGCTTAATCTGGTTATGTAATTTATCCATGCGATGATTCTTGCTCTATATAGAGATTATATTTTGATCATATATCATCAATTCTGAGTAATCGAACTTTCTCATGCTTCTCATTTGCTGTGGCTCTCTAGTAACTGATATTTTCTTGTTCACAACGCTGAAGTGAAGCTTATTTTTTGGACGGTTTCGGAAACGAACTAACTTGATTTATAATATAAGGAGTTGCACTACTCTATGTTCTGTCGAATGATATTCTCTAATGACAGGATGAAAAAAGTTTTAGCTATTTGGTTTCATTGCCGAACATTATACCCGTATGTTATTTTAGAAGCCACATACCCCTTAAAAAGTATATCAGAAGATTATGTTGGAATAAAAAAAGTCAAGATCCTATATCAAAAGATATAGAAACTGCTTGGATATTTGGAATTTCGCTCCTTACGAATGGGCATCTTCATTTAAAATGGGGTGTGGGCTTACTAATGGTTTATTAATGAATAAAGGGTTTCGTTCAGTCTAACCAATCTCATCCATTTAAGTACCTTATGTTTATTTTAAGATGTTGATTAGAATTGGTTCAGACATTTTCGAATTCCATTCGATATTTTAAGCTTGTGACATTTCAATTTGTTTACTAAAGACATCGATTAAATTGTAACATCTATATCGTAGCTTTGTTAAACACTGGTTGGCTTAGAAAACATAAAGACCAGCAAAGTTATTTACAGTGATCGCATCTTAGCCACGAGTACCATTATGGACTACCGACCAAATCGTAATTTTGTAGTTTATTGAAAAACTTTCAATAGGCGTGCGACAGCATCTGATATCTATGTGCAAATTACTGAGGACTCTTAATTCAAGGTATACAGCAAAGATAAACTTTCGGCAACATTTAAAATTGCATCGTGAGTATGAGAAAGAGATAAGATGATCCTATCATCCAAATGCTTTTCAATTTATTCTTATAAAACGTCATACGTGAGCTCAATATAGGCTAGAGCAACTGACATTAGCATATGTTAATGACATCTGGGTTTTAAGTCGCAACGTTGTTCTCTTGAGACAAATCACCCTGCCATTATACTTCCCAGCTCATCAGATCGATCTACAATTGAACCAACAAGAATGAAATGTTAACAATTTATATGTGGGCGAGACACGCGACACGAGAAGGTAAAAGGGTTTAAAAAACGATTTAAAATGTTTATTATATTATAATGTGTTTCCCTCACTTTGGAAATTTTCCAGACATCGGCCTGGCCAACAATGGGCATAATTTTTTATTCAACTGAACTAGTTTCAAAAAAAAATATTTATTTGCAAACTGTTAAAGGATTCACTGCGTTTTGTTGACTCGTAATTTGCAAACAATTTCCGTAAATCTTCTCCATGATTGAAGATATTTTTATCATAACGCGTCATTCACTTGATGTGCAATGCCGTAGACAAACACAAAATTTATCGCGATTTTCATTTATCTAGATTGAAAATTAAATTATAATAATCGTAATAAACAAATTGTGGTAACTAATAGAAACGCGATTTTTGCAAGTGTGCCTAATTTATCGGGATAGATTGCATTTATCTAGTTATGAAAACTTAATAATTCTGTTTTGGAAAATTCGAGTACCGACCGACAAGCAGAAATAACTTAGTAATCTAAATAACGCGATTATCTATTTTGTGTCTGTCTACGGTAAAACGCACGATTTTTAATAATCGGGGTTGTCTTTTACACATTTATGAAGGCATTCTAAAATTAACATCTGAACATTGCGCTGGTTACATCAGTGGTCGCTGTTGTACTTGAGCGGTTGAAAAATTACCATTCATTCGTAATTCGGAATTATGATTGAATTACGAGATACGACCTCATCTAGGAAAAGTATATATGTTGAATTGGAGTCTTGGAAAATTCATTAAATTCTGGTGCCAGCAAGTTAAAACTCATTCAATGGAATGTATAGAACTGACTGAAATTTACCAGACTTCCAGTCAACACCGAAAGTGTAAAACCAGAAACAAAAGAAATGTTTGGGTTAAAAATTTAATGCAACCAGTAGATATTATGTACAATTGAATCATTCGTGGAAAATGAGCAATACAGTTTTAATATCCCCCTAGGGGATACGATCACTCTCTTTAGATTTGTCTTTAGATATTTGGATGACTAAAAAACTTATGTGAAAATGCACCCGAAATATTAATTATACTGTTTATATTGGAGGTTGAACCTAGGTCGAGTCAACTTGTAGTTATCTTCAGGTTAACCTTGAAGTTAACTTCTAGTGTTTATATTGGAGAGTTATCTTAAGGTTGAGTCGAAACCAGGTTATAACTGTCAAAATCATTTTAATTTTTTCCTTCAAAAAACCATTCTAATAGCGTTTTCACTGGCACAAAAATCCACATCCAAATTTTTGGATTTTTTATTTTTTGCCACAGAACACGATTTTGGATTTTTTTTTTACGTTTACTCACACATATACTAAACGTCATGTCAATTGTCAAAAAAGACGTCGCGCCATTTATATTTTGTTATATTTGTGATAATTGTTTAAGAAATTTGTGTTTTTATTAAATTAAATTTTGTTTAATTCAAAGTGTTGTTTTATAAAGATTATTGCGTGTGCACCGATAACAATGTTACAACAAATAACTTTACAACTTTTGCATTTCATCCGCTGTAAATTATAGTAAATAGCGCAAACTTGAAAGCCGTGTTTTTTTCTTGTTTTTATTATAGATTTTACTATATTTTATTAAATAATTTATTTATAATAATGTCTGACGAATCAAATGAAAGTGAATGTGGTTAAAATGGATAATAATCGAACTAAAATTATCAACAAGCCTCGAAAAATATGAAAGTTTGCAAAAATTATTTAGACGGGCTCGTCGTGACTACTACAGCACGGATATTGATATCGAATATGCTAAATTAATCGTTTTATGGGATAACCGGAAACATCTGCGTTTATTGTCCAGGTGGACCAGATAGCGATTTTGAATATTCAACCCAAAGTTACACTGGATATGAACCGACATCGATGCGGGCGATTCGTGCTAGATATAACCCATTCTTACAAACCCGCCATCGGGTTGAGCAATTAAAGCAGCTCGGCCACTCTGTTGATAAGGTCGAATTCATTGTGATGGGTGGTACATTCATGTGTCTTTCCGAAGAGTATCGTGATTATTTCATTCGTAACCTTCATGACGGATTAACTGGACAAGCAAGCGCCAATGTTGAAGAGACTGTTCGTTATTCTGAGAAATCTAAAACCAAGTGTATTGGGATTAGCATATCGAATATGCTAAATTAACTGTTTTATGGGTTATGGGATAACCCATAAAACGGTTAATTTAGCATATTCGATATCAATATCCGTGCTGTAGTAGTCACGAAGAGCCCGTCTAAATAATTTTTGCAAACTTTCATATTCTTCGAGGCTTGTTGATAATTTTAGTTCGATTATTATCCATTTTAACCACATTCACTTTCATTTGATTCGTCAGACATTATTATAAATAAATTATTTAATAAAATATAGTAAAATCTATAATAAAAACAAGAAAAAAACACGGCTTTCAAGTTTGCGCTATTTACTATAATTTACAGCGGATGAAATGCAAAAGTTGTAAAGTTATTTGTTGTAACATTGTTATCGGTGCACACGCAATAATCTTTATAAAACAACACTTTGAATTAAACAAAATTTAATTTAATAAAAACACAAATTGCTTAAACAATTATCACAAATATAATAAAATATAAATGGCGCGACGTCTTTTTTGACAATTGACATGACGTTTAGTATATGTGTGAGTAAACGTAAAAAAAAATCCAACAATTTTTTTGGATTTTTTTTCAAAAAAAAAAAAGACAAAACTTCTAAAAAAATCCATTTCCAATTGATTCCAATCAGAAAAAAATGTGGATTTTTGTGCCAGTGAAAACGCTATTACTTTTACTTTCGAACTAGTTACATAGAAACATATTTAAAAAAAAATAAAAAAAACATAAAAAATCGAAAAAAAAACACAAAAATATGCTGCCGAATTTAAACACAGATGCGCTTATACAAGAAAAATATGAAAAATTGCCATTTTTATTTTTAAATTTATTGATTATTTTTTGTTGTTGTTTTTCGACTCGACTCTGGGCGTTTATATTAACCAGAGTTAACTCGACCTAAGAAATTTTTTGGATTGAGTCGAGTTAACTCCAAGTTAACTTTTGGTGTTTATATTGGAGGTTGAACCCAGGTTGAACCTGGGTTCAACCTCCAATATAAACAGTATAAATACTTTAAATCATTACGTTAAATCGAGCTCAATGAGGTCAGTTCCTGAGTTGAGGTGACCATCTACTTTGCTTCTCGTTGTGCGAGATTTCTTTATAAAAAAGTTATATTATTTCATTATGATTGTAATATTGTAAAAACAAACAACAAATACCTGAACGCTTCATAATAAGAACTGAAAATTAACAAAAATCAATATATAAATATGTTTGTTGTTGTAAACAAACCATTAGGTATTTGGACAAAAAAACCTTTTTCATTCTTTCGTTTTATGTTTATTTTCGATGCACATGTCTCCAAAAGATAAAAAACTTAGAGAAAGAACTAACTACAGAGCAGAAATTTTTTATTTTCCCATATAAAATTTGCTATTTCATCTGTCACAAGCCAGTACAGGATGGTTATATAAAAAATGTATATAGTTTACTCATATCTTAGAAATAAGAACCCGTCAAACAAGATTTTGTTGTTGTACGAAGTGACGTCTTAATTTTGCGCAGTAAAATTATAAATTATAAATTTTTTAAAATTATTAATTAAAATACATTTAAATAATAGAAACAATTTCAAATAGTTAGTGGTTTGTGTAGTATATACTGTTAGTGCAATTATTTGATAATAAAAATTACAATTTGTATAAAATGAAGTGTATTGTGAAAAAATGCCAAAATACGCCTAAGAAAACACAGAATCGAATATCTTACCATCAGTAAATTTACCAAGTGGTTATATAAAATAAAATGTATATTATGTTAAGAAGCTAGTGATTTGTGGTAAATTTATTCTTAATTTAATTTATAAATCAGAAAAAATTAAGAAAACAATTTTGGTTCTATAATATTCTGTGGCGTGGGGTTCTTATTTCGTTTTTTGTTTTTGTAATCCCATTGTATATTCGCTTTCTCTTTTACCCTCCGAGTTTGTGACGCTTGACAGGTGCTTATTTCCATTCTGTACATTTAATTTCTTTGATATAAAATGAAAAATTACGAAAATACAAAATTTGATGAAGATTTCAAAATGGTACTGTACGCTCCATCTACTAGCAAAAATAAACCAGTGTTTTGTGTCTTAGCTAATCGACCACATGTTACCTTGAATCGGGGCCTTAAAATTTTTTATTTTCATTTTAATTTTTTTCATTTCGGATTCACGGACAAAAATTGTATTACGCAGTTGCGACGTAAAAATTTTGACCGTGAATCCGAAATGAAAAAATTTGAAATGAAAAAAAAAAATTTACGGACATTTTTGAGATGTAGATTTTTGTTTAAATTTTATTTTCGAGAGAACAGAATAAAACAAGACAAGAAAATTTAATGATTTAATTTAAAATAAGGGTTGAAAATTAAAAATTAAAATCTATTGCGCAATAGTTTGAATCCAGAAAACCAAATTATAGTGTAGAATGGCTGATTTGGATTTTAATAAATATCTAAAACCTTATGGCGAAGGGAGAAACCAGCACGCCTATTTTGATCCAGAATTGGGAGACGAAACCACAAATTTGTGTATACGTATACGACGTATAATACGCGTAAAAAATGACAGCACAAGTATTCAAAATTGTGTATTATACGTCGTAGACGTATACACAAATTTGTGGTTTCGTCTCTCAATTTTGGATCAAAATACGCGTTCTGGATCATTTAAAATCAGTTCATCTATTCTCTATATTACTCGTATGTATACGATCTACACGTGCATCTACTACTTTTACATAGCAAAACCAAACACAATCATATTCTATAAGCCGGCTTATAATCGGCTATACACGCAGTAATATCACTTTTTAACTCCTATTTGATAGCATTTGAGTAAATTTCTAACTTCTATTCGGTAGTATTTGTATACCGCCAATAGAAATCGAATATGACACATTTGTTCTCGATTTCTCGTTTATGTTTATCCAAACAACAAAAAATAAAATAGATTTAAATATCAAATATGTGAAGCCACGCCTCATTCATGCGTAAAAAGACTAAAACAATAATGAAAAATAGAAATTAAAAAAAAAATCGTGATCGAAATGCACTTTTTAATTATATAATATCAACAAGGCACACCCACTAGTTTTTGTTTTCTATGTTTTCCTCTAAACATTTTTTTACGTAAATGCAATACCACTACATAATAGGCCTTTTTTCTATATAAAAAAATTCCATGAGCTTGTATAGGTAAATCCAAACAAAAACGCGGGTGCCATACGAGTAGGTAAAAAATTACATGGGACAAAAAAAAATCTTCATTTGTCCCAATAAATCTGCTTTATTATCTACAAACATAATTTATCTGAAGGATCACGATAAATATTGATATTTTGAGAAACATTTCCAATAAAAATATTTCCCTATTGAGTAACTTTTCATTTAGCAACTTACTGATAAAAGCAACAACACAATTTTTCAATGACACGTGCGCGTATAAGATTTTTAATTTCTCTTGGCTCTCGCCAACAAATAATACAAGTTATTTGTTTTGGTTTTGTTTCACGAACATACAGTACCGAAGAAAAATAATGAACTTAATTTCACACATTTTATTTGTGTAATGAATTTTAGATTAAAGGGTATAATATTTTGTATGTTACAATACAAATTATATTTGTATTCGTTTGTGTTTCGTATATTATTTGGCTAACCTGCTATGTAGTGTGTGCCATTAAACTAAACAAACCCTTTTTTTCTGTACTGTATTTTGTGCAATAAATTAAACAATATATCTCGACGGATTATTTCCTCAAATATTTCGACCATAAAATGAAACATAAAAAGGGTACCATAAAAGTGTTTAGTTAAACTGTAATTATCAAAATTAAAAAAAGTTGCTTTAAAAAATTACGTTTATCTAATCTAATTAATCGACAAATTCAATGTAAATTTCGTCGTCAGTCACATAGGAATATTTTACTATACACATAATATACAAAATTATTATGTGTGATATTTTGCCTTCCTAAGTTTCAATATCGTCGATAAACTGTATCGTAATTTTTATTCTTTACTGTAACTTTTACATAAGCCCACAAAAAAAAAATCCAATTGTCGATAAAATTGGATTTTTTTTTTTTTTTTAGTTATTATGTACAACCAACTAAATTTCGCTTTTGGACTCATCATTAGTATTGGTTGATTAAAATGTGTTTTTGTTTATTACACCGTATTAATGAAAAATCAAGTTTTATTTGAACAAAAATAAAAAACAAAATTTATTGTTGTCATACGCAAAGACGTACACCCATCCCCTTCAACATATTTTGGTTTACTAAAAAAGTGCATGCAAGAGCGGCAGTACACAATCTCGTGTATTTTTGTTTTTATTTTATTTTTTGTTACGGTGTAAAATTAAGTTGCTGGTTTAATTGGAATATTACTGAATGAAAAGTTTTCTCAATACAATTTTTTTTTAAATGATTCAATAACAAAATATCCTTATTTATTTCTTGCAATGTATTATTCAATTTAACTTGAGCGATACAAATTATTTATTGCAAATAATGAAATTGTCTTTTTGTAGCCATGTAATTTTTTTTCGTTTTGTATGGAATTCTCATTTCTTTTTGGATTTACATATACAAACAAGATTTTAATAAGAAATGGCCTGTTTTGTATTGGTATTGGTAAATGTATTTTCGAAACATATGCACAACTTCGAGTAAATAGAGAATAAAATTCAAAACCAACAACAATATAAAGCCATGCTAATGCAACAAATACAGAAAAAACTACACTATAGATAGTTGTATTAGAACATATGTGTACATTGTATGTGCGCACTAGTTTAATAAGTAGTGGTGCGAAAGAAAAAAATTAATATGGGAACCAACACAATCTTCTGTAGTTTGTTGCATATTGGTATCTGCGTTTCAGACTTTGTTCAGGGCTTTTAATTGTTGTTGGTTTTGATAAAATTTCATGTTCGTATACGCACGATACAATTAAACAGAAGTGAAAAATTACATGTGTGTCGCAACAATACGGCTTATAGAATATGATTGTGTTTGGTTTTGTACATAGTCATATAATTGTATGTTTGTATGTTTTATATGCGCGTTTTCAAATTTGAAATTATTTTTGAATTATTGTATATACCACACGCAATAAATGATAATTCCAAAATGTTGTCATACCTAAATTATTTAGTACATATTTATTGTAGCTAAATTTGATTTATAATTATTCCAGTCTATATTGTGATTTTCAATATAAACAGTTGATTCAGTTTTCATTCTCCAAAACAAAACAAATAACAATGCCTGATAAATCAGTGTATATAAATTTATAGAGAACCTGCATACATATAAATAAATAGTTTTTTTTTGGTTTTTGTGTGTGTATATACATATATGTATGTTGTGTACTTCGGTTTAATTTTTCTTCATTTGTTAAAAATTAAAAAATTTCCACTATTTCATCAATACTTTCAAAATGCAGCTCTCCTACTCTCGTTTATAATAAAATACTCCGTTATTTCAATACCAAATAGTCTGCTGCGTGTTTAATCAAAACCAACAACAATTAAAAGCCCTGAACAAAGTCTGAAACGCAGATACCAATATGCAACAAACTAGAGAAGATTGTGTTGGTTACACCAGTGCACCTAGAATACTACAGGCCACACTGCTTGCTATGTCATTAAATTTATGTCTACAGTTTTTTCTTTGAACTCTAGACGGCAGTCAAGTTCATAAAATGAAAAAACCAAAACAAACAGAAAAAATAAAAATATTTTTATAAGTGTATTAAAAGTAAGGTTATGTCTTCTCGTAAATTATATTAAATGTGTACACATTTTATACGTGTTTACATATTTAACACAATTTAAAGTGCATAATTTTATAATAATGTTATAAATTAATACTTTTACCAATAGCTTTCTGTTAAATTTCAAAATACATTATTAAAATATTTTTCTTGTTGTTTGTTTACAATTTTTTTCTTATCAATGTGACAGCAAAAACAAAAAAAAAATCAAAACAATCTTTTTAATTTTAGTGCTGCATATAATAGCCAAAGAGAGAACTGTCGACATAAATTGACGTCATATAGCAAAATTTTTAAAGCAGTGTGGCCTGTAGTATTCTAGGTGCACTGGTTACACTAACAATCCCATGTTAATTTTTTTCTTTCGCACCACTACTTATTAAACTAGTGCGCACATACAATGTACATATATGTTCTAATACACCTATCTATAGTGTAGTTTTTTCTGTATTTGTTGCATTAGCATGGCTTTATATTGTTGTTGGTTTTGGTTTAATACATAGCAATTAAATAAGAAAAAACAAATTTTTAGTTTTTTTTTGTATATTATACAGTAAGTGACTTAAGATTTTTAAAGTATCGATTTCCAATGTTTATAAATCTTTAAAATAAAAATTAATTTTTAAGTGACTTACTGTACATAATATCGACAAAAACTAATATAAATAAAATGAACAAAATACAATGAAAATATTAAGCCCCGCCTTTTAATATTTGTATTATTTTTGTTTGGTTTTTGATTATTTACTCTCCAAAATACGAAACCAAGTAAAACAGCAGGAGTCATAAACAACAGAAAGAAACAAATGTATATTCACCTTTCATAACTTCGCATTAAAACCTCAAAACAAATCCGAAATTTAAATGCATACACATTGGTTTTAATGATGGCAATCTCTCTCTCTTTTTAAATTCTTGCTCAGTGGTTGTACCAAGAAAACGAATACACAAATGATACAATGTTTTCAAAACAAAGTGCTGCGTGGCATTGTCAACGCACCATAGTACATTAGAAATGATAACTTACATAGGGGATTAAACATGGAATATGTAAGTGAAGAAATAAAAAATCATGCAAAGAAACATTCAGCGGATATCTCGGCACCAAAATGCAGACATACGAAGTTGGTGGTGTCCAACAGACCGCAGTAAGAAGACTACAAAGGCAGAAACCTTTAGAACTGGGCAGTTGTATTTAATTAGGACAGAGAAATATAATAAACTATGTAAATTCAAACGGGAGTAACCATTGGGTTATTGCCCGTTAAATGTGAATATTTATTTAAGAAGATAAGTTACTAAATGATTTGTAAATCAGTTGTAACATAAATTATAAAAAAACATTAATATAGTTTGGCGTGCGCTAGTTATACAAGCTCCTCGGGTAACTCTAAAATTATAACCACGCGAGTACGGGCGCGGTAAAGCTACTTGTCTTGAGGGGGAAATACCCATGGCAAATTCTGAAGCGTGGAAGTAGGTATAAAATGCTAAGGTAAGGGATCAAAATTTCTAAATACTAAATGGAGTCAACCATGGAAAACAACGATACGGTGCAGGTAATCGGATGCCCAGTACCGGCGGTTCTCGGGAGTGAGCGACCGGGCTCCCAGTCGTCAAGATCTAGCGATCACAGTGATGTAGTGATTCAACGCTTAGTTACTACACCATATACAGCTACAGCAATGCCACTGAAATTGTCAGTCTGGTGGGTGGCCCATCCAGTACGGCTGACGGAGGTACAAACACCTTTACGGAAGTGGACAATCCTTTCTTAAAAAGAGGTATGGTGATAAGATCGCTCAATTTCAACTTCAATGTTGAATATAAAGCCAGAAGTTGTAGATGACCCGATGAATGATCTCCTCGAAAAGTACAGTAGTGACACAAGCCTTAGAGAGAGCACTAAACGCAATGTTTATATGACACAAACTGGCATCTTTCACTATATTACTGTAAAACGGAAAGCGGATAGTGCAAAAACGAAAAACTACTGATAAGTAAGAAGTCGAACGTCGAAAAATTCACAATATCGCCAAACAACCGATTTGAAACATTCACTGAAAAGGATGCGGAAAATACAAGCCACCTCCAATCTACTTGCGCGAACTCGATACACACAGGTGGTGCAAAAACTAAAAAAAAGCCTGCTAACTAATAGAAAAATATTTTACGCAACAAATTTAGTTCGAGGCAAAATACACGAGGTAAAAATTCAGGTCAACGACTATAGAGAAGTCATTAATTATTACGATGCTCACAACAGAAACTATTATACATATCGATTGAAGTCTTCAAAGGGTACTTCTGTGGTAATTAAAGGCATCGATGTCCATGTTGAAACAACTGAAATCCAGGCTGCGCTTGTTGAAGATGGATTTAAGATTCATAATGTATATAGGATCATGAACCACTTGAAGCAACCACTATTAATGGTCAAAGTTGAACTGGATTCATCCGAAAGCATGTTGAAAAAGGGAGAAGTTCATCCAATATAAAAACTAAAGTACCTCATACACAGACGCATAACTGTTGAAGAACCAAAGAAAAGCACCGGACCAATACAGTGCTTAAACTGCCAAGAATGTGGTCACTCAAAGACATATTGTAAGCTGATATCAGTGTGCGTCGTATACGGGAAACTACACCAAACCAAAAATTGCCCAAAACCAAAGAACTCCTCAACTGAAAAGAAATGCAGCAATTGCGATGGAAACCATACTGCAAACTGTGAGAATCTCACATATCCTCACCTACAATTTCTTGGCGACACCAAATGAGAATATAAAATTTTTTGACATAAAATGAATTTTTTTTATATATTTTAACTTAATGAATTTTTTATATATTTCTATATTTCTTATTTTTATTTAAAATCTTCTATATTTTCTATATATATTTCTTATTTTTATTTAAAATGTTCAAATTTCCACGACTACTAATTGTAGGTGAGGATATGTGAGAGTCTCACTCACAGTGAGAATCATAATACCAAAATTGAATTATGGTGACGTTTCTTCACCCGGTGTAAGCAAGTGTGATTCATAATAAGGGTATTAATTTGAAACACGATAAATTATTTTTATGTTGCAGTATTGTATTTATATTAAATTAATTTAAATATTTGTTTTGTTTTTTAATAATAACATCTCACATAAAATTAACCTTACAGTACTATTAAACTTAATTACTAAATAATTTACACTTATCATTTTCTTAAATATTAATATAACATTCTTGTTTCAGTATAATGATTTTAAATTATTACTTTTTATAAAAAAAATAGAATTATAATTATTATATACAGAATAATAAAAAGATATAATAAAATAGTTGCAGTTACATAATTTTTAATTGCTTTGTCGGTTTTTTGATTTTATTTAACTTCGTTTTCGGTGGGTAAATGATTCCTCTTTCATTTAATTAAAATTCAAAAACATAGCAAGGAGGCTGAATTCTATATTTCATTGTCAAGCTTACGCTTCTTATTAAAATTATTACATATTTATAAATTAAATTATTTTATTGATCGACAAAATTAATAAACTTGCTACAATATGCATTGTAATAAAAAATATTACATTTACTAATGAGCATTTAAAATATTGGCAAAATTGCTTAAAAGCTAAAAAATTATAGGCCTATATTATGGATTATAAGCATCATGGGAAAACCTGTATTTTTTATAAATTCGATAAATATTATTAATTATTTATACTTATTGTATCGGTTTGTGAGAGAAACACATTTTAAATATACGTCAACATCAATAGGTTGGAAAAAATCGGAGATAAAAAGAGAAGGTTAGGAAACAATATTGTATAAAATATCAGAGCAATTTTCTCTCAATTACCTAGTCAACCGGCTTCAAAGCAGCACAACAAACGGTTCTTGCGATTATAATAACAGATAATTAAAGCTTTAACAAAAGCTATACATTCGACGCATATTATGTATTACACAAGTATTCTATTAATTTGTAAAAGGCAAAAATGTAGGGAAAAGGGAATTTTGAAAAACAATTGCGTAGAAACGTCTCAATGACTCAATTCACACTAGGACTTTTGATTTGAGTCTCATGCTTTCACGGAACGAGATTATTTTTTATCCAACTCTTCAGCCAATCAAATCTTTATTATTTGATCTCGGTTTAGTTGAAATATTTCCATCTTTTGAGCAAATCGTACCAACATAGTAACAAAAATAACCGGAAGTATGAGCAATAATTTTGCTCAAATATTTGTTGTTGTTTATTTTTGAAATTTTTCGAATGAATTTGTTAGTTTATCGCCTTAAATAATTTAATTTAAAGTTATTATATAAAATAAATTAAATAAATATGCGAGATGCATTTAAGTAAAACAATTAGGATGAAACCAAAAATTTTATTTTGCTGCAACTGTTGTGCTATAAATTGTTTGATAATTTATTTGTGATGTGTGTATAAACTCGAATATTGTGTATTTGTAATCCCCAGACATACGTTTATTCGATTAAATTAAAATAAAGCCCCAACTAATCGTAAACAAAGCAGAAATTGTAAACAAAAATACAAAACAACAGAACATATCGCACATCCTCTTAAAAACTGTCAACACAAAAAAACAGTTTTGAGATAAATGCATTTTATTTATTTTTTAATTGCTAACGCTGTGTTGATGCGAGATTATTCATTTTTAGCTTTATAAAATAAATAATCAAGTATAGCAATTTAAAATGCATTTATCACAAAACTGTTATTTGTGTTATGGCATTTTTTTAAAGGATGTGCGATATGACAATCGTAGACAAATTTTTTGAGCAAAAGTTGTTAAAAAAAACAGCTTTTTTTATCTCATTCCGTGAACACACAGTCATTCTTCGTTTATTTCCCCCTTTACCTATAAAATCAGTTATCATTTTTCCGATTTTAATAAGTAAAGGGGAAAAAAGAAGAATAAGACCCGAATCAAAAGTCCTAGTGTGAATTGGATGAATAGGAACAAAACAACAGGTTATGCGAAATTCCTAGGTCTGTCGCGAAATGAACGTGAATTATCCGAAAACGCGAGACAACCCGAAAATATAAATCGTTCCTACGTCTTTCAACTTTCTAGTAAATAAAAACTTATTTATGAATCGTTTAATTCAGTTATAGTCATAATTCTAGCAGTTCTCGCATAACAACGCAATGAGAAAACAACATACACGAATGTATTTTAACATTTTGTTGGGATGTATTTCTTTTCTTGTCTGTCATGTGCAAAAAGTCAATGTTATATCTCTTTCATTTTGCAGAAGAAAAATTTTGGTCGCATGTAAATGGGGTATAATCCACATACGCAATATTTTTGGTTTACCTTTGTTTCTCTTCTGTACGTATATAGATATAATAATAACCAAAGATATAAAACTATGTATATGTACCTTGTGACGTGGAATCATTTTACTATGCATACTATTGGTCCAAATTTTAAATTAAAACAAAATATTTAAAATAACCTACCAAATTCACAAAACGCATAATTATTCAGTTACCGCAATATTTTTGAGAAAATTGATTCAGAAAAAATGCAATAAGTGAATATTTACTGTATTTCATCCTTTGTAAAGATAAAATTTTAACTGCATATACATTTTCTGTAAATATAGAGTGTACCAACAAGAGCGCCGGATTTAAATTTGTCACCATTTTGTTAATACGAGTTATACGGTGATTTTTTTTACAATTGTCATGTACAGACCACACGATTTAAGAATGTGGAGAAGTATTCAAACCAACAACGTTCAATTATTGTAAAAACACATTACAAAAATGACGAAAGTTTTGCGGAAACAGTTCGCCAATTACGTCAAGTTTTCGGTCGCAATAATGCGCCAAATGAATCGGCAGTGAGTCGTTTAATTACAAAATTTGAGACCAAATTTACGCGCCCTTGTGCATTTTGGGCTGACGGAGTAATTGAGTCGTATTTCTTTGAAAATGCGGCTGGAAATGCGCTAACTGTTAATGGAGTACAGTATCGCGAAATGTGCCACCTGCCACACAGCACGTGAAACAATTGTGTTACTGCAGACTAAGTTTCCAGTGCATAGATCCGGCTTGGAGAAAACGAAAGGAAAGAGATTATTTTTTATATTTCTCTTTCTAGCTTACTTGAATTTTCAATTTTTTTATTGTTTTACTACAAAATCCCGTTCCATTAACAATTTCGCGCAACCGGAATCCATCTACAGGCCGTGTCATTTCCCGATTTGGCAATCAACATTGGCCACCAAGATCGTGCGATCTGACACCGATGGACTTTTTTCTTTGGGACTATGTGAAGGAAAAGGTGTATGCGAATAAGCCTGAAACATTTGAACATCTTCAAGAGGAAATACGGCGCGTTGTTTGTGAAATACAGCCACATTTATGCGAAAACGTTATTGAAAATTTCAACAAAAGAATAACCCTGTGCCAGAGGTTTCATGGTGGCCATTTGCCTGATGTTGTATTTCACATTTAATATGAACTATTTTTCTTTATGTTGAAATAAAAATGTTTGCTTAATTCAAAAATAAATGTGTTTTCTTTAAAATTAAATCCGCGCTCTTGTTGGGACAGCCTTTATGCGTGGATTCCACAGTGAAACAATTTTTTTCAGTAAAATTAACACGAGATAAAAATATAAAGCTTACTTGTTAGAGCGAAACAAAAAAAAATTTCAGTAAAATTTAATTGGCAGTAGGGGGGATAAAATGTTGCCATAAAAAGTATGAAACTCAATACTTTTTATGGCAACATTTGTTTGTCTTTATCACTCTAGCATAATGTTAATATGTATACTCACCTCTTTTCGGTTTCCTAGTATTTTTTACAGAAAAAATTTGTTTCACTGTGGAATCCACGTATTAGTTACAAACAACCCGCTATTCCACACTTTGATTCTTTCCTTGTTTCCCTCCCCTTCACCAACAGACTAACAACAGTTTGTAGATGAAGGGGAAAGAAACGAGGAAAGAATGAAAGTGTACAACGACGGAATCAAACTTATTTTGTGTTTTTGCGAATACGTATACTATACACAATTTAACGAAAAATCACTGATACAACGATGACATTGGAATTTTCTGAAACAAATTTTGCTTTACCTTTTAAGCTGAAATGAGATCTCCTTCATTTCCATTTTACATTTTTTTATAAATTAGGATTTGCCATACCGAAACTGGCCAGAAAAACGCCAAAATAGCTTATTTAAAAATTCACATTCCCAAATTAATAAAATTATTTCAGAACTTTGTTTGAGTAGATATGCCCAGAAAATTAAAAAAATAAATGAAAGAGGACGTAGATGCAAAAAAAACCTACTGGCCACCCTAAGATATGTATGTAGATACAGATAATAAAATATACGTGCGAAGTTATAATAAAACTTAAAAATAAAATAAATTAAATTCCTCAGATCCTAAAGCATATTGAAACAAAAACGAAAACAAAAAATTAATCGTTTTTACCCTGTTGCAATATGGGTTCAATATAAGAAGCCACCACACTACACTGACTATTCTCCTCCTCATGTTCATTCAAATATCCTGCATTTCGCGGATTATGATGTCGATGCATCAAATTATCTTTCCGCCTCGTAATCTGCTGATATAATTCGTCAATAGACGATTGGCTGTCGTTCAACATGCTGTTATCATTATTGCATAACAATAAATCTTTCGAACAATTATATAAATCATCATGATCGTTGTCGTCCTCATCTAAATCATCGCTTAATTCCGATTGTTGATACTGATAGTGCAAATTATCGTCACAAGTCAGTGTTAAATTTAAATCGTGATCGTTAGGTTGCGGAGCGTATAGCCCATGGCTTCGTATACTCAATTCAGAATTTTGATAATTAATGTCGCTCTCGCTAGTAGGGCTCGACGTTAAATTTCTTAATTGTATCGATGTATTAAATATATCTAAATTAATCATATCGGTATTCATATTGTGTGCTATTCGATCATGATTTTTTAATTTACTATTTTGTGCTAACGTTATTGATTGTGACGATGTCATTGATAAATCATCGATATCACACAAACTAGGAGAAAATAGGACAGGACTTTGTGATTCGTGATTATTCGGATTGGTCGTTGTTGCCGCACGTTTATTATGATTACTTTCATTGTTGCTATATCCGATTTCTAATAAATTATTATATGATATCGAACGAGTCTCAGAATTATTCATTAAATTCATTATATTTGATGTTAATTTTGGTTTTCTATAACTTGCGTGGGCCACATTTTCCAATGATTTTGATTTTTGAAGGTTACCCGAAATTTCTAACGACGGTGATATGTATTCCATATTTTTATCTAATTTAATTATATCCTCCTCTTCAATATCATCATCGGTTTTCGAATTTTCTTCGATTATGGGTAATCCAATTTCATTCATCATAACATCATTTATGGTTTTTGTTGGACTCAGTTCAATATTACGAAAGTTTTTTGAAGTATTCATAAATATATTGTTTTTGTCCGGAATTGGATTATTCAAATTATTTTCCTCATCTTCTTCGGTTACATCCTCAAGGGTTGTATCAAAAAATGGGTTATCATCAGACTTTCGTTTATCGTTATTGCGAACTGTTACAATTTCATGTTCTGGTTTCCCAGTTTCAGAAACATTTGTGTAAATGTTTGCTACAACTGGACTATTAGGCAAAGGTGATGATTCCATATTCGCAATTTTCGTTACATTATTAGTTCCCCGAGTGCCTGAAGTATATGCCCGAAGCGATTCGGAGCCTAGAACAAAGCGTTCTGGATCACCAATCATGTCACTTTCATTACAACTATCTGACAGAATATTAGGATTCAATTGATGTTTCATGTCCTTGTGATTTTCAATGTGTAAATTTTTACGATCAACATGGATATTTGTATTATTCACTTTACTCCCACCAGTAAATATTGACATGTTTTTCGATGGATAAGACATTAAGGATGAAGTGTCACTTCTATTGTCTAAATCACTTCGATTCCTTTGAAATTCAATATTATTCTGTTTCGCTAGACGCTTCTGTTTTCGAAAAAATTTTCGTGCTACATTAATTTGATTTGGGTTATAAAATATGTCGGCCGATTGATTTATGGGGGCATCAATTTGAGAACCAGGTGCGATTACTGGATTTTGTACATATTGTTGACGATTCATAAGTACCAAATTAACTTTAGCACCAACATTGTTGGTTTGTACACCATTGGGACTTTCATTACGTTGTAAAGTATGGGAGTTAAATTCACTACCAGTTTTGCTACTTGGTCGATAGGACTTGGAATTTTGGCTATTTGAACGGGATGATTGTATTGTATTGGTTGTGTGGTACGCTACTATGGGGCCACCATTCAGTTCTTTTGAGTCAGACACACTTTTAGGTCGGCAACACTGTTTATTGTTACGCCGGCAATCGTAGCATGATAAAGAACTCCATTGTAGTCTGACATCGCTACGTGAAATGCCATAATAGAAGGTTATAAAACACCCTAAAATAATTGCTAATATGGCATATATGACACTAAAAACTTCTTCTTCATAAAGAATTTTATCAGAAAATGGTGTAGCCACCGATATTGCCCCAGCGAACCAAGTCATAATAAACAAAATTAGCACTACAATATGAGCTTTCAGTTGAGTTGCAAGCGAATGTTCCTGATCATCGATATTCGTCACAGTAGTGGGCGTACATATACTAATACTTTGACATCGATCATTGACTAGTGCCGGTTGCCCATTATTCGGTTCCAGCAAATCTAAGTCTACATTTTCTGTTGCTTGTGTCCCTTCTGACATGTGACCATTAATAAGCGAATATTTCAAGTGGCAACGAATACAACCGAATAAAATGAACAAAAACAGTGTAAAAATTCCTGCTGGTACGAAAAGTGCACTTAAAGCAGGTCCGGTTTTTAAAAAACAATAGGAGTATGAGGCATACTCCCGAATATGTACAGCACCGCTTATACCACAAATAATCATTGCAATACCCCACCCTACCAAATAAAGACCGAGTATAGGCCTTCTACCTATGTGTTCTTTCGGCAGATCATCGGTTGGTAATGACATGTTATTACGTTCATTTTTCGACATCCTTTTATACATATTACTTACATTTACGCAGAGCCAGAGTATAACGCTTAGTGAAAAATAGTGGATTGCAACCCCTATTCCCTGACAAAGTTTATGATCTTCAGTCTGATAAATACCTAAAGAAAACACAGCTATTAATAGTGATATCGCCAGGCACATATTAATAAGTGAGTGTTTCGTTCTCCTGGCCATTTGAATTACATCGCCGTACGCAATATATGTTACGATATTAATCCACATGGTAATAAATAAAATTGCTCCGCCAACATATAAAGCTGGTGGACATAGTCGGAACCGTGCTCCTGCGTTTTCATCAATGAAGTCATTCAAATATTTGACATTTTGTATTAGCCCGTAGTAACCGAGCTTGTTGCAAGTAAATACTACCATTTCGTGTACTATTTGCGATTGATTGCAACCGTGCAACGACCAACCACCTAGACCTGAATTCATTCCAGGGTCCCACCAAACTGGCCTTGGTTGACTTAATGGATGATGAAATGGAACTGACTTTAACATGACGTAAATTGGTTCGGTTAAATTTTCAGCCACTAATCGATTCATTATTTTAGCGCCAATGACGGCGGATGTAATTTTAAAATTTGTTAACGTTTTGTTTTGCGGGAAAAAATTACTATTCCGAAATACCGAAACCAACAGCGTCTCAGAGCCGTGATATTTCAAATTTTTTGAGAAAATTGAAGTAGGAACTTGTATTAAAGCATCAATATTTTTTTCTTGTAATCCGTAGTTTTGTGCTTTTAGTGCCGTGTTACATTGAAATATATTTTGGTTTTCTTTTCGGAACCAAGAACATGTTATACCTTTATCAATTTTAAAAAACTCGAGCGCCAAATTAACCTTTTGTGCTTGTGCTGACAATGTAAATTCGATAGCTTTTTCAGCCGCGTTTACTAACTTGTTACAGGATGAATCAGTTTCTTGCGCCTTTTGAAATAAGTCGTATGGTAGGATCATAATTTGTGATAAAATGTTTAAAAGCATCGATCCTAAATCTTTTTCATGGTTTAAATATTCAAGGTAGTTATCAATAGTTTTTGCTATAAACACAATATCAACAGGGTCACTAAATTTTTGAGCTCTTAGTACACTATCATCAATTATTGTATAGTTACGTAATCGTTTGGCACTTTCCAATACACTATCGCGAGTTATAGAAAGATTAACTTTAGAAAATTGCTCCAAAATTTTAGTATTTTCCTTAACATAAGGACAAGTATTGGTATCTAAATTGGTCCAATGGCCAGTATCATTACACTTGTATGTTGCATATAGATTAATAGGCCCCTCACCTGTACATGGAATTTGTACTGTTTTGCCTCGAATTGTGCGAGGCCAATAATAAACGCCTTTATTATTGTTTGTCTTAAGTTGACTACAGTATTGAGTCGCTTCTGAGATCACAACAACCGTAATATTTTTCGATGAATTAGCTTGTTGCGAACGCAATCGACAGTCCCACATACCTGTATGATTTTTGGTAACGTGCGGTATTTTTAAAATCGAATGCAGTATACCGCTGTCCGACAAATGTTTGTTTTCAATTTGAATCGAAGTAAAATTGACATTCGGATCGTAGAATATGACGTTCTCATTAGAACCCGCTTCAACGATTTTGTCTGACCAACCCCAAAATACATGTGCTCCACCTGGTAAATCTTCGGAATCTCTAGGATCACCGACCGCAACTCTGGGTGCCCGACACTGCAGTGTTAACGAGTCTCCTTCAAAAACAAGTTGATCTTGATTTGGTCTCATTTCTAAAATCGATTGCAAAGGCGATTCACAATGAAGATCAGTTCCTATTTTAAGTTTCTTTAACGAATAGCCGGAAAATGGAGTAGCACATTTTGGAACTGGTGCCAATTTCACGGACATTTTATTTGACCATGGCACAAGCCACACTAGATCGCAATCGCACGCTAGTGGGTTTGATGAAATATCCCTAGAAGATAAAAATGGTAAGAATTACAAAAAAATAAAAAATTTAATAACGAATACAACAATTATATTTTACTCATAGCAACATGTAAGAATCCGAAATGTAAATAATAGAGCATGCAGGTTCTCATTTAAAATAGAAAGTTCAAAATACATACACATATTACATAGATACTTCAAAATGTCTTAATAAATAATTAGATCGAGTTAAAACTTCAACAACTCTAATTTTGCTTCTAAAGACTACAGAAGTTAATTCTGGCTTTTATGAAACTACTAATATCAGCGTTAAGTTCAAATTTGGTTAGATAAACCTGTGATAAATCGCATTTAAACCATTTCCATAATGCCTTCATTTTAAAAATGATTCAAATATTGAATCCGTAATCGGATTCGGTTGCGATTGCAACGAAAACACATCGGACCAAAACGTATATTATAGGTGAAAAGAATTTGGAAACGAAACCCATCGAATTAGACAGACTGTGATAAATTTAACTATAAAATGTTAAAAACGTTGCCGATGAATAAAAAATATTTTAAATTTTTACAAGTTTAGTGAACAATCAGTAGTCGAGTATACTTACAACACTTTCAATGCTGGTAGTTTATTAAAAGATCCTGGAAATATGTGCACTATTAGGTTTTGTGATATTTTTAATTTTTCTAAACTCTTTAACTCCGGAAATACAAATTCGTCAATTTGCTTTAATGAATTAGAAGTTAAATCTAATTTACGCAAATTGGTCATATTTAAGAGATCGTTAGAATCAATAAAATTTATTTGGTTGTTGCTCAAATCACTGAAAGTATAGTTATTATTATTATAATAATAATTATTATTCGAAACACAATTGTGAATATTTAATAAGACAAAAGAAATTCTATATACTTACAGCTGAACAAGTTCGCTATAAATCTCTGTGAAATTTAATTCTTTAAAACTGGCGATTTTGCTCGATGGTGTTCCTTGACAAGTAACTTTTATTCCATCCGAATCTGTACTGGAGATTTTTTTGCATGAACATTTATCTGGACATTTTTGTGCGCTACCGAAATTACATGTAACCAATATTAAATAGATTAATAATTTAATAATAGCACCATTCATTTTTATTATTAATTTTCAAAATTATGTTCTCATTTCTAAAATAATTGGTTTGTCGTAATCGAATTGATCTGTGGGATATGAATTCAATAAATTCAGAATTCCGTACGTTTGTATATATGTATATATAAAAATATATATTTTTTAAAATTGATTCATTTCCACATTTTGTCGGTCTGAAATCAAACGAAAAACAAAATTATAGGAACGATAACATAAACAATAAAATAAAGTAAAAAAATTGTTCATTTTCTCGATTTGAAACACATCGATCAAAGCCGAAGTTTATTTTAAAAATTACGTACACTTAAAGTTACGTGGAACAGTAATTATTACATTAAACTATTGAAATTTGTTCTATTTAGTTAATAAAACTATCTAATTCAAACTATCTCCACAATATAAGATATAAATTTTAATTTAAAAATGCAATATAGGTTTCCTTCATTGTTTATACAATATCAAAAATTGTCTGTCAATTTGGATGTGGTACTGGCATATGACAGCGAAGCGAAGCGAAATGAATACGCTTCTTCTGCGAACCAGTACTAAAACTTAAATTGTATGAAACGGCTTCATTATTGTGACGTTTGATTGCTAGCGCTCAATATATAAACAAATTTTGTCAGCCAAGTACAATTTTTAATTCTTTTCAAATGAATTTTTATAAAAATTTAGTGTTTAATTGTTACAAAAATGTATATAAAGCTTATCATCGTAATCTAATGAGTCTAATTTTACGACAAAATAACCAAATTTTGAAGTCGTATGTAAATGGGTTTACAAAGGATATAAAACCTCATAAAACCAATTGGATTTTACATACAAAGAGCTATTTATCAACTGCTACCATATCAATTGGTAAAATAGAAAGCAAAATACAATTATGGTTTACTTGTAAAGTTTGCAACACAAGAAATTTTAAACAAATATCGAAGGTTGCTTACAACAAGGGTGTAGTGATCGTAAGATGTGATGGATGTGCCAATAATCATTTAATAGCAGACAACCTAAATTGGTTCACTGATCTTAATGGGAGAAAGAATATTGAGGAGATTCTAAAAGAAAAGGGTGAAACATTCGTTAAAATAGGATTCAGCCAATGTGATTGTGAATACATTTCAAAAGAAGGACCAGAAACAAATAAGAATGAAAAAGATAAATGTAATTAGAAAACAAAACATTATAACAATTTATTTCGTTAATATATGTACAATTATTTAAATCCTATATTGAAGCAATTACAGTAGTTTCATTCACAAAGAACCGTCTTCGTTTGTCATGTCCAGATTCCAGGTAAGGATGCGTCAAATTTTTTTATACTTACAAGTATAAAGAGTATGAACTATAGCTATTTCTGTGGTATTTTCATCTTGTATAAAACAAAAGTAAAGCTATGTAGGTATTAATTATACGTTTAAAGAAAATGTAGAAATTATGTTTCAAAAATATTTCAAAGCAATTCATAAAAAATTGTCACTTGCAATTTGCAAACAGCAGTGTTTGCCCAATGAAAATGTTTAGAGGTTAACTTCTAATTAGAAACACTACAACTGTCAAACTTGATTTTGACATTTGTCATATTCTTTTTGGTAAGCTCATCACACATCCCATAAAAATAGCAGAACGAACGTATTTACGTTCATTCCACACTTTATTTAAATCTACAAAGTTATTCAATTAAATTTCAAAATGGGTATGCCACAAAAACGCAAGAAAATGCATTCTGGGGATACTCATTTGCGAAGACGGTGGAGAACTCGAAGTCGCAAGAAGGATTTGGATGAAGTGCGTTTTGATGAACATAACCTTAAAATTGTTTGTGATTTACTTTTTCGTTTTTTTGTTAGATTGATAAAGATCTTCAAGAGCAACCGGAGAAACTAATTAATCAAGCTGTGGATTTGGATAAACCTGGTTTCGCCCAATTTTATTGCGTACATTGTGCTAAATACTTTATTGATGATCAAGCTTTAAATGCGCATTTTAAAACTAAGGTGCTCATTCAATAAGTTGCGAAATCCAATTTTTACATTAAATTATCTTCAATTTTAGGTTCACAAGCGTAGATTAAAAAATTTAGAAGATGAGCCATACAGTATAGAAGAATCTGAGCGTGCAGCCGGTCAAGGGAACTGGTTGCCCCCTAAAAAACGTAAAATGGTAACACAACCAACAAAAGATGAAGTTGGTAGGGGCAAAACAATTCAAATTGAGGAAATACAACCGAAAAAAGAAGAAATTAAAATGGATGTTTAAGAAAGCCTTTCTAATTGTTCGTTTTATTAGAATACATATTTCTCTTGTACACCATTCTCAAAATCATCCTCATAATCCCCTGAACGTTATAAAAATTCATCATTCAATAGGCTCCACATATATATATATATATATATATATATATATATATATATATATATATATATATATATATATATATATTAGGGTGGTCCAAATTTTCGAAAGTTCCAATTTCTAACGGGACACCCCCTAGAAATGTGAGGTTATGCTAAAAACTTAAACAGAAAAAATATTGGGTCGATCGAAGGTCGTTTAGAGGTCGCGACTTGAGCGCGAAGTTCGATAAAAACGGTATTTTTTTCGATTTTTCACTTTCAAACGAACAGAAAAATTATTTAAAAAAAATTCTCAGACTAAATAAAAATTGCGGTCAATAGAGGAGATAATTACCTTTCTAAAACATCAAAGATATCGCAAATCGGTTAACAAATAGCGAGATTATTGCCAAATTTCCAAAATATAAAAACAAGTCAAATTATTACTATATTTTTTTTATTATTAATGCATAATGTTTCTTCTATACAATGATATTATAAATTAATTTTTAGTATTAAAATAATCAATCGTAGTTGATATTCTACCCATTAAGGCTGTTTTGGTGTATGTTGGAAACTTCTGTGTGTAGTCCTTTACGACTTGTAAATATTGCATGCCATCTTCATTTCTTGTCAATTTCTTATTATAATCTTGTATTAATTTAACACCACGTTCTGCGATATCATTTACGACTTTTATTTGACTGATAATCTTCATTCCGTTCTTGAAATTATCATCCCGAGGCCACATATCCGGATCTTTGTTCAAGAAATCTGTAGAAATATTGAACCTTTTAAAAAGATCGCCAGTGTTTGGTGTAACAAAATCTGCTAGTTGTTTCGTAATAAATGTTTTTACATCATCAATTTTCAACTCGACGCGCTTAATTGACTCGGCCTCTACATCCCTCTTCATATCCAACTGTTGCACCATTCTTCTTTTCTCCGCACTAGAGACGTTTTCGTCGAAAAAAGAGAATGCGATGCTTTCGTCGGATAAATACCACAATTGGCCACATATTTTATTCAGTACAGCCATCGCCAACTTTTCGTCATGTGTTTTGTACAAATAAATATCTCGTAAATAGTTGAAATCCAGCTGTGGTGCTTTAGCAGCTTTTGTGCAATGGAACCAAATTTTCACATAAAATCTTACGACAAAAATGCAAATGTCCCGTAAATTCTTCTGTTCCTGTGCTGTTAACTTACACCCCAATTGTCGAAGTCGTCTCACGTCATTTTAAACGACTATAGTCACGTCACGTCATTTTTGCTATTATCGAAGTCGTCTGCTACGACTCTAGTCGCATGATACGACAACAGTCACCTAATTTTTTCAAGTGACAAGAATATTTTCACCCCAATTGTAGAAGTCGTCTCACGTCATTTTAGACGACTATAGTCACGTCACTTCATTTTTGCTATTATCGAAGTCGTCTGCTACGACTCTAGTCGCATGATACGACAACAGTCACCTAATTTTTTCAAGTGACAAGAATATTTTATGCGACGTTCATTAATGAAACACATTTATGATTTTTTTGTAATACAATTTATATTCATTTTGCAAATATTTTACTGTTTTAGTAAATATATAAGATAAATTTATCATTCAATAATCGAAAGGTTTTGTTGAAAATTTGGAATTTTTAATTACGATGGAAAACATCATGGATATTTTGCCTTCATCATTAATTACTGTATGGTTTCTGGAAATTAATTTAATAATTAAATAATTAGAGTTTAGTTACCTATTTTCAATTTTCGTGGTTTTTACAATAAAATATTCGTAAATATTTTGATTTTTGACGTCGAATGGCTTGTCAAATTTGAGGAAATTATTAGTGCTGCCCGATATTTCTATTGTAGTATGCGTGTCGTTTAAAACGACTTCAACAATACCAATTTTGGCACGATGTGACACGACTGTAGTCACGTCACATGAAGTGAAACGACTTCGACAATTGGGGTGTTTATGCGACGTTCATTAATGAAACACATTTATGATTTTTTTGTAATACAGTTTATATTCATTTTGCAAATATTTTACTGTTTTAGTAAATATATAAAATAAATTTATCATTCAATAATCGTAAGGTTTTGTTGAAAATTTGGAATTTTTAATTACGATGGAAAACATCATGGATATTTTGCCTTCATCATAAATTACTGTATGGTTTCTGGAAATTAATTTAATAATTAAATAATTAGATTTTAGTTACCTATTTTCAATTTACGTGGTTTTTACAATAAAATATTCGTAAATATTTTGATTTTTGACGTCGAATGGCTTGTCAAATTTGAGGAAATTATTAGTGCTGCCCGATATTTCTATTGTAGTATGCGTGTCGTTTAAAACGACTTCAACAATACCAATTTTGGCACGACGTGACACGACTGTAGTCACGTCACTTGAAGTGAGACGACTTCGACAATTGGGGTGTTAAATTCCTCCCGAAAGATAAATACTTTCAATACATAAATGGCTTTGGACATCCAGCAAGCATGATGCATAGGCCCCGGCAGGCGGAAATGGACATTTTCAGTTGGTATCATGCCCAAAAAAATTAGAGTAATTTCCAATAATTCTTTGTAGTCATCACGAGCATGTTCTTTTGCCAATTCGTTGTTACAAAAACCCGCTAATTCCGCTTTCACATCATTTAATTGTATATGAACGTTGGGATCATCTATGCCTGCTTTAAAATTATTCTTATTCAAGGAATTCCAGTCATTCTTGAATCTCACAAATAATGGAACATTTACTCCTGATGTATTGCCCATTTTCGATTCAAAAGCAGCGCGTAATGTAATTTCACATATGTGATGTCGACAAGGAAGATATAATAAACTTCGTTCCAGTTTCTGCTCTAAAATAATAGCTGCTCCATTTAGTCTTCCAGTATTTGAATATGTTGTTCGAAGCAAGCCGCCACGACATTGTCAGCTATTCTCCAATCAATTAAGCTTTGGAAAACAGCCTCCGCCATTTCCAAACCAGTTGCTCTTGATATTTTGGGAACGCCCAATAATTGTTCTCCATCTATATGGGAAACAATCACCGGCAAACGATCCACGGTCTCCGTTCCAGATAACTCCGGAAGTAATTTTCCATCCCAATGTACTACGCCTGTCGTAAACTTGAAAGTCGATTTAATTGATTCTGCTATTTCTACTCTATTTGCTTCACGAAGACGCTTCAGTGTTGTTCGACTCAAAACGAGGTCATCAATAGAATGTCCAAGACTTTCGGCAACGGCACTGATTAAATGCATTGCTGCACGATCTGTAATCTTCCACTTATCCAAAGCTGACAATATTCTAGGAGTAATGAAACATTTGCTTCCTATAGAGACTCCTTCTGCGCTTATCACGGGCAAATCAATATTTTCGAAGCTCATGTCGTTATCAGATGTCCTTTCGCTGTCACTCTCCGATGATGAAAATAATGTTTGTGAGTCTATTGGAATTGATTTACGTTTTTCTTCAAGATGTCTTCGTTTACGATTTTCTTCTGCCATCAGACGTTCCGATCTCCGCTTTTCTTTTTCGATTTCATATTGCCTGACTCCAGCCAAATATCCGGGGCGCCCTTTCTCACGCTGTGACAACAGGAATCGCTTGTCGTCTTCACTAGTCATCATCGATAAGGCATTAGTATGGGCGATATCGAAAATATCATCCAGTTTACTAGTAAAGGCAATTTCTCTTTCGCGGTAAACTTTTAAAGGTTTATTTTTATTCTTTAGAAGATTTTTCCACTCATCATGCAATTGTTCCAATTTTTCAATAGAATGTTGTTCCTTTTTCACTGGAATTCGTGCTTTTGCCCAAAAAATAGACACTTCCGGGATTGTCAGAGCTGCACTTTCACGAATAGTTAATTTTACAGTACGGTGATTGTAAAAAAAAAAATGAGTGAGTCCATTAGTACTCTCAAGGAGATGTGTAAACATGGCGTCTGTACAGTACGTGGGTACAGTTTACTTTGAAGGAAGAAGGAATGCAATTTTACTAACCAGAGTTTTTCATTTGTTTATTATCGTTTAATTGGTCTATTACTCTTTCGGTATAATCGACGCAATTGGATTTTGGTAGCTAAAATAAGATATATTATATACTGTCGACTCTAACTTTAAAAATTTTCATTGAAAAACTGCACAATATGGTCGTCCCATATCTAATAGTAAATATATTTCGATCTGAGTTCATGTGCAAATCGACGCAGGAAGTTTATAAGTGGTTCAGCTTGAGGAACAGCAACATTAATATTGAAATCCCCGCTCATAATTGGAGAATTTTTGAAATTCTTTAGAATATGGGGCAAGCACGAAATGTATGAACTTCATTATGTCTTCGAAAGATTTATTCGGCGAGGTTAATACAACTACAGAAAGCATCTTATTCCCATTGAGAAGCTGAAGTTCAGCCGTATATATATCATCAATGAGTTGTGTTGCTACGCTCATACCAGTTGTTTGTCCAACGATGATTTCTTTATGCGAGGTGACTGTATGGTATGAGTATTTTATTTGAATTTTTATATATTGTTACTCCGGCAGCTCACTCACCGTCTCTCTTGAACTGAACGCAGATCTGGAAAAGCAAGAAAATTGAGCATCCTTGTGTGATTGTGTCAGTTAGGTCGAGGTGATGTGTATGACCTAAGACTCTGACAGTTCAATGTTAAAAACCAGACGTCATTATTATCTCGTACAAAATTCGCCATTACAACGGATAAAGCGGATTTGTAGTGAGGCGCGATAGCTAATTTTGAAGAAGACCCATTGAGGTCCCATTTTTACGTCCATGGTAGACTACATGATCATCGATAGCCGACGTAATGAACAGTCCTTCGAGACTCGTTGTTCGTGCTAAAGCAATATACACAATTTATTAACTGTGTCTTTTATCGTAAGAGTATATACTGACTATCTCGTTATAGGTACCACCCTGTGATGCATGAATTGTGGTGGCATGAAGGTACGACGCTTTACATTAACTGTTGTTTATGCTTAACATTAATTGTTGTTTCGATTAATAGTTGAGCTTTTTCTAGAAATGGACACCAAACATCGGTCGATATTCGTTTTCTGCGCCCATCCAGCTTCAAGCCACCTGACCTTCTTGCCAACTTGTGAACTTGAACCGAAATCCATCCAGAGTCGTTTGAAATTTTTTACTGTCGACGTTTTCATCGTTCTCGTTGTCCTGGTTAGGATGCCTATGCATTCGATATACTTTAGACAGCCCATAGTTCCATTCGCCAGTCCATTTGTTACGTCAATATTGGTTTTGAAAAAGTACGGCAAATTGTTTGTGTCCACTATGCTCATTTTATGGATCTTTTGACGGAATTGCTACTCCGGCAGCCCACTGACCATCTCTATTGAACTGAAAATAGCATTCAAACGTAGGAATATTAACAAGTTTGTCATTGCGCAGCCAGGTCTCAAAAACCAAATGAATTGAGCATACCTGCGTGACTGTGACCTGAGACTCTGGCAGTTCAATGTTAAAAACGAGATGTCATTATAACCCCATTCAGTAGAAGACATGATCATTGATAGCCGACGTGATGAACAGCGCCTAGAGACTCGTCACTCGTGATAAAGCAATATACAGCAGTTGTTGACTGTGTTTTTAATCGTATGAGTATGCAATTTCGTAATCGTAATTCGTATTTTGTATCGTAATTTTTTTTTGATTTTTCTGATCGATGGAAATGTCGATGGTTTCTATTTCATTCATTAAATTAATTTTTTCATTTTCCCTACTATTATACATATACGTAAAAGCATGCCATGTATAGTAAAAATTGTTTTTGTTGAGTTTCTTGCTTTTTTTTCAAACGAAGTAGGTATACGTCATTTCCGTTCGTTTCATTTACAAGTTTACTCTAATACAAAAAAATTTGGTAGGCGCGCGTAAAGATGTTTACACATCAAAAAGACACAACACTTGCTTTTTTGATGGTAACTTAGCACCAATAATTTGACAGTACTCATGCCCAAGAAGATAAATTTCTGTAGTGGACCGTAAATTAGCTGTCATTTTATCAACTGTAATAGCACTTTCTTAAAAATATTAATAAAACTGTTAAAATGACTAGATTTAATTTCTACAAATTTGTGTCCTTTTCTCGAGAGATTTGGATTTAAACTGAAATTAATTTGCATTTATTTTGTTTATATAGTATATGATACAATGAAATATATTGGCCATATCAGATCATAATTAGTGCAGTAGGCGGATTTAAATTTTAAATACAATAACTAATGAGTCAAATGAGTCATAAGGACTTAACATAGTTGGGTTTTATGATAATGGCATCATAAATCACAACTATGGTAACTTCTCATGACTCATACGGTTTTTTATGACACCATAAAACATTCTTTTGTTTATTCTTTATACCTCCTTTTTATTTATTTATTTATTTTTTTGTATTTTTAAAGATAATTTCCAGGATTTAAAAAAAAATCGTTTATTATTTAAGTTTTTAATAGTTTCGAAAATTAGCAATAATCTCGCTATTTGTTAACCGATTTTCGACATCTTTGCTGTTTTGGAAAGGTAATTATCTCCTCTATTGACCGCAATTTTTATTTAGTCTGAGAAAAAATTTTAAATAATTTTTCTGTTCGTTTGAACGTGAAAAATCGAAAAAAACACAGTTTTTATCGAACTTCGCGCTCAAGTCGCGACCTCTAAACGACCTTCGATCGACCCAATATTTTTTCTGGTTAAGTTTTTAGCATAACCTCACATTTCTAGGGGGTGTCCCGTTAAATATCTCAACACTTTTTTTTCCCATATAAACGTGGGCCACCCTAATATATATATATATATATATATATATATATACATATATATATATATATATATATATATATATATATATATATATATATATATATATATATATATATATTATATATATATATATATATATATATATATATATATATATATATATATATATATATATATATATATATATATATATATATATATATATATATATATATATATATATATATATATATATATATATATAATATATATATATATATATATATATATATATATATATATATATATATATATATATATATATATATATATGTATATATATATTATATATATATATATATATATATATATATATATATATATATATATATATATTATATATATATATATATATATATATATATATATATATATATATATATATATATATATATATATATATATATATATATATATATATATATATATATATATATATATATATATATATATATATATATATATATATATATATATATATATATATATATATATATATATATATATATATATATATATATATATATATGTATATATATATATATATATATATATATATATATATATATATATATATATATATATATATATATATATATATATATATATATATATATATACACTCGAACCTGTTTAATCGGACCACCATTCGGACCAAAAAAAATTGGTCCGATTGAAAGGTGGTCCGATTAAAAAGGTTTGGTCTTTATTTATATACACCAGATATCGCCATATTTAGTGCATGATGCAACACGTTTTCGTTACAATAAACCAAAATTATCCACTGTCTGAAGAATTATTGATTTATTACATAAAATTCTTTGCACTTTAGTTTTGTTAATTTTGAATTTATTGGCTGGTTTCTGTTGCTATAGTTCATCGCTTTCATAACGCCTTCGATTAAAGCTGTTTTTTCTCTGACAGGTTTAGTTCGGTGTACGATCGCTTACTCATTTTCCACGCATTAAAACACTATGTATCAACATATCCAATTAAAATGCAGTTAAATTAAGACTTTCAAAGCTATCATAGTTTTTACATCATCAAAAAGTAATTAATAAAAATATCGTTATAGACCGTTGCCAACAATAAAAAACCATATGTATGTACATATGTGCTTACATATGTACATACATTTAGCTTTTTTGTTTGTTGCACACATAAATTATGTACAACTATGAAATTCAGTTCAGAAAATTGTATGTACATTACATATGTATTATTTTTTAAAGGTCCTATTCAAAGGTAAATAAAATAAAATCAAACTAAAAAAGTGGTCCATAGGTCCGATTTAGAGGTGGTCCGATTACACAGTATAATTTCTATGAGAAACGTTTTGTAAGTCGCAACTTGTGGTACGAATAGAAGTTGGTCCGATTAGAAAGAGGTCCAATTAGCAGGTTCGAGTGTATATATATATATATATATATATATATATATATATATATATACATATATATATATATATATATATATATGTATATATATAAATATATATATATATATATATATATATATATATATATATATATATATATATATATATATATATATATATATATATATATATATATATACATATATAATACATATATTCTTCATTATGATGTGTAAAATTAAATTCATAATTTTTTAAACTGTCCAACATTCGTAGCTGATCTGATTGTAATTGGGAGTTTATTCCATAAAACAGCTCCTCTGACCATAAGAGAATTACTCATATAATTTATGCGGAAAGAAGGTAAAATTAATACCTAAGTTCTATCTGAATTTGAAAATTTAAACTTGTTTAAAATATATGAAGGTGAGTCTGGATAGAACAAAAGTTTGAAAATGAATAAGCACTACTCTAAAGTCCAAAAATTTCTGTAGCGATATTCCAAAAATACTGTTTTTTACATGGGAAGTGTGATCATATCGTCCTAAGCCGTAGATATATCTCAAACAACTATTGTAAACTCGGACAATTTTACCCATCAAAGAGGAGTTTAAACTCGAGAACACCACATCACAATACAAAAGTTGGCTTAAGAAGACTAACGAACGAACAAGAAAAATGTTTGTATTCCTAGGAGTACCATGTTGTTTACTACAAAGTAGACGCAAAGTTCCAAACATCTTCAAACAAATAGCATTAATGTGGCCCAGCTAAAACCCCAATTTGAATTACTACATATTTGAATCATTATTTCATCTTATTTGAATAAATTAATAGTATTAAGTAAACAGTACTATCGTGCTATTTTAATAAAAAAACAAATTATTCTTAGTTTTATTTTAACAATTTTATTCAGTTCATCTTAAAACTTAAAACTTGTTTCTACAGTTTACTTGAATTTTATTTCGAAAGGCAACTGAACATAAACACCTTAAATGATAGATACCCAAGTATTTTTACTTTCAATTTTCCTGGCGATATTCGTACTTAAGTACTAAACTTAGTCTAGTATTTTTCTAAGTTTGAGTTGCAATTTATTAAAATAAAACGTATGAAACGTGTCGCGATTATTCGAAACTGAACGAAACTCAATAAAGGAGAATTGTATACATGTATGTGTGAACAGAAAAGACAACAAACAAAATGGCGGGAGCGAGGTTGTGCATGAATGTAAAATGCTATATTTGAAAATGTTAGAAGAAAAAGATGGCGGCATCCAAATGTGAGAGCAAAATAAAAATTTAGGTTTAAAATGAATATTTTTATTTTATTAAATTTGCGGTATAAAAATATACATACATATATACATATTATATACGAATCTAAATTATATTTTAGTTAATTTTTTAATTATTTTTTATTATTACACAATTTGAAATTATTCTTTGATTGTAATATTAAAAGTTTAAATAATTTTCCAAATAGGTACTATGATTATTGCATTGCACATCAAGTTTATTATTTTCGCATTTGTTTTCTACCTAAAAACTTAAAACTGAACTAGAAATTAATTAATTTATGAAAACAATATTTGAATAGATATAAAATATTTTTTGATGTAATTTTATTTAAATTAACGCACATCTTTAAATTTTTTTAACAAAATTTTATAAAATTACCAAACTCATGTCGTGAACATGAAAAATAAAAACAAACCATGTACATTACACGCTATACACATTCCTACGAAAGAAAAATTGCGGTAACACAGTATACAGTAGTAACAACACAGTATACATATACGCTACAAACACTATCATTATAATGTGAAGTTTAACTTTCGTTAATTTTGGATGAAAACGAAGGAAAATACTATGCTCAATTTTTACTTTCGTTTTGTTATACTTGGGGTTGAAAGCAAAATAATTTTAAACGTAATCCAGTAAACCATATTTTAACGTTTAATCTGCATTATTTGTTTACGTTTTTTAATTGTAACCCAATTAATCTAATAAAAATGTTAAAAAATCAATAATGATTAACGTTATAGAAACGTAACACTAATAACGTTGAAACAAAAACATTTTTTAACGACATTTAAATAACTTTTAATAGACATTTTGAGATACCCCATTTGAGATAACTTAAAATTAATTAATTGTCAATAAATAAAGTGTATATAAGAGTAGTTTAAGTGTACATATATAACATATATAATATTTTAAGTTTTTAGGTAGAAAACAAATGCGAAAATAATAAACTTGATGTGCAATGCAATAATCATAGTACCTATTTGGAAAATTATTTAAACTTTTAATATTACAATCAAAGAATAATTTCAAATTGTGTAATAATAAAAAATAATTAAAAAATTAACTAAAATATAATTTAGATTCGTATATAATATGTATATATGTATGTATATTTTTATACCGCAAATTTAATAAAATAAAAATATTCATTTTAAACCTAAATTTTTATTTTGCTCTCACATTTGGATGCCGCCATCTTTTTCTTCTAACATTTTCAAATATAGCATTTTACATTCATGCACAACCTCGCTCCCGCCATTTTGTTTTTTGTCTTTTCTGTTCACACATACATGTATACAATTCTCCTTTATTGAGTTTCGTTCAGTTTCGTATAATCGCGACACGTTTCATACGTTTTATTTTAATAAAATGCAACTCAAACTTAGAAAAATACTAGACTAAGTTTAGTACTTAAGTACGAATATCGCCAGGAAAATTGAAAGTAAAAATACTTGGGACGTTCCCAATTTTTTTACTGGGAGGTTACATACCCAAGTATAACAAAACGAAAGTAAAAATTGAGCATAGTATTTTCCTTCGTTTTCATCCAAAATTAACGAAAGTTAAACTTCACATTATAATGATAGTGTTTGTAGCGTATATGTATACTGTGTTGTTACTACTGTATACTGTGTTACCGCAATTTTTCTTTCGTAGGAATGTGTATAGCGTGTAATGTACATGGTTTGTTTTTATTTTTCATGTTCACGACATGAGTTTGGTAATTTTATAAAATTTTGTTAAAAAAATTTAAAGATGTGCGTTAATTTAAATAAAATTACATCAAAATATATTTTATATCTATTCAAATATTGTTTTCATAAATTAATTAATTTCTAGTTCAGTTTTAAGTTTTTAGGTAGAAAACAAATGCGAAAATAATAAACTTGATGTGCAATAATCATAGTACCTATTTGGAAAATTATTTAAACTTTTAATATTACAATCAAAGAATAATTTCAAATTGTGTAATAATAAAAAATAATTAAAAAATTAACTAAAATATAATTTAGATTCGTATATATGTATGTATATTTTTATACCGCAAATTTAATAAAATAAAAATATTCATTTTAAACCTAAATTTTTATTTTGCTCTCACATTTGGATGCCGCCATCTTTTTCTTCTAACATTTACAAATATAGCATTTTACATTCATGCACAACCTCGCTCCCGCCATTTTGTTTTTTGTCTTTTCTGTTCACACATACATGTATACAATTCTCCTTTATTGAGTTTCGTTCAGTTTCGAATAATCGCGACACGTTTCATACGTTTTATTTTAATAAATTGCAACTCAAACTTAGAAAAATACTAGACTAAGTTTAGTACTTAAGTACGAATATCGCCAGGAAAATTGAAAGTAAAAATACTTGGGTATGCCCAACATTTGCGCACATTTGCTCAATAGGTGATTTTTCAAAAAAGACCAAAGTAAAAAACAAATACTACAAATCGTGTAGACAGTAGGATTGTCAATTGTCATACTTTACCAATATTTGCCAAACATAAAATACACCAACGTTGGTCGATATTTGCATTCGTGTGGCTGCGGCTTTATGCGGCAAAAAATTATTTACTACATTTATTTTGTAGTATAAGTGACTTAACGGAGAATAAGTCATTTTTAATTAGTACGCGTCGACTGTTTACTATAGCCGTTTTAGATAAAACTCTATTTTTCCTTTTTTGTTAAATAAATACATATTTATTTAATTTTTTGTATCGCAGTCTAATTATATCTAGTATAATTGATAATATAACAACTTCCACTAATAATAAAAATGATTGTTATTGGTGTTATAACCAAAACAAGTTACCGAACTTTAACATCGATTTTCTCGAAACACAATTTTCACTTGTGTTTCACTTATATTTCACTTATTTCACAAAGTCACTTATGTTTATTACGGCAGAAATTATCTCTTGTAAAATAGCAGTAGAGCGAGATGAATATAAAGGCTTTTATAGTTTTGTGTTCCTTTCTTTATATATCAAACTTTTAACGTCGCATTTTTTTGTAATCAAAAGTTTTTTGTGTTTAGTAAAATACAGAAATATATTATGAATATGAAAATATATTTAACAATTATACCAAATGAATTGTGTTATAAAAATAAAATAGATTGATATTTCAAATATAGCTAAGTAAATTGTACAGATAACTTTTAATTAATATACGCAAAATGCAAAATGAAATATATTAAATCGAGTGATAGGATAACTCAATTTGCCAATGAACAATATACAAACCGAAAAAGATTTATTAAATAAATATTATATTTTTTAATGTTTAGTAATTACGTATATATATGGGTGACGGTCTCTTTATCGTAAACAATTTATCGTGTTTCACTTTCAATTTAACGTGAACATTTAATCGTAGAACAGTTTATCGTGGACACAATTTACCGTGGACACAATTTATCGTGGGACAATTTATCGTAGAACAGTTTTTCGTGGACAATTTATCGTAGAAAGGTTTTATGCGTGGTATCAAAAAATTAGTGGGATTCTTTAATGATTTTTGGAAGAAGTTCTGGAATATTGCCATGTGGGACGGAACTCGGTAGTTTCTTAACCGATTATGATGGGATTGGGTATGTTGGATGGAAATGGGATTATTGAATGATTTTTGGAAGAAGTTCTGGAATATTGCCATGTGGGACGGAACTCGGTAGTTTCTTAACTGATTCTGATGGGATTTGGTATGTTGGATGGAAATGGGATTATTGAATGATTTTGGGAAGAAGTTCTGGAATATGGCCATGTGGGACGGAACTCGGTAGTTTCTCAACCGATTATGATGGGATTGGGTATGTTGGACGGGAATGGGATTATTGAATGATTTTTGGAAGAAGTTCTGGAATATGGCCATGTGGGACGGAACTCGGTAGTTTCTTAACCGATTATGATGGGATTGAGTATGTTGGATGGAAATGGGATTATTGAATGATTTTTGGAAGAAGTTCTGGAATATGGCCATGTGGGACGGAACTCGGTAGTTTCTCAGCCGATTATGATAGGATTGGGTATGTTGGATGGAAATGGGATTATTGGATGATTTTTGGAAGAAGTTCTGGAATATGGCCACGTGGGACGGAACTCGGTAGTTTCTTAACCAATTATGATGGGGTTGGGTAATTTGGATGGGAATGGAATTATTGAATGATTTTTGGAAGAAGTTCTGGAATATGGCCGTGTGGAACGGGACTCGGTAGTTTCTTAACCGATTATGATGGAATTGGGTATGTTGGATGGAAATGGGATTATCGAATGATTTTTGGAAGAAGTTCTGGAATATTGCCATGTGGGACGGAACTCGGTAGTTTCATAACCGATTATGATGGGATTGGGTATGTTGGATGAAAATGTTATTATTAAATGATTTTGGGAAGAAGTTCTGGAATATGGCCATGTCTGACGGAACTCGGTAGTTTCTTAACCGATTATGATGGGATTGGGTATGTTGGATGTAAATGGGATTATTGAATGATTTTTAGAAGAAGTTCTGGCATATGGCCATGTGGGACGGAACTCGGTAGTTTCTTAATCGATTATGATGGGATTGGGTTTGTTCGATGAAAATGGGATTCTTTAATGATTTTTGGAAGAAGTTCTGGAATATGGCCATGTGGGACGGAACTCGGTAGTTTCTTAACTGATTCTGATGGGATTTGGTATGTTGGATGGAAATGGGATTATTGAATGATTTTGGGAAGAAGTTCTGGAATATGGCCATGTGGGACGGAACTCGGTAGTTTCTCAACCGATTATGATGGTATTGGGTATGTTGGACGGGAATGGGATTATTGAATGATTTTTGAAAGAAGTTCTGGAATATGGCCATGTGGGACGGAACTCGATAGTTTCTTAACCGATTATGATGGGATTGGGTATGTTGGATGGAAATGGGATTATTGGATGATTTTTGGAAGAAGTTCTGGAATATGACCATGTGGGACGGAACTCGGTAGTTTCTCAGCCGATTATGATAGGATTGGGTATATTGGATGGAAATGATATTATTGGATGATTTTTGGAAGAAGTTCTGGAATATGGCCACGTGGGACGGAACTCGGTAGTTTCTTAACCGATTATGATGGGATTAGGTAATTTGGATGGAAATAGAATTATTGAATGATTTTTGGAAGAAGTTCTGGAATATGGCCGTGTCGGACGGAACTCGGTAGTTTCTTAACCGATTATGATGGAATTGGTTATGGTGGATGGAAATGGGATTATCAAATGATTTTTGGAAGAAGTTCTGGAATATTGCCATGTGGGACGGAACTCGGTAGTTTCTTAGCCGATTATGATGGGATTGGGTATGTTGGATGGAAATGGGATTTTAGGATGATTTTAGGAAGAAGTTCTGGAATATTGCCATGTGGGACGGAACTCGGTAGTATCATAACCGATTATGATGGAATTGGCATATAGTTAAAGTTAGCCGAAAGTTTCCAGCAGAAATAATGCAGATAGTGTCTTGACTATTTCAGCCGAAAGTTAAGCTCTCTTTATAATCTCGCTCTAATCGATTTTTATATTCCTATAAACTGAAATAATTTTTCCTTCACCCGAATGATATAACCCGATCCTAAATTCTCCTAAATTCGAGTTCGTGACTGATTTTTGCTGTATTCAAGACACTATCTGCATTATCTTTCGACTAGAAACTTTCAGCTAACTTTAACAGTATCCCAATCCCATCATAATCGGTTATGAAACTACCGAGTTCCGTCCCACATGGCCATATTCCAGGACTTCTTCCAAAAATCATTCAATAATCCCATTTCCATCCAACATACCAAATCCCATCATAATCGGTTAAGAAACTACAGAGTTCCGTCCCACATGGCCATATTCCAGAACTTCTTCCAAAAATCATTCAATAATCCCATTTCCATCCAACATACCCAATCCCATCATAATCGGTTAAGAAACTACCGAGTTCCGTCCCACATGGCCATATTCCAGAACTTCTTCCAAAAATTATCCAATAATCACATTTCCATGCAAATTACCCAATCCTATCATAATCGGCTGAGAAACTACCGAGTTCCGTCTCACATGGCTATATTCCAGAACTTCTTCCAAAAATCATTCAATAATCCCATTCCCATCCAACATACCCAATCCCATCATAATCGGTTAAGAAACTACCGAGTTCCGTCCCACATGGCCATATTCCAGAACTTCTTCAAAAAATCATCATATAATCCCATTCCCATCCAACATACCCAATCCCATCATAATCGGTTAAGAAACTATCGAGTTCCGTCCCACATGGTCATATTCCAGAACTTCTTCCAAAAATCATTCAATAATCCCATTTCCATCCAACATACCCAATCCCATCATAATCGGTTAAGAAACTACCGAGTTCCGTCCCACATAGCCATATTCCAGAACTTCTGCTAAAAATCATTAAAGACTCCCACTAAATTTTGAAATACCACGCTTAAAACTGTTGTACGATAAATTATCCACGATAATCTGTTCTACGATAAATTGTCCCACGATAAACTGTTCTACGATAAATTATCCACGATAATCTGTTCTACGATAAATTGTCCACGATAAACTGTTATACGATAAATTGTCCACGATAAACTGTTATACGATAAATTGTCCACGATAAACTGTTCTACGATAAATTGTTCCACGATAAATTGATTCCACGATAAATTGTTTCCACGATAAATTGTTCTACGATAAATTGTTCTACGATAAATTGCTCACGATAAATTGTTCACGATAAACTGACAGTAAATCAAAATTATTATGTATTTATGTTATTACAATTATATATCAAGTGAAAATTACTAGGTTTAAGAAAATATTGCACGCCTTTTGGAAACAATGACAACATTTAATTTTGGTACGGACTAGGGAAAATAAATATCCAAATGTTATTCGTATCGCACAAAACCATAACAACATAGAAAATCAAATTCAGTTTTCAATTTAATGGAATTTTTAATTAATTCTTAACTTATCGAATTAAATATCATTTTAACTTATAAAATCTAAACTTTGTGTTTTAATTGTATCCTAAAATTCCTATTCCATTTATAAATACAAATAAATGTAAAAATGTAAACAATAAACATGAATATTATACTTAATACATCACTGTGTATCCGCCATATTACTTCTGCGCGAGAACTGTCAGAATTCCAGCGAGATTTGAATACTACTATATATATTAAGCAAACTGCGATAAATTGAATTATATATGTGATAAATTTGAAAAATTTAATTTTATATATTTATATATTACATATGTATTACATTTAATATTTATACCAACTATGGTCATTAATTTTTTTTTAAATCAGCAGTTCGTTTTAATTGATTAATCGGCGATAATCTTCTTTTATAAAATAACCGAAAGAGAAGTACTTTTGAACTGCTGATGAAAAACTACTTCAAAAGTAGTTCCAAAGAAGTACTTTTAAAGTAATTTTTATATGTGGAATGATCTGCAGTAAGAAAGAGATAACATGTCGTTTTAGATAATGAGAAGGAAAGGTACAAATCTATAGTGGTTTTTGAAAAATTTTGAAGTCATGAAAATTATCCCGTCGCCCTATCCATTTTCACAAGAAAAGAAGTACTTTTTTCGTTACTTTTTCATCACATCCAGAAGTACTTCTTCGTTTGCCGGGATTATTCACTGGTGTATACCATTAAAATGAAAAATAAATACATCCAAAAACAAACATTTATACCCCATTAACATGAGACCAAGATTTTTCTTTTGCAAAATGAAAGATATAACATTGACTTTTCGCACATGAGAGACGAGAAAAGAAATATATCCCAGCAAAATTTTGAAGGATTTTGAACCACTACATCGCAAAACCCACTATAAAATGTTGCCATAAAATATATTCGATCCTAGTATTTTTATGGCAACAACTTTAAAATTAACAAAAACAATTATTTTATACTTATAAATGTTGAGGATTCATAATAAACAAAGACGCCATAGATAAAAATGTAAATTTCGCATTTGAATTCATTCAAAATAAATTAATGAGGATCCTATAAAAAATTATGGCATCACTATATATGTTTATTTCTTTCTGGCATATTGGATATTTTTATATAGGGATGCTTCTTATTTACCTGCAAAAATTTGTAGAAGAAAACAATTTTCTACATGTAAATGCCTCATTATCACCTGAAATATATTAGTTGGCATTTATTTTGACATGACGATATGAACAAGAATTCATTTTGCTGCGTTTTAAATTTTTATTGTAACGTGGAGTTCCAAGTCCAACAAAAAAATTTGATTTATATAGATTTGATCTAGATCAAATCTATTGGTGAGTACTTTGCATTTTTCAAGTTTTGACAATTCTCAAAGCACGTGAAGTAATATATTTTATTTTATTGCAAAAAAAATTACAAATTTTCTACAAATTTGGTGGACCGAATCGGGTTAACACGAAGTTGACTCGATCCCGTATATATTAAAATTTTAACCCTGAGATATACTCGACGTGACTGCGACGTTTCTAAATGTCAAAAACGTTGTTCGCCACAGCCTACTGAAGACTCGTTAAGGATGAAACACACTAAGCAGCAGCAGCGAGCAGCAAATTTAAATGTTGGCTTATTCGCTTATTTAATGATACAAAATCATAGTTGGCGTATAAATATAGGTATTTTCATTAAAGGACATTAAGTATTTTGCAATTATAATTGAAAAATTTAAATTTAAAGAAATTGTATTGAATGAAGTTGCATCTGTCGCGGCATCAATAGGTTCCACACCCAGCAGCTTCAATTTGCTGCTCTTTGCTGCTACTCATAACCTCGATAAAATTTGCACAGTTCAATTCTACTACTAAAACAAAACAATTTGCTGCGCTGCTTGGTGTGCACGCCCATAAGCAGCCGTTAGTGTGGATTGCTTGGAATATGTTGCGCTGCTCTTGGTGTGTTTCATCCTTTAATCGCGTCGAATATAATTGCTGTAGTTTGAAATCATATACTTATTTTTACTTTTGAGTTACGTCGGTCGCGTCGAGTATATCTCAAGGGTTAATCTGGGTTCAATCCGGATTGAACTCTTACTTTGGATTAAAATATCGAATTTTAGATATTTAAATAAATATTGGTAAGTCTACTTATTATCATTCGTATTAAAATATAAAATTGAGTGAATAATATCGACAATATCCACAAACACACTAGAGAAGAACAGGGAAACCTGCTTGAATCTAAATAATGTACAATTAAAAAATAACTTACTGGAATGGGACTCAGATGACGAATATACGGAAAAAAAATAATAAAACATATTGATGGACAATTATTAGAATTAAAATCAAACTAAAACTCGGAAAATACATATAACCCCAAAAGAAAGTGTACAACAATATACAAACCGGAAAAGATGAAGACGAAAGAACAAGATGGCGTAAACAACGCTAACAATTCGAGCGAGGAAATTTCTATAACTGACATTAAAACTAACAAATATAAAAAGGGAGATTCAGGGCCATTTAGAGTATTTATAATAAAAGACAAGTTGAATCTCATGCATTTAGATAAATCAATCAAAGTAAATAGATTCGAAAATATTGAAATGATTGAACAACTAAGCAAGAACACGGCAAAAATTACCTTTAAATATTATACGGACGCGAATAACTGTATAGAATCAGAAGAATTCAACAAATTTGATGGTTACAACGCGTGTATACCAAACAGTTTTAATAAAACTATTGGCGTGATTAGGAATATTCCCACTGACATTACAATACAAGAAATAAAAGATAATATTAAATCTAGAATAGAAATCATAAATATTTATAGAATGACTAAATGGAATTATGACACAAAAACAGCGCAAGATATGGAATTAGTTAAAATAACGTTTGCATCTAACAATATACCCAAAGACGTATTAATGTATGACAATACTTACTCAAAGTACAATACTATATGCCAAACCCCATGCATTATAAAAAATGCTTAAATTATGGACATACACAAAAAAGATGTAAGAATCAAGACGTGACTCGATGTATAACTTGTTCTAGAAATATTGACGGAACACACGTTTGTGACCTAAAAGAAAGATGTAAATTCTGCGGAGAAGGACACAAAACAAATAACAGAGAATGTCAAGAACGATTCAGACAGAAACAAATTACAGAATTTATGACAATTAATAAAGCCTCATACAGGGAAGCAAAAGATAAACTTTTTGGACTTAGGCTGTTTTCCAAACGAATACTTATTTGTGGAACCTAACTTATTCAAATAAGTAAGCTGGCGAGGTGACTTATTTTCTGTCCCTTTCTAACCGAAAAATCTAAATTGGTTGTCAATTTTTTGTTGTTATTTATATCAATTTATGACTTTTAAAATTTGGATAATAACTATTTCTAGATAACGAATGGATCTTTGTCGATTAAAATCAAAATTAAGATAAAAAAAATGATTACAATAAAGATATATGAAGCATCCTAATTACGTAATGTAATACGCATGTCTACGCATGTAGTACGCATGTCTTACACAAATTAATTTAGGTCAACTACAGAGCTCGCAAGACCACACGGCGTATATATTCTATAGCTTTACGAAACAATCAATACATATGTACTGATTATAGACAGACATAAAATATATATTTACATAAAATATATACATATTTACCCATTAACTGGGGCCCATTCGAACTTCTTTGATTGTCTGTCTAAACGAAAATTGAAATATAAAAATTCAGCCGAACCGTATACCTAAAAATCATATAAACATTTTTTGTATGCAACATGTGTCGCCAATCCTTTTAATTGCATAAATATACAATAATTGTTAATTTATTAATATAAATTAATGCAAACGAAAACATTATGCCTCGAAGAATTTTGCGATGAAAACAATCAATGTTCTCATGTCGATGTCAAAATAAGTATGCCAACTCAATTGGAATGAATTTACGTACTTATTCAAGATGGCGTCAAATAAGTCAATGGGTGTATCCAGCCCATGTAGGCCTCACTAAAAAATGGTAGGCCTCACACATAATATGGGCTATATGCAAAATATCTCACTGAAAAAATGTAGATATCTCACTGTTTAGTGAGGCAAAAATTTTCTGTCTACTTTTGAGTAGATATATTTTGATTTGAACCGGTACTTTAAATAACAATTTATTTTGTTCTATTTTCATTTCTTATTATTGTTTCTATCTTCATTGTCTAAAATTTAATAAATTAAGGAATTTCATATTTACTTAAATAGTAGACATAGATCGAAAGTAAAACTAATATATTGCATCCAGCCCTTGTAGAATTCTACAAGTGAGGAAAATCTACAAGTGAGACATCTCAAATGTAGGCCTTCATGGGCTGGATATACCCAATAAGTCTGAAATAAGTATCCGTTTGGAAAACAGCCTTAGACAAAAAATTCCAAGGCAAAGCGACTTCATACATGAACTAAAAACCAATGAAGATGAAAGCAAAAGACTACTACATCAACTAAAGGATTCGGATCAACAGATAAAATGTAATGAAGAAGTTAATAAAAGAAATGAAAACACAATTATCAGATAGAGATTTAATATTGGTTGACATAGTGAAGACATTAACAGAAAAAAAATTAAAGATCCAGGACATGTTGACGCGCTGTTGATAAAAATCGGAAACATGATCAATGTTAACAGTGATAAGAATAATAATGAGTAAAAAGATAAAAATAATACAAATAAATATCCGTAGCTTAAATAGTAATAAGAATTTATTAGAATATTATATGAATAAGAATGACATAAAAATTGCGATTCTCTTCGGATACTTGGACATAAAATACGGAAAAAATTTCTTTGAATAACTTTGATATCATTACTAAAAACAGAATAGATGGATACGGAGGGGTAGGTTTCATAATAAAGAAAGATATTTCTTGGAATATAATACCTTTAAATCACACATATAATAGATTAGAAACGATTAAAATCAATATCAAATATAAACAATTAGAATTGAATCTAGTATCATTTTACAATAATTCAAGGAAAAACCCAGAATAAGTAAAATTGGAATTCACAAATCTATTATCTGAAAACGACAAGATAAATACCATAATTGAAGGTGATATAAATGCTCAAGATAGTCCATGGAACAATAATAGATCACAAGACATACTAGGAGAAAAAATTGCTTATGTTATAACGGAAAACAATTTTATCTTATTAAATGATGGCTCTCCCACTAGAATGGATTTACACAACACAGAAAGTCTGCATTAGACATCACATTATGTTCTCCAAACTTAGAAAATAAACTGAAATGAACAGTATAACAGACAACATAGGAAGTGACCATTTACCTATCATAATTAATTATGCAACTAATACAGCAGTGCATATAAAACAAATTACGAACTGGACAAAAATAAAACAAGAAATTACTGAAATAAAATCAATATCACAAAATATAGAAACCACAATAGAAGACATAATAAAAAATAACACAAAAAATGTAAGATATACCAGAGAATTCACTCCAAAACCTTGGTGGAACAAATATATACAACAATTATGGAACATAAAAACAGAAAAACAAAAAATATACAACAGACATAAGACATTATATACAGTAACACAACTAAAACGTGCTATACAAAAATTAGAATTAGAAATTAAGGCTGTATGGTACTCAGAAAAAAAATCTGTTTTGATGTCGATATTTAAATACCCAAGAATGTGTCCAAACTAAACATTTTTTTTTTGTTCTTTTTCATCTAAACGATATATTATTATATACATACTTGTTTTTGTTTTATTTTGTTACTGTGCTCTTTGTGTATTGTATTGATTACTATGAAGCTCTGATAGTATTAGTTTTGCGTACATAAACGGGACGAAATTTTATGAACGAGAAACTAAAAGCGAAGCAATTGCAAGAAAATAATTCAAATTTCATTTAGTAGTAAAATATGTATACATATTTTAAACAATGGTGCTTGGCTTTTATTTATATTTTTGATATTTTAAATCTCGATATGAAATTTTAAATTTATTTTCAATTTTGTCAAACAGTCACACATTAAAGTTTACTGTTTATAATAATAGTAATATAATCTAACTCTGATGATGTAGCGGTTATATGGGAGCTATATTTATCATAGCTGTGAAATAAACACAGCAATATGAAAATGGTCTTGATTATGATTTTACATTACTAACTTATTTTGAGCTATTTTCAAACCAAATTAATTGTTAATCCCTGTATGGTTGAATTTGAAACAAGGCAAGCTTAAATGGGATGCAATGAAATGGAACCAGCTTCACCAGTACAAATAGACCGAAGTGTCTGGGTTTCATCTATGACAGAAAATTAAACTAGACACCTATAAGTTATTAATAAGCTGAACTAATAATAATAAATAATACTCATTTCTAAACATATCTCTAATACTACCAGTACCGACTACTCCTCAAAACATGTTTTGATGAGAGATTTGGAACTCATATTTGGCCAAATTACACTAAAGAATTACGCGAGATATAGAGAGCAAAAATTCACGGTAGCTTATTCTTATTTTAAATTGTATCATAAACTCTCTCGATGAATTTAGACAATATGATTGAAATATGAAAATTAAATTAGTGCCCGATTATTTGAATTTGACATAACAACCCATTTAACTTCAGAAGGTTTTATAATAAGATAATTCTTCAAAATCCAACTGTGTTGGCAGAATATGCTTGCTACAGAGATTGTCGAAGATCGCTTTGCCCATTATTGTATTGCTCAGTAAGTTTTTCAAAATACAACGAGTTAACGTCATTAGTGATGAAATAAGAGTTACTGCGCTTACTACAGTTTCCACTTGGTCATGTGGCTTTTTAAATATTTACTTGAAAAATAATTCATGAATCATTGTATCAAATAAATCTTTGTCATTAATATCGAAGATGAGCTATATATTTTTATTAAAGCAACACTCGTTGTGAACTTCAAATCTAATTTAAAACGATCGAAGCGCATGGTTGTCCTTAAAATATAATTTTTTAACAAACCTGGATTTTTTTGATTCTATTTACTCTATGGTGCTGTATTTGTTTAATTAAACACAGCAACCAACTCAATGTAACGGAAACGGGTCGACCGGTCCACCGTGTAGGACTTCCTAGAAGTTTGGCTTAAAAAAGTGCACATCGAACCAAAGTTTAAGTATTACCAACATACAGTCAGTAACGAAAATGATAAGCACACTGATTTTTGAGAAAGTTTTACAAAATATAAGGATTAAGGAACTTATTTTGAAGTTTTTATTAATTAAATTTTACAAATTAAATCCAAAAATACAAAATAAAATGTCATTTACCGTTTATAATAAAAAAACAAAAAAAAATCAAGATTTTTTGGAACGAAAATTATCATAAACTTATTATATGATCCTTGAATTTTTTTTAAATCATTTACATAAATTATGAATGAAAATGTAATGATTGCGAGTTGTATGGCCGGTGTTACAAATCAAACTACAAACGGAGAACGCCAAATAGTAATTAATATGAAACGTACTGGAAAATCTATGTACGAAATTGGCAAATTATTTGGCCGAAATTATTCTACGGGGGAATAAATAATATCCAAATTCAAAGTTACACAATCGGCTGAAAACGGGCAGCGAACAAGGCGAAAAGCAACATTTTCCAATCGGGACGAGTGAAATATTTTGGATTTGGTGAGAGAAAATCCAAATTCAAGCGCTCCAAAACTAGCTTAAGAAATGGAGAAGGTACTTAATAAAGCTACCCGCCCCCAAAATATTACAAGGGTTTTGTGGAAACATGGATATCATGGCCATTCATTTCGAATGTTAATTCCAAAAGAGAATTGAATTTGCAGAAAAATTAAAAATAGAATACTTCAACTTCTGGAAGACGTTTTTTTTACGGAGCCGATTTTCAAAGCCGATGAATGAGGTACAATTCGGAGAAAACCCCAACTATTAAACATGATGGTGGTTCAGTTATGCTAAGGGATTCAATCTCGGCGAGTGGGGTAGGTAAACTTGTTTTTATAAATTAAAATTTGGATCGCTGGAAATACATGGTATTCTAAAGGACAATTGGAAACCATCCGTGGAACAATTGAAGCCAATGCCATCATGAATCTTCTAGCAAGACAACAATCCTAAGCATACGGTACAAATACCGTACAAAAATACGGAAAGAATGGATTCTGAACCAGATGTCCTAAACCAGTTACATTTGCCACCTCAATCGCCTGACCTGAACTCCAGTGAACATTTATGGGATCACCTGGAACGCCAAATTAGAAAATACAGGATCACCAGCAAACAATTTTGTAAGAAACAATACTGAAAGGATTGCGTAAAATTTCACCGGAAGTTACCCAGAAGTTAGTAGAATCGTTTTTTGAATACTGAGTTCTGTCGCTACGTTTGGTTAATGTCTCTACTACATAGTCACATGTATAGGATGTTCCAACGAGAGCGCAGGATTTAATTTTAAAGAAAAACACATTTATTTTTCAATTAAACAAACATTTTTATTTCACCTTATACGCGTGCAAATGCAGATCTTTTACCAAAATTCGTTGCACAACGCTTCTGGAAATGTTTAATTATTGACCACGTTGCCGAGTGGAAGTCCATGGATTCTCGGCCACAGATTCCCTTACTGTGGCTATATTTTCGAGTGACCAACAAGGACGATGACGAACAATGATTTTCTGATCCATCAACGTAATTTTGGTCGCAAATTTTGTAATTAAACGCCTCGATTTATTTGGCGCATTATTGCGACCGAAAACTTGACGTAAAACTTTCACCATTTTTGTAATGTGTTTTTACAATAATTAAACGTTGTTGGTTTGACTGCTTCTCCATATTCTTAAATCGCGTGGTCTGTACGTGACAATTGTCAAAAAAAATCACCGTACAACTCGTATTAACAAAATGGCGGGAAATTTAAATCCGACGCTCTTGTAGAGACACCCTTTAGATAGAGGCATAGTTGTGCGCGAGTGGTTTTTTCTTTCTAGCAACATAAAAACGGAACAATTTAATAAAATTGTTTTAATAATTGTTGTTGTTTTTTCTCTATAAAAATTGCATTTGTATTGTATATCAACATTTTATTACATAAAAAATATTATTTTGAAATGTTACGACTGTTATTTCACTTACTCTTATTATATACAATTGTACAGGCTCTGATTGTACCATCAGTATATAACAAAATAAATATAAGGTTGTATGGAGTTATCATTGACAGAGTCTACACTATGCAAATTCACTGATATTTTCTATCAGGGTATCGATGTATGTGTATTTTATATAAATTTTGACGCTGACAGAAAATATCAGTGAATTTGCCTAGTGTAGACTGTAGGACCCAGGTGAATGAGGTAACCTTAGTTTTAATTTGTTTCGAAAAATATAAAAAATAAAATTTAGTACTTAATACAGATAGCATGTGCTACAGAATTCTTTGACACATGAAAAGTCAAAAATATGTCATTTATCATCCTAGAGTCGCTAACTATTTCGTTCAAAAACAACAACATTTCGTAAATTACGTGAGAGTTTTGGTCGATATGAAATTCTTACTGAGCGTGCCATTGGCAAAACTATAGGTCGTTTTGAAAAAACTGGTTCAGTGGAAGGTTGTAGACCGTATCAGCTTGTTCATCTAGTTCCTACTCTTGATGCAGTGCCAGCTGTTACTCAAAGTGTTTGTAATCCAAGCCCATCAACCAGGCAATGTTCACAAGAACTAAACATTTCACGAACCACATTACGACGCATTTTGCGTGTTGGTCTTCATTTGCATCCATAAAAATTCAACTAACTCAAAAAGTGAAGCAAGGACCATTTAAATCGTCGTCGTTTTGTTAATTGGATGCTTGAACGAAATGAAGGTTTTTAATCAAAAATCCCTTTAGCGATGATGCAATGAGCTTCATCTTAACGGGTATCCGTCAATAATGTACGTCCTTAATGGGTATAAGTCAAAATTGTCGAATTGGGGAAGCGGAAAATCCTCATGTTATTCAGAAAGCAGAAGTTAATCTTCCAAGAGTCACTGTTTGGTGTGGTTATGGGGCTTTTGTGACCGAAATTGAATAACGTGTGTCAACGACCTTTGGTTTCAACAAGACGGAGCGACATGCGTCACGCAAATAGTGCAACAATCCATTCATTGTTAACAAAATTTACTGCACGCATAATTTCAAGAAATTGTGAAGTTCCTTGGCTACCAAGTAGCCCGGATTTAACACCACTTGATTATTTTTTGTGGGGTTATTTAAAAGTTAAGGTGTATGCTAATCCGAGAATATTAAAAACAGACCAATATACGGAACAATCACAAACACCATTACTATCGAAAACCTAAAGTAAAATGTATGCTAATCACCCACAAACAATTCAACAACTTAAAAACAACACTCGAGCTGAAGTTGAGGTCATTTCCACTTTTATTGGAAAAGGTCATCGAAAACGGCGTATGCCCGATATTGTTTTTCATACATAAATGGCATTCAAGGTGGTTGCCTTATCAAGAAAAATGTTTGCACCTTTCTATTGATATATACTTATATATATATAAGACCTAATTTAGCCAGTACAACGTTTTAAATTGAAAATCTATTCCTTTTATCTTCGATTTTATTATAAAACCAGAGTAAAAAGAGAAAAACTTTCTAAATTTGGGCCTATTGACATAGATATTGGTAGATAATTGACCTTTATTTGAGGTTAGGTTTCAGTGGTTTGACACTTAGGCCAATTTTGGCCCATTATGATGATACCACGCATTCACGCCACTTCATTAACCCATTCGCCTATTCACCCACTCTCACAACTACAGTATACCACCTGCACATTGAAAGCTCCATGTTAACCTGTACATTGACGTAGACGGTGGGTCGGCGCTGAATTCTGAACTCCATCAGAGGGTCTTAGTCGTGTTTATTAACATCACCGATTGTAATCGATGATGAAAATTCGATTTGCATCTAGCCTCTGATGGGATTCGAACCCAGTACCTCCCGGCTAGTGCCGAAGCTTTAACCACTGCACCACTTGTCCGGTGACCTTTCTTTAAAATGGGTAAACTTTTGAAACATAAAATGTTTATTTCGAGCCTACATTCAATACACCTAGAAGACCAGGCAATACTGCTTGATACGTCATCAAATTTATGTCTACATAAATAATTAACATTTAACGGTTTAACGAAATGTTTAATACATATTTTAATAAAAATATGATATGAAAATTATTTTTTACCAAACACAAGAAAACTCGGATCATTTATTTGACTTTAGTGCCATACCAAAGAATGAAATCGTCGACATAAAATGACGTCATATAGCAAAATTTTTAAAGCAACGAGGCCATTAGTATCTAGGTGCACTGCTACATTAGAGCCTCCAAACTTGAAATAATTTAATTTTTGACACTCTTTTACTACAATTTAGCCACAGATATACCAGTAGATAAACAAACAATGACGTAAGAAATTTATTCCGTACATTATCGAGTGTTATTTTGACAAGAAAAACAGACACGTATATTTTTGTTGATTTGTGACCTTCAGTTATCCCGTTATGCGGTTAGGGAATTCGTCGGTTTTTCCAATTTTTAATAATTTTATTTACCAGTTAAATTGAACTGATGTATTCCCGGTTTTACTGAAGAAATGGTTAAAATTAGTACAACTTTAGAAAGACCTTAGATGGTGTTAAAATATTCAATAAACAATTTCATGAAAGTACCATTATTTTAAGAGCTTTTGTGAAATGAATGTAGCCAAATGTTATGACGTGTAGGGGGCGCAACTGAATTCTATAAAGAAGTGTGACCCACCGTTCGCAAGGTGAAGGTTGTACCTTTCTAGATATTAACTTTGAATTTGTACAAGACCTAGTTTCGTCGGTACAGCTGTTTCTATATTGCAAGTATTTCAAAAATGAGGTATTCCAATTTAAAATAATGTATCGGCTAAACTCATAAATTAATTTTATATTTATTAGTAAAATTTTATAAATAAATTTACTTTAAATTTTAAAAATAAAATGTTAATTATTAAATATAAAAAAAAAATCGAAAATATGTACATAAATTATTTAAAAAGTAACACTGTCTTATAAACAACACAAAAATATCTCGTTTTATGAATAAACAAAAACAATGGCACGTGACTTGCATGTGCAGTAAAGCAATTCGCGCAACACAAATACTACTACCATACTGCCCGGCTACACACATTTTGGAAAAATCGATATACAAAAATAGGAAAAGACGATTCAAGGATTTATATATGTATATTTATATACACATATAATATACATATAATATACTTATATACAATAAGGCACTAAACGCAAATGTTTTACAAAACGTACTTTTTCTTAAATTATATAACATTATTTATGATTAATTATAGAATTATCACAATAATATTTTAAATTTGAATGTGTTATGTACCTCAAATAAAACAAAAATTCAACATCTGTTTTCTTATTATCCACCAAACGATAAGTTTCAAATCGTGTCTCCGCTAATTTTTTGTTGTAATATTAAGAATATTTGAGTAAGCCATCTATATTATAATTTAGCAATTAATTTTCAGCCGAGACATTGTACATGAAAAAATTATCCTATCGTTATCAATCGATAAGTATAATGATGTTGATAGATTTTTAATTATATCTTTGTAATTTTAATGTTAATCTTTATAATCATGAATTAATCCCTCGTAAATATCATCCTGTACATGTCAATATAAAAAACAAACAAAATTTGGTGGAAAAAAATAGAATAAAATAATTCGTAAGATTGCAACATTTTTTAAAAATTCGTCAACTTTGAATAATAATTGCTGATTAAATATACAGAATTTTAAAATAATCATGTATTAATCCCTCAAAAATACCTTTAGCTTTGCGTTAAAACAAAAATTGTGCCATTAGCTAAATTTTTGTAGCCACTAGGTGCTTTGCGCGCAACCCTTATTTTGATAAAATGAGTACCATACAGCCTTAAGGCTGTATGGTACTCATTTTATCAAAATAAGGGTTACGCTGATTTTATCAAAATAAGGGTTACGCGCAAAGCACCTAGTGGCTACAAAAATTTAGCTAATGGCATAATTTTTGTTTTAACGCAAAGCTAAAGGTATTTTTGAGGGATTAATACATGATTATTTTAAAATTCTGTATATTTAATCAGCAATTATTATTCAAAGTTGACGAATTTTTAAAAAATGTTGCAATCTTACGAATCATTTTATTCTATTTTTTTCCACCAAATTTTGTTTGTTTTTTATATTGACATGTACAGGATGATATTTACGAGGGATTAATTCATGATTATAAAGATTAACATTAAAATTACAAAGATATAATTAAAAATCTATCAACATCATTATACTTATCGATTGATAACGATAGGATAATTTTGTCATGTACAATGTCTCGGCTGAAAATTAATTGCTAAATTATAATATAGATGGCTTACTCAAAAATTCTTAATATTACAACAAAAAATTAGCGGAGACACGATTTGAAACTTATCGTTTGGTGGTTTTATAATAAGAAAACAGATGTTGAATTTTTGTTTTACTTGAGGTACATATACATACTACATAACACATTCAAATTTAAAATATTATTGTGATAATTCTATAATTAATCATAAATAATGTTATATAATTTAAGAAAAAGTACGTTTTGTAAAACATTTGCGTTTAGTGCCTTATTGTATATAAGTATATTATATGTATATTATATGTGTATATAAATATACATATATAAATCCTTGAATCGTCTTTTCCTATTTTTGTATATCGTTTTTTCCAAAATGTGTGTAGACGGGCAGATATGGTAGTAGTATTTGTGTTACGCGAATTGCTTTACTGCACATGCAAGTCACGTGTCATTGTTTTTGTTTATTCATAAAACGAGATATTTTTGTGTTGTTTATAAGACAATGTTACTTTTCAAACAATTTATGTACATATTCTCGATTTTTTTTTTATATTTAATAATTAACATTTTATTTTTAAAATTTAAAGAAATTTATTTATAAAATTTTACTAATAAATATAAAATTAATTTATGAGTTTAGCCGATACATTATTTTAAATTGGAATACCTCATTTTTGAAATACTTACAATATAGAAACAGCTGTACCGACGAAACTAGGTCTTGTACAAATTCAAAGTTAATATGTAGAAAGGTACAGCCTTCACCTTACGAACGGTGGATCACACTTCTTTATAGAATTCAGTTGCGCCCCCTACACGTCATAACATTTGGCTACATTCATTTCACAAAAGCTCTTAAAATAATGGTACTTTCATGAAATTGTTTATTGAATATTTTAACACCATCTAAGGTCTTTCTAAAGTTGTACTAATTTTAACCATGGTTCAGCAAAACCGGGAATACATCAGTTCAATTTAACTGGTAAATAAAATTATTAAAAATTGGAAAAACCGACGAATTCCCTAACCGTATAACGGGATAACTGAAGGTCACAAATCAACAAAAATATACGTGTCTGTTTTTCTTGTCAAAATAACACTCGATAATGTACGGAATAAATTTCTTACGTCATTGTTTGTTTATCTTCTGGTATATCTGTGACTAATTTGTAGTAAAAGAGTGTCAAAAATTAAATTATTTCAAGTTTGGAGGCTCTAATGTAGGCTCGAAACAAACATTTTACGTTTCAAAAGTTTACCCATTTTAAAGAAAGGTCACCGGACAAGTGGTGCAGTGGTTAAAGCTTCGGCACTTGCCGGGAGGTACTGGGTTCGAATCCCATCAGAGGCTAGATGCAAATCGAATTTTCATCATCGATTACAATCGGTGATGTTAATAAACACGACTAAGACCCTCTGATGGAGTTCAGAATTCAGCGCCGACCCACCGTCTACGTCAATGTACAGGTTAACATTGAGCTTTCAATGTGCAGGTGGTATACTGTAGTAGTGTGAGAGTGGGTGAATAGGCGAATGGGTTAATGAAGTGGCGTGAATGCGTGGTATCATCATAATGGGCCAAAATTGGCCTAAGTGTCAAACCACTGAAACCTAACCTCAAATAAAGGTCAATTATCTACCAAAATCTATATCAATAGGCCCAAATTTAGAAAGTTTTTCTCTTTTTACTCTGGTTTTATAATAAAATCGAAGATAAAAGGAATAGATTTTCAATTTAAAACGTTGTACTGGCTAAATTAGGTCTTATATATAAGTATATATCAATAGAAAGGTGCAAACATTTTTATTGATAAGGCAACCACCTTGAATGCCATTTATGTATGAAAAACAATATCGGTGATACGCCCACCTTGGCTTCGCCTACAGCCTCGCATCCAAATATTATATTTTTCGATGACCTTTTCCAATAAAAGCGGATTAATGACCTCAACTTCAGCTCGAGTGTTGTTTTTAAGTTGTTGAATTGTTTGTGGGTGATTAGCATACATTTTACTTTAGGTTTTCGATAATGGTGTTTGTGATTGTTCAGTATATTGGTCTGTTTTCAGTATTCTCGAATTAGCATACACCTTAACTTTTAAATAACTCCACAAAAAATAATCAAGTAGTGTTAAATCTTAGCTACTTGGTAGCCAGGGAACTTCACAATTTCTTGAAATTATGCGTGCAATAAATTTTGTTAACAATAAATGGATTGTTGCACCACTTGCGTGACGCATGTCTCATTGCCTGGTTGATGGGCGGATTACAAACACTTTGAATAACAGCTGGCACTGCATCAAGAGTAGGAACTGGATGAACAAGCTGATACTTTCTACGACCTTCCACTGAACCAGTTTTTTCAAAACGATCCATAGTTTTGCAAATGGCACGCTCAGTAAGAAGTTCATATCGACCAAAACTCTCACGTAATTTACGAAATGTTGTTGTTTTTGAACGAAATAAATTTGAATAATCAAAATGTTGTTAGCGACTCTAGGATGATAAATGAATATTTTTGACTTTTCATGTGTCAAAGAATTCTGTAGCACATGCTATCTGTATTAAGTACTAAATTTTATTTTTTATATTTTTCGAAACAAATTAAAACTAAGGTTACCTCATTCACCTAGGTCCTAGAGTCTACACTAGGCAAATTCACTGATATTTTCTATCAGCGTAAACATTTATATAAAATACCCACGCATACATCGATACCCTGATAGAAAATATCAGTGAATTTGCATACTGTAGACTCGTCAATGATAACTCCATACAACCTCATATTTATTTTGTTATATACTGATGGTACAATCAGAGCCTGTACAATTTTATATAATAAGAGTAAGTGAAATAACAGTCGTAACATTTCAAAATAATATTTTTTTATGTAATAAAATGTTGTTATACAATACAAATGCAATTTTTATAGAGAAAAAACAACAACAATTATTAAAACAATTTTATTAAATTGTTCCGTTTTTATGTTGCTAGAAAGAAAAAACCACTCTCGCACAACTATGCCTCTATCTAAAGGGTGTCTCTACAAGAGCGTCGAATTTAAATTTCCCGCCATTTTGTTAATACGAGTTGTACGGTGATTTTTTTTGACAATTGTCACGTACAGACCACGTACAATGAATCGACAGTGAGACGTTTAGATCAGAAAATCATTGTTCGTCGTCGTCCTTGTTGGTCACTCGAAAATATAGCCACAGTAAGGGAATCTGTGGCCGAGAATCCATGGACTTCCACTCGGCAACGTGGTCAATAATTAAACATTTCCAGAAGCGTTGTGCAACGAATTTTGGTAAAAGATCTGCATTTGCACGCGTATAAGGTGAAATAAAAATGTTTGTTTAATTGAAAAATAAATGTGTTTTTCTTTAAAATTAAATCCTGCGCTCTTGTTGGAACACCCTATACATGTGACTAGTAGAGACATTAACCAAACGTAGCGACAGAACTCAGAGTAGTAATATCTTTATGTATTCAAAAAACAAATCTACTAACTTCTGGGTAACTTCCGGTGAAATTTTACCCAATCCTTTCATTATTGTTTCTTATAAAATTTTTTGCTGGTGATCCTGTATTTTCTAATTTGGCGTTCCAGGTGATCCCATAAATGTTCATTGGAGTTCAGGTCAGGCGATTGAGGTCAGAATCCATTCTTTCCGTATTTTTGTACGGTATTTGTACCGTATGCTTAGGATTGTTGTCTTGCTAGAAGATTCATGATGGCATTGGCTTCAATTGTTCCACGGGTGGTTTCCAATTGTCCTTTAGAATACCATGTATTTCCAGCGATCCAAATTTTAATTTATAAAAACAAGTTTACCTACCCCACTCGCCGAGATTGAACTCCTTAGCATAACTGAACCACCATCATGTTAATAGTTGGGGTTTTCTCCGAATTGTACCTCATTCATCGGCTTTGAAAATCGGCTCCATAAAAACAAACGTCTTCCAGAAGTTGAAGTCTTCTATTTTTAATTGTTCTGCAAATTCAATTCTTTTTTGGAATTAACAGTCAAAATGAATGGCCATGATATCCATGTTTCCACAAAACCCTTGTAATATTTTGGGGGCGGGTAGCTTTATTAAGTACCTTCTCCATTTCTTAAGCTAGTTTTGGAGCGCTTGAATTTGGATTTTCTCTCACCAAATCCAAAATATTTCACTCGTCCCGATTGGAAAATGTTGCTTTTCGCCTTGTTCGCTGCCCGTTTTCAGCCGATTGTGTAACTTTGAATTTGGATATTATTTATTCCCCCGTAGAATAATTTCGGCCAAATAATTTGCCAATTTCGTACATAGATTTTCCAGTACGTTTCATATTAATTACTATTTGGCGTTCTCCGTTTGTAGTTTGATTTGTAACACCGGCCAAACAACTCGCAATCATTACATTTTCATTCATAATTTATGTAAATGATTTAAAAAAAATTCAAGGATCATATAATAAGTTTATGATAATTTTCGTTCCAAAAAATCTTGATTTTTTTTTGTTTTTTTATTATAAACGGTAAATGACATTTTATTTTGTATTTTTGGATTTAATTTGTAAAATTTAATTAATAAAAACTTCAAAATAAGTTCGCTAATCCTTATATTTTGTAAAATTTTCTCAAAAATCAGTGTGTATTCATTTTTGTTACTTACTGTATGTTGGTAATACTTAAACTTTGGTTCGATGTGCAATTTTTTAAGCCAAACTTCTAGGAGGTCCTACACGGTGGACCGGTCGACCCGTTTCCGTTACATTGAGTTGGTTGCTGTGTTTAATTAAACAAATACAGCACCATAGAGTAAATAGAATCAAAATAAATCCAGGTTTGTTAAAAAATTATATTTTAAGGACAACCATGCGCTTCGATCGTTTTAAATTAGATTTGAAGTTCACAATAAGTGTTGCTTTAATAAAAATATATAGCTCGTCTTCGATATTAATGACAAAGGTATAGTTGATACAATGATTTATGAATTATTCTTCAAATAAATATTTAAAAAGCCACATGACCAAGTGGAAAATATAGTAAGTGCAGTAACTCTTATTTCATCACTAATGACAGTAACTCGTTGTATTTTGAAAAACTTACTGAGCAATACAATAATGGGCAAAGCGATCTTCGACAATCTCTGTAGCAAGTATATTCTGTCAACACAGTTGGCTTTTGAATAATTATCTTATTATAAAACCTTCTGAAGTTAAATTGGTTGTTATGTCAAATTCAATTAATCGGGCACTAATTTAATTTTCATATTTCAATCATATTGTCTAAATTCATCGAGAGAGTTTATGATACGATTTGAAATAAGAATAAGCTACCGTGAATTTTTGCTGCCTATTCTAGCGTAATTCTTTAGTGTAATTTGGCCAAATATGAGTTCCAAATCTCTCATCAAAACATGTTTTGAGGAGTAGTCGGTAGTATTAGAGATATGTTTAGAACAAATGAGTATTATTTATTATTACTAGTACAGCTTATTAATAACTTATAGGTGTCTAGTTTAATTTTCTGTCATAGATGAAACCCAGACACTTCGGTCTATTTGTACTGGTGAAGCTGGTTCCATTTCATTGCATCCCATTCAAACTTGCCTTGTTTCAAATTCAACCATACAGGGATCAACAATTAATTTGGTTTGCAAATAGCTCAAAATAAGTTAGTAATGTAAAATCATAATCAAGACCATTTTCATATTGCTGTGTTTATTTCACAGCTATGATAAATATAACTCCCATATAACCGCTACATCATCAGAGTTAGATTATATTACTATTATTATAAACAGTAAACTTTAATGTGTGACTGTTTGACAAAATTGAAAATAAATTTAAAATTTCATATCGAGATTTAAAATATCAAAAATATAAATAAAAGCCAAGCAAGCACCATTGTTTAAAATATGTATACATATTTTACTACTAAATGAAATTGGAATTATTTTCTTGCAATTGCTTCGCTTTTAGTTTCTCGTTCATAAAATTTCGTCCCGTTTATGTACGCAAAACTAATACTATCAGAGCTTGATAGTAGTCAATACAATACACAAAGAGCACAGTAACAAAATAAAACAAAAACAAGTATGTATATAATAATATATCGTTTAGATGAAAAAGAACAAAAAAAATGTTTAGTTTGGACACATTCTTGGGTATTTAAATATCGACATCAAAACAGATTTTTTTTCTGAGTACCATACAGCCTTAAAAAAGCGAAAAAGGAAAGTTGGGGAAAGTTTTTAGAAATTATAAACAAAGACACAAATAATTCGGAATTATGGAGAAATATAAACAAAATAAAAAACAAGAATCAAACTTATTATAAAATATTATAAAATAAGGACAATGCAATACAATTTTTAAATATAAATTTTCCCGAAACATACGATAACAATACACCGTCTTTCCCAAAAATAAATGAAGTAAATTAAATTTGACACGAAGCAGATGGTCGTCATTTCGGAAATTTTTATGAAGTTCAAAAACCTCGTTATAAATGAGCTTGTGAGCTCAAAATGGAGTTGGGCTTCAATCAAAATCGTTTAACTGTATAAATAAATAAATAAATAAATAAATAAATAAGTAGAAAATAACCAACAATTCAAAACTACAGATATTAAAGAAATTCTAAGGAAAACAAAAAATACAGCTCCAGGTAATGACAAAATCAGCTTTAAAATACTAAAAGAAATAATTAATTCGAATGAAACAATATTATTATTAATTACCGAACACCTAAATAAAATATGGATAAACCAAGAATATCCAATGAAGTGGAAAATATCTAAAACAATCGCTATCAAAAAACCGGGAAAAGATGATAGATTAATTCAAAATTATAGGCTAATATGTCTATTACCAATATTCTTAAAAATGTTAAACAAACTGATATTGTATAAAATTAATGAACACATTGATAAAAATAACATCCTACACCAAAACAATTTCGGATTTAGGAAAAATAAAAGGATAACGGACTATATGATAAATTTATTAAATTTTATAAATATCGAAACTAAAAACAAAAAAAAATAATTCTAATAAACTTAGACATATCTAAAGCATTTGATAATGTGGACAAAAATGTCTTAATATCTATATTGGAAAATTTTAATTTCCCACAAGAAATTGTAAACTGGATTCAACAATTCCTAACGAACAGAAAAATCCAAGTTTCATGTGAAAATGACGAAATCACACAAATTACAAATTCTGGAATACCCCAAGGAGGTTGTCTAAGTCCTACACACAATAAATAACGACAATAGAAAAATATTACAATTCGCAGATGATATATGTATATTAATAAGTGAACATAACCACGAAGAATTAGAAATAAAAACGAATGAAACTTTAGTAATTATTAAAAACATACTAGAAACACTAAAAATCAAGATAAATCCAGAAAAATCACATTTTATAAGAGTAAATACCAACAAAAACAATAGAAACAAAATAAACATTAAATATAACAATAGACAAATACCGGAAAAATACGAAACAAAACTACTTGGAATATATTTCTCTAATAGATTATCCCTAACAAATCATTATAAAAATTAAAATCAAATATACAAAAAACAATTAATATATTAAAAATCTTAACAAATACTAAAGGAGGAAGTCATCCATATGTAATGCTTAATACTTTTAAAGCTATAATAAAGTCAAAATTAGAATACTGTTATATTATTACAAATGAAGATAATAATACAGTTAATAAAATCTGCCAAAATATCAAAAATATGGGATTAAAAATCTGTCAAGGCATGGCTAGAACAACACCAATACCAGCAATACTAGCTGAATCGAACGAAATGACTAAATTTAGACAACAAAATGAAAACATTACTTTATATATCAAAACAAATTTTCAAAAAGATATTATAAATCAAAAATCAACTGAAAAACTAAATTTTTTATATACAAGCTATAACATATTTCATAAAATAAAACCAATACACAAAAAAAACACAAACCCGGAAAACATAAAAATAATACCATACATAAACGGACTTAATTCAAAAAACAGTATTAACACCAAAATAACTAAAGAAACATTAAATAAATACATGGACTATGGACATATATATACAGATGGATCAACAATTGAGGAGAACATTGGAATTGGAATATATATAAAGGACAATGAACAAAAATTTGCAATTAAAGTAAAAAACAACACAAACATAAAAACAGTAGAAACCATTGCTATTAAAATAGCTATTACATTAGCTCAACTAATAAAAAAAAAATAATATAATAATTATCACAGACTCACAAAGCGCCTGTCTATCTTTACAAACAGCTATCAACCAAAAAACAGATAGGCATTACGAAAATCAAATTATAGATATAGCTGGTAATAATAAAAGAAAAAACTATTATAAAGAAAAAACTTATAGATATAGCTGGTAATAATAAATGATCACATAGTTAGTAATTGCACAAAATATGAGACAATAAGGAGAACATACCCTATGATAACGCAAAATACACTCGTAAACATACTGACTAGTAATGATGATTAATCGATTAGAATGTACGGCCAAGACTAAGCAGGGATCCCGGATACGCCGGGCCTACCGTACACCCCTTTTACATATAACAAGATGGAGGGATAGGAAAGGTTGTTAGATATGATAGACTTGACCCGGTTACAGACACCTAAGTAGTCAATAGTTAGTAAATTGATAAGCACAAGACAGCACAATTATTTTTGGTTTTATGGTATAAAAGTTCGGCAATCAGCATCTTGAAAAAAATTTAATAATTAATTAAGTACCCATATATAGTAGTACCCATACATTTCCTGCAATAAAACTTTATTATTATGAGTTGCATTTTCAATAAACTAAATAGTTAAATTTTCCATAAACTAAATTAAACTGGTTCTCCAAAAACATATTAAATCATGTAAACTTAATCCAATCCAGAAATCCCCTAATATTATTAAAGAATAAAAGAGCAAATTATGTATCAGTCTTCCACAGGCTTTGAAATCTGCTGAATGTATTTATTTCTAATAAAATAATTTGAATAATAATGGTTTTAATTAAAATAATGTAAAAGACAAATAGTCACTGCCACCCCTGCCATAATTATGCAAATTTTTTAAATAAAAATATTGTGAAACGACATCCGGTTTCAAGAGCAGCTTATCTAGAATCGATGAGGTAATACATCAAACATAATTTTTGACACAGTTCTAGAATCCCATTGCCGAAACGAATTAACAGAATTATACTATTAAGGTAATCAAGAATCTGTAAGAAGAGAGAAACAATAACAAGTACAGCTGTATAGAAAACCCAATAACCAAATAACCCAACCAATAAAGCCGACTTAAAACTTATATACAATTAAATTAAATTTTAATTTAAAATAAAAGAAAGTTAGCATTTAATCAAATTAGAGTTTTATCCAAAGTTCAAATTTGAAACTCAATTAATACAACTAAACATGAAAATTATTGATTTAAAATGCCAAATTTATCCCGTTATTGACTTTGTATCGTATCTTATAACTTACGCTCAGATGCTTGAATTTTGTCTGATTAAATTATCCAAAATAAATACTAGAGTACAATAATAAAAAATGTATTTCTTTGCCGCTTTACTAACGCATTTTATAAATAGCGCTACTGGACTAACGCGACAAAAAATATTATAGGAAGTTACGCGTTCTTTTTTTTGCCCCACAGAAAGTATTGAGTCCATTCATATTTCCGTAAACATACTGACTAGTAATGATGAAAATAAATATTATTCACTTATAAAATTTATAAAAGAAATAAAATACGATTTATGAATGATACAAAGTAAACTTACAAATATATATAAATATAAATAAAGAAATAAATAAATAAATATAAATATAACTAAAAAAAAAATTTAAAACTGATTTCTATATTTAATTAAAGAGCCATGACTCATGAGAGAATCAAAATTAATTTTAACAAGGTGGAGGGAATTATAATATAAGAATAAATACTTGAATTTATATAGAATCAAGGGGAAATAATATAAAAATTATATATAATTTACATTAAAAAAAACAAGAAAAGATAAAATTTAAGATACATAAAAAGAAATAAAATACAAAAATATTAATATCAAAATCATACTTTATTAAAATAATATAAAATAAAATGAAGATAAAAGAAATAAAACATAAAATATAAATAAAAAAAATATATAATAATAATAATAATAATTTTTAAAATATTCAATTATTATATGATAAATAAGTTCAGTAAAACAGTATAGCTATTTATTATAATAAAATTATAGTATACTAGATATAATTTGGAACCACGACCCATAGCTCCAGCTCCAGCCCCCCCCCTGAGAAGAATCTGGACGCAAAAATTGGGGAAAAAAGGAACAATAGGTCTGATGTTTCCATCCATATAAACATCTGACCACAAAAAATAGAAAAACAAGCAAACAAACAAAGTGCGCCATTTTTATAATTTGTTATTTATTTCCTTTTTTCAAATGTGTTTTGTGTAAATTAATATATGTATTAAATAGTTTAATAACCATATTCAGTATTTGCCGTGTTTTATTAGCGCACGATAGATGTATCCGGAGCAGCCAATTTTCTATGTCAAAACTTATATTTAGTGCGCTATTTTTACATATACTTAATTTATTTAACTCTAAACTAAAGTGGGAACTATAGATAGAATAAAAAAAATAAAAAAAATAACGTAAGAGAGCGAGAGATAGGATTTAAATGTATACGACCATACTCAGAATAACAAAAATAAAAAGTTTAACAGAGCTCTCACAATAGAAAAAAATTTTGCCTTAACCTTTTGCCTTAAACTTTTACCTTAAGAGTATCTCTCACAATGGGCAAAAAAAAAATAAATTGAAACCAACTTCGTTTTATTTATCTTCCTACTAATGATATTTTTGAAATTGTATTTTGCATTATTAATTATAATTTTAAGATATATTAAACCGATAAATTAGTTCTTATTTGCTTATTAACATGTTTTGTCTGGAAAATGACAACAAAAACCCTGATTTTGAAATTTAGCTAACTTCATTAGTATTTTCTTAAGGCAAAAGTTTAGAGTTTGCTAACTTTTTCCTTAAGGTAAAAACGAAAATTTTTTTTTTTCTCAAGTTTTATTTTTAAACAAACTTGTAAGGCAAAAGGAAAAGTTTTTCTATTGTGAGAGCTCTGTAAGAGAAATTGCGTTTTAATTTTGCTGTCACGTAAAAAGAATAGCAGAGCGAAAATTTTCGTGCAAGAATAAAAAACTTAACAATTACAACAACAAAACTCAAACAAATTTTTGTGCGTTACAAGTAATATGCATTTTTATTATTTTATATATGGGAATTTGGAATAATTGATGTATTTTATGTTTCCTACTTATAAAATATCCATGCACACATATACTAATATGAATATAAAATCAAAAATAATTTTCACTACACTGAATAATTGTATTTTTCTAAAGCAGACCTAAAAAAATAATTTATCGAATTGCGGTAAAAACCGCATATAAATAATTTTTATAATTTTAAACACATATATTTGTTGAGATATAATTCGTTTATACTCAAAACTATTGTAGTTTCACTCAATATTTTAGCAAATACATTAAAAAAATATTACATGAAATATAAGAATGAACTTAATATTTTAAGTAATCTATAACCGAAAAGTCAAATTGGAATAATATTTTTTTGTCTTCGTTTCTTACGTTTTTCTGTTATTTTTTTATTCTATCTATAGTTGGCCCTTATCTCTCGCTCTCTTACGTTATATTTTTTATTTTTTCGTATTCTATTTCGTAACTATAGATATTCCCACTAAAAAAAGATAACTCGGTTTCAATCCAAAGTTAACTCTAAGTTGATTCGATCAAATCAAAAGAAGATCAAATCTCAAAAAATACAGATTTGATCTAGATCAAATCTATCTGTCATTTTTGTGTTGGATAAAACGTAAACTATTGATTTAGATCAAATCTTTTTGTTGGATAGAACTCAACGTAAGATTAATATCTTGTTCATGTGGTCCGTGGTGTAGTGTAGTGTAGTTATGACTACAGCACTTATATGACCTGTGGCCCTATTCTGGACCTGTGGCCCTATTCTATGTCACCTGTGGCCCTATTCTGGTTTTCCCTGGGAATAGGGGATTGGGAATTAGTGACGTTTTTCTAGCAGTTGGGAATTTTTTATTCCCAAAAGTGTATTCTGGCGTTTGGGAATTTTTTTATTGGGAAAAAATAATTCTATTTAATAGCAGTTTTGACGTTAATTTTTCCCCATTATTTTTTTGGGGAATTGTAATTCGTACCTTTTTGAATTTTGAAACATTATTTTTGCTAATAAATATATACTTAAAAATAAATTAAACTTGTAATAAGGTCGCAATACGTGTTTTAGTTTATAAATATTTACATAAAAAAATCCCCAAAAAATTATTCCCTGTGTGCCAGAATACACATTTGGGAACGGGAAATATATATTTGGGAATTAGTAGAGCAATTTGTAATTACAGCAAAATATTTTCCCAATTCCGCGGGAAAACCAGAATAGGGCCACTGTGGCCCTGTTCTGGTAATTCCCGGGGAATGGAAATTTTAAATTTTGTAGCAGTTTTATTCCCTTTTCCCCAAAAGTGTATTCTGGCGTTTTGGGAAAAAATTATTCCCCATTATATCAGTTTTAACGTTTATTATTCCATACCTATTTTAGGAAAGAATTAACTGGGAATAGAATTTAACGGAAATTTATTATATTTTGTACTTATAGCAATATTATGACTGTAACTTTATACTGAAAACTGGTAATATTTATTGGAAATATTAATATCCAATGTTTTACTTTAATAAGCAAAATTATTTTTTAGTAAAATTCGATTAAAATATCAACAAAAACCAATTAAATGTAGTAAACTATTTTTACACTTTTGTTTTCTTGTTTTATTGCGATCGCTTGAAGACCTTAAATAATTAAATGATTTTCTCGTAAATTTATTCCCCAATCGCCAGAATTAACTTTTGGAAAACGGGGAATTGGGAAAAATATCTGCTACAAAAATAAATTATTCCCTATTCCCGGGGAAATACCAGAATAGGGCCACTGGAGGTGTAATGTAGTAACTCTACCATTACGCCCTTGTTGTTGAAATATTGTGCTAAACATGTTTGACATTTCTCGATGTTTTTTTTTAATTTGTATATTGACGATTGTGTTTGGCGTTAGCGTGTTCTTGTTTCTTTGAGAAAAAGTAAAATATTAAGTACACAAACTTAATAAACACATTTTTATTAATCACTTGTTTTTTGTTTCGCAGAATATTTTGAATATTTTTCAAAAACTTTAAAAAATCACTCGATCGATTTCGACATGTTAGGTCATCATCAGGAGTATCTACTCTCCTGATGATGACCTAACAAGTCGAAATCGATCGAGTGGTTTTTTAAACTTTTTGAAAAATATTCAAAATATTCTGCGAAACAAAAAACAAGTGATTAATAAAAATGTGTTTATTAAGTATAAGTGTGTTTCGCCAAGTGCCTACGGCAAATAGCGTAAAAAGTAGTAAGTACACAAAGACCTTGAAAAACCGAATGATTTTGAATTTAAAATCATAACAAACAACAACTGTCAAAACTAAGTATACTACACTACGCCAAGTGTTCACGTGGTTCGTAAGTTGTAAATACACTACACTACACTACAGTATTTTGACCGTAGTTGATAATACACTTCGGTACTGTTTTTCTCTGTTCACGTGGTGACATAATACACTACACTACACTACACTACGGACCACGTGAACAAGATATAAGTTTCTATTGGTTTCAGGAGTTCACAAAATAAAGCGGATGGATAGCGCTTCCGACAGTGGCTCCCGAAAAATAGGTAGAGCAAACTATTTTTATGTCGATTTTTAACTAAAAAGTTGAATGAAAAATATTAGTTTGGAGTTAAATAAATTAATTATATCTCTTTTTCAAAAAAAAAAAAAAAAATATGGCTCAATTAAAGTCAAACCACACAAATCTGTGAGCAAAAAATCATAGTATGTAAGGGCGTTTTTGATAAAAAATTTCGCTTGATTTGAAGTACAACCAACACAATTGTGTGTATAGTTATAGTGTTTTTTTCGAACGAAAATAAGTTTGAAAGGAATACACAAATATGTAAGTTGGTTCAAAACACATACAAAAATAAATTTTTGCCATGGTACTTTTGCCGTACCCACACAATTGTGTTAGTAAAACACAAAAGGGATATGAAAAATAGCGCGGTAAATATAAGTTTTGACATAGAATTGGGTGCTCCGGGTTCATCTATCGGGCTCTAATAAACAAAACACTGCTATTTACGGGTTTTTTGACATTTAGAGAAATTATTATGAGACTGAAATGCCTAGTTATGAAATTTTTTTGGTAATTATTTATCAATACATTAAAAAAAACATGCATATACATAAAATACCAGAAGAGAAAACCCAGTGCCTTCTATAGTACTGGCCTGACGTCAACGTAAGTCGATAACCAGATGTCAGCATAATTAATTAAAAATAATACACATTGCCTTCTTATTACGACGGCAATAAATTTCACAAACTTAACAAAAATCTAAATTATTATAAAATAAATTAATAAATTATAAACAATTTAAGTCTAATTGATTTTCTTAATACATAAATTGAATTTTTCAAATCCATACTCAAAAATATTTAGTGTGAAATGTGAATTTAAAGAAATTCGTGTGTTTAGATAACGTAATACGAAGTTTTAATGTATTCCCTACAAAAATATAATTAAAACTGTGAGAGCGCAGAGAATATTATATGATCTTTTGATAATATTTTGCCATTTTGTGTATTATTTATATTTTATTTTTAGTGTCACGCAATTAATTGAAGATGTACGACGCATTTTTTCTGTATTTTACATGATATTTGTACTTTTTTGCTATTTTTATTGAATCTACGTACCAATTACAACAATTTCGAATTGGATGGTATTACAAATTGACTTATGTTGGATAAAAATGACAAAAAAAATGTCAAAATCTAAAATAAAATTCTACATACATTAATAGATAAATTAAAAAACGAATATCCTTTGGCTTCAACAGGGATGTTCGAAACTAACAACAAAATTACAAAACAACTGGAGAAAAACCTCAAACAGTCAAAACTTAAGAGCTTAAGTGTGCTCCGTTTGGACCACTTAGGGGAGCGGTACGGCCACCAAAATTTTAGAGGTCAGTTGTTTATTTGTGACGAGCATACAATCCAAGGCTTAAGCCTATACAATTTTGGTGATTGTAGCACTAACCGAAGTGGTGCAACCTGCGTGTAACTTAAGCTCTTAAGTCGTGACTGGTTGAGGCAAAAGAATAATATTTTTATTGTTGTAATTTTGTATGACGGACCAAATTTATTATGGTTTTAAGAGAACGACGCGGAGGCAAAAACTAGAAAAACTGGAAAACTAAAATAACCCTCCGCTTCGATGTAATAATTACAACTAAATATATTTTGTAATGTAATTTTCTTTTTTAAAATTTATCTGCCATCTGGATTTTACACGATGACCCCGTCGACTTAGCTTGTCGTCATCAATTGGTGTAATCGACCAGTAGTTTAGAAGGCATTGGAAAATCTAAGTGATTTTGCATAGTATGGACCCCGAGTAAAGTGGGAACCAGTCAGGATAAAAACTTAACTTAATAAAAAATATAAGAATGCGATAAATGGCGTTTCAATGTTAACAATACATATTTATATAGTAATAATTATTCCCCAGTCAAACTTAATTTTCGTGAAGGAAACCCAACGAAACCGTTAAATTTTAGCTGTCACTTAATAAAAATTAGTGCACGCTATTTCTCGCTCGAAAATAAGAAAAACTTAAAAATACGATTTGTTTTTGTCTTTTATAGACAGCAGAAGAAGATAAGTTTTTAATGCGGTAGGAACCCATATTTATTTTGCTTACAATTTTTTGTTTACTATTTTATTTATTTAAATAAAATTATTTTAACATTTTTTTCAAATTCTGTGATAAGTTTTAATAATTTGTGTTAAAGTAATAGTGTTTTAGTGAATTTTGTTAAAAATTAATTTGTTAATGGCATGATATTATAGTGGTATAAACGCTATTTTACTACTATAATACTTTAATTTTGTTTAGTTTATTTCCTTTTTCCATTGTAATGTAAAAACATTTTGTGTACGTGTACATTTTCAAATATGAAACATATCTATAAAATTAGATAACAATATGAACAAATATGAAATTTCTCTACAAGACATTTCACAATAAAAACAGCTGTTTGTAAACGAAAACGACTGGTTGAGGCTTTAACGCAAATCTATAGTGGGAACTGTAGATAGAATAAAAAAAAAAATAACGTAAGAGAGCGAGAGATAGGATTTATATGTATTCGGCCATACTCAGAATAACAAAAATAAAAAGAATAACAGAAATTGCGTTTTAATTTTACTGTCACTTAAAAAGAATAGCCGAGAGAAAATTTTCTTTCAGGAATAAAAAACTTAACAATTACAACAACAAAACTCGAACAAATTTGTGTACGTTGCATGTAATATGCATGTTTATTATTTTATATATGGCAATTTGGGATAACTCGTGCATTTTATGTTTTATATTTATAAAATATTCATGTACACATATACTAATATGAGTATAAAATCAAAAATAATTTTCACTACACTGTAGAATTGTAGAACTAGAATAAAATTGTATTTTTCTAAAGCTAACCTAAAAAATAATTTATCGAATTGCGGTAATTTAAACCGCATATAACTAATTTTTATAATCTTAAACACACATATTTGTTGATATTTAACACGTTTATACTCAAAACCATTGTAGTTTCACTCAAGATTTTAGGAAATACATCAAAAAAATATTACAAATAAAATATGAATGAACTTAATATTTTAATTAATCTATAGCCGAACAGTCAAATTGGAATAATAATTTGTTGTCTTTGTTTCTTACGTTATTCCTTATTTATTTTTTATTCAATCTATAGTTGGCCCTTAGCACATTTTAAAATTTTGCAATAGCTGAATATAAAGCAGTGCTTTAGCTGAATACCACTAGATGTCAAAATAATACAAACCACTTTTATCCGGAACTCTATTATCCGGAAAATATCTATTATCCGGAGAACATTTTTTTCGTATTCTTTCATTTTCTCTTTTATTTACCTTATTTTACAAAAATGAAACGATTTTTTTTACTATGTAATTAACTAAAATAAATTTAAAATCTTAATAAATGACACTGAAGTTTAAAAAATATTAAAATATTCTGTTTTTCTGGTTTTACTATGAAATTGTTAATAAAAATCTTTATCCGAAAAAATCTTTTATCCGGAATTGTTTTCCCCAGTGCTTTTTTCTGCTATGTATAACAAATTTTTACTTTTACAAATCAGTAGATACTCCTGGGGCGGTATGTTGTACCATCACTTCGAATCGAAATTCGAAAAAAGTCGAATGGCGGTATGTTGTATCATTTTCGAAAAGCAAAAAAGATACAACTTTCACTTTTTCGATTCGACTTTTTTCGAATTCGACTTTTTTTGATTCGAAGTGATGGTACAACATACCGCCCCTGATGATGACCTAACAAGTCGAAATCGATCGAGTGATTTTTTAAACTTTTTGAACAAATTTTTTAATTAAAATATTTAAAAATCTAAGTTTGCGAAATAAAAAACAAGTGTTTAATAAAATGTGTTTATTAAATGTAAGTGTGTTATAGCACTTCGTCTCACTTGTTTAAGAACACTTATTTTTTTAAACATCAGATTGTTTCTCGAATACTATGTATAATTAAACAAATTCTAATTATTATATCGGAACGGAAGAGGGGTCTATTAATAAAATATCCCATACAGTAATTTGCAGGTACTTAGGTCATGAAAATAATAATTATATCCATCTGGCGCGTCCAAATTAATTTTTTTTTCATCGGAATAGACAACCTTATACCACTCCTGTCCCATCTAATGTGTTGCCTTGCAAAGCAAAGACGCTGATTCCTGCGAGCGTCAGTTACCGGTGGTTAAGTCTTAATTTTTTCAAATTTTAAATGTGGGGAACGCTGTATTATACGATGGACGGTTGCTCTGCTGGCCGTAACACCGGTTTTATCCCTTATTTTGCTAATCGACAGGGTAGAATTTGAAGTTTCTCTAAGAATGGCCCGTCGATCTTGGATTGTTGTAGCCAAGTTCACACGTCCTTTACTGTTTTTCCATAGCTTTGGATGTTACTTATGTAATTATGCACAACGGAACATTGGGCATTTTAGTTTCATAATAATTTCTTCAAATGTCAAAAAATCCGTAAATATATTGTTAACCAATTTATAGAGTTTTATGTTAAAACAGTCTAGCGTTGACAATTTCCATATGTATAGCATTGACATTTCGAAAAATTTCATGATAATTTTTTCGTGAAATAGCCTCCTGAGAATTTGCTGACAATTTCAAAATTTGTATAACATACTTACACATACATTCATAAATTTAGTCTCATGATAGAAAATCTCAGCGATTTTGCATAGTGAAGACCCCGGGTTAGAAACGAAATATTTCAGTTGTTCTTAAAAAAGTGAGACAAATAAAGCCTTTATTCCACAATGAAACATATTTTTTCAGTAAAAAAATAGCGAGATAAAAATATAATTTCGCCACGTGCCAAAACGAAACAAAAAAAAATCTCAGTAAAATTTACTGGGGAAAATGTTGCCATAAAAAGTATGAAACACAATATTTTTTATGGCAACATTTGTTGTCTTTGTCACTCTAATGTAATTTTAATATGTATACTCTCCTCTTTTCGGTTTCTCAGTATATTTTACTGAAAAAATTTGTTTCATTGTGGAATAAAGGCTTAAATAGCCAATTTTTAAAGGTGCACCCCGTTTTATTTAAAAAAATAGCGGTTCTCTAAAGTACCTGTAAATTACAGTATGGGATATTTTTTTAATAGAGCCCTCTTCCGATATAACAATTAGAATTTGTTTAATTATACATAGTATTCAAGATACAATCTGATGTTTAAAAAAATATGTGTGTTCTTAAAAACGTGTATTAAAACTCTTGCCCGATTTTATGAACGAGGATAAATCACAAAAAAACCAAGAGTAATGATTAATCTTTACTCGAGAGTTTTATTTTTTGCCGATTTTATAAACCACGATAAATAAATATTTACTCTCTTTTATTGCAGTTTTGTAGCAGATTTTTGTATTACTAGCAATACTTTTCTTTACGTTCCTTATCAATTGTGTCAATTTTGATAAATATCAAAGTGTTAAGGCTTAATTAAATTCAATATTAATAAAATTTTAATATAGACCTACATTTCCTACATTCATAAAACTATTTTTGTTCATCAAATGGAAAATTGTATGTGATATTTTTGAGTTTTTAAGATAAAAGGATCAACGTCATCATCATCGTCAAAACAATCTAATTTATAATACTTAAGTAACATACTTCAAATATTGTATCCGACGAATCAATATTTTTAAGTGGACGAACGGATGGTACTATAAACGAAGATATGCAATTTGTCTGGCTAATTTTATTTTTATAAGATCCTCCGCCTGTTTTAAACCTCTCTGCATTTTCATCTGCGACAACTTGTCTAAATTCTCCTAATTTATTTTTGAAACAATTAAAAAATAGTATTCGTTATTTTGGAAATATTTTTTTTAATATATTTTAGCTCCATAAAATCGATTGTAATATTTATCATATGTAAATTATCATAGTAAATTTAATAAAATAATATGTATTTTCTAAATATTAATATGTCACGTTCGTATTGTATATTCGAACAATTTTTATTTGGCATGTCGAAAAAAAGAACAACAACAAAACTACTTTTATCCTCTGATTTAAAAACCAAAAAGAGAAGATAAATCAGCGGATAAATTAAAATTCTCGGATTTTATTTTTTGTTTATCGTCATTCATAAAATGCAAATAGTGGATTAAACCTAGATTAATCGTTTATTCGCGTTCATAAAATCGGGTCTAATTTTTTTTGTATTGTTTTATTCTGTTCTATGGAAAATGAAACTTAAACAAAAATCTACATCTCAAAAACGGCCTTAAATTTTTTTATTGTCATTCCTATTTGTTCATTTCGGATGCAAGGTCAAAAATGTTTGCATCCGAAATGAAAATAAAAAAATTTAAAACCATTTTTGAGATGTAGATTTTTGTTTAAATTTTATTTTCGAGAGAACAGAATAAAACAATACAAGAAAATTTTATGTTTTAATATAAAATAAGGGTTTAAATTAACAATACAAATCTATTGCTACTTAGTTTGAAACCAGAATCTAAAATCTCGTATAGCTTGGCTGAATGGATACCACACTACCGGGACTGTATTTCATCTATTTTATGTCCTAAACCTGCACCAACAAGCTATCTTCTAGAATGCAAAAGCCTGGGAATGGATAACTTTAAAGAATATTTGAATAATACATTTTAGGGACAAGATTGTGAGGATGCTGAGTTCGTCATTGCTTCATTTTCCTTCAGCAATCCAGCTTCTTAAAAATAAAACGTTGACGCTGAAGTCTACCGAGGTGATAGTTTCATATGATTTCGAGGAGAATTATGCATTTATAATGAAAAATTCAATACAAAGATTTCATTGCCTTACCATTCTACGAATAATTGATGTACTTCCTGATACTGAAATATCCAATTTATCTAACTTTTATTATATTACAATTATGATAAGAAACATTTAATACCTTCTTAAAACACAAAGAGGATTTTGGAGTTGATTGTGAATCATTGCCATGCAACAGCTCATGAAAAGGTCCATATGATTGAGTATAGGTCGTACAATCAAAAGAATGGCGCCCAGAGCTAGTCTGAATGGAATGCGACAGTACCACAACCAATGCAGGTTAATTATTTAGATGGGCTAGGCAGAGATCAAGGCAGAGATCAAATTTAGATTTTGTTTAGACGCAGGACGACATAAATCCAAGCAAATCAAATTAGCCGCTAGGTTTGGAAATTTAAAAACAGTAAAAGGAATTCACGTTTTTCACACATTCATTCCAACAGAAGATGACTACTTGAAATGTAAAAAATATTCTGATTTTGACGATTATGTTAAATTTAAATTGTCTGACATTTAATTTTAAGCAACAACTAAATAATTTTATTAATAACATTTTAGCATTCCTGCTGGGTATCGTTGTTTATTTACTTCCACAACGCAACTAGATATTTTCTAAATTCAATCTTCAATTTTGATCTTATTCTATTGTGCTATTTACTCTTACGGCCATTATAAATGTTTTCAAAATGTAAACTGCAATTTCAAAATGAATGGCATCTACTATGTAGTGGACAAAGTTTTTCTTCTTGAATTATTTTAAAAAAAATTCACAATAACTTTTCGTCTAATCGTAGGTTTACGTTATTACGATCATGAAAGATTCCAAATTTGCCAGTCAACAAATTTGCAATATTATGCCTAATCGGTTTACAACATGTTTGCTGCATTTCATGACAACCATTAATCCGGATCAGTTCAAATTTTATATGGAATACTTGATCAGATAATGCATCAAGAAATACGACTATTGTCTCTCGCAAGAAAATAACTAAATACTTGTACCAAATATTAAATAGTATACATTTGGGCGCAAAAAAATCGCACATTGCTCAATTTTCCACAAAAGTTCAAAAGTATCAAAAAAATCCAATATTTGTTTAATTTTTTTTAAATGCAGCTTCAAAGTCTATTTCAATAGCTATCCAATGGTACCTTTTTTGTATTTATACGTGCCATCAAACTGATTTTTTTCACCAATAAACCCGGCAAAAGGTACGACGTACTCCTTGATTACTTCCTCATTGTACCGTTGAGAGTTCCTTCCTCTTGATCGACAGCCAGTTTCAACTCGTGTGATGAATACAAGATATGTCTCCTCAGAACATGCAAGATCCACTGCCATACGAGGCACATTCTTCAATGCAACATTGTGCATATCGCTCTTCTTGTCTTCTGTATACTCTTCCGCGTCCACTGGTGCCATATAAACACAGCCTGCACTCGTCAGAGAACAGGACTGTTCTCCATTCTTCTTCTGTCCAATGATCAGATGCGGATGATCACTGATCAGATTCAGTACAAATATATTTTGTCATGACATTCTAGCGTCAAGACAAAATTTTGCGAGTGAAGACCGAGCATAATACATCAGTCGTCGCCACCTGATGAGAAGGCTGATTTTTTCAAATCAGTAATCTCATCCGTTCGAAACTGATTCAGTTTCTAATGGTTTCAGGGGTTTACAAAATAAAGGCCTTTCCAAATTTTTTTATTGAAATGGATAGCGCCCCCCACCGCGGATCCAGATAAATAGGTAGAGCAAAAAAATTGTTTATCGATTTTTAACTTTAAAGTTCATGAAAAATCTTAGTTTAGAGTTAAATAAATTAATTATATGTAAAAATAGCGCACTAAATATAAGTTTTGACATAGAAAATTGGCTGCTCCGGATCCATACATAATATTTAGTTATTCTCTAGAAACCTTATAGTTTTTACTTACTCTCCTCTACTTTTGAGAAAATGTTGAATTTAATCTCATCTTCGAGCCAGAAATGAATGTGTGTGGGTTTGGAATGGGCAATTAATGTGAAATAATAGTGATGAGTGTTGTATGAATATTCTAGTAAGAATAAGAAGATTGTCTATTTGAATCGGTCCATAAAATACTTCCGTTCGAACATAGTTCAGTAAAACAAATATTATATTGATATTTAAATAATAATTTCGGTATAATTTATTCAATTTTAAAAAAATTTCCATACAATAATTTTGTGTTGCGATTTAAACAACAAAAATAAACTTTTAAGCACTTTAATGATAATTACAATAATATAAAGTAAGTACAGAATGTACAAATCTATTTGAAATATTTGTATAATATTATGGTCTCATGTTATTTAAAAAAAGGAGTAAAATAGTTTTAATTTAAAAAGAGATTGATGTAATATATATTATAAAAACAAATTCAGTTGACAAATGTCAATTATAAGGCACATTTAATGAGTTTAAAAATATAATATTATTTACTCTTACATTACACGAAAACATGGCATTTATAAATAATACTCTGGGATTGTTAAATCTAATGATATAACCTAGATTCGATAAAGTAACTTTCATTGGCATATATATATATATATATATATATATATATATATATATATATATATATATATATATATATATATATATATATATATATATATATATATATATATATATATATATATATATATATATATATATATATATATATATATATATATATATATATATATATATATATATATATATATATATATATATATATATATATATATATATATATATATATATATATATATATATATATATATATATATATATATATATATATATATATATATATATATATATATATATATATATATATATATATATATATATATATATATATATATATATATATATATATATATATATATATATATATATATATATATATATATGTATATATATATATATATATATATATAATATATATATATATATATATATATATATATATATATATATATATATATATATATATATATATATATATATATATATATATATATATATATATATATATATATATATATATATATATATATATATATATATATATATATATATATATATATATTATATATATATATATATATATATATATATATATATATATATATATATATATATATATATATATATATATATATATATATATATATATATATATATATATATATATATATATATATATATATATGTATATATATGTATATATATATATATATATATATATATATATATATATATATATATATATATATATATATATATATATATATATATATATATATATATATATATATATATATATATATATATATATATATATATATATATATATATATATATATATATATATATATATATATATATATATATATATATATATATATATATATATATATATATATATATATATATATATATATATATATATATATATATATATATATATATATATATATATATATATATATATATATATATATATATATATATATATATATATATATATATATATATATATATATATATATATATATATATATATATATATATATATATATATATATATATATATATATATATATATATATATATATATATATATATATATATATATATATATATATATATATATATATATATATATATATATATATATATATATATATATATATATATATATATATATATATATATATATATATATATATATATATATATATATATATATATATATATACATATATATAATTACATGGCTTTAAAAGGATATGGTTAACAAAATCAACGGGTTTGAAATAATACCTGTATTTTGTTGAGACAATTACAACAACAACACCATGGCTAAAGCAAAAACTAAAGCATTTTAAAATTTTGCTTTAGCTGAAGATAATGCAGATTTGCATTAGTTGAAATAGCTGAATACCGCTGAAACAGCTAAAGCAAAAAATGCTTTATTTCTCAACAAAATAAAACTGATGTTTGTGCTGCGAATCCGTGGTTCCACACTTTAATTCTTTGGTCGTGATCCTTTCCTCGTTTCCTTTCCCTTCACCTACAAACTAATTTTTTGGCGGGCAAATTTGTATTTCTTTTTTTCGACAATCTTTTTGATTCAACTAATTCTTGTACAACAACAAAGGTAAATATTTCAAGGACACCTTGTTTATTTGTCATTTTTGGGTTAATTTTAGTTTAATTTTTGCTTCGAGTGCATAAAATATATTTTTTCAACCAAGGAAGCCTTTTTCGCAGCAAGTAATAAACATTTTTTACTATACGAAAAACTCAAAAAACATAATTTTACGCACATACATAAAAAAAGAAACTGGTGGTGAAGATTAAAACTACAGGTAGAATAGAATTATTCTATACCAGCAAAAAAAGTTGATTTAAAACAATTCCAATTTGGAATTACATGTATGGGATTGTTGTTGTAAATTTCTCAAAGTAAGACCGCAATAATTAAAACTGCACTAACGTTAAAACAATTTGCAAAATGAAATTTTAGGTGGGTGTGATTTATTAGCTACTACAAATTTAAGTTTAGCAAAAATTTAATTTAGTAATTGCCCTAAATTAAAATTGCTTTAAAATGTTAATTATGTATGTAGAAAATTTAGCAGCAATCGCATTATTTAAATTTCGATTCTATATATTACCATAACAATTACATACTATTACCATTAAGCATTATATAAGAATGGTAACTTCTCTGTAATAAAATGGGACAGCAAAATATAAAATAACACTATCTCTGATTTAAACAGCGACTACATTAACGTGCAACTAACGTGTCGTAGAGTGCACCAAAGATTTAAAAATGATAATAGAGCACAGACTATTTTGATTTATTATTGCCTTAGAGCAGTTCCTATAAGAAATATTACAGAGTACGACAGTGTCGTTTGAGTCAGAGAGAGTGTTCACCAAATCATTTTAAATTGTCCAAGCCATTTTAACTTGAGAATGTAACCATTCTTGTTTGCCAGTATATTACTACCAAGTACTAGTACTTATAAAATTCAATATAGTTTCTTGATCAAAATTTTGGTGGTCAGTTCTATTTTAAAATTTGTTGTTTATTTTATTTTGTAGGTATTTAAAATTTTGCGCCTTATAACGATGGTTTCCGCACAGCGTATCAATAATTAAGTAGTGGAATAGTATTTTAGCTGGCCCGGTTTTTAAGGGTTTGCTAATTTTTTTCTGATTAAAATCAACAAATTGTTTAAATTACGTTAGACACTACAAAAGCTCAGACATTCCAAAAAAAATTGATTCAAAAAATTATATGTATTTTATGTCGTATTAATTTTAATTAACGTCCCCGTTTCTACTAATAAATTAATAACAATCAGATCATATGAGCTTCTTTGGTCAGTTAAAAAAAATATTAAAACAAACAAAACTAATTTTCAAAAAGTTAACATTTGCCTTAACAATTATACACGTTTCGGTTTACTAACAATTGCATAGTCTAGTCCATTACATTGTCGATGATCCAGTAAACCATCTTCATTTAAAATTTTTGTATTTGTAATTATTTGACCGGCAGGTAAAGATGATTTACGTAGCACACCATATCCTAAATAACTATCGTCCGCTAATCGGCATGGTTGTGTGTCTGGCCCACCAATTAGTTCATAATCATTATGCGTTACTGGTTGAGATGTTTGTTTTCGATACGTAGGCGGAACTACAGTTATTATAGTTTTGTAACTTGAACTAATTCTCGTTGATGTGGCAAAGAATTCTAAGTGATCATAATTTTCATCATGATCCTCATTATCATCGATAATTATTTTAGCCGAATTGGGCGGGGGTGGAGGGGGTGGATGATGGGTAGGAGGTGGTGGTGGAGAATTTCGTTTTGCCGGTTCTGGAGATTTATCATTGGGTGGCGTGGGCAATCTACTGAGTTCTTTATGTGACTTTGATCTTTGCCACACAAATTCGACTAGATCATCTTCAGGTGTTGTTACATGTTCAGTGTGTTTCACTTCATCGATACCCAAAGTTTTCCAAGCTTCGGTTATATTTTCAATTGATTCGTAGTCTCGATAAGATGGCTTGTGGTTATTATTATTGTTGTTATTATTATTTATGTTACTTTGCATTCGTTTAGAGATTTCGGATGGTATAATTAATGTTAAATTATTATTAGCCGATTTTAAATTAACGCAGTTGTCCGCAATAACTTTTAATACAGACCCTGACGTAGACGAAGTATGAGATGGCGTGACAGGATCATAGTTTTGAAATTTTCGATATTTTTCATTAGATTTTGCCTCCATTTTACCATTTTCGATCAAAATTTTACGTGGAGGTTTGTTCGGTATTGAATTCTTGGAAGATGGCGGTACACCATTTGGTGTCGTCACCAAATTAAGGGAATCTGTTGATGATATAAATCCGGTATGCAAAGAATTACTACTTTGATTTAATGGTGAACCGATAGCGTTAACATCAAATTCTTGATTGTTATTTGGTGATGGGGGTAGCGGACTACGTGATCCAGCTTCCATTGACAGTGCGGCGTTTAACTGATTTTCACCACAATCCAAGCTATTCATACTATCACCTTTAATTAATTTTTTCATTGTTTTCATTTTGGTTGTTATGCACCGAAATATTTGTTGTGGGTTTGGATGATCCAATCGAAATAAACCTTCACCTGTGTCGCACTTTCGTCCCGCCTCAAATGTAAATTTTCCGTCACGGTAGCCGTATTTTCTAATAAATCGATATGGCCATTTCGCTATTACGCTCGTATCATTTTTTGGTTTCTTTAATAAAATTTCGGTTGATGTCAGTTCTATGTTATAAACTCCTATTTCTAAATTACATCGGATCGTTGTTTCAGTTGGTATTAATTTTACGGTAAACACTCCATCATTGTACGACGAACAATATAAATCATTGTCCTCCTCAATTGCTGATGTCCGGGATATTGTATTATTTTTTTCTTTAAAAGCCACTGATTTGAGCACAGTGACCCAATTTGTTAAATCTTCTTCATTTTGTGTGTTAAGTGTTAGAGTACCAGTCTTTGTAACAATATTAATTAAATTTTCATTTGGATCTTGAGTTATCTTAACACAATTTTCTAGCGTGATGATTTTAGAATTTTTTGTATCATCTTTTGAATCACATATTTCAAGTCTTTCGATACCATGGCGACTAGATCGGAATAATAAACAATATTTGAGGTTTGTCGATTTCTGCAATGATAAAAAATAGAAAATTGGTTGTTAGTAATTTGAAAATTTAAATCTGCAAAGTTACATATTATTTTTATAATAAAATGGTTAAAGTGTTATTAAATTGGAAAATTTGAATTTTATCCTTCATATCTTCATTTTCCGAAAGTTGCTGACTTTTGGAAAAGCACCTCAGTTATTTTAACGTTTTGATAAAATGTACCGCAGTCAAATAAATCTTAGAAAATAAGTAGACCTTACTTTTTTATAGTTTTAATTTTAGATTATTAAAACTTGCGTGTAAGGTGAAATATCGTTTTTAGAAAAATTAAGTACACAAAACTTTTCAAGAGTAATAAATGCTTCACTAGTTTTAAACTTAGATAAATTAAATAAAGAATTCCACCATTTTTTATTGTGTATGAGTACAAAAGCATTTTGTACTCAAAAGCAAGCAAGAAAACACAATTTTTTTGGGATAATACATTTTATTCATCAACATAATTCCCTTCTAGAGCGATACAATCGATCCAACGTCTCTCTAAAATTGCGATGCCCTTTTTGTAGAACGATTTGTCTTTGTCTTTAAAATAAGCTTCAAATCTCTTTCCATGGAGCTTTTTTTTAAGGTCTGCAAACAAGTAATAATCGCTGAGGGCCAAATCTGGCGAATACGGTGAGTTCGGTGGCAATGCAATGTGCAAGGCGTTGTTGTTTTTGACCCATTGTGAGCAAGCGCGGTATCCACTTCGAACACAGCTTGCTCATTTAAAATGTTCGTGCTAAATATGACCAACACGTTCCATTGATATCTTTACAATGTCAGCTGTCTCAAGCAACTGCACTTTACGATCTTTCAAAACAATTTCGTGTTTTTTTATGTTTTCTGGAGTCCCCACCGCCAGTTTTCTTGAGCGTCCAGAGCGAGGTGCATCATCGGTGGTTGTACGACCACGTTTAAATTCAGCATACCAGTCAATGATGGTTGATTTTCCTTTGACAAAGTTCGGATAACACTTACTAAGCCATTGCTTTGCTTGAATGTTATTTTTCCCATCAAAAAACAGTGTTTATTCAACACAACACACGAAATTCTTTTTTCCATTGTTTTGAAATTAACAAAAGTAGCATCACGAAAACTACTGTAACTTGTTAAGTTAATGATCCAAATGACATGAAATTGTGTGGCACCATCTATGTGCCAGGTCGGGAACTTTTCAGGCGATCTAATATATCGCTGATGTAATAGGCAAAATTCTTAACATCCTGTCCAATTGATTCAAGTAGTTTAAGCGAGCCTGTTTCAAACACGGTTTATCAATAATTCTAGTACAGTTGTTCAAATATGTGACTATATCAATAACCGTGTTTTATTATTCGAGCACTATCCGGAGCCGAATGGAAAATTTCTACTGAAATTACAGCTATTATTCACTGGTGTCGCTATACAATAAAAATGAAACATAAATGCATCCATAAAACAAAAATTTATCACTTGAAATATACTAATTTACTGCGTTTCAAACTTTTATTGTAAGACTAAGTTTTTTATGGTTTCAGGGGCTTACAAAATAAAGGCCTTTTCAAATTTCTCATTGAAATGGATAGCGCTCCCGATAAATAGGTAGAGCAAAAATTTTTTTATCGATTTTTATCTTTAAAGTTGAATGGAAAATCTTAGTTTAGAGTTAATTAAGTTAATTATATGTAAAAATAACGCGCTAAATTTAAGTTTTGACATAGAAAATTAGCTGCTCCGGATACATCTATCGGGCGCTAATTAAAAAACACGGTAAATATTAAAATATGTATTTATATGAATTCAGTACAAAGAATATAGCTGGACCCACATGAACAATAATGTAAAACTTGGAATGGGAAAGGTTTAGGCTTTAGGGAAACCCGTACATTAATTGTTTTGACTAAAACTCGTTTAGTCTTGTTTTTTTTATGTAAAGCATTCTAACTAGAAGAATTAGGCAACAAGGAGGATCAAGATGACTTTATTCTCTACTTGACTTTATTTCTTTTTGCATTAAGCGTTTTAGAGAACCTACTACACTTTCAACATACCAAATAGGGTCCAGCACAGACAAATTTTGGCAGCTGTACTTCCGAGATTCTTTTAAGAGCAAACCTTTGTCAGATCTAAACAATAGAGAAATTTGTTTAGTCGTTATAAATTGGCTCTAAAGCTTTTTCCATAAATTGGGAGATACCATAGGGATTTTATGTCGAAATTGCTCCACCGGAAGTGGCCGCTGCCAAAGGAGTTTTATCGTTGTATGTAAATGTTTTGAAAAGTATCATTAATGAGAAAAACGACTATGAGCTAAGCAGTTCTAAATTAAATTTGCAACAACATCAGTTCACATCAGTTTTCCAAAATTAAAGTGAAAATTACGCTTTTTATCAAAAACTGTTTTTCAACAAACATTACAGCTCAGACGGATTGACTGATCTGGATGAAACTTCCTAATTAAGCTTTTTTCATAAACTTAGAAGTTACAACGATGCATAGCCGAAATCGGTTCACCAGAAATGGCAGCTGCTTTTTGTTTTTTGCAAATATTTTGAAAAGTATATCATTTATGTGGAAATCGGTTATGAACTAAAATTGTAACAATATCGACCCAGCTCAGTTTTTCAAAATTTAAAAGGAAGTGAAGATTTTTAGAAAAAACTGTTGCACAAAATTCGATAGACGGATTGGCTGATCAGGATAAAATTTCATTCTTAATATTTTTCGATGAATTGAATGATCGTAGTGATCTGTGGAGGAAATCTGTATACTAGAAATGTACCATACTCTTAAAGAAAGCTTTCTCATTTTTGATAAATTTTCCCAAATATTTTCAACATTGCGAACAAAAAAAATTCTAAACAAAACTTGCTGCAGAATTGCGTTTTTTCATAATTTTGAAGATTGGATCAATCAACAATTTTTTGTAGAATTTAGGCTTTTTGACACCAGGCCCAGTAAGAGTGCGTCTTTCGCTATTCACGATGTGAGTTCAGGTTAACATATTTTAATTGTTAAACGTCGTTTGTCTGGATCTCTTTCGCATAATCTAAAGCTGGTCAGTTTTTTTCTATCATACGTTTTACATTTTGTTATCACTAATACTTTATGGTAGTATGGTAGGGGATTTCCCCCCCCCCCCCTCCCTTGCACTTGAAAACGTGACTTCTCTCTCTCTTTCTCGGGGTCTTCCTCTACGACACACACTGGCTGGTTGTTGATGGAACACTTTATTGGTCATTCGTTGTTGTGCCTGGGCCATCTAACTCAATTGAATTTGATGAATCCGATGATATCGCAACCTCCAAGAAGTTGCTTTATCTCGTAGTTCTTACGAATCCGATATTCGTTATTCGCGACTTTAGTCCGATCAAAGATTGAATGAATGACCTACCTTTCAAAGATAGATAACCATCTATAATTGTTAGAGGTCATGGTCCAGCTCTCGCTCCCGCGAGCCAGCACAGCTCTGATGAGTGCTTTATAAAGCGCGAGCTTACACGACTGCGATAGGTGTTTAGATCGCAAAAATTTTGATTGAGCGTAGAAGACTTGTTGTCCGGCAGCGATTCGGGATTTTATTTCTGAGTGCATATCATTCAACGATATTATAACTGACCCGAGGTATTTAAAGTTTTTGACGCTATCAAAATTATAGTCGCCAATTCCGAGATTTGCCATGCAATCTTCGGCCAAGAAGCACGATATCATCCAAGAATTTGGGCTGATTTAATAAATATACAGCGCGAAGTTTCGATGTTGCTTCTAGGGGTCTCACTCCGAGTCTGACACAGTTCCTTCAATTACGATTCTACATACAGACCCAGACGTTGTTAATTTACACAGAAAAACGGTTTGGCACTCGAGCACCCGAAAAGGTGACTTCGGGTTGGCAAACTTGCTTCGTCCACTTCTAAATTGTACATAAATGCCTATAAAATAAGAGAAGCCTAAATTGTACGTTTCGTATTAAACAGGTCCTTTGCAATGTAAGGGTGCGATTGTTGAACCTGATGCATCGAGATTAAAGGATTTAAAAATTTGATATAGCATTCTTGCGACGGTTACTTTGTACAAATGGGATGTAGAAGATCAACTTTTCGAGAAGCTATAGACCGCTTTAGAATCTTGCTATAGCAAACAAAGCAAATATCATTCAAATCGACTATCGGCTGAAATGGGTCAATATCTTATTGGCCAAAGTAACAATGATCTTTCTGAGCATTGGTGTTGAAGGGTCCATCTTAAATGGTATTTTACGTTCGCCCTTTATAAAATGCCATAAGACAAACAAGAATTTTGTATATATAGATAGATCCATAGTTGAATGAAATCAAAATCCGGCGTAACAATTAACAATCGCACATAATTCTAAGATACCTTATGGTCCAACCATTATTGAAACTTAATAAAAAAATAAGAATTTTTTGACGAAATCAATTGTTTTTCTTTTTTTGACATTCCCCCATCCAAAAATAGTTAATCTTAAGTGACAGCTGTTTGTTTACAAACAGCTGTTTTATATTGTGAAATGTCTTTTAGAGAAATTTCATATTTGTTCATGTTGTTATATGTATATTTTTATATATATGTTTCATATTTGAAAATGTACACATACACGAGATGCTTTTACATCAAAATGGAAAAGAAATAAACTAAACAAAATTATAGTATTATCACAGAATCTGATCACAGAATCTGAAAAAATATAAAAATAATTTTATTTAATAAATAAAAAAGTAAACAAAAAAATGCACGCAAAATAAATATGGCTGCCTACCGCATCAAAAATTTATCTTCTTCGCTGCTGTATATAAAACACAACAACAAATCGTATTTTTAAGTTTTTCTTATTTTCGGGCGGGAAATAGTGCGCACTATTTTTTTATTAAGTGACAGCGAAAATTACATGAAAATTAAGTTTGACTGGGTAATAACATTGAAATGCCATTTATCGCATTCTTATTTTTTTATTAAGTTAAGTTTTTATTCCTGACTGGTTCCACTTTTATAGGTTGCAAAAAAATGATGAACTTCATGTACAAATCTTCTTATCAATGTATCTTCTTCTTTATTTTCTTATAACTGTAATTACGATAAATTACTTTTTAGAATTATGTTAGAATTTTTGGAGTTATCACTGATCCTGGGCACATTTAAAAATTGCACATTTCGTAAGCACGTTGGCGAGGGTGTCTATATAGAGGAGTGTAAATTGCTAACTGCGCACTATTATTTTCATCAGAATTTTGTTGACTCATGATGCATGACGGAAAAAGAAATTATAATACATGTTGATTTTCATTGAATTAACAAAACACAAAATACTCGAGAAGTACAAATTTATGTATTATGACTTCTAAACAACATATGAATATATAAAGGGCCAGTTATAAAGTTAAACAGAACAACCGATGATTCGATTCATGCATCAGAAAAAATAACCGAATTGAATACGTTTCTTTGAATTACGGTTAACCAAAAATTATGAACATTTCTAGGAAATTTATGCCAAATAGGTTGCATTTTGAATCTTTATGTAGATGCACAAATCGATGATGCTTTAAGATTATCTAATCACAATTGAAGAAATTATATGATAACATCAAAATTCTTTATTAATTTAAAGTTAAATAATTATCTTAGAAAAATCACGACAGTTCATCATATTATGCAAATAATTATTGTGAGTATTAATTATCCCGATTAATTATTTTCGATTTGTTTTAATTAAACAGTTTATTAAAATTCCATGCTCGATTAAATTATTAAAACAAAACAAACGACAACGGTAATTATGTTGTAGATTAATTAGTAAAAATGATTTAAATAAAAACGAAATAAAGAATAATTTTACAGTTAATTTAACAATTAAATTATTTTGTAGTAATTATGTATGAATGTATTCGTAACTATAATTAATGAAACAATAATGTGTGATTTTCGTTAATGTGAGGCGATAAATATTTAAATGGTCAGGTGATGCGATTATCGCGCGTATAATTAATAACTAGTTGAGATAGGTCATTTAGGAAATTCGATACGCGATAGATTAAATGCGAAAGTGAATAGCGCGAAAAATGATTATAAGTGGTGGAAAGTGAATTAATAATAAATAATAGTGAAAATATTATTGTAGTTTTAAGCGTATCTCGTGTTGATATCAATGTCACCCACCCAGCATTTATAAAATTTAAATTTGTTGGATCATAAGTTGAAAGACAAATTTTATCCAACCAAACCAATGGAAACGAATAAAACATTACGAACGTATTTTACAACAACATTGAACAATTTCTATCACAAATATCCATGAACACCAAAATTTTCCGGTGTTATAAAGTTTATAACAGGTTGAAACTCGTTTGGAGAACTGAAAAGTTCATACTCAAAAATGTTGTGAGAATGAGGCTGACTGTCAGTCAAACTGTTATATAAATTTGTAAAGTAATAGTGTTTTCTTGATTGCAAAATAAAAAATGTAACGTCATATTTTATTTGTTTGCATACCATTTTTGAATATCAAAACAAAATGTTCAGATTACTATAGTAATTGCTATCCCTTCAGGATTTTTAGAGGGAATTTTCGGAAAAACGAAATGGTGGGCATTAGCGATGTAATCTGCCCGTAATAAAGTATTTATTATTGCTAGATTTACGTTTTCTGTCACAAAAAAAGTCATTGTTTCTTGTACAAAATGGTTTATCATATTTTGACAGTCTTTCTGAGTTAATTTCTCAACCATCAAGCGGACAGTGGCTGTGTTTTTATACCAATACCTATTGTTAGACTAATAACACCCATATAAGTAATAGCTAACCGGAATTCATCTGCTGATCACATCTAGTATTCTTTTTGGCATAGTGTGCACCAGGTTTGCAATGTGCTCATGTACAGGTATCATTTCCCATACTTCCTGCAGAGCTGATTGAAGATGATCTAAGGTTTCTTCAGGAAGATGATCTAACGACTTACTACGTTAGAGGGGCTGCGGTACAATTTTTTTCGAAAATTTTAATTTTCTTTAAATTTTTCCACGAAAATAAGTTTATGGAGCTGGTTATATGAAATTACTGACATGTTCGAATCCGAGGGGCCCAGCCCTGGATCAAAAATTAATTTTTACATATATATAGATACAAATATTTGATTATTCCAAAATGACTTCTCAGTCGCTCAACCGATCGCCATGAAATGTTTGCCATGCAAATATTGCATGGTGAGGATCAATCTTACGATGATGTAAAAGGGGGTGGACCCCGGGGTCTAGAGGCCATGGTACAAATGTTTTCAAAAATTTTAATTTTCTTTAAATTTTTCCACGAAAATGAGTTTATGGAGCTGGTTATATGAAATTACTGACATGTTCGAATCCGAGGGGCCAAGCCCTGGATCAAAAATTAATTTTTACATGTATAGATACAAATATTTGATTATTCCAAAATGACTTGATCGCCATGAAATGTTTACCATGGAAATGTTGCATATCCAGAACCAACCTTATGATATTTTGGAAGGGGCTGGACCCCGGGGTTTAGGGGCTGTGTTACAAATTTTTTCAAAAATTTTAATTTTCTTTAAATTTTTCCACGAAAATGAGTGACATGTTCGAATTCGGGGGGTCCGCCCCTGGATCAAAAATTCATTTTTACATGTAAAGATACAATTATTTGATTGTTCTGAAATAACGCCTTAGCCGCTTTACCGATCGTCATGAAATTTTTACCATGTATATGTTGCATGTTCAGGACCAAGACCACGATAATTTTGAAGGGGCTGGACCCCGGGGTCAAGGGGCTGTGGTACAATTTTTTTCTCAAAATTCAATTTTTTTAAGATTTTTTTGAAGGGAATGACTTTAGGAAAGGGGTTATATGAAATTAGTGACATGCTTCAATCCGGAAGTCTGCCCTGTATCAAGAATTCATTTTTACATGTATGTATAGATACAATTATTTAAATGTTCCGAAATAGCGCCTTATAGTCGAAAAAATTTAGACACCAAAAAGGAAATCTAGCGTACGATTGTTATACACAAATCATACCTTTACAATAATTGATTTAATTATTCAAATTAATTTTATTAATTTAAATTTAAGACAATCTTTAGGTCCCAAAAATGACGGCGTTAATAAATTAAATAATGAAATTCAATCGGAACTACCCGGGCCACTAATGAAATACAAATCTACCGACACGGTTACTGATGTGAATCAATCCGTCAATTATCCAATAGTTTCTTAATTCGTTGGAGCCACCTGGTATTCCACCACACATACTATTTTTAAAAGAGAGTTCACCAATAATACTGCTCCCAAATTTAGATCCAAAGAAATTGTGCAACGGAACACGGCTTTGTGTGAAGAAATTGATGCCGAATGTGATTGAAGCAACGATTATTACCGGTAAAAGTAAAGGAGAAGATGTGCTAATTCCGCGCATTCCTATGATTCCCACCGATTTGCCGTTTGAATTCAAGCGACTACAATTCCCATTACGCCTTGCTTTTGCAATGACAATCAACAAAGCCCAGGGGCAATCATTGAAAATAGCTGGTGTTATTTAGGGAAACTCATGCTTTTCACATGGCGAACTGTATGTTGCTTGCTCCAGAATGGGAATGCCAAAAAATTTATTTTTTTACACACCAAATGGAAAAACCAAAAATATTGTTTATCAAAAGGCTTTATAATAAAAATTATTAACTAAAATATCTTTATATTTATTATTAACTTTGATCTGGTTGAAGGTTTGTAAAAATGGAGTATAATTATTTGGCAACTGGTAACAAATACCAAACCAAAATTAATTAACTATCCCCACAAACAGGATGTCCAATAATATCATTACAAAAGTTCGCCTGGATGCATTGACGGAGGCACCCGTTACTGAATACAGCTACTTATAATTTTCTTTTCATATGTGATTGCAACTACAGCGATGTAAAGAGAGAATTCTTGCATAACAATCAAGATATTTGAAATATATACCTCCCGTGCAACGCCGGGTAACTCAGCTAGTAATATATAAACATCAACTCGAAAATATTAAAAACATATTTTTTTATCAATAATAAATGACATGTCATATTTAGTTTTAATATTCAAATCATGTCCTTTTTTAAACAAAACATCTTATAACATTTTATATTTTTAATAAGTTACTGCAGGTGTTACAGCTTGATATAATACCTTCACATAAGGTTTTCAACTGTGTAGTTATCTAGATAAATCGTCGGTTCAAATTTTAGAATTGTAATTCGAGTAAATAGTTATAAAATAACACTATCTTTTTAAAGAACATTAGGCGGATATATTATTATAAAAGTATGAGTTTTAATACAATTAAAAAAGTATCTGTAATCTCCTAGAGAGTCAAATGTTCATGAAGTTGTAAATTGTATATCTTTTAACAGCTGACACTAATCTTGCTCTTGTTAATAGATTTGCTTTCTGTTAAATAAATTTGATAAAGTAAATAAAATCTATTAGGGACAGAAGTATTCATAAGTAACCTATGAAGATTCCTATGTTGAGCGGAATTCAAATGACTGCTACAATAACACTGTGCTTGAATCGCAAATTCACTGTGCTTGAATAGCTCTTGAACCATTAAGATTTTCGGTTTGCTTTCTTCAGCAGAGTTGTTGCGCAAGGTAAGACGAACGGTATGATATCAAAGGGCCGAATGTCGAAGGGCCGAATGTCGAAGGGCCGAATGTCGAAGGGCCGAATTTCAAAGGGCCGAATGTGTCGAAGGGCCGAATGTCGAAGGGATGAATGTCGAAGGGCCGAATGTGTCGAAGGGCCGAATGTGTCGAAGGGCCGAATGTCGAAGGGCCGAATGTCGAAGGGCCGAATGTGTCGAAGGGCCGAATGGGTCGAAGGGCCGAATTTTTATTTTTATTTTTAGAAATATATTTTTTTATTTAATTTATTTATATTTTTATTTTTTTACATATCCCTTTTTCAAACAAAAAAAAATTGCACTATATAAGTCCAAACCACACAAATGTGTGGGTAAAACATAATAGTATGTAATGGCGTTTTTGATGAAAAATTTGGGTAAGATGAAATTATTTTAGAAAATTACGCCAAAAAATTCGCCTGTGTTGAAGTACAACCAACACAATTGTGTATATATTTATATTGTTTTTTTCGGACTAAGATAATTTTAAAAGGAATACACAAATGCGTAAGTTGGGTTAAAACACATACTAAAATAAATTTTTGTCATGGTACTTTTAGAGTACCCACACAATTGTGTTAAAGGTCAAGAAAAGGGTGGCGCCTATTGGTGGCGCAAGACAAAATTTTCCTTCACCAAAATGTACCGCTGACTGGATACGTGATGAAAAATAGTAAAATACATAAATTCAAAAAAAATTCATTTATGTTTAATAAAAAAAATTTACAAAATATTCAATAAAACAACAAATTTAAAAAATTATATTTCTAAAAGCAAAAAAAAAATTCGGCCCTTACACCCATTTGGCCCTTTGACATTCGGCCCTTCGACACATTCGGCCCTTCGACACATTCGACCCATTCGGCCCTTCGACACATTCGGCCCTTCGACATTCGGCCCTTCGACATTCGGCCCTTCGACATTCGGCCCTTTGTACCCATTCCAGACGAACAACTTTACCGAACATGTTAAGACCGAAAAGTCACAGCTATACTACATTCACATTTTTGTGTTATTTTTTTTTTTCTTTCCATTTTGACGAAAAACACTTTTTTTATCATTTTTTGTCCATTTAAATCGATTGAAATCGATCGAATAAACATCGCATCCACAAATATAGATACAATAGAAACTATTTAAAAGAAAATTTTATGATGGTTTGTCTTAATTTTTCTTAACTTTTTTATTTATCATTTTCTTCTTTCGTTCGTGTCGTCTTCGGAATCTTCTTCCTCTTGCAAATTCCAATAAATGTCAACCAAGAGTGCATGTAGGGTTTTGCCGCTGTACCAATGCTCGAGCCTTGCCGTCACTTGGTGAAAACGCTCGCCGTGCTCATTGGATTCGACTGGTGATTGTTCGGGGAATTTTTCCCCATTGCAATGCAAAAAAATTATTTTCAATCACATTCGAACGTTTATATTATGAAAAGCGGTCAGCATATTTGAGCGTGTATAGTATGGCCAATTTTAGATTTCGCGAATGGTTTTAAACGGGGGGAAAGGGGAAATAGGATCCTATGGTATCACAACGGGCCACTATACTGGTGTAAGTGTGCCGAAGCTTCAACCAAACCTAACCTAACCTTGGCCTACGTAAAACACCCATATATATGGTGCATGTGGTTTTTCGGTCTTCATGTGTTCGGCAAAGTAATTTGTCTTGACTTGCGCAACAAGTTTGCTGAAGAAAGAATAACGAAAATCTATTCCTATTTCCGGCAAATATTTGGCCGGAATAATAGGAACAACTTCGTTGAAGAAAGATGATGAAGTAGATACTCCTGAGTGATTTTTTAAACTTTTTGAACAAATTTTTATTTAAAATATTCAAAATCTAATTTTTGCGAAATAAAACACAAGTGTTTAATAAAATGTGTTTATTAAGAAAGTGCCCTAGAAAGTTTAACATAATATCTAATTACGTTCTGTCAGTTTAGAATTCTATCTAAAGGACCATAAATGACAGGTTGTTAGTTCATCGACATAAGGTTTCCCAGCTATACCTTCAAATGATAATAAAAATTGTAGAACTCTAAAATTTACCAAGCCCGTCTGAAGCTAATTAAACAATTTTTAAACTTAATTACAATAAAGCCTCGATTTAACGGACTAATTGGGGGCAGTCTGTTAAATCCGAATGTTTTTAAATTTCATCGACTATAGATTTTGCACTTGTTCTGGAATATGGCCACATTTCCAAAAATCATTTAATAAGCCCATTTCCATCCAACATACCCAATCCCATCATTATCAGTTAAGAATTGGCCGAGTTCCGTCCCAGATGGCCATAATCCAGAACTTCTTCCAAAAATTGTTTCTGAATCTCATATTCACCCATCAAACAAAATCTCTTCATAATCGTTTAAGAGATAAACGAGTTCTGTCCTAGGTGGCCATATTTCAGAACAAGTGTAAAATCTATAGTCAATTAAATTTAAAAACATTCGGATTTAACGGACATTCTGATTTAACGGACTCCTCCAATTTGTCCGTTAAATCGAGGATTTAATGTAATAGACAAAAATAATCAAAGTTATGAATTATATTCATTTTAACGGCTCACAACTGCTCACCATAAAACTACTAAGGCCCTTTTCCAATTACTTACTTATTTGTGTAGACGTACTTATTCAAATAAGTATAACCTCGCGAGGTGACTTATTTGAATAAATACGTCTTCACAGAAATGTCTCCAAAATTGTCTC